>JADWQK010000123.1:0-739479 GCA_017933935.1 Sesamia nonagrioides
AATCTCAACCTCTCTCACAAGCTTCCAATCCCTTATTTTGTAGACCCAAACCATTAGACAACAATGTGTTCGCCTATTATGCTACTGACCAAAAATATAGATTTATCATGGATGCAGTTAAACAAAAAGAATTCAAACCACAATGTAAGTTATTTTAGTTTGAGCCCATTCTGTTTAATTGCATCCATTTATGGCTTATCAAGCTAGACACCTTACAAGCGTAATACAATTGAAATTGAATAAGAAATTACTTTGAAAAGCCCTAATTACTCCACATCTGCTCACAATAGACTAATTGATCAGTTGATTACACATTAAAAGAGCAACATTACATAATAATGAAACCCCATAGAATATGTAGGTATATTCTTGTACCTCATGTTCGGTTAATAATAGACATCCATGTTGAACTAGATCAGTACGGAAATGCTTACAAAGTTACAGGCTAGGTACCTATACCGGGCGACAGGAACAGGAATGTACAATCGCATGATTCTATACAATCTATACTCCCTACCAACATCTGCCTAGGCTTGTCCTGATGATTCTAGGCTTCCAGTCTAAACCAGATTCAGCTAAATATTAGTATTTTACATCCATACATAAACTAATATTACTTATTACACTTAGAGACTAGAATCTTCAAAATTCAGGCCAGCCTGATTCTAGATTCCCTATATTCTGTAGGTTACCACAAAAAGAAAACTGTTGCAAGTGCTATCCCTACACGGTCAAAAGTATGGACTTTTTTTTATCCTCAGGAAATATTTCAATGCCAGTTACTCAGAACCAATCTTTTTATTTTAATTTACTAAATATACTTGTTTTGTTTACAGTGCTCATCAAAAATTCAAAGCCCTAGCTCCGGAGAAAGTAGGCCACAACAAGAATGCAAAGCTCCCTATGTCGAAGATACTCCAATACCCTGAATTACGTGTGAACCCATTCAGAGACCGAATATGTAAAGTGTTTAGCTCAAGTAATGATGGAGACTGCACCTTTGAAGATTTCCTTGATATGATGTCAGTATTCAGTGAGATGGCTCCAAAGGCTGTGAAGGCTGAGCATGCTTTTAGGATATTTGGTAAGATTGGTAGACATGCCTAAACAGTGATATTTTTTTTTATAAATTATAAACTATAGTGCTTTATCGCAATCACGCCTGATGGATGGTAAGCAGTGACGCGATCGTTGATGGTAAAGCGCACTAGTTTATTAAGAGCCTATTCACTGTAACATTGAAGATACTGAAATAATTATAGTCCGACGGAAATACCGCCGCTGGCATTATGTAGCTTCTGATTAGCTTCGAACCTAAAACCTTAACACTAGTGAACTGACGGATATGAGCCATTAGCACCCTTTGCTCTAGCAATAGATCCAGCAATTAATTTCATGGAAGTTGGAACTTTGACATAACTGATGAAATGTGGGAGTATTATTCCTTGTAGGAAAAGGGGCACAATGTTACTAAATAAATTGATGAAGTTTGAAGACCAACATAATAATTGAGGAAATCCTCCCGGTAATCTAGGCATACTGGACTTGATCATCCAGAAGTTTGATAAGATTGTTTGTTTTAATTCCTTTGGTAATATAACAAAGTGAATTTCACAAGAACAAAGAATCATTCTCCATCATCACTATTCAATTACTTTTATGGCAGTTCATTTGTGGTCTATGCAAAATGTATTCTTTTTCCATATTTCTCAGTACTGACCGACCAACTTTCTAACAATATCGTCCATTGTCTACGTTTCCAGATTTTGACGGCGACGACATGATTGGAGTATCAGACTTACGTGAAGTGATTGAGAGGCTGTGTGGTCCAGAGCTTAAACTGGCTGATTCAGAGATCCAGCAACTCGTACAGAATGTTCTAGAAGAAGCGGACTTAGATGACGATGGAGCACTATCATTTGCAGAATTTGAACATATCATCGATAAGAGCTCTGATTTCTGCCAGTAAGTTCCTTTGTTAGTTATATTTGAAAGCATCTATCTTTACTTATAACTCATGAGTTAACTCTGCATCTCACTCTGTGACGTAATTCGGACGGTACAGTTTGCAAAAACAGAGAATTAGGTATGTTAAGAAAATATAAATTACAATGTTTTTTTATGTTACTAAAAAGTCGTTTTGATGATAAAGCGATTAAATTGATACATATAGACTGAAACATAATGTTGGTACCACCAACAGGTTCCACTAAGGCGTCGAAAATGTAAAAAAAAACAGAAACAATCTGAATAAAAAAAACTCAACAAAGCAAAAACTCCACAGAAACAGTAATAACAACAGGGGATTTAAACTGTATTTAGGCAATTGTAAAAAAAGATACTATCGCTACTAAGCGCTTACGGGGAAAGCGGGGCGCCGCTCGGGGAAGCGGGGGAGGGGTCGCATTGCAGCGAGGTGTACAGAAAACTCGTGCGAGTTAACGAGTTAACTGGGCACCTCGCTGTGTGAGTACTTTAGAAGTGTTGTAAATGTTTGGTATATTTTAGATATCTGCCAATAAATTCTGTAAAAACACACTGAAAAATTAGGTAATGTTATGTCAATAGTGACAATCCCTAGCAATAGTTGGAATAATAGCTCATTCCATGTGCACTTCACTGAAGTGTACACAGTGAAATGGTTACACAAGTGCTATACTGTAGGTGCCTACAATTCTGCCCAACCCATTAGGATTACAGGCGTGGTACTATGTTTACCTTAGGTAATGTCAGTACAGGCTACATTCTGCCATAATAAAATAGCATGAAAATAGTGTAAAACTGGTTTAGAGTCTGTTTTGGGGTTCGGAATAGACCCTATTACAAAGAAGTCGCTTTACACGCATCTGTCTCACGAGGGGAGCTCCCGTACGACAACCTTGTTTTTTTTTCATTTTAGCTCCCTGTAAATAAAGGCCAGGCGTGGTACTATGTTTACCTTAGGTAATGTCAGTACAGGCTACATTCTGCCATAATAAAATAGCATGAAAATAGTGTAAAACTGGTTTAGAGTCTGTTTTGGGGTTCGGAATAGACCCTATTACAAAGAAGTCGCTTTACACGCATCTGTCTCACGAGGGGAGCTCCCGTTCGACAACCTTGTTTTTTTTTTTCATTTTAGCTCCCTGTAAATAAAGGCTATAGGTAGACGCAATTTGCATAGATGTATTGCTATTGCCACTGCAACAGACGTGGTTTTTATAAATAACTAGCTTTCCAGCCGCGTGGAGTTCGCGCTTTTTAGATTTCCCTCGGGAATGTCAATTTTTCCGGGATAAAAAGTACCCTATTATTTAATCCGTACTTCTAATTTACGTCTGCAAAATTTCAAAGCAATCGGTTCAGTAGTTACGGTGTGAAAGCGGAACAAACAAACAAACTCACTTTTCTATGTATGATATTAGTAAGGATTGTACAGAACCCTTCGTGCGCGAGACCTCAAGTTAAAGGAAGAATCAATAACTGATTACAATTTTGTACCTAACCACACCCCAATTCCGTAATACACTAATCTCAATCTGAATCATTCTGAAGCATATTGCTAATCCATTACTTCATACCTATGTTTGAATAATGTGTCGGCTCAACAGGGTAAATAATGCAATGAATGTTTTTGAACTGTCAATAGGAAACCCATTGCTACTGATAAAATGTTACGCAATAGTATAACACTTGCGGGGTAATTACCTCCCAAGATTCTTTAGCCAATCCCACTACATATGATGCTCCAACAGGTTCTTTAGTCTCACCAAATATGATGCTCCAACCAGGATTCTTTAGCCGTCCCCATTAAATATGATGCTCCAACAAGATTCTTAGGTAATCCCACTATACATGATTGTCCAACCAGGATAGGATTCTTAAGCCAATCCCACTAAATATGATGCTTCAGCCTCCAACCAGGATTCTTTAGCCAATCCCATTAAATATACTGCTCCAACCAGGATTCTTTAGCCAATCCCATTAAATATGATGCTCCAGCTTCCAACCAGGATTCTTTAGCCAATCCCATTAAATATACTGCTCCAACCAGGATTCTTCAGCCAATCCCATTAAATATGATGCTCCAACCAGGATTATTTAGCCAATCTTATTAAATATGATGCGCCAACCAGGGTTCTTTAGCCAATCCTACTAGATATGATGCGCCAACCAGGATTCTTAAGCCAATCCCACTAAATATGAACATCCAATCAGAAATCTTTAACCAATCCCACTAGATAACTTACAATCAATACTATCCTATTCTAAATATACTAATTTACTTCTATTTTATCTTTCAGTGCCTTCAGAATAAGACTGTGAAATGGGGACCAATAATATAATCAAGGATTTACCACAAATATACTCATGCATTCTCAAATTATTAATACTTGTGTTTGTCTCCAAAGTATTTCAATATTCTGTATGTACACGCGGTTACACATCATCAAGCACTACTTTCTAAATTTCCAGTTTTAGCTGACCTCACATTCTGTAGGTTTTTCATACAATCAGAAGTCAGCTTTTACTGGTTATGTATAGCTTGATGAGCCGTGTGCACAACTGTTTTATAATATTGATTATGATATTATGTTAACTTAAGAACCTAGGTACTGATGTATGTATTAAAGCAGAGACTGAGCTGTAACATTTTGTTGTAATGTAACATACAGGTTACAGTAGTTGGTGATCCTCGGGTCAAATCCTTTGCTACGCGTTACAATAGTCGGTGTAGTGAGCGGAACCATTTCATTCAAGCATTGTGATCGTAGGTTATCCAATATCTTTTTTCTTTTCAATAACAATGGTGCAAACTGTGGTTATGGTGAAAATGGTGGTTTTTGTTCTGGACGGGACATCATCAAATGAACTCTCCCGCTCTGGGCCAGACTTTTACTGACACTTACCTGTGGGTCAGGGCCACGGTTTCTTTTTTCAACCAACCTGCGGTCCTTACCCAGGAGGTATCGGTCTTCGTGGACCCCATCACGATGGGTCCTTACACTCACTTCTTCACAAACTAAACTAAACTTAAGTGCATTTTTTTAGCAGTTTGTCTTCTATCCTTTTCTTAATGAATGAAAAACATGGCTACATTATAACAAAATGTTACAAGTCATTCTCCATTTTTATACAAACCTGAAAATGTATGATAATGTGAAAAATGGAGCTGCTTAACTTAAAACTAGGTAATGTCTAAATAAAACGCCATTGTTACATTATGGATGCCCGGCTCAGCCCTAAGAGTTAGAAATCTAACAGTGAGAGAAATAATATTTAGTTGTTTCCTACAGTTTGTAAAAATGACTTTACTCCATTACATGTTTACCTAATATGGATTTTTGTCTGTGTTTCTCAGAAACTATGGATGAAACAGTAGCAGTAACTTAAAATTAAATGTGTTTGATGCTTTTCCATTTATCCACCCTATTGGATTTCTGAGAACTCGTTCTAAGCCTATAAATTAAAATCCAAATAGGCTTAGTGTGGTATCCAGGACATGCCACCAAATTAGGCTGGGTAAACAGGACAACACTTAGAAAATTGATATAAAAATGTTTGAAGATTTTTATAGGGAGCCTGGCATAGCTAAGGTCAACCTTTTTTTTTAATATGGCGGCTGGTAGGTGTGCCACTGATCTTGAAAACCATTTATTTAGCACTAAACATAGTGTTTTGTGGTTAATGTAATAGTTGTTTTTTTTTTTTTTTTTTTTTAATACATTAACGTGTCTTCCCTATTATAATAATTGTTTATTTTAAATAATATGTATTGTGAATCTCTTATTTGCATTGTAAATGTTTCCTTGTAAGATAACAAATTACGAATTTTGATGTTTTTACTAAGTAATTATGTTTTTATAGAACAATTTTGTAATGATATGCCAAATATTTAAGTATTAAATTATATTTCTTTGAGAATTTGTCTTTTTATTCTGTTAATCCAACAAATGTTTGAACAAACCTTTACCATCAATCTAGATTATAGTTTCCTATTGGATTTGTCTGAGAACTGAGAGTAAAGGTCAAACCAAACTCGGAAGTCAGTCTCTTTAGGAATAAACTATTGTTTATAAGAAAAATGCATGTGAAACAACTACAAATAGAACCTTCAAGAGTATTCTTAGAAACAGCTTTATGTAGGCAATCCTCGAACAGGTAAAAAACTAAATTTTCATTATAATAAAATGTATTTGGTGATACTACCTATGTACATATGGTGTGTGAAAATAACTTTTAAAACTGATAAGAAAATAATGTTGGAATGTAGAGAATACTGATAATATATGATATCGTCATAGAATAAAGAGAGGGAAGTAGGTTATCTTCATACAAACGAACCGCGCGCGGCTTGTATGTGTGCGCCATCGTATCTATGCGTCGCCGCACGCACACCTAAACACAATATTAGAGTGCCTATCACTGCGCTAGTCGCGGCTAGCACCGAACGAGGTTCGCGCGTCACGGCTTTTCGGCACATTCGCTAAATCACAGATTACAGAATATTACGTAGCTAAATTAAAGAACAATGTGTGATTATTGCAGGAGAACGTATTGTTGTTTGTTTGGGTGTCTTAATAATTCATCGATTTCAGAATTGTCTCTGTTCAGATTACCTACTGAGCAGGAAAGGTAAGCAAGTCACTTATTATTTTAGCATTATAATTTTTACTTGATGATGAGATAGGTATCTACCTAGGAACTTACTTATTTCTTGTTGTAAGTATTAGTTTTCTATCAGATAGGGGAAGTAGGTAGGCCTGTTTTCGTACTAGAATTTATTATTCACACAAATCAATGATTAAAGGTACTTTATTAAGGAACGCTACTGCTTTGTTTACATTTAGTTATGCCGATTTCTCAGTACCTATTGTAGGTAGGTATAGTAACTACCTACTTACATACTTACAGTTATAAAATCGTTATTAAAAATAAGTAAGTACCTAAATGACTATTTGTGAATCAGATAAATAAAGTTCAGATCTTAACAACAGAAATGATTAGTCAAAGAGGCAGTTGTTAGTATTTTTATGTTGTTTTACGATTTTTAGGGTTCCGAAGCTAAACAGCAAGAAACGGAACCCTTATAAATTCGTTCTGTCTGTCTGTCCGTCCGTCTGTCTATCTGTCTGACTGTCTGTCCGTGTGTCACAGCCATTTTATTCCGAAACTATTAGGACTACACTGTTGAAACTTAGTAGGTAGATGTATTAAAAATAAAAATAAATATGGTCCTTTATGTGTACAAAACTACTAATAAATCACTAAATAAATGATGAAAAAAACTGACCAGTATATGACTATATGTACCTATACTAAATACTAAGCAAATAATTTAAATATAAGCTCTTAGTCTATAAATATTTGTTATCGGTTTCGGTGACAACCGAATCCGACGAAGCGCGAACAGTCGTCAACTTTTAGACCTTTGCCAATTTATAGACACTGAATTAAAATTTAGCTAAACGTGACAACCCTAAGACAGTAGGCAATTAAATCGCGGATTGGGTCGAAGATAACCTACTTCCCTCTCTTTATTCTATGATATTGTGTAGGTACCTGGGGATACAACATTTAATGCTGACAGCTGTTAAATGAAAAAAAGGAGTTTATGATGGAATATAAAAAATATTTATTAAACATAATAAAAAAAAAAAACATTTTATGCCTTTGCTTACTCTAACTTAGTAAACAATCAGTTCTGTAGATAGCCTGGAAGCTTCATCCTCATGAATATCCAAGTTGTGAAGAAAGATACAAGGATACATAGGAAAGCTACTGAGATTAACAAGATTCTGTTCAATTTAGGTGTTGATGGGTTATGTGTGCGGTCGAGTATGATGAAACCAAGACCACCAAGAGAGAACAGGAAGCTAGACGCCAATCCCTCCATTATGTATTGTCCATTTACACGATTTGGCATAAATGCGACCGGCCTGCTGTGTCCATGCTCGTCGGTCGTTGAACCCACACTCGGCGGCTCCACAATCACGTCGTATATAATCCCTGCAATAAAAGGTTCTTATTAGAATCAATCTGTAACCACTCCAATAAGAAAATAACTGGTAATCTTACAAAACAAGCTTCTAACCTCCGGTCACTAAAAAGTATGAAAGCAGAACCAAAGAAAATGTTGTCATTGCAGACGGAGCCTGAAGCCATGCCGGTTTTTTAATCTTAATGTTAGGAATTTCAAGAACCGTGAAGGGTATTGCAAATAAAGCTTCCATTTTTCGAATTTATTAAAACAAGAACCGACAAAATAATAAAGTTAACGCCTGCTGTTGACGTCGATGACAGTTGACAGTGACACTTTGACAGGCCACATTCTGTGCAGTAGAGATGTGACTGCTTATCTAATTGTTTAAAAAGCAACATGTTGTAGTAGAATCCCAACACTGATTTAGACAAAGAAATCAGTGAGACCTATTTAAAAAAATATGCTGATCCGTTTATTGTTATTTACCAGACGCAGTTCAATAGAATTCAGAATAATTACAATACATTTTAACAGTATAGTAATTTGTATCATTTTTTTAAATTTTATTTATTGGACAACACTAGGACAGATCAGATGTTCTCTAATATTAATTGATTCCGGCGGGAACTTTGAAAAAGAGCGGCAGCGAAAATTTTTCAAAATTTAATTTCAACAAATCTTCTGTATATTTTTTGCTGAAAAGTATTTAAAAAATCACACACAGAGGTGTAGTAAGCGGTGATAATGGAGGGAAATGAGGGGGGCGGAGATAATCCGCCCACCTTACTTAAGCGTCCTCGTACTGAGGACCGAGGTGGTGACGATCTAATAGATAGTATGACTGGTGGCGGTGAGTGCGGTGACTCTTACTTACCATATTTCAAACCAAGTTATAAGAGACTATATCCAGAAAACTCTAATAATGTAGACTTCAAAGTGTTTGTAGAAGCGACCAACAATGATCGTCTGGGCAACAAGAGCCCAATATATCTTAATCACATTTTTTCTACAGAAATTAAAGGTGTGACGGCCATTCAAAGAGTAAATGCCAATAAAATAGCAGTAATTTTTAAACAATACAATACAGCAAACAACTTCATTAACAATACAGCTTTCCTTAAAAAACATGGCATGAGAGCTTTTATTCCAGCAGCTCAAATTGAGAAAACTGGCATAATTAGGTTTGTACCAGCAAACATTTCTAATAAAGAGTTGTATACCAGACTTTCCTCAATATACGAAATAATAGCAGTAAGAAGATTCACCAAGAAAGTTGCTCAAGAGCGTGTTCCACTACAGACTGTAAGCATTACTTTCCTATCTAATGTACTACCTGATAATGTTCAGTATGATTTGTTCTCTTATAGAGTGTTTGAATATGTTGCACCACTACAACAATGTTTTAGGTGCTTCAAATTTAACCATTCAGCTAAGATTTGTAACAGCAAGCAAAGATGTTCTATTTGTGGAGGTGAACACTTATTTAAGGAATGTGACAAACCAACTGAGATCTGCTGCCTAAATTGCAGTGGACCCCATCTTGCGATTTCTAGATTATGTCCAATTAAAATGAAGAAGATTTTAGAAAAGAAAAATAACATAACTTATGCAAGTGCCACCTCAACCAAAATGAACAAAACAGCTGACTTCCCTCCACTTCCGCCTCCAAAACTTGTAAATAAACCAGTACACATATTAGTCAATAAGTCCCGACCTGTAAATAGTGTAAATAAATTAAAATATGTCCCTTCAATAGAAGATATTAAAACTCAGATTGTTTCCAATAAGGATGTACTTATGGCCCTGGTACAGACTTTGGTGGAACTGGGTAATAAAGGTGATAATACACCAACTACTCTCACCACTATCAAAGATGTGTTAATTAAAAATCTCAAATAATGGATTTAGGTTCCACAATATCTAAAATACGTATTGCTCAGTACAATATTCAAAGTGCAAATAACAAAAAACCATTACTGATAAAATTTTTAAAAGAACAAAACATTGACATTTGCTTATTAAATGAAACTTGGTTTAAAGACAATAGTTTTAAAATTCCTGGATATAATATTTATAATAAAAACTCTAATAATACACACAATGGAGTAGCAATATTGATCAGGCCAACCATAAAGTGTAATGTTGTAAATACTACTTTTTATGAAGATATTCAAACAGTTGCTTTATGTTTATCCACTGCACAACATAGTAGTTTGACTGTGCTCTGTGTATACTGTCCACCATCAGGCAGACACATACGCATTAACAGATTATATAATATAGTTAATACTCTTCCAAAACCTATCTTTGTAAGTGGCGATTTTAACGCCCATCATATTGCGTTTGGTTGTAAATCCACTAAAGGAAGGGGTCATGATTTATTTAATTTAATAGATGAGCTAGATTTGTGTATCCTAAATGATGGCAGCTTTACAACTATTAATCACCCTAGACAAAATCCCTCTGCTATTGATGTTAGCTTTATAAGTGCCAGCTTAGCACCACTCTGTGATTGGCATGTGCATGATGACTCCATGGGGAGTTATCATTACCCGACTATAACAGAGATTTCCCTGGGTGTAGATAAATATTACGTTAGTCCTCCAACAGATAGATTTGTATATAAAAAGGCAGATTGGAAATCATATAAAACTCTTTCTAAAATAATATTTAAGAACTTTGAGCTTAGAAAACATGATCCTATGGATTCCTACAATGTCTTCTGTTCTCATTTAAATACACTCAAAGAGCGTACAATACCCAAGTACACAAAAACAAATGAATTTTTAAGTAGATCTCCAACTCCCTGGTGGAATAGTGTTTGTGAACAAAGTGTAATCGCCTCATACAAAGCTTTAAAATTATATAGACAGGTACCTACTATTGGCAATTACATAGAATACAAAAGAAAAGATGCATTAAAGAAAAGAACCATAAAAAAAAAAAAAAAAATAGGCTGGAATAATCTATGCAACACATTTAACAGAACTACACCTATAACCAAAATTTGGAATCTCTTAAAAATATTTAAATGCAAAAACAATAGAAACAAATCATACAAAGATGAGTTTATTAATTCATTATTAGAAAAATTATCAGATAACAGTGATTTAATTGATTCTACATGCATAAATAATTTCTTTGAAATTAACAATGATAACCGAAATTCAAAATTTTTACTAGAACCCTTTTCATGGTCTGAATTTACAATGACTTTACACTCTAGACGGAATACAGCACCAGGTTTAGATGATTATCCTTACATGATTATTAAAAATCTAGATGAATCAATTCAGAAACTCTTCCTTGATATTCTCAATCTTCTTTGGCACAATAAATCTATCCCGCAAACATGGAAAACACAGTGTATTATCCCAATACTCAAACCAGATAAGTCACCAGAGCTAGCTGATTCATATAGACCAATATCCCTGTCATCATGTATAGGAAAATTTTTTGAAAATATGATTAAAGTACGTCTTGACTGGTATGTTGAGTCTAATGGCATCATTCCACATGTACAGTATGGCTTCCGTAGAGGACTTAGTTGTGCTGATAGTTTTGTCTCTTTGATCTCTGATCTGAAATTAGCAAAGAAAAAAAATTTACAAACTGCTTGTGTATTCTTAGATGTTAAAGGAGCCTTTGATAGTATTGACCCTGGTATACTGGTCAAAATTATGTCCAGACTACGTATCCCTGGACAACTATGTCAATGGATTTTCACCTTTTTGGATAAAAGAACAATTTATATAAAACACAATAATACACTTTATGGACCAAAATATGCATCAAAAGGTACAACACAAGGTGGTTGTACCTCACCATTACTGTATAATATATACACTAGTGAAATTTGTAAATATGTAAATATTAGAGATGTAAATATTTTGCAATTTGCTGATGATATTGCCTTGTATAGTAGTAGTCATGATATACAAATAGCTATTGATAATATTAACCGAGCTTTGTTCCAATTACATCAGTATTATAATGAAATTTTACATTTAAGAATAAATCCATCTAAAAGTAGCATGATGATTTTTGGTAAACAAAATCCAATCACAAGCATTATTTACAATGGAGAAATTATAAACAGAGTTCATTCAAAAAAATTCTTGGGTATTGTTATTGACCAAAAATTAACATTTGAGGAACACATCAGACACATTTCAAAAAAAGCTCATAAAGGTTTAAATATTATGAAATGTCTAGCTGGTATATCTTGGGGAGCAGACCCCAAAATATTATCATTATTATACAAATCTATTGTACGTAGTCATTTTGACTATAGTGCTCTTGCATATATGAATAGTTTCCATGCACAAAAACTTAATATCTTGCAGAATAAATCTCTGAGAATAATTTCTGGTGCAATGTGCTCAACCCCCATAAGGGCCATGGAAGTTGAGACCAAAGTCATGCCCTTGATTTTAAGAAGAATATTGCTTGCAGAAAGATATTGTGTGAAAATAATATCTTCAAAAAACAATAGAATTATTAGTAAAATTATACCTGAGGATAGTATTTCTGAGCCACTGGTGACAGGAGAAGCTCTCTTGAATAATAACTCACCAACTCTATCGCAAATTTTGCTGAAAGTAAATAATAAATTTACTAAAATTAGAAAGCAATGGCCGTGGTCATGTTATTCATTTTCTTATAAATCTATCACACATCCAATTAAAACAGTACAAATAAAATTAAACAATAATTCTGACATGCAACAATTTTTAGAAGAAAATGACTTATATTATGTTATATACACTGATGGCAGTAAAGGAAGTACTAATGTAAGAGCTGCTTTATTTGACCCCCATACAAAGTTCTCTCAAAGCTTTGTTCTGCAAGATTACTGCTCTATATATACGGCGGAAGCATATGCGGTTTATCAGGCATTATTGCGAATTCGAGAGATTCGTAATCATAAACATTTTCTTATAGCTTCTGATTCACTCAGTTTAATAACAGCATTATCAAGATTCAAAATAACCTACAAAACTAATTATATACTTTATTACATTAATTAAAGAAACCATCTATCAATACTCTCTTAGAGATATTCATATTGAATTTCTGTGGCTACCTTCTCACAGAGGTATTTATGGTAATGAAATGGCTGATAAATCCGCATATGAAGGCATAAATGCTGTGGATGTTCAAAATACTACAGAGGTACCTATGACTGATTTTAAGCAATACTTAGATCAAAATATTAACAAATTATGGTTAGAAATGTGGAAACACGATCAAGAAACGAAAGGGAAGTGGTATGGGAGCATCCAAGATACTCTACCTGTGAAACCTTGGTACAATGGTTATAAAGATGCCAGTCGAGACTTTATTACCACAATCAATAGATTACGCTTTGGGCATAATAAGACGCCGTCACATCTAGCAAAACTGGGCATTGTTCCTACGGATAATTGTCCTCATTGTGGAGAGAACGGATGCACCGCAAGTCATCTTATATTTGACTGTCAAATTTTTTTACTGGATCGATTGGTGTTGGCAAGTGAATTAAGTGAACTGGAAATTAAATGTGATTCTTCATCCCGCCCGCCGCCACTCTATGAACTACTTAAAGACAGAAATACATACAAACCATTATACAAATATATTAAAAATACTATTAAAAACATATAAATAAGTACAAGTGTAACATAGTGAAGTGCTACATAAATAAGATATGACCTAAAGGTCTTAGTAACCAGGTCATTAAATTTAAAAAAAAAAAAAAAAAATTGGCGCTTGGGGCATTAAAATATTTTCTGGCGTTTTTGTTTCTATTGAAAATTAAACAAATAAGAACTTATTATGTGTGAAAAAGTTAAAAATATGCTTGATAACAGGGCAAATTTCCATAAAACAAAATAAAAGGTCTTGTAAAAGTCGTAAATTTATTTTATACTGTGATTACTTCTAATCAAGTAGTGGCGCTGAGGGCACGAAAATCTCGAACTTGTATAGAAGTGATTGGCGTTCAAAAGGTTAAATGTTTTACTACAAGTCTATTAAATCTGAAATGTTTCTGAATAAGAACAAGGTTAGGTTATTTTTTAATTTTGCTGGGTTTTAATGGCTTTTGCCAAAATACGTAGCTGTGTTTGATTGATATCCACTTGTCGATCTATACCTACTTGTGAATGCTATCTTTACTGGCTTTTTACTGATTTTCGTTATTCAGTTGTGATTTGCTATTGTGTGTAATTTGATATTTAATAAAATTGTTTGAATTCATCTCGAAGATTAGATATTGTAGGTACTTCTGTAAACCTCTTATCTAAAGCTAATGCGAATTGAGTGTAGTGTTAATTTATATAGGTAACTAGCTGCGCGCCGCGGTTTCACCCGTGTAAGTAGAAGTAATATAAAAAATAGATAAAATCGTATTCTCATGCTTAAAGAATGTATATACTTACTAAATTTCATTAAAATCGGTTAAACCGTTTTGGAGGAGTTTGAGGACCAACACTGTGACAGGAGAATTTTATATAATAGAATAGCTACACCCCGTGGTTTCACCCGCAAAAGTAGTAATATAAAAAAAATATAAAAACCTATTCTCATGCCTGCCTAACGAATGTACCAATATATCTACGAAATTTCATTAAAATCGGGTCAGCCGTTTTGGAGGAGTTCGAGGATAAACACTGTGACAGGAGAACTTTATATAATCTATACTTACTAATATATAAAGTTGAAGAGTTTGTTTGTTTGTTTGAATGCGCTAATCTCAGGAACTACTGGTCCGATTTGAAAAACTCTTTTTGCGTTGGATAGTCAATCAATCCAGAAAGGCTTTAGGCTACAACAAAAACATCACGCTGCGACCAATATGAGCGGAGCATAACTAACTCCACGCCACGGAAGTCGCCGGCGGCTGCTAGTAGGTACAAGATAAACCTATGTGCAAAACTGTGACAAACCAGTGATCAACGAAGTTCCTGTAGGTATCAATGTATGAAAAATAATCCCAAGACTCAAAATTTCGCAACATTTTTTTCCAACAAACTTTCCGTCTCGCTGGGGTGGATTTCCACTCAATTACCGAACCGTACTAATTACATTAGATTATGCTTGAAACCGATTTGAATTTCAATTCTGCACCCTACACCTTGTCGAAAGAAGTTGACTGTTAATTTTATTAGAGTCGCCCGAAGGCTTTTTGATGTAAATCAGGCGCTGATCTTGTTATTTTGTCTAGGAAGATACGTACTTACCTACCTACCTAAGTATTTCTTATCTTAGTAATTTACATAGTACCAAGATATAACAACACAACGCTTACATAGGGCCTCATACGAAGGCTCAGTCACACAAAGGGCAATGGAAAGAGCTATGTTAGGGCTTTTCTGGCGCGATCGAATCAGAAATGAGGAGATCCGCAGAAGTGCCAAAGTCATCGATATAGTAATTCGAGTCGCTAAAAATCAAGTGGTAGTGGGCAGGCACATTGCTCGTAGAACAAATGGCCGATGGGGCAGGTTCTGGAGTGGCCACGTACCGGAAGACGCAGCGTAGGGAGGCCCCAAACAAGATAGAACGGACATCTGGCGAAGGTCGCGGTGCCGAGGGAGAGGCATTTTGTCCAGCTGTGGACCTTTATAGGCTGAAGAAAAAGATACAAAAAAACGTTGACAGCTAGAACTCTTCACACAAACGATATTAACCTATTGATTATCATATTCTGATGATCGCAGAAATCTATTTAATCCTGTTCCATTTCCCAACTATGGATGGGTCAGATTCAAGTCTAACCGGATTCAGCTGAATACCAGTATTTTACATAGAGCGACTAACTGACCTCCATAATACTGAGTAATAAATTATAGTCATCATCATCAACCTTTTTATTGTCCCACTGTTGGGCACAGGCTCCTCTCATACAGAGAAGGATTGAGCGTAATCACCACGCTTGCTCAATGCAGGTTGGCAATTTCAGACTTATAGTCCAGGTTTCCCCCAAGATGTTTTCTCCTTCACCTTGTAATCAGTCATTGGTGTCTAAGATATACTTAGAAAGTATATATAACTTAGAGAAGTTACATTGGTACTTGCCTGACTTGGAATCGAACCCGCAGAGTCATACATGAGAGGCTGGTGTTTTAACCACTAGGCCACCACGACTACTAAATACAACTACTAAGTAGGTACTATACTATAATTTAGCTATGTAAGTACTCTCCCCCACATATAAGGAATTGAAAAATTAACTTGCTTTGAATATGGCTGCAACTTATTAGGTAAGTAAAAGAAATATAAATCAATATTGGTGCTAATTTTATGTTATCCTTCGAGTAGTTACGCCATTATCCCTGTAACGAACCTTTACATTAGTTACAATGCACAACAAAGCCAAGCATACTTTTGTTTACATTTATCAGCACAGTCGTCGACTTCTGTTCATATCACATATTACACCACAATTACATGCCGATAGTAAAAAAGCAAGTGCTAGTTTTAACCTCATTTCAAAAAAAGCGAATATCGACTTTTAGATCAATGCCATTTAAGCTGATTCTCCAAAGTCACTAAACTCTTTATTGTGTAGTAATTAAATTTGTTTTGTTTTTTGATAAAACATCACCACTAGCCTTCTCGTGTATCGTGGCTCCGTTTACAAACATAAGCATACATATAACCTTGCTTTCCACTCTTACGTTGTTGACGCCACAACGATCCGAAAGAAGTGTTTCCCCTTTTCTTTTATACCGCATACATCGAGGGACTGGAACAATTGCCAGCGGCGGTGTTTCCGTCTGACTACAATAAAAGTGTCTTCGAGGCTAGAGTGAATAGGCTCTTAATAAACTAACGCGCTTTATGCATTTTATGCTACTTAGGATTTATTTTGGAGAGAGTGCGAGGGAATTACATGATTTGATTCCCCCATCTCCGTTCCATCATCGGACGACCCGTCGTACGGCGAGTTCCCACCCCTACACTGTTGACAACATAACGATCCGAACGAAGCGTTTCGCCTCTTCTTTTATAATACCGCGTACATGGAGGACTGCGGAACAATTTTCCAGCGCCAGTGTTTACGTCTGATTAGAATTTAAGTGTCTTCAAGGCTAGAGTGGCTCTTAATAAATTATTGCGCTTTACCATCAATGATTGCATCACTGCTTACCAAAAGGCGGGATTGCGGGTCAAGGACTAGTTTATAATTTATAGAAAAAAAAATTGCAAACGCAGGCTGAAAATAATGGTCACAGTTTTCTGTAGTCAATTTAGTATAAGCATTGCACCCGTGCGAAGCCAGTGCGGGTCGCTAGTTTATAATATTAGTAGGACAAAGGATAGGTATTCATACTGTATAAGCGTATACGAACATCATAGTGAAACTATGGATCTTACTAGAAACGGCCAAAAAAAGTCTAATAAAATGTAGTGACCTTTTTTGTTATATTCCAGCTGCGTAGTACTTAGGGCTCCCACACAAAACCGCGAATTCGCATCGCATCGCAAATATCTGCGAATTCGCTCGAACGCACCGCAAGAATTTCCGATCTGCTTCGCATCGCACATTCCTGCGGTATTACGTCATCCTTGGTGACGCCATTTTAGTCCGCTCGAAAACAGCTTTTAGAGAAAGATGCGCGGCGCCTGCGCTGCCTTCTTTATTTATAAAAAAATGAAATTGTTTATGGAAAAAAAAAAAATATCTTCTTCAGTTCTCAACGCATAGTACTTTTGAGTAAAATAGTTCCCATCAGAGTTCATAATCGTAATAAATGGATGAACCCAGAATCTTCTTTTTCTTTTATATCTATTTAACAATAACAGCAGTGCAATAATCTTTTTGCGATCCATCTTACGCTTCCTAAAAACACGTCCAGTACGGCTGACTACGCTTGAAGGAATTACCCTACCAAACGGTTTGCCGCACTAAATCGTATCGCAGTTTTGTGTGGGAGCCCATACTCGCAATTTTTGTGTATGACTGATGTATGTACGGTAACAGAGAAAAAGAAGTATTAATGACGTAGCAGGTGGCGCTTTGTAGTGTCTGCCAAATGCTAAGAGGCGTGGTCATCAGCTAAGTAGTAAGTAAGTATTTTATCTAGAACATTTTTAGATTTCAGATTTGCTCCCATAATATAGTAAAATATATTGACAGCCTCTGTGGCGTAGCGGTAGCAGACGCGGCCGCTGCGCAAGCTGGCGCGGGTTCGATCCCCGCACAGTGCAAGTATTATATTTGTATGCGTGAATATGAATACTTGCACTGGTCTGGTCGTGCCTCGGAAAGCACGTTAAGTCGTTGGTCCCGGTTGCCATACAAACATCTAGTGGCAGTCGTTATGGGTTGTTGGAGCCCTCAAAAGTCCAACAATTGGTCTAACTGCAATGCTTCGATGTCGCCTTCGGGTTGTGGAGGTCAGACGGCAGTCGTTTCACGGAAAATGTCGAAGTTTAGCCATATCAGCAGTTGGACTGGTAAAGCGGACCCCAGACTCCAAAGCTGAAAAAGGCTTCGAATGCGACTGGGATTAACGCTGAGATGATGATGAATATAGTAAAATATATTATAGTCATGAGCACTAAATAGGTATCTAATTACCACTAAAAATGACACTGATAACGTGTCCTGCGACCCCTGAGAAAATATTCGTTTTATCTATATAAGCGTTAGGATCGGCTTCCCCTATACACGCTAACGTTGAATTAACGTATCTTATGCATCTGTATATCATCGCAGTCGGCTGGCAGCGAACCAAAACGCTGTAACTTACATAATGTGGATTTATATTTGACGCAAAAGATCATTTAAGGGAACCTCACTATTTGAGCCGCCAGCAATGTATATCAGACGCAAAAGGTCGTTTACGGGAACGTCAACGTCTGAGCCGCCAGCAATTTAAATCAGACGCAAGATATCGTTTTAGGGAACCTCACCATCTTAGCCGCCAGTAATTTATATCAGACGCTAGAGATCGTTTTAGGGAACCTCACCATCTTAGCGGCCAGTAATTTATATCAGACGCAAGAGATCGTTTTAGGGAACCTCACCATCTTAGCCGCTAGTAATTTATATCAGGGGAAAGAGATCGTTTTTGGGAACCTCACCACCTTAGCCGCCAGTAATTTATATCAGACGCAAGAGATCGTTTTAGGGAACCTCACCATCTTAGCCGCCAGTAATTTATATCAGACATATGAGATCGTTTTAGGGAACCTCACCATCTTAGCCGCTAGTAATTTATATCAGGGGAAAGAGATCGTTTTTGGGAACCTCACCACCTTAGCCGCCAGTAATTTATATCAGACGCAAGAGATCGTTTTAGGGAACCTCACCATCTTAGCCGCCAGTAATTTATATCAGACATATGAGATCGTTTTAGGGAACCTCACCATCTTATAATAATAATAATAATACAGCTTTATTACATTCCACAATTAATCAAGTGATATTAATATGTAATTCCATTAATTAAATTATACATCAGTTAATTAAATTCAAAAATATAAAATAAAGAAAAAATAAAAAATTAAATAAAAATATATACATTAATTGGTGCAAGATATTGTTATTTTCATTGTTATAAATCAAATGGTGTGGACCCCCTTTAGGGTAAAAGCCTCCTCCAAAGAATTCCATTTAATTTTGTCTCTGGCGGTGGATATCCAGTCTCTACCTGCGGTGGCCACAAACTCATCTTGCCACCGAGCGTTCGGACGACCTCTAGCTTTCCTACCATATGGTCCTTTCCAGTCTGTGATATTAATTGTCCAACGATTGTCCTTGTATCTGGCGACATGGCCAGCCCACCTCCATTTTAAACTTTTAGCAAAACGCAGAGCATCCTTTACCATGGTAATCTTCCGAATTTTTGTACTTCTTACTCTGTCTTTTAGCTTTAAGTTCAGGCAGCTCCTTTCCATTGCTCTCTGGGTGGTCTGGACTTTGTGACTTGCTTTCTGATCGTAGGTCCACGTTTGGCAGCCGTAGGTGAGACAGGGTAATATTGTACTATCCAGTATCAACCTTTTTAGTTTAATTGATAATTTCGATTTCAAAACCTCTTTTTGAGCCCAGTATTTCCTCCATGAGATAGCTGCTCTTCTGCTGATTTCCTCTATATTCCGGTTTTTACTAAATGAAATTTGCTTACCAAGATAAACGTAACTTTCTACGTACTCTATTGGCACCCCATTAACCAATATCGGCGTCAAGTCCCTGTTAGTCATTACTTTGGTTTTTTCTAAGTTCATCTCTAGTCCCGCGCGGGCGCTAGCAGATTGAAGCTGGTTGATCATCGTGTTGAGCTTATACGGGCTTTCAGAGAAAACAACGATGTCATCCGCAAAACGGAGATGACTCAAATGTTTCCCATTCACATTAATTCCTTGTGCCGACCATGGTAAGTCTTCCGTTACATTTTGTAGGACCGCTATAAATAATTTCGGCGAGATAGGATCGCCCTGTCTGACTCCTCGGTTAATACTGATTTTGGTACCCATCCTGTCTAGCCTGACTCTACTTGTGCAATTAAGATAAATATTTTTAATAATGTTAATGTATTTCGCTTCAATGTCCTGTTTGCTTAATGCTTCCCAGATGCTATTATGATGAATAGAATCGAAGGCTTTCTTATAATCAATAAAAGCTATGTATAGCGGTTTTTTGTATTCGACATACTTTTCAATTATTTGATCAACGGTGTGAATGTGATCAGTAGTACTAAATCCGCTTCGGAATCCCGCTTGTTCTATAGGTTGGCATAAGTCTATCTGTGAAGATATTCTGTCTAGTAAACAGGACGCAAAGAGTTTATACAGACAAGACATGAGACTTATCGGGCGGTAGTTTCCTATGTCTTTAGGGTCTCCCTTTTTATAAAGCAAAATAATTTCCGACTCTGCCCATTGCTGCGGCACACATTCTTCTTGAAGTACTTTATTGAATAATATTGTAAGTGGCTTTAATAAAAGTATTTGGCCTTGTTTAAGGTGTTCGTTGTTCAGACTGTCAGGTCCTGGACTCTTATTTAGTTTTAATTTAGTTATTTGTTTTAATATTTCCTCTTCACCGAAATTTCTTACAGACCGTGTATTTTTCGGTTGGATTAGTTCAGTGTTTTCTACTGGGTCCGGGCGACTGTAAAGACTAGCGTAAAAGTCACCGGCTATGTTTACAATGTCAGTACGTGATTTGCAAATTGTAGAGCCTCTCTGTAGAGACGGAATCCATGTTTTTGATGTGTCTAATTCTTTGAACGCCTTTTTAGCAGATCTTGTGTTTGCTATACAACCTTCTATTATTTTTAACCTGTGGTTTTCATAACATTTTTTGATTTCTTTGTTTGCCTCTTTGTATAAGCTTTTCAGGTCCTCTTTATCCTGTTTAGTGTGGTTTCCTTTGTTTTGTACGGTGCTTCTTTTAGCTATTAATAGCATTGCTTTTTCCGATAAGATTGTTTTTCTTTTATTCGCCCTTTTTATATTTTTCAGGCTTGATATTATAGAGGTTTCTATCTTTTTGCAGTATTCCATAACATTACAGTTTTTGTGTTTTTCTAATAGTTCGGGTATACATTTTTCGAGATTTTTTAAGTACACGCTTATCTCTTCCGGGGTCTTCAGTGAGTTTCTGGGACTGGTAAAGTTTCTTCTGCTCCTTTTTTCCATCTCTAAGCAAAGAGTCGCTCTCAGTAGTCTGTGATCGGTGCCAAAAGGGAAATAATTCAGTACTTCGTATTTTGAAAATAGTTTGGGCTTTGTTGTAGTTAT
This sequence comes from Sesamia nonagrioides, assembly GCA_017933935.1. NCBI lineage: Eukaryota > Metazoa > Arthropoda > Insecta > Lepidoptera > Noctuidae > Sesamia > Sesamia nonagrioides. The sequence continues at coordinate 21,704 of JADWQK010000123.1, forward strand.
ATAATCAATTTCTTTTCTAGTGTTCTTGTCAGGTGAACACCAGGTCCACCTCCGATTATCTTTTGATTTGAATAATGTGTTTACAATTTTCAGGTTGTGTTCGTATGCGTATTGAATTAGTCTGTCGCCTCTCTTGCTTCTGTTACCGAAACCGTGAATGCCCGCAACATTATTCTCATAGCTCTTCACTTGACCGATCTGTGCATTGAAATCGCCCATGGTTATAATATACTGTGTAGAGATCATGTCATGAGTTTTTGCTAAGTCTGTATAGAATATTTCCAGTTCATTCTGTGTAGAGCACTCCGTTGGTGCGTATACCTGAATGATTGCGAAGTGATGGTTTCCTAGGTTTATTTCTAGTAAGCAAACTCTTTCTGATATTCCAGAAAATTTAATTATATTTTGTTTGTATTTTCGTTTGATCAGGAAACCCACACCATAGAGGCCCTTTGTTTGCCCTATATAATACATAATATAGTCTTCGTCCTCTATTATATTTTCGCCCAATCGGCGCACTTCACACAGGCCTAGTATATCATGATTTATACTACGGAGAGCAGTTTTTAGTTCTAGTAGTTTTTCTGGAGTAGACAGTGATCTCACGTTGAGGGTACAGATATTTATTACATTTCTTTCCCTTGCAATATTGGAATTTTTTGGAGGGTTGTGGTCTAACTCTCCCGCGGTGACCAACCGTGGTGGGAGGTGTGTGGATAGTAGAGGGTGTGACGGTGGTTGCTATGCTAAGTTAGGCTGCGATGTGATTGTTTGGTTTTGGGGCGTATCAGTTTGAGTGAGGATTTTTTTCGGTTTTTGAAGTATGTAATCTTTCAAGTTGGACGCTTTGTTTTTCTTGGCTGGTTGTTTATTGTTGTTTACATGTTGGGCATTTTGGCCACTGGAGTGAGGTCTTATTAACTCTGGAGATTCAGAGAGGTTTCTTTTGTTAATTTGCTGGCGATGTTTGTTCCTGTTATTGCTCAGTACGACAAGTTTGTCGTACTTTATAAAAGCAATATTGCCTGCTTCTTTTTCTTTCCGTAGCTGTACCTGTAATTCCTTTCGCTTCTTCAGGACTTCTGTAGGGTAGTCTTCCTTTATATAGTAAGACGTGCCCTTAAGGACGGATTTATTTTTCAGAATGTTTACTTTAAAGCCCACTGTAGAGAATGTAATTACAACTGGTCTGATTTTCTCGCCTTTCTTCCCCAATCTTCTAATTTCTTCATAATGAGATTTGTTGTATTGAAGTTTAAAGCAGGTATTTACGATATCGATCATCCTTTCTTCTAATTCATGGTACGATTCCTCATATTCTTCTACCCCAAACATAACTATATTTTTGCGTCTGATATGCCTTTCAAAGTTACTAATTATTACGCCCTGATCTTCGATTTTTTTCTCCAAAATGGCGTTTTTCTGTTCTAGAATGTTGAATTTCTCGTTAATATTATTGTTAATTGTGCTTTTTATATCCTCCTTCATATCAAACATATCCTGTTTTTGATGTGCCATGTCCTGTTGCAATTTTAATAGCATTTGTTTTATTTCATCCATGATAACTTATAAGATGTCAGCTGGTAGCTTAATATAAGTTCGACGCTCAACGCCCTCTATTGGACGAGTGCTATATTATTAGCTCCACACCAGGAACGTAGATCTTGGATCTATGTTATGTAGTTTCTATGAGCGATAACAGATGGCGCTGTATGTAATCCGTTTCTTTAATTTATGGTAATACTGAATGATTAACTTACGGTTTGAGATTATGACTATTTCAACTCCACGTACTTATCGTGTTTAGTTCCAAATCTGTCTATAAATGTAATTTATACGTAACAATTGTAATCTGCATTTGGATATTCCTTAATAATAGGATTCCAGTGGGTTGCAAAGTCATTCACCGGTGAACGCGTTTCTGAACAATTCACTTTCACAGCTATTTAAATGAGTATTTTTTACGTCAACGTCTGAGCCGCCAGCAATTTAAATCAGACGCAAGATATCGTTTTAGGGAACCTCACCATCTTAGCCGCCAGTAATTTATATCAGACGCTAGAGATCGTTTTAGGGAACCTCACCATCTTAGCGGCCAGTAATTTATATCAGACGCAAGAGATCGTTTTAGGGAACCTCACCATCTTAGCCGCTAGTAATTTATATCAGGGGAAAGAGATCGTTTTTGGGAACCTCACCATCTTAGCGGCCAGTAATTTATATCAGACGTCGTTTTGACAGCCTCCGTGGCGTAGCGGTAGCGGACGCGGCCGCTGCGCAAGGTGGTGCGGGTTCGATCCCCGCACAGTGCAAGTATTTGTATGCATGAATATCAATATTTGCTCTGGTCTGGTCGTGCCTCGGAAAGCACGTTAAGCCGTTGGTCCCGGTTGCCATACGAACATCTAGTGGCAGTCATTACGGGTCGTTGGAGCCCTCAAAAGTCCAACAATTGGTCTAACTGCAATGCTTCGATGTCGCCTTCGGGTTGTGGAGGTCAGACAGCAGTCGCTTCACGGAAAATGTCGAAGTTTAGCCATATCAGCAGTTGGACTGGTAAAGCGGACCTCAGCCTCCAAAGCTGAAACGGCTTCGGATGCGACTGGGATTAACGCTGGGATGATGTAAGAGATCGTTTTAGGGAACCTCACTACCTTAGCCGCTAGTAATTTATATCAGACGCAAGTGATCGTTTTAGGGAACCTCACCATCTTAGCCGCCAGTAATTTATATCAGACGCAAGAGATCGTTATAGGGAACCTCATCGTCTTAGACGCCAGCAATTTAAGTATATCAGACGCAAGAGATCGTTTTAGGGAACCTCATCGTCTTAGACGCCAGCAATTTAAGTATATCAGACACAAGAGATCGTTTTAGGGAACCTCATCGTCTTAGACGCCAGCAATTTAAGTATATCAGACGCAAGAGATCGTTTTAGGGAATCTTATCGTCTTAGCCGCCAGCAATTTAAGTATATCAGACGCAAGAGATCGTTTTAGGGAACCTCATCGTCTTAGACGCCAGCAATTTAAGTATATCAGACGCAAGAGATCGTTTTAGGGAATCTTATCGTCTTAGCCGCCAGCAATTTATGTATGTCAGATGTTTCTAATGATGGTTTATGTGTATTAAAAACACATAAACAAAATTAATAAATAATAATTAATTATTAATTAATTATACTTAATTATTAATTGTAAACAAGTAATAATTAACTTAGATGAAGCAAACAAAATAATTTTCAATATTTTTATATAAGAAGCGGGTCCCTAGTGCTGGAAAATGTAGTGTCCGTATAAAAAAACCAATGACAAAAGCATTAAGAATAATCTATAAAGTTTCCACAGGACCACAAGCCTCTTCTCTTTGAGACAATACAAATAAATAAATGAAGGAAAAAATCAATATCAATACAAATAAAATCAAGTGAATTCCTAAGTTTTCGTTGTATGCATAGCATCGATAGCACCTTTTTATAAATTTATTTAAGCCGGTGTTGGCGACACGTGCCTCGCTGCACTGAACACTTTTAGTCTATACCCCAGAGAGGCGAGAATCGAAATCCATAGATCGCAACGACAGACGTTTTCCACCACGTGTTGAAAGGTCTTAGATAATATAATATAAAACCTTTCAAGAGAGTAGCGCTTCACGGCGTGTCTGAAGTATCAATTCAGCTTGTAAGATGACTACCTCTAGGATGTTCCAGACCTCTGATGGCTGTATTGGAAAATTGTTACCGAGCGGAGTCTCTATGGAGTTGATTTTTATTAAAACTTTATAAAAGACATACTTGATCATGCACATAGCGATTCCATTACATGTTATGTTATCACTATTATTAACATCAGTGTTTGTGAGAAAGCTTGTGAATTTTCAACAGTTTTCGCCAGTATTAGCGGATAGGGTGGTATTCTTAAACATAAAAGATGTTTTCCGAGCCGGCGGCTCGCGGCGAGAATCGTAAGAATGCGTACCGACTACCTTGTGATATTTTATCACAGATAGAAAGGAACTTAGGGATTCCTCAGATTGTTTGAACAAACGACTAACAAATATATTGCGGAAATGCAAACTCGCTTTTATTTACATATATAAACAATTCAAAGGGATACCGAGCTTTTGAGGTAAATACGAAATAGTTACATTCACTGGATATATAAATCGGGGATTCACTGAAATCATTCGTACTTTCAAATGCTCAAAGGCTTGCTTCGAGGAAGTTTGTCGTAATATGTTCAGCAGAATGCCTGGTTGAACTTTTTGTATTGTAAATTGGTGTACAAACAATATTTGTTTCTATTATAATATACATATGGTAGGGTAGCCCATGTATTTGCATATTGGCAAGGCAAGCTGTCTTAATTTTGTCGTAATGTGTGGCGGGGTCGAGATTGTGTACCAACTACTCTACTCCCTACAATCTACACAAGGGTGTGTCTCCCACATGTTGCTGTAACAATGCAATTTATTGTTTCAATCTGTGTACACGCTGAAATTAGAATGACATGAATATTGGATGCGTACAAATGTTATAATTTGGATGGAAATTCATGTTGCCTTTATGAATTCCCGGGTAGCAGCAAATGTAATTAAAACACATGCTAGACGAGAAACATGTTCAGCTAGATGTATAGTTATGATAGATGGACGTTGCTAGGCGTCCTGGCTATTCTGTTATTCCCAATCGGGGTAGGCTCTCTGAGTGGATAATGCTTCAACCACTACCTGTCTTTATGAATCATGGAGTGGAAATGACAAAAGCCGGTACAGATGGATCCCAGTATCAAATCGGCACAATAGACAGCCTGAGAGCAATGTCCGATTTCGCCCTTTGTATGTAACGTCGGTATTAATGGAGTTAGACTTCTCTCTTTGCGTTCTTATAAAACACTGAAAACGTTTTATGATAGAAATTCTCTATTTAAAGGAGAGATTGTTCGCATAAGTGTCCTCGAGAGGCCAAAACACCGGAGACTCAGATGTAATAAAAATACCAACGGAGGGTCAATCAGGTTAAGTGTTTTGTCCGGCGACTCGCTTCTGCCGAAATAATATATTTTATACGACGATATTTAAGTGGATGAAGAAATAGCTGGAATTTGTCGGTGTTGGGGTTCGCGTGCTGGGCGCTGGTATTCCTTTCTCGCGCAAACCTTCGCTGTATACATTCCAATCTCAAGCAAAATAAAAGGTATTTGCTCAAAAATCTGTTTCCATTACGTGATCTTATTTTATGAGGTTTCGGAGGAGGTAGGTATGGGAAGTGGTGTCTGTAATCACAAAGTCCTTTCGCAAAAACAAGATCCGTTATAGCGGCGAGACGGTAGTAAAATGTATTTAACACACTTTCATTTCAGACCAGGGATGTTTCATGGGTAAAAAAAAAAAATATTCTATTTAGTCCGTCATTCAGATTATAGAAAGATATTGGATACGTATATTTTGTTTTATCAAATCAATAAAAATTGAAAAATATAAAGGGCATCAAAGATAAGAGTGGTGACTGGTGACGTCACTGGTCGCTAAAAAGTGGAGCGTGCAGTGATGTGACACGAGTTTTCGCGCACTGTGTCGTCTTAATTTTTTGTTTATATGAAAAAAGAAAAAATATGTGTCTAGTATTTTTAGGAAATCTGACTGCCGGACTAATTAGTTTTTTTAGTCAACTACCCTATTCTCTTTTATGTTCAATCTTTGCTATAACTGTTTCCTCTCCTGTTACCATAGCATTTCTGTAAATGATTTATGACAATAAAAAAATGAAGAATCAAAGTCTTACGTACATTTTTGATACTGAGCAAGGCTTAGGATTATCTTACGTAGGTCTAAGGAATAATGTTTTTGTATTATATACCATTTTAGAGTAAATGCTAAGCCTTAGCAACAGGTAGGGGAGAGAATAACTCGGTTCTAGGTATGTATTTCATCCAGCAACGGATCTCAGAAAGGGTGGTGTTACATATTTCATATTGCGTGGCATATGGAAAATGTTTAAAGTAAATTCATACAGAGGGTTTCTCGAAGCTTTTTTTTTTCTTGAAACAATGGAAATTGAATAGCGTTGGTATTGTTTTGGTTCTTTTTTACAATCTGTATTGTTCCTGATTTGTATTTCTACTAATAATACCTAAATGGAAAGGAGAAGATCCGCAGAAAAACCAAAGTCACCGACATAGCTCTTCGATTTGCTAAACTTAAGTGGCAGTGGGCAGGGCACATTGCTCGTAGAACCGGTGGCCGATGGGGCAGTAAGGTTCTGGAGTGGTGGCCACGTACCGGAAGACGCAGCGTAAGAAGGCCCCCAACAAGGTGGACCGATGATCTGGTGAAGGTCGCGGGAAGCCGATGGATGCGGGCAGCACAAGACCGGTCATTGTGAAAAGCCTAGGGGAGGCCTTTGTTCAGCAGTGAACCTCTATAGACTGAAGAACAAGAAGACACCTAAATGCGGAATTTCTATTGGATGTTTGTTATTCTATCATGCCAAAAGTACGAACTTGTCGGCATTGGATCAAATTTGGCACATAGATAGTTAATAACAAGGATTAACATTCAGGATACTATTGATTTCGAGATTCTCATGGAACCGAAAGTCATGTGGGTGAAGCCGCGGGGAGTAGTTGCTTCCCGCGGCTTCACATGCAAAAGTTGTTATATATTATTATATGGATGTGAACGGCGATAATAGATATGGATGGCAGAATTACATTACTTGAAGTACACATAAAAGACACATCCGCTACAAATACATACACTGAAAACCAGCGTTGGACTTTGTTTTGCATAGGGTCGCAGCACAATGCTGATCGACAGCCGTTTTGCGTGGATGTGACGCATGTTTCCCTCAACTACTTTTTATTTTTTTGTGTTTTTGTAAACTTTTGCGTCTGTTCATCGTCATGTTTACCGGAAATAAACGTTTTTTCTTTATTTCTTTATTAACACGATATCTTCAAAATCTCTTTAAATATTTCAACAAGACTTTTTAATTGACGACACGGATGGCGCAGTGGCTGAGCTATCGACTGCTGCGCTGCATGTGGTGGATTCAATTTCAGCAGCAGATCAAATATTTGTAATGCCTTCAGATGGCTGTCCCGATTATGGCCGTCTGTGTATATGAGTTGAAATGTTTGTAAACGCACCCACGATTCAGGAGTCTTAGTGTGGCGCTAAGTTTTTTTTAAAACTATTGTTTGTAGATTCTTCGTCTTCTTCCAGTGCCTCTTCAATCCTGATGGTTGGCCGTCAGCTGCTTGTACTCAGTCTTGTCAACTGCGAGTTGGAACAGTTTTTTGACGGAAGTAATGCCGTCCACTCCCTGGTGTTTCGCAGCCACGGTTTTTTCTTTCGTCCAGTGCGCCTCTTCCCTTCTACCTTGCGCATCATAATCAGTTGGAGTAACGCATATATATGTATCCGACACGATAGATATGTTAACCTGTGTGGCTACCATGAGTTTTCATTACGAAGACTCGATCATCGATATCGACCGCGTTTGTCTCATCGATTGGCCCGCTTAAAGGTTGTAAGAACTCTCAACTAATGAGAGCGCCAAACGGGGTCGATGAAAACTCGTAATGAAAACTCATGGTAGCCACACTGATGTATTTTCTAATTGGTGATTCTGAAGGTTTCATTTAGGTATCTACCATATTTTTTTATGAAAGCTGAAAGTGAAAAACACTTTTTCGAAATTCCTTCTCGAAATAAAAACACTTCTTGTCATTGTAAATTTGCGAAAGCCCCAACTATAAATTTTAATGTAAGAATATTGTCAATGCAAGTTAAAAGCGAGCTCCTGGCGACATTTTAATTAGCACAAAGCCGTCTGCAATGCTCCTGCAGTTTCATAATTTATGGAATGCCAATTTTTCTCTTAGCAGAGCACGTTTCTTCGTAATAATGAGACATTAAATTGGAGTGTCGTCTTCGCCGTAAATTTTAATGGCAATGACTACAGCGAAACACATTGTCAACAACTTAGGTATAAGTGTAGTGAAAAATAAGACAGAAGGTACACTTGATAACGAAGTGGGGAAGGTATTGCTTTTATTAGATGTCTTTAAGGTCAAAAAAATCAAAATCAAAGCATTTATTTCAAATAAACCAGTTACAGGCACTTTTGAATTGTCAGAAGGTCGGTCAGTCAATAATATGAAGCTAGTCGCCCATTCCAAAGAGTAGGTACCTATGGAGAAGAACGGGCAAGAAACTCCATGGACACTCTTTTAAATTTTCAAGCTATTGTTACAAATATTTGATATATAGGTAACTACTTTCTAACTATATCTTGGACACCAATGGCTGATTACAAGGTGAAGCAAGACATCTTGAGGAAACCTGGACTTTAAATCTGAAATCGCCATCCCGCATTAAGCAAGTGTGGTGATTACGCTCGATCCTTCTCTGTACGAGAGGAGGCCTCTGCCCAGCAGTGGGACATTAAAATGGTTGATGATAATGATCAAGGTAACTACAGTAGTAGTATAAATAGGACTAGTGAAAAAAAGCAAGTCTGAATGAATTTCTGTTTGGTCTGACCGCAGGATTAAGAGACAATTTTTCTTCAAAAAAAACGGCCATTAAAGATTATTAAAACCTGAAAAAAACTGAAGTTTTAGCTAAAGTCTAAAAAAAATATAAAACTGAGCCTTCTTCTCCTTACTCCTTATTCAGGGTTCGCATGCAGCAAGGTTCAAACTGCGTCCCGACCTCTTCAACAACTTGATTGAGTTTGAAGACATATTTAATCGATTTTCGACTCTGTATAGTGCAGGTAATTAAAACTTTATAGAGTATACAGTGTTCTGAAGAATATTTTGATGTATTTGGTTTGTAGTTATTCGTCTTTTGTGAAAGTCTTTGGAGTACCTATTAAAACTTGAATTTGAGCAGTGTTATGAAGGACGAGGGATCCGCCTTTCACTGTAACATATGTACATACATACACAAGCAGGCTGTATTGTTCCCACTGTTGGGACACAAGCCTCTTCTTGATGAGAGGGAGTGGGCCGTAATCTACCACGCTGGTCCAGTGCGAGTTGGTAGATGTCACATGTCTTCGAAGTTTTTTGGCTCTAGGACATGCCGGTTTCCTCACGATGATTTCCTTTATTGTTTTGAGAGCAGTGGTGAGTAAAGCACCTGACGGGGTTCGAACCTACGAGTCCTACCACCTACAACTTGTAAGTCGCGGCCGATACCACTAGGCTATCACTGCTCTCACTGTCACCTAGCCTTTATCAAAATCAGGAGCGTAATTGCGTATCTATCGTACACTATCAGGTAGCCATAGATTTCATTTTGACAGTTCAACAACATTCATTGCGTTATAATTACTTTGTTGAGCAGACATATTTTTCGTACACGTAGCAATGGATTAGCAATATGCTTCAAAGTAATTCAATTTGATAATAATAATTTGTTACGCAATCAGGGTGCTGAATCTAGCTAATAGAAAAGTTAGAATTGTGTTTCATGAATATTCAAAATGCTTTGTCCTAATCAACTATGAATCTTAATGCTTTGGCGATAACGTTGAAAATCTATTAAGAAATGGCTTAATGTAGTAACTTCGCACATATGTAATATGTATGTATAGGTAAGTCATTTTGATGTCTGATTTTAGTGATATTCGTGAATCTGGAGAAAAAAAAAGAAAATTCATGCTCATATTTGTATTACTGATAACAATGGACCTTATTAGAAAGCTTTTTCTATTTGACATGACATTTATTAGATATTCTTATTAATATTTCAACAATTATTACTGTAATATTTGCTAAATTTTAAATTTATAGTATAATTTCATTAGGTATTATTTAATTTTTGTGTGTTTTTTTTTAAATTATTTGTTGTATTATATCTTCGAGCCGATGAACTGCCAATATATGTACGCCATTATTGTCGCATGCATCATGATATAAATTGAATAGGTAGTGTAAATTATTTTCAATGTTTAATGTTTGTGATGTGGCAGTACTTTTTTAAATAAATAAATAAAGCTCAAGGTCGCTCAAAGGGTAATGGAGAGGGCTATGCTTGGGTTTTCACTGCGTGATCAAAACGGAAATGAGGAGATCCGTAGAAGAGCGAGAGTAACCGACATAGCCCGAAGATTTGCAACACTTAAGTGACTGTGGGCCGAGCACATTATCCGTAGGACTTGTGCCCGATGGGGCCAACGGGTTCTCGAGTGACGACCACGCACCGGAAGACGCAGCGTGGATAGACACCCGAAAAGGTGGATCGACGACCTGGTAAAGGTCGCGGGAAAGCGCTGGATGCGGAAGGCGCAGGATCGGTCGTCGTGGAGATCCTTGAGGGAAGCTAATGTCCAGCAGTGGACGTCTTTCGGCTGAAATGATGATGATGATGATGATGATTACTGATACTTTTTTTTAATGACTATAGGTATTTTATCCCTGTTCTAGAAACTTGGAAAAAGGTCCCCATATTCACAGTATGTAAACTCCGCTAGTTAGCCCTAAGTTTTCCGAGCAGAATCCATACTAATATGTATTATAAATGCGAAAGTAACTCTGTCTGTCTGTCTGTTACGCTTTCCCGCTTAAACCTCTCAACCGATTTTGATAAAATTTGGCACAGACAATCTTTAGACCCTGAGAAAGGACATAGGCTACCTTTTATTGAAAAAAAAAAGATATTCCCAAGGGAAATCTAAAAAGCGCGATATAACCGAATTCCACGCGGGCGAAGCCGCGGGCGGAAAGCTGGTAATTAAATAAAATTCTTGTTAGCTATTTCAAGATGAGCGGTGGTGTCCCAGTGGTTATCGGCCTCGACTTACTTACTTACATAGCTATAACAGGGCATGAGTTTGAACCAAAGCAGAAAATTTGCATTTTCTCTCTAATTTCATCATCTCTCAAAACGCTAAAAGAAAACATAGCGAGGAAACCATGACATGTCCTAAAGTAATAAATTACTAATCCACTACCCTGCACCCTAATTGCGTAATACACTATTACTATCAATCCATTGCTGCATAAGTATGTTCGAAAAATGTGTCTGATCTAGAAAGTAAATAACGCAATGAATGTTGTTGAACAGTCAAAATGAAACGCATTTTATGGCTGGGCCCACATTGGTTTATTTTCCAATTCTTAAAACCACTGTGGACTTGTCAACAGATCCTGACCTCTGATTTTTTTCCTTCTTTTTTCTCTGAGTTTCTGGGCTTTTCCCTTTCTTCTCAGAGTAATAAGATGGGAAATGCTGAGCTCATCTGGTTTAAAAATGTATGATTAAAATGTAAAATTTATTTTAGAAACTTACTAAGAGAAAATAAATCATTAAACATTTACATATTATGTAAGTGAGCGTATACTGACCATTTTAAAAGATGTGGTCAGTTATCTCCTTAGCTAAACGTGCATAACTAATATTTCCATAATAACCTAAAACATTAGAATATATGTAAACCAGGGAAATTGTCTTGTGTGTCTACTGATTATAAATTAATAATGATTTATTTAGCACGCGGAGAGTGGTCTGGGAGTCATTAGACTGTATCACTAGCTGTACAATATTTGTGAGCGATTTTTACTACTGAAAACATACATACTGCAGTGCGATTCAATAACCAATAACCATCATCATCATTTCAGCGTTAATCCCAGTCGCATCTGAAGCTTTTTCAGCTTTGGAGTCTGGGGTCCGCTTTATCAATCCAACTACTAATTTTGGCCTAACTTCGACATTTTCCGTGAAGTGACTGCCTGACTGCCCACCATAAAGAAACGCAAAATAGATTATCTCGGTCATGTGCTCCGACACGGTAGATTTGCGCTACTCCAACTCATTATCGACGATATTCGACGTCCTCCGTGGCGCAGCGGTCAACACGCCTGCCTGCGACGTGGAGGCCCCGGGTTCGATCCCTGGCCAGGTCATGATGGAAAACGATCTTTTCCTGATTGGCCTGGGTCTTGGATGTTTATCTATATATGTATTATAAATATAGTATCGTTGAGTTAGTATCCCATAACACAAGTCTCGAACTTACTTTGGGGCTAACTCAATCTGTGTGATTTGTCCGTATATACCTATGTAAAAAAAAAAAAAAATAATATGATGTGCAAGATAGAAGGGAAAAGGCGCGCTGGACGAAAAAGAAAGTCGTGGCTGCGTAACATCAGGGAGTGGACCGGCATTACTTTAGTCGAAAAACTGTTCCGACTCGCGGTTGACAAGACCGAGTACAAGAAGCTGACGGCCAACCTTCAGGATTGAAGAGGCACGGGAAGAAGAAGAAGAAGAAGACTGCCTGAAGGATGAATAATGATTTTCACTACCAATGATTTTCACTACCAATGATTTTCACTACCAATGATTTTCACTACCAATGATTTTCACTACCAATGCACAAGAAAGTAAACATGTTCATATTTAGTCTACAATAATCACCTACACATTAGCGAGATATCTAATTACACAACACTAATTATCCTCCACAGTACACTCTCTCTAGACATACCTAATTGTTTGTAGTTCCTCTATGAGTGTCTAACTACATAAGAGCATTCCCGCTGTCTCGCGTCTCCTTGAAAGGATCAAAATGTTTTATTTATAAAACCTGTAGGTATACACTTACACGCTCGGGGAACAGCAAAATCCTCGTAGACTTCGTCGGGAATTTCGAGAAAATTACTTTTGTAATATACGACAAAATTGTTAATACCTTTTGTGAGAGAAAATTAATGAAAATTATGGTTTTTGTTTAGGAGAAAATAGATATAAGTATCATTGATGATATCTTTCATTATTAACTGTTTTATACTGTTTTTACTTATTTATTTAGTAGTACGCATACATTTAGTACATTTAAGTCGGTGACAACACAAACATATTTAAATTATTTATTGTAGTTTGTGTTGCTAATAACACAAACAAAATACACTAGTTTATATTTATAAAAAAGGGTTAACCTTTTTTATAATTATAAACCAGTGGTTGACCGCAATCCTGCCTGATGGTAAGCAGTGATGCAATCGTTGATGGTAAAGGGCGATGGTTTAATAATTAAGCCTTCTTATTTAAAAAAAAAAAACCGAATAAATAGGAAGAAAGACGGCAGTTGAGCGAGGTGATGCAATGTTAAACCCAACAACACGACCAACGATGCTGCGCCAGAGGGAGTTTGGTCTGAAGACCCTCCGCGACCAAACTCCCGACACAGCATCATTTGGCGCATCGTACCGGGCAGACATCGCAACACAACTGCTCATACCCATGCTCCGTACGGGTTCATTAGACATCATGCCGGAACACGACGAATCGCTTGACGCCTGGCAGCAAGACTTTGTCTGCTGGGTGGTAACTTCTGTCGGCAGTCCGACCTTTTCAGGTAACCAGTAAAAAAAGCAGCGTCATGATGAATGGAATCCTTTTTGTCACAGTCCTGTCGACTCTTGTTTCGTGCTCGTGAATACCTAAACATTTTTTATATAAAACTAGCTTTTCGCCCGCGGCTTCGCCCGCCTGGAATTCGGTTATATCGCGCTTTTTAGATTTCCCTCAGGAATATCAATTTATTTTATCAATAAAAGGTAGCCTATAATGTCCTTTCTTAGGGTCTAAAGATTGTCTGTGCCAAATTTCATCAAAATCGGTTGAGAGGTTTAAGCGGGAAAGCGTAACAGACAGACAGACAGAGTTACTTTCGCATTTATAATATTAGTATGGATTAGTTACTTATCTTCAACCCATGTTTATCTGATAAATTAACCTACTTTTCTTTCATTGAATAAAACCACTTGAAAAGACAGTTAAAAAGAAATAACAGGTAATTGCTCTCAAAACGGTGAAGGAAAAAGTCGTGAGGAAATCAACATGTCCTGAAGCCAAAAACTTCGAAGGCATGTGACATATGTAGGTATACCACCAAACCGCACTGGACTCGCGTGGTGGATTACGTCCCATTCCCTCTCACCGAGAAGAGGTCTGTGTCGAAAGAGTGGGTACATTATAGGCTAATTATAAGATGTATTACAACTGGTTATTTATCTAGCTGCACCCCGAGGCTTCGCATAAATTTCAATCCTGTAAGAATATTGACATAAAAGTTTCCTTAATGTTCTTCTTCATCTTTTTTCAAGGTGAGATTCAACCTCAACTCTTGATCAATGGCCTCTGTGGAATAGATACCACAATTTTGCCAATAAAACGTGTAGCAATTATAGAAATTCTTCGAAAATTTTATTTCACAATAATGGCGGATATCGCCAATGACAGTTGAAAAAGACGGCCGCGACGGTGTCTATGAGTGAGGTTTGAGGCAAAGTGAAGATGTGGTCGCTATGCTGCGATATTTCATTGTTCTTTATGAATTATTTACTGAATGCACTTTTTACTACATATCAAGCGCTTTTATTTAATAAACGACAATATAAATAATTTTAAAAGTCCAATAAAAATGCGCGTGACACTCATCTTTCCCATCAAAAACCCTCGAGCGTAAACTCTCCTTAATGTTAATTCTGATTGTAAGCCATCTGTGTGAAATCCGTGTGATAAAACAATTTTCATCCAAATCTGCTAGTTTTTGCGTGAAACAGTAACAAATATCCATCCATCCATAATTACAAAGTTTCAGTTTTATAATATGTACCTACTAGCTTTCCGCCCGCTTCTTCGCCCGCGTGGAGGTCGGTTATATCGCGCTTTTTAGATTTCCCTCTGATTATCAATTTTTTCCGGGATAAAAGGTAGCCTGTGTCCTTTCTCAGGGTCTAAAGATTGTCTGTGCCAAAATTCATCAAAATAGGTTGAGAGGTTTAGGCGGGAAAGCGTAACAGACAGACAGACAGAGTTACTTTCGCATTTATAATATTAGTATGGATTAGTAGGTTATTTGTAGGAAGATATTAGAAAAAAAAAGATATTCTCATACGTACCTACTATGTACATATTTAGAACCTAGTAAAGTTACATAAGTTACTATGTATTATATTTATACCGATCTTGTTTAAAGCGCAAGTGTACCGCCGGCATAACACCAAGTTATTATATAGGCGGGGGGAAGAAGGGGGGACGCGGGCACTAATTGGAAATACATGAGAATTTGCATTTTACTTTGTCTGTCGAAGTCCCGACGGAGTAACATCTCGCTCAAAATCCCTTTGTCAATTCTGAGTGCACCTTGCACCGAGCTCCGGTATATTTATTATTACTACAGCACCAAAAATAGATACCTTTGTCTTGTATGTACATTGTCGTTCGTTATAAGCGTTGATTGGTTTTAGTAATATGCATAAAAGATTATCTCAGCATCACAAGCCTTATCTTCAGTTTCATTGAAAACGTTTAAAGACGGTGCAAGAAAAAGTAAACGATAGAGTAGTTTGGGGTAAGTTCGCAGCTGGTATAATGTAATACGAATGTATGTCTCGGCTTATTTGGCGATATTTATTATTATTATTATTTATTTATTATTTCTAAAAAAAAAAGTCGTGGTCAATTGAGATCTCTCGTGTTTTTTTTATTAAAGAAAACAGCGGAATGCGATACGTCTTTTGGTCAACGATTTTGTAGGTAAAATCAGCCTGAACTGCTACTGTAGTTTTCGCACTTTACCGGGAGAGGTTGAAAATAGCGCGACGGCAATAGTTTCTTCAAATACCTATTTTACAAATTCCTCTGCACTAGAGTCCCTCCTTAATACAAAATTGGAGAGTGACTGAAGGTGAAGGAAAAACATCTTGAGGAAACCTGAACTTTAAGTCTGAAATCGCCAACCCGCATTGAGCAAGCGTGGTGATTATGCTCAATCCTTCTCTGTATGAGAGGAGATCTGTACCCAGCAGTGGGACGATAAAAAGGTTGATGATGATGATGGTATACGAGTACAATACATATCTTTACGAGTGATTTTGATATATCTAATGACTTTTAATCTTCCTATTGCTGCAACCAGAGTAACCAATATAAAATAAACTACTATAGGTTGTATTGATATGCAGTCGTAAAACGACTGCATATCAATACAACCTATAGTAGTTTTCTATTTCTAAAAATAGAAATAAAAGACTATTCAACCGTTTGATCTATCCGCCAAAATTCAGATAACAAACCTAATATTATCCTAAGCCAGGTATTATTATACTCCCTGTATTAACATTAACAAAAATCGGGTCGTGCCTCGAAAAGCACGTTAAGCCGTTGGTCCCGGTTGCCATACGAACATCTAGTGGCACTCGTCACGGGTTGTTGAGCCCTCAAAAGTCTAACAATTGGTCTAATTGCAATGCTTAGATATTCCTTAGATACGCCTTCGGATTGTGGAGGTCAGACGGCAGTCGCTACACGGAAAATATCGAAGTTTAGCCAACCTCAGCAGTTAGACTGGTAAAGCGGACCCCAGACTCCAAAGCTGGTAAGCTACGGATGCGACTGGGGTTAACGCTGAGATGATGATGATGATTGACATTAACAAAAATACCCAATAACACCAACACCAAAATCTTCCACTTATATATCGTTTCAATAATAAGTTATGTTCATCTGTTCTCCCCGGGGGAGTCTGGCAATCAGTGTGAACACTCGCAGCTCGTTCTAAACCCATTACGGATAAATTAAAGCTGGATCACAAGCGCGTATGCAAATCTAACAGCTATGCCACCTGGTAACTGAGTTTTAGAGTGGCGTCACTAAGAATAGTTACTTAAATTAAAACATTTGAGAATGGTTTGACGTGAAGCGTGTGAGAATAATTTTTGAGGAAAAATTGTGTTGTTTTGTTCTTTAATTTTGATACTTTTGTAAATGTTATATTTTGTGACATGTCATGTGGTTAACATTGTGTCACCCTTTGTAAAAACCTTCATATTTATGTTCTGTAATCTACATGGTGTACCTACGTAATAAAGAGTAGGTACTGTATTGTATGTTATTATTAGGGTTGTAACGGAGCTTCGCCTCCGGTTCCGTTACTGCGGAAGTTCCGCGAGAAATCGTATCTTCGCTTCCGCCTCCGCCTCCGCACAATTTTTGCGGAGTTATAACGGAGGTTTATTTACGTATTTATAAAATAAATAACGCGCAAGCTGCGACGCTCGACAACCGTCCGGCCGCGTTTGAGCGCGAAATGGTCAAGAATCAACTAGTGCGAGGCGGGAATAATGCGGCAAACACAATTTGTTTCTCCTTAATTTTCATTACAAGAAGGTAATATTTTTTTTACCAAGTATACTACTATTAATGTACGTTTAAAATAAAAATTTTGTTTTATTAACCATATTTTTTTTTTCTATATGTACGCCTCCGCCTCCGTTAACCTCTGCTTCCGCGGAGGTGAGACTCGTCGCCTCCGCATCCGCCTCCGCCTCCGCTAACAGGCCTCCGTTACAACCCTAGTTATTATGACTGAGTCGGGCAGAACGTATGCATGATTCAACATTGTAGATTACTATTATTGTAGAATACATTTTTGCATATCTGTACGTAGGTAGGTACATACGTACGAAACCTCCTACGCATTATCCTAAAGAAATAAACCGAACTATTTTGCGAGAAACGGTTGTTTCTACATGACTACAATCCCCCTTATTCATAAACACTGCTTAAAGTTAACTAGTTATTAGCGATTGTTTAACATACATTTTAGACGTTTGCACGTCACTTAACTTTAATCATTGTTTATGAATAAACCCCTTAGACACTGTGGTGTTTATTTATAAGGGATGGTTTAAGTTAAGTGACGTTAAAAGGCCAAAAATGAACAGTTATAAAATCGCTAATCACTGGTTAACTTTAAGCACCGTTTATGAATAAGGGGGGTGTGTATTTTTTAGAAAGAAAGAAAAAGTAAGTAATTTTTGGGTTCTCACAGGAATATCAAAAACTAAACGTTTAGAACAGAAAAGTTTACCGTAACTTTCGTGGAAGTTTCCCTTTAAAACAAAAGTTAATGGTTCCACTTTCTCGTCATCCAGTAAGGAATTTAAACGAAATAAAAGAGCATGAATAAATTAGAAAAAAATGCATGCAAAGCATCATTCTAAATATTCGCTCGTGTGAAATGTAGTTGTCATCCATTCAATATTGTGACAGCATCCTCTTTGAAATCAACTTTTCAATAAGCGAGGGTATTTGCCTCGCATGAAGGTCTGAAGGTCATTTATCTTAGGGGCACACATGTCTCGAGGTGATATAGGCCTATAGGCCGGTTTATAAAAGGTTAATTTAGTTTATTTATTATAAATAAACATAATTAATCTGTAACTATGTTAATCCGGATATTAAAGCCGTAGTCGACAATCCGTAATCACGCGGCAAAAGAAGCGTTTTATCAGAAACTAGCTCCACCGCGCGGTTTCCCACGTGTAGGATGCGATATGTTTTTTTTTATATGCTCCGATCCTTTTGGTAGCAGCGTGATTTTTATAGCCTATAGCCTTCCTGGATTAATGGGCTATCCAACGCAAAAAGAATTTTTCACATCGGACCAGTAGATCCTAAGATTACCGCGTGCAAACAAACAAACAAACTATTCAGCTTTATATATTAGTATAGATATAGATTTTATTTCATATGACCTACAGCTCATACTCCAAAGAATAATTTTACATAAGATAGTTAAACAGATAAGTAGTTACTTAATAAAAGTTGTTGTAAACAATCTTTTTTATGTCTCAAAACGGTTTTCACCTAACTCAAACATCTTGCTTAAAAAGTGATCTGTTGCTTAAAGGAAGCTATATATGAAATTGATAAAAACATTTTTATTTATTATTTTTATGTATATAAAAGGGTAGCCAAGAACTTGACGGCGTCCTCAAATCAGACTCACCATTTTTATAGTCAAAACAATCAAAAACTTAGGAACAGTATTTTTCTTATCATCATCACAAAGTTCCCTATAAAGACGCAAAACCTCGCAAATTTTCCGCCGAAAATTGCCGCTGTAAATTACATCAAGTGAGACGATCTACTTAATCGCAACATATTAAAAATCGCGTATCCAAAAGATTACACGAGTGGACGACAACACTAAACAAAGCAGTCTTTTATCCTTCTCACATCACCAACAAAAAACAAGGACAGCGCTTGTTTAACTCGCGCAAAATTTCATTTCGTATAAGGGTTTGAGATTAATGGTGACCGTCATTTCACCCTTGCTTTAAAAAATGGCATCGTAGGGTCGTATCGTATCATTGTGTCGTTAGTTTGTTCACCATCACTCATGTGTATGCTAAATCTGTTTTGAATCGAGCTCGATATAGACGTGTTGCTAAATTTCGATAACAGATGATGTGTTCGTTTAAAATACGTTTAGACGCGCGTCTTTTGTTTTGTTTACTTTTTGTGGGTCGTGTAATGTTGGCCTTACCTCTTAGGGTATTTATCATCATCATCGTCATTTCAGCCGAAAGACGTCCACTGCTGGACATAGGGCTCCCCCAAGTATCTCTACGACGTCCGGTCCTGCGCCTCCTGCATCCAGCGGTTTCCCGCGACCTTCGCCAGGTTGTCGGTCCACCTTTTCGGGACGCAGACGCAGCGTGGGTAAGCCTCCGACAGAGTATGAACTACCTACCTATTATTTAAAATCTCACCATAACTCTTCCAATAAATACTTTTATTTTACTTTACTATCTATCGACTGCTCTTTACTCGATTGCTGATGAAAGGAAGGAAATGTTTTTCGAGCGTATGTAGGTGTGGAGGCATGAGGAACGGGGTGTAAAGTTCAATCATCCTCCATAGAAAAGGGAGGATCCTTCGACCAGACGGGTGTTACGTCTGGCAGACACATGCCCAATGCTGGAAATTGGGAAGTTATATGTATGCTAGTTGCACGGTAAACTCTGATTGCGAGATGTAGAATTTGTGTGACGTCAGTACGACGCGTTGTTTCTTTGTGGCGTTTGTAGGTATCGCTACATAGGTATATCCATTTATTTGACATGCAAAGTGTCATTTGATTCGTTGTGATTGTGTGAGCGATATTACAAATTCTAGACAATCAAAATGCCAGATATTTGGTGCCAAAATGACACCTTGGAATCTACTTGACTGCACAGGTACGTCACAAATAGTTAATAGGTACATTCTCTGCAAGATAATGTCACACGAGAATAAGTAAAAAAAATGTATGCCTTGGACTAATCGACAGAAGTCAAAAATGAAATCTAAAATAACACAGAATGCGTGTGGTGTTCACTATAATCACTTATAGGGGCTTTGAGGTTTGAAGTAAAACCACCAAATTATCAGTAAGTACACACAGCTTAAGGGGCACGTCTATTCGCCACTCGGGATAGAGTGGGAATGCCTTGAGGTGCTACATTAAGCTGTGTGCCACATTTAATTGTATATACATCACATCTCTTCCTTTTTATATGTTAATTGATGTTTAACAATATTTATCATTTAGACGTTAATTACTTTATAAAGTAAGATAACAATTTGAGACATTTAATTTCAATCCATTAAGTTTAAAGTAGCCACTAAAACATTTAGAAAATAATTACGTTTTAAGTACAGTTCAATATTTCACATTAAGCTACAATCATTAAACAGTACCTATACAGTATGAATTAAAATTATTTATCTGATATAGTTCTTCTTTTACCTGATAAGATAACAATTTTAAACATTTAGATTAGTTCTTATTTATCTGATACGATAACAATTTTAAACTTTTACGTTAATTCTTCTTTATCTGATATGATAACCATTTTAAACATTTAGATTATTTCATTAAGTTTCACAAATTAAGTTTCACAAATAATTGTGCTTTGAGTATAATATAGTACATAAATATTTCGCATGAAGCTTACAATATTTATACAATCGTTAATATATGAATTCTTCTTTATCTGACGCTTCGTGATCGAGAGCGTTTCACATAAATATTTCGCATGAAGTTTACAATATTTACACAGTCGTTAACATTTGAATTCTTCTTTATTAGACGCTTCGTGATCGACAACTTTTCATTGACCCTCTACCTTTTTGGTGTACCTACGATGTTCAGCCTGTACTCTTTACCAGTTTCATCATTTCTTGTATTTATATCGCTTCTTTGAGCATTTGTGTAACTGTATGCGGTGTGTGATTAAATTCTTGAATCAATTTGTTTTCATTTATAGTGTTCTTATTATGCTTTTCGTCAATTTCTAATTCTATGTATGTAGGTTTTTTCTTATCTTCGTTTAATTTAACCTCCCTTTTTTTCTGTCTGTCTTCTGGATTATTGTATCTATTTTCGCGATCTCTCGTAACTTAGATAAGTTTGGAAGTAGATTTTCTTGTGGAGTAATAAGGTCTTTCCAGTCTTGACTTCGCCGCGCAATCTGATTTTGTTTTTTTTTTGGTTATATGTATAGTTGTCTGAGAGGCCGGTTCATTCAGTTTCCTTTTGTTTAATTTGTGTAGATTTCATCATTTTAATGTCTTTTTATCGTCTTCAATACGATGATAATAAAATTATAATTCCCACTACACAGCGGATCCGAAAACCAACATCAGTATTCAGTCAAATTTTTTAATGGTTACTTGTGGAATTAGGCCTGAGACTAAGGTATTTTAGTCTAGTAAGTATTTAGTAGTCTGTTTTAGAGGTTTTATAGCCTCTGCAGCAATTTATAACACGGTGCTGCTCGTCATCTGTTACTTGAACTTGGCTCGACACGCTACCGCGTGTCTAGATTACTTTCGCACCTTTGTGCGTGACCCAGTCTTTATATTAAGAATGCCTGGGTGAACTTCTTGGGCTGCTTCTTATATACATATAATAAGACACCATAATGTGTTAAAGTTCATGTTCTATTAAGTTGTAGCTGTTTATTGAAACCTCTCAAGCATTATTTTGTAAAACGTCTTTGATTATTTAAATTCATGGTCATTATTCAATGATATAATGATTGTTCTAAGGGATAATGCTACGGGTCGCTTGTGTGAACATCTAGCTAATATGATGTTCATGTTCAAAACTTTTTTGTATGCTGTTACTTTTATTTATTTTTATTAACCTCTAGAGGTTATGGTCTGTGATAAGTTATTTTTTTTTTAATGGTTCTTTAGTCGATTTGACAATACGTTTTTAACGTTTATCATTCCGAAGGAAATGATGCGGCGCCTTTGGCGACGTACTGAATCAGTAGGTACAGCCTCTAGATGAACAGGACTTGCATCAGCAATTACTGAATACGGTCTTTTGAGTAGCCAAGCCTGAGAATCTCAGACAGACATGTTTTATTGTTTGATCCTTATGCCAGAATGTACCTACCTATATATTGACATTTTGTGCATATTGCTTTTTTGTATTTGACAATGGGATCTGTTAAGGTTGACAAATCGGTGATCGATCAACAAAATTGAAACCTTTTGTTCAATGGTTTCTGGTGGTCTAAAAGACTCTATTGTTCAAATTTATTTGTCACATGGTTGACGCTTGATGATGATTTCTTTTTTTTTATGAATTTATCCTGTATCGTGGGTGCGTTTACAACATATAAACTCACATACACAAACAACTAGTCCCAGAAAAACTATTTGTAAGTCGTACTAATATGTATTTGTTCCGTGCGGGAATCAAACCCGCGACACGAAACCCAGCAGTCAAACATTTAACCACATACGCCAACCGTGCCGTCATACGAAAATTCGATCCATAACACAGAATCTGAATAGTGTTGAACTGAAGAATTATTTAGTTTTGTTCAGTAAATCATTATTGTCCTTCAGATGTTCTCTTTCATCACATCCAACGACAACAATGACGTGAATAAAATTTTCATTGCATGGCAATAAGATTATCCATGACTTTTTTTTTTTAAATGTTCAAGGACCACTTTATTGATTTTCTCTAATGACAGCTTTGTTGATAGCACACTACAAATATCACCATCGGGCTTTAGAATCGCATTTTTACCAGTTCGACTTTTTTTTTGTTTTTTTTTTTATATCCAAGGTAATTGTTTGATTGACAAACGGGCGTACCTTTTATACATCTATCGGAACATCTTTTAATTAGGGAAATGATTTAACCCTAATGGAATTGAGATGAAAACTTAGTTTCTTGATAAATTTTTTATAACAACGTTTTGCCGATACCTACTGATTTCGACCTAGCTTTTATGGGTGCATCAAACAATCCCAATATTTTTATAGATGTTAGGCACCATAAGCCATGAATGTTTGGTCCAGAGACATTTGCTGGTTGGAGACTATACTTTAGATAGTTTCATTAACTTTCAAGTTTTATCATTTATTATGATAAATCTACTACGGGAATCAGTGAGCATTGTCTATATGTAGACAGACTTTTTATTTTTATGAGTTTTCATTTTTTTTTTTGGGGTCGTTAGCTTTATTGTTGTCAATTGACTCAAGGTTAAGAGCTTTTCTTTCGTTGATCCTGGTTCTGCAGTGGGTCTTGAAATGTCCTCGGAACCATATTTTATGTAATTCTGGTTAATTGCAGGGCAGGAACAATACCACTTTTGTAATTTTGCAATTTCTGTTTTTGCCATAATTTATGCGATTCTGATTAATTGCAGGGCAGGAACAATTATCACTTTTGTGATTTTGCAAGTCATTTTGTTTAGTGTCAATTTTGCCATATTTTATGCAATTCTGATTAACTGCAGGGCAGGAACAATTATGTATCACTTTTGTGATGGGTTGCTTGAGGAACAATTATGTATCACTTTTGTGATGGTTTTGCAAGCAACCTCTTTTTAATTAAAAGTATTTGGTTTTAGTGTCAGTTTTGTTTAGTGTCAATTTTGTTGAGGCTGGTACTTGTTGAACTTGTACTGACTATTGTGGCATTTTCGCACCGTCGCGCGTCGTTTTACAGATTCACAGAATACAGAATTTTATGTCTTTTCGATTGTTGCTGTCACAAATTCAGTTTTCATGTTGCTGTGCCAAGTCAGAGATATAGACAGCACGTATTGTAGTAAGAGAATTTACAGATTACTCAATAATTTAAGGTAACTTGAATTATTTCTTATCATCGTTTAATAATCAACAAAAGTACATGTATATTTCCTGTTGAAATATAATCAACAACTTGGGTTATTTATAACCAATTGTTCTTTCTCGACGGATAGACGGGTTTTTGTGCTTAAGCGCTCACCACACAAAGGTTCTTTATTAACGCTCTAAGTATTAAGTGTAAACTTTTAAATAAACAAGCTTTAGTAAGCGAGTCTCACAGAAGGAGACACCTTAATTACGCTCTAAGTGGCGTGCCACAATTCCAACGGTCACTAGAGTTCTTTTGTTTATTACAATAGCCAGCCAAAATGCATTGATTTGACTAAAATTAGTTCAATCATTACAACCAGTTCAACCTTCACAGATTTTATATAGACACTAGTTAGTTTTAACCGGCAAGAATAATTATTCTTTACCTTACTTCGATTTGACCGAAGGGGGACTTTTGTTAAAACTGATACATTTACGTTATTTTATTATGACACTAGTGTTAGTCTTAACAGTAAGATAATAAATAATTCCGTACTTTTGTTGGAACTTCTGTTAAAACTGGCACATTAACGATATTTTCGTTGGAACGTTTTTTCCTTATTTATTTTGTGTAATACACTGTTTTAATAGTTATAAAGATATTTTTTTTTTCTTTACTTCGATTTTACCGAAGTGGAACTTTAGTTAAAATTGTTACATTAACGATGTTTTCATTGGAATGTTTTTTTATTTCTGAATTTTGTGTATTACACAAGTTAGTTTTTATAGTAAGATAATAATTTCTTACTTTACTTAGATTTATACATTCACGATATTTTCTTTAGAATGTATTTTTTATTTTCCTTGAGTTGTGTGTACTTACATTATTGGTATTTTCGTTACTTTCGTTGTGTCACTTTTCATGATTTTTTCGAATAATATTTCATTGGTAGGTATTATCTACATACGGATTTGGTCAACCATTCAGTAAGCATTTAGGTCATAATTTAAGGTATTGTACCCATATTTACATAAATGGTATTACCTCATAAATGACGGTTATATAATATCATCACCCGTTTAGCTTTTCCTATGTTGTATGTTGGAGTCGGCTTTCAGTCTAACCGTTTTCGGCAGAATACCAGTATTTTCAACGGAACGACTGCCTGCCTGACCTCCACAATCCAGTTATTGGGTAATTCCCCATGGTAAGACTGGTTGTCAAACTTTCGGGCTACTGACTACCCCTAACGACTGTCAAATATCCATAAATGTCAGCCGGTTAACGTGCTGTTTAATCTTGTGTAACACACTATCAGTAGCAATGGGTTTCATTTTGACAGTTCAACAACATTCATTGCATTATTTCCGTTGTTGAGCACACATTTTCGAACATAATATGAAACAATGGATTGGCAATATGCTTCGAAATGATTCCAATAATAGTAATGGCGCGTTACACAATTAGGGTGCTGATCGATCGACCTTTGCGGGGCTGTCAATGGTTAGCCACGAGCCCCACGATGGTTTTATATTAGGTATTTGAGTTGAATTTAAGTGGTCGATCTGTGCATCACGTTCTCGTCTCAGCTGATCGCCAACGTAGATTGAGCATAGATAAGAAGATAATTGCTTAAAGATACATGAATTTATATGGAAATTGTAACCACCACGACTAGTGTATGGTTACACTTAAGTTTTTTTTTTTTTTTGTATATTTAAAACTCTCTACACAAACAAACACTGTGCAACCATATTTTCATGCTGACCAATTTCCGTAAGCAGATAATTTCAGTAATAGTTTTACTTACTGCGCTTTTACTCGTCGCCAATGTGGTGTTCACTATAATCACTTATAGGGGCTTTGAGGTTTGAAGTAAAACCACCAAATTATCAGTAAGTACACACAGCTTAAGGGGCACGTCTATTCGCCACTCGGGATAGAGTGGGAATGCCTTGAGGTGCTACATTAAGCTGTGTGCCACATTTAATTGTATATACATCACAATTCACAATGCGCAAAAAGAAAAAAAAAAAGAAAAACCGTTCACTGTGCCGGGTCGGTCTCGCCCAGGCGAATTCAATGCTTTTTCCTCATCCAAAAAAAGTTTAAATTATAAGTCAAATCAAATCAAAGGCTATGATACAAATATACAATATGCAAATATACAATATGTAAAGAAAACCCTGTCCGATCCGTGAAGGTATTGTTAGGTGTCGATAACTGATTCTACTAATGTGCTTACCTAACCTTTATTATCCTTAAGGGTCTGACAGGGTTTTCATTACATATTGTATAAGTGAATACCATGTTACATGTAACATCTAGATCCACAGCAACTATCAGTCGTGGTTACCAAGCACTTAATAAGTGAGCGGGGTGATCTATCAAGTTACCGCGGTGGCCTGGCCCCGGCTCCGGGGACCGCACTCTATTCATAATGCATGACTTCTCACACGATACCATGCCTCAGCCGGATTACAGATATTTTGAACGCAAAAACAGCGTGAACTTGTGTAAAGACAGGATTAATTACTTGATCATAATTTTAATGTTATAGCTGTTATTAGGTAATGTCATCCATAACTTAAACAGTTAAATTACGTTTTGATGTGTAACTTAAGCACTTATAATACAGTTTTTTTTTAAGAATTCTACACTAGCGCGTGACTGCAATCCCACCTGATGGTAAGCAGTGATGCAATCGTTGATGGTAAAGCGCGCTAGTTTATTAAGCCTATTCATTTAAAAGACATAGTGAATGAAGGGAAGGAAGACGACAGTTGAGCAAGGTGATGCAATGTTAAACCCAACAACTCATCAAACGATGCTGCGCCAGAGGGAGATTGATCTGGAGGAGACCCTCTACGACCGAACTCCCGACACAACAACTTTTGGTGCATCATACCCGGAACACATCACAACACAACGTCCTCCGTACGGGTTCACCAGACATCATGCCGGAACACGACAAATCGCTTGGCGGCAAGAGGGAATAAGCAGGCTTGGCGGAAGAAGGTAGGTATTTTCAATTATTTTTGGCCTTATTGTCCGCTGTTATCGTTATTGCCGCTTGCCGCTGCAGGACAAAGGTTGCTACTACTAGCTACTTTTGTTCCACCTCTCTATATCCAGAGCCGCTAAGGACCAGTCTTTTTTAAAGGAATAGAACTCATCTTTGTCTCCTTCTAAACCTGCGCCTGGACCCGCAATGTCGTTTTCATCATCATCATCAGCCTCTACTCGTCCACTGCTGGACATAGGCCTCTTCCATGGCATGCCAATAAGCTAGATCCTGAGCAGTTCTCCGCCAGCCAATACCAGCCACCTTTTTGATATTGTCGCTCCATCTCGCATCAAGGGCGTCCTACGCTAAGTTTGCCGAGACGCGGTCTCCACTGTCGTTTTTATAGCGTTTAATGTTTAGCATAAGTATAATATTTAAAATAAGAATAAAGAAATAAGTTTAAAATCTTTGAATTTGAAAAATAATTTAAATTAAAATTGAACTTCCTTAACTCGATACTTATTTTTTTTATGTTATGGCCATACAAACTGTATCAATAGGTAAAGTTGTATTCGGCAATATTCTACTTTATTAAAATTCGTGCATTTACATATATGTATATGTATGTAGGACATGACCAAAAAAAAAATCAAATAGGTATGTCGCTATGAAATTCGGGTGATAAAACTAAGTATTTCAAAAGATTAATGTGGATAAGTTGACTACCTACTTACCTAATCATCACTCAGTATCGCGTAAGTACTCCATATTTATAATGCATAATAATATAATACATAAGTACCTATTACAATAGGTACACCACTTGACTACAATCAAGTGATTGATCAAGAAAGTGCCCAACTTAAAACTTCCTTAAGACTTCAACACATTATAAGCATAAAGCGAACCATTGTTAACCATACAGTAAAATCACGATTCTGGGAACACTAAACACTCGAATAATTTAAAATATCACAAGAGTCTTTGTAAATCCGACTTCATATGCACAACGCTCTAAACTCTAAAATTTAAACAAAAACAAAGAGCATAATCCTAACAAAGGAGGTTATAATCAGTATCTAAACATTTAATACCGTTACAGAATTAGGCATGCACCAATGGTTCACAATTCGGCCATATTCGAGTCCGTGTTGTTCCGAGATACGGGGCTTATAATAAAACAATATTAATTATCAATCGACGCTTCAGCGACTCCTTTGTCGGGTTGGCTCCGCCATTTAATAAGCGCGGTCCGTCTTATTCATAAAACTTTAATCAATTGCTAAGCAACTGATTAGCAAAATTCTTATTCATAAAAGCTGTTTAACGCTAAGAGGATGCTCAGCAATTGATTAGTAGCTGTCAAAATTAAACATCATCGGACCGCTGATAAGAGGATGGTTAGAGGCAACAATATGGCGGATTTTACTTGAATCAGCTGATTGATTTCATATGATCATTAAGCTTCGAAGTTATTTTACTTATAATATCGAATATTGCGTAAATATGGATGTTGAAAACCTTTTTTTGAATTTCCAAAATGACGTAGTAAAGTTATATTCGCTTTGAAACTTTTTTGATTGCTATAAATATGCTTAATTTGAGAGCTTTACTCGGGGATAGGCTATAACATCGGCTGTCGGCAGAAGTTACCACCCAGCAGACAAAGTCTTGCCGCCAAGCGATTCGTCGTGTTCATGGTGTCTGGTGAAGCCGTACGGAGGACGGGTCTGAGCAGTTGTGTTGCAATGTGTGCCGGGTACGATGCGCCAAATGTTGTTGTGTCGGAAGTTTGGTCCTGGAGGGTCTCTAGATCAATCTCTCTCTTGCGCAGCATAGTTGATCGTGTGGTGTGTGATCGTGGGGTGGGCGTGTTGGGTTTAACTTGCATCACCTCGCTCAACTGCAGTCTTCCTTCTTATTCCCTCAGTTTTTTTTTTAAGAGAATAGGCTCTTCATAAACTAGTGTGCTTTACCGTCAACGATTGCATCACTACTTGCCATCAGGCGGGATTGCGGTCAGGCATTGCTTTATAATAGTAATAATAAAAAAGATAGTGCTACAATTGTATTGTTGTTTAATTGTAATTTTGGATGCTATCCTATGTTTCCTTGTATTATCTTATGATATCATATTTAAGACACAGGACTAAAAAAAGTCATGTTGTGGCAGCAATACACAAATAATAAGACATTTTTTTTTAAATATTTTATTTTAACCAAATCAAATCAAAGCATTTATTTCAAATAAACCAGCTACAGGCACTTTTGAATTGCCAGAAGGTCGGTCAGTCAGTAAGGTGAAGCTAGTCGCCCATTCCAAAGAGTAGGTACCTATGGAGAAGAACGTGCAAGAAACTCCATGGACACTCTTTTAAATTGTCAAGCTATTGATACAAAGATTTGATTACATCATTCGATTTGAAATCAACCGTGTGAGAACGATGCAGAAATATATTGTACGCTAAGAGCGTCCATTATGGACAACACAAAAAAAAAACAACAACAAAATAAGACTAACCCAACAAATAGATGCTTTACAGCAAGTACATGTGCCATGCAATTATACAATACTAAGAAATTGAATCTACGCAATGCAATGATAGTTTTCTCCAAGGTTCAGCAGCTCCAACAACGCAATAAAAGTGTTTACATTTTTGTGCTAAAAATAATTCATTGTTTTTGTTTTCCAATACTTTTCTTCCATAAACATGAGAGCCATTCTTGACTCACGCGACCCTCATTCCTCATCTTTTTCACTCAGCATGGTCTTCTCCTTCGCCGTCATTGCGAGGTTGAATAATATTGCCGCTAGTTGCTAATAGTGGCTTCGTTTATAGCAATAAAATGTGTGCCTGTAAACAAGTATAATAATACTGTAAAAAGCAGTACAAAACATTAGGAAGTAATGTAATATATACACAAGAACCCACTTAAATTTCTTAAATAGCACAGGGATGTTTACAAGCATATAGAGCAGGAAAATACACAGTTATTATCAGCTACTGCTTTAACATTTATTTCGCCAGTTTAGATTAGTAATTACATATAAAATTACAGAGAAATACCTTTTTCTGTTTACTATAATATTATTGGAGTTTATTACTTTCACCACTATTATCACAAATACAATTATTTAATTGTAATAAATCATTTTAATTACATTCAAATTATCCGATAAAATTTCTGACATTTCTCTGCCAAACACAACAGATAAAAAATCGTAGTTTTGACAAGCTTTTTCTAAAAAATCCATTTTTTAGTCAACTATTTTGATTATAATCTGTGCCAAATGCATAGTTTCACCTCTAGTTCGTATCGCAACTAATCATCTGCTAACTACCTATTATGAATAAAGAAAAGTTAAGCATTGATTAAGAGCTAACTAAATGGTTAGCTAAACAGTCGCTAATGAGTGATTAACGAGTTTTTTATGAATAAGACAGGGTATGCGTACATTAAACCTCCGGCATCTCAGCACTTTTGTTTAAATAATAAATTGGATTTCTATAAGCGATGCAGCTAAGAATTTCGCTTGCGTTTATTAAATATTTTCAGATGCGCCTCGGCTGAATACTTTTCGTAATATTGCTAAGAGTGTTGTTAGTTTAATTTATTGTTTCTTTTAATTGAATTTTCTCTTAAAGGCCATTTCAGTCTAGTCAAATATTGTACAGAATGATAAAAATAGGATAGATTATAATAGAACATGTGTAATAGTGGATTGAATAGTTAATAAATAAAAATAGTATTAGCTCTGTATTAATCATAGGAATACACAGAATAAGTAATGATATGATAGTGTAACCCCTTACTAAAATTGTTAGTACTTAGATTGAAATTATTGTGAATAGAGAATAGTAATTAATTTTGGCATTCAAGAGTCAATAGTCAAGATCAGCAGTCTAAAACGCCAAATCAAGAACTAACAGTGAAAAATTAAGTCAACCAGTGACCTCGCTACAGTCGCTACTACGCCTTAATATTTTGAAGAATATATTAAGTGAAAATTTGCGTCAAAGTCTCACTTATTTCTACCAACCCAGCGACAGAGTGGACGTCAAAAACGTATAAATATAATATACAAGTATTATACAATAGTATAGTCGTTACGTTTATAAAATACTTATACATCATTACACATATTTACAGCATCTACGTCGAGATACTGGCGAGCACACACAACAAATATGCATAGGTACTTAATTATGTCACTCTGTGTATATTTCTTACTAGCAGCCGCCAGCGACTTCGTTCGCGTGGAATTAATTATGCTCCGCTCCTATTGTTCGCAGCGTGATGTTCTATAGCCTAAAGCCTTCCTGGATTGATGGGCTATCCAACGCAAAGAGGATTTTTCAAATCGGACCAGTAGTTTCCGAGATTAGCGCGAACAAACAAACTCTTCAGCTTTATATATTAGTATAGATTTTCCCATTAACTTCATAATTGGAGCAATAGGCTCTTTATTATGTTTTTTTTTATAATTATAAAAATAGTGCTTCATCGCAATCCCGCCTGATGGTAAGCAATGATGCAATCGTTGATGGTAAAGCACACTAGTTTTTTAAGAGCCTATTTACTCTAGCCTTGAAGAGATTTAAATTGTAGTCTGGTATATTGTTCCAGTCCCTCGTTGTAGGCGTACTTATCTAGTTGCTTGTGTTATATCACGATTTGTAACTATCGTGTATCCTGAAAAATATCTTATAATTATTTTGATTTTGTTAACTGCAATCTATTACATAAATACTTACTTTGAGTCATTATAAAATTTGCGTTTGGCGCCTGTAGTTCCTTTTGATACATAATCAAAACCGATTCAAACGGGAAAGATTTTTAAAAGATTAAATAATTAATTCCAGACACATTGTCAGGACGCATAATAGCATAAAAGTCGAATGAAATTTCTATAAAAAATCAATTTGTTTCCCCTTCAATAGTAAGCACCGGGCGGGCTCGAATCAGTTTGTTAATGAATTCAAATTTATTCGTTGATCGGGCGCGTCTCCGTGCTAACGTATTTAAAAAGTGATTAGAAGTTAAATTGACACAATATGAACTTTTTGTGTCGTAATCAGAAACAAGATTATTCAATTTCCATCGTCAGACTGAACAGTGATTACTCTCCATGATTCTATTTACATTTAAAAGTAATGGCGGCCATCTTAAGTCAAGCACATTTCATTTCATTATTTATTTAATAAAATTTTATGCATAAAGAAAAACATTGCACAATGGCAGACTTAGGCATTTTCTACCAGTCTACCTTAAGGTGATGCAGAGACAAAACATGGTAGGTGCAAAGATATAAAAGAGAAGTTAAAAAAGGAACACAAAAAAAATATTATAATAAATACATAAAAAAATCATACATACAAAATGTAAATAGTAGAGAGAGATAAAAAAATATAGATAGAGAAAAAGAATCAAAATATTATGTATATACACTCATAGTCTGATGTAATACTAATACAACACGACCTTGCAAGTAATCAGACAGTACAATTATCAGACGATCTAGAAATCGAACGTAAAATTGTGCAATAACTATGTAGTTATTGCACAATTTTAAGTTCGATTTTCAAATCGGACACACGATTCAAAAGTACCTACTTTTGAACGGTAAATTTCAGAGTGGAATAAGCAAAGTTTTATAAGTTTATCCATATCATAGGCCTGGCAGGTAAATGATGGAATTGCGAATTCAGTGGATCTTTTTTCTTTCTATTTATTAAGAAAAAGATAGAAGATATCATGTTCTATTTCTATTTTTATTTATGGCAAGTGGAGCCGATGTCGACTATTCTGCCAATGTCAAAAGTGGATTGGAGAAGAGAAGCAAGAGTATACATAAACAATAATAATAATAAAAACAAAAACTTGCGATATTACATTGGACGTTTTAATTTCTTGAGTTCAGTGTTGTCAAATTAAGATACTCCATAGACAGTTTGCCGTGAATAAAAACATGGCGACCAAAAATGCGTTGATTTACGTCAGGCGCGGACTAAAAATGCGTTGATTTACGTCAGGCGCGGACTAATTTGACAAGACTAAACTAATATTTATCTTCTGTCCTTTTCTTAATTAAATAAAAAGACAAAATTGCATTGAACTTAATTAAGTTTAGTTTGAGAACAAGGAAATCGGGGAAATTGTAATGATTTTCTTTATCCTTACCTACTTATGCTGTCAAAGTCTGCTTATTGCCAAATTTTATAAGTTTAACGCGGAATAACTTATTGATACGTTTTGCTTGAAATTGAAATATAAATAACATTCATTGGCATAAAACATTGTAGGGTTGCTTTTTTATAAATGCAATATAGAGCATACATGTTTTGAATATCATCATAGCATGCAAATATATGAGAGGAGACCTGTGCCCAGCAGTGGGACGATAAAAAGGTTGATAATAATGATGCAAATATATTATTTACCGTGAGCAAATTGGGTTGTATCTATTATATCAATGGTTGTATCCTAAAAAATAATTTAATATCCATCAGATAGATTTATAGAAAATATTGAACACGTATCTTTTTATTTTTTCTTTCGTTAAAATTCTTAGGCAGATATTATATTGATTTGAATTGTCACATGACGTCACGCCTTGGTACCAAATATACGGCGTGACGTAATTAGCCCCACTTCGTAACTTTAATACGCTATATCTCAGTAGTCTTAAAATTTTTTATTATCTAAGTATAAGACGGACTAATTATTTTTTTTGATTTTCGTACCTTGGATATATCCCTAATCTTTTATCCTGTAAAAATAATTACCATTAAATCTAAGCTGTTTTCTAAATAATTTAGGTTTTGACGACACGATCGGTGCAGTGGCTGAGCGATCGACTGATGCGCCACGAGTCGCGGGTTCGATTCCCACACGGAACAAGTATTTGCATGGGCTACAATTAATTGTCCTGAGTCGGGCTGTTAGTATATGTGAGTTTATATGTGTGTTTATGTGTGTATGTTTATGTGTGTGTGTTTGTAAACGTACCTACGATATAGGAGAAATACTTAAAAATCCAAAGTTTTTAAATCACACAGAATCTTATTTTATTAAAGACCCGAATATAAAGGGTGTATCTGACATCGACGCACAAACGAGTACCATGGATCCAGTACATGATTCTGAACCCCCCAGTGGTGGAATTTTCCGTCGGCTTTTTCATGATTAAAAAAAAAATAAATGTAGTTCTTTTTCACTTCAGACCATTGACAATTGCTATACTTTTATAACCCAATAAGATTTTGAAGTCAAAATTAAATTATTCGCTAATTACATAAAAAAGCGCAATGAAAACAAAACCCCAAAAACGATCTTATCAGCTGATTTAATAGAATTCACATCACGCATCAACGTCATACCTACAAACTCGCACGGCGGCACGCTTGCAACGTTCAAAAGCCGAGCCGACACTTTTTTTAAACACTGTGTATTCTGTAACCGTTCATTAACGACATAAATGACTATCATAATTTTATTAGTGGCATGCGGTCTAGCCTTTTCGCGAAGTTTGCGTTACGATGTCAGTTACACCCTGTACATGGGAAAACAGCTTTTATTGTTTTACCCAGTACTTGCCTCTGCTCTTTTTGGTCATAGCGGGATGGCCTATGTCCTTTCTCAGGCTCTATACTATCTGTGTACCAAATTTCATTACAATCGGTTCAGTAGTTTTGTCGTGAAAGCCGGACAGACAGACAGACAGAGATACTTTCGCATTTATAATATTAGTATGGATAAATGCAAAGTTGGCTTCCTACACACATTGCTTCAGGTGGATTATTCTAAATATAATTATCTTAAGTTGGAGGAACGTATAGGAATGATTTCGCCAAGTGCTCGTATTACGATGCTCGCCCCGGGACTAAACATCTGCTTTCATGAATACCTTACCATAACAGACAAAGTCAGCCCGCGCCGTAAAAGCAACAATGTTAATTTAATCTCAATTCTCATTGTAAATAACGCAAGTTGCATGTCTTAAAGGCGTCTAATATTGCTTACATTTACTCTTGAATTTGAACTCAGTTATTTTTTAAAGTTCTGCCGGTAATATTGCCTACTAGCGGCCGCCAGCGACTTCGTTCGCGTGGAGTTAGTTATGCTCCGCTCCTATTGGTCGCATCGTGATGTTATATAGCCTAAAGCCTTCCTGGATTAATGGGCTATCCGACGCAAAAATATTTTTTCAAATCGGACGAAGTTTCTGAGATTAGCGCGTCAAACAAACAAACAAAGGAACTCTTCAGCTTTATACAATATGTAAAGAAAACCCTGTCCGACCCACAAGGATAATAAAGGTTAGGTAAACACTTGACCAAATATAATATAAATTTTTACATAATCATCACAGTAACAATAATAATGAATTTTCAAATAATCTTTTTTTCCCGGGTATTAATTCCAATTTCCCCGAAATCTGGTAATTTTTAAAAAACTGACAACACCATTTGTGACGGAGCGAATAGCGATGCGACCACGTGCCGCATGCCCCGCCCTCCTTCACCCGCGCATACATGCGCGGGTGAAGGGGGGCGGGGCTATCGGGTTGCCTACCGCACATGCATTAAGTTACCTCGCTTTTTCGAAATAATATTTATTTTTTTTTGGGGGATTTTTTTTTAAGTTTAGCCCGGCTTTGTAGGCATTATTAGAATCAGTTAACGATACCTAACAATACCTTCACGGATCGGACAGGGTTTTCTTTACATATTGTATATTAGTATAGATTTACGTTGTAAAGCACACACACATTTGTTGAAGATATGGAGCAATGCATTAGCAACAGGCTACAAAATGATTCAAATTGAGTGTGTAACGCAGTTAGGATGCAGGTCAAAAGTTCTGACCACTTCTAATAAAACGGTTATAAGGCGGTCAATTAATTTGACTTTCCTTTGCAGTGACCGCAACCCTTCTCTCCGGTGCCTTCTCAAACTGAAGGAAGTGATGCTTCACTGACACCTGTGACCGTGTGCTCCAAGTTATAAACTTTCTATCTTCTTCTTCAGCCTATAAAGGCCCACTGCTGGACAAAGGCCTCTCCCAAGGCTTTCCACGATGACCGGTCTTGTGCTGCCCGCATCCATCGGCATCTCGCGACCTTCACCAGGTCATCGGTCCACCTTGTTGATGGCCTCCCTACGCTACGTCTTCCGGTACGTGGCCGCCACTCCAGAATCTTACTGCCCCATCGACCATCCGCTCTATGAGCAATGTGCCCCGCCCTCTGCCACTTAATTTTAGCGACTCGAACAGCTATGTCGGTGACTTCTGCGGATCTCCTCATGCCTCTTTGAGGCGAACGTGAAACACAAGGCGCCCTCGACCCGGGCCTGGTCCTTACAGGGCGGCGAGCAGTCGGCAGCTCGTCGCCAGCAAGCCCGCATTGGTAAACCTCTGCTTTATATATTTTTCGTAATAACAGCAGTCATGCTACCCAAAACTGTCAAGTATTCCCAATCAACCAAGTGCCTTAATGTTTTAGAGATAAAGTTGAAAATCTAATACACAAATCTGAGAGATTGTAGAAGCTTGATGTGCGGTCGTCTGCATCTACTGCTTTTAACCGCTACCCTGAAATACCAATTTTTCAAGATGCAGCTCACTATCTCTTTTATTGTACACCTTATCCTGTTAGACGTCAGTCTGGAACATTCATTAATAGGTTCCCCCCACTGCCGACTTGATTTGGTCGGTCACCTCATCGGTGACCTTCCACGAGGTCTGTTCCCCTCTACTCTGCCCTGGACGACCAAACGTTCTATGTAGTTATTATTGCGGCTTGACACGTGACCGAAAAATCCGAGTATACGGGACTGTACCTACTAATTATTCTGGAAGATGCTGTTTGTTGCCATGAGTCCTGGTTATAAACTATCTGTGTGCCAAATTTTATCCAAATCCGTTCATAAATACATGTACAAATTTTCGCATTTATATTAGGAGGATTATTTTATTAATTTACTAAGATCCTCATCTTCTCCAAACTTGGACCACACGTCATTGCGACTGGACATAACCCTTTAGAAATCTTGTAGTACACCCATGGGGACCAAAGTGACCCTCATAGATAATTTAATTAATGGCCGCTCAATATCTATTTTAATTATATAGTTATTAATGTTATAGACGATAATTTTATCTAAGATCTATTCAAATTTACGTTTCCAAAATGTGTTATTTCAATTTAATAAAAAACAAACTGTATTACAGGTAGCAATTTAGTTGATTTTAGAGTGAGAGGCAAATTTAAGAATGGTAAAGAGTGATAAAAAGATAGTAAGTACTTATCGTGTAGAAATTTAAGTTATTTTTGTAACGACTCATATTTGTTTTCATGTTTGGCAAATTAATTGAACGCAGATTATGGTGTCGCTAGACATGCGCACTTCTACCAAGTCTTGACATATCAGTACAATCATTTAGTTCGTAGCCGTTAAAGAAACGTACCTATAGGGAATATCTGAAGATGCTTCTTTATAGATAATCTAATAAAAAATTAGGACCTATGTCATTAGGGATAGAACGTAGTTGGTTAGAAAGCACTCCTTCCACAAATACTACCCCCCACACACATTACACACACTCGCACTTTTTCAAAACTTAGCAAATTATTCTTCCAGTGTGAGTTGTCGCTAGTTATAGGAGATGCCCAACAACATCCCTCCTAGGAAACAATGAGCAGTTTGCAGCTCGCCGCCGCCCGTTAAGGACCAGACCCGAGTCACAGTACTGTGCCCGAGTACACAGCGCCTTGTGTTTCACGCGCCCTCAAAGAGAAGTCAGCACATCATGACGGGGTCCACAAAGACCGATGCTTCCTGGGTCAGGGTTGAGGGTTAGTTAAAGAAGAAACCGTGGCCCTGGCGCACAGGCAAGTGAAGAAACACGGGTGGGTTTTAGTCAGTTAAAATCTGACACGCCCTTACGCTCCGCCCAGAGCTGGAGAGGTAGTTGGATGATTTCCCATCCCAAACAAAAAAAAAAAGGAAACGAGACTTAGGCGAGGCAAAACTAAAGTGCTATAATATGATTACTATACAAAAACACGTCCCTAACTACGTTTATTTTTAAGAGGAAGTTGGAAATTAACTGGATTTACTTAACAGTCTGCTCCGAGGAAGTAACGATAAATGCTAAGTTAAATTTATATTATAACCGGAGCACTTTCTAGCGATTATTATGGCTGAAAAGTTTGCCACTAAGTGTAAGTTACGCGTCTGCTGGTTAACTTCGTTATAGTTCCCTCTTGCATTCCTACGAGTATCAGCAGATGAATCGGCTATTTTAGTGCCTTTTTAAGATATTTTTTGCAAAAGGATTAATGAAGTTTTTTTTAAATAACGCAATGTACATATGTTGTCTTCTGTCAAAATGAAACCCATTGCTACTGATAGTGAGTTCGAAATTACACTGCTGGAATCTCCTGTAGAAAAGTACTTTCGATAATAAACAAAATATCGACGCTGGAAAGCGATTTTGTCGTATCTCGAAAAAAGGCAATTTTGTTTTATTGCACAATTGAATTCAGAAATAAGTTTAGAAAAAGTCAAGGTCGTATCATAAAAAAGAAACATCTTAGGAATACGTTGATCAGACCGTCCAACGCAGTATTTTTTTCTGAATTCAATTATGCATTAAAACAAAACTGCCTTTTTTCGAGATACGACAAAATCGCTTTCCAGCGTCGATATATTCCTTCTCTGTCCATGGTGTAGCATTGTGGAACTCACTCCCGCCTAACATCCGTGATTTAATAGTTGATAATACGAGTATTGTAATACGAGTGATAGTTTGTGCCACGAAGCGAAGCTGAGTGGCACAATAGATCAGCACGAGTATTGCAATAGCTGTTTGCGACATTGGCATACAAAACTTTTTCTACGACCTTGAAATAAATAAATACAAGAAACCGTCAATGTTGAGAAAATAGAGCGGCGCGCAATCAGCGCAATTTTGTTTTGTTGTTTGTTATAATCCTACAAATGTAAGGCAAAGCCATCCATACAGCCTAATAACATGCGATGATATTTAGTCGTAACGCAAATACACGCGCTTTTTGGCATAATGATATGTTGATTTTTGATGTCATAAAAAAAATGTTTCATTGTAGTATGGTTTACCCGTGTGAAAATGGTCATTGTAACACGACTTGGCAGGAATGAGTACTATTGAGATACGACTAAAGGTTATGTATTATGCAAATTATCAAATGGTCGTACAAAAGACACTTTTTGTATATTTAAACGTCGTCGATTAAAAGAGCATTACCTTTCTTCTGTATTGTGAGAATTTGTTTATTATATATTCATATTTATATATTTTAGTATTATGTATTTATTTAAGTATACTTATGTAATTATTTTTGGATTATATGTTAAGGTATATTTAATATGATTACTTTTATGATTATCACATTCTTATTTCTTTTTCCTCCTTGTTCTTACACAGTATTGTCTACATTTCTGTTTTACTTCTCCTTTCGCAGGTCTGCTGGAACAAATTTCTTATGAAATAAGCAGCACCTTTGTACTCAGACCTTAATTTTGTCATATCCTTATGTATTTTATTATGTGTACATAAATAAAACTATAGTACCTAAGGCGGACGGGTCTGAGCAGTTGTGTTGCGATGTGTGCCAGGTACGATGCGTGAAATGTTGTTCTGTCAGGCGTTTGGCCGTGGATGGTCTCCGGATCAATCTTCCTCTGACGCAGCTTCGTTGGTCGTATTGTTGGGTTTAACAATGCATCACCTCGCCTGCAGTCTTGCTTTCTATTCACTAAGTTTCTTAACTGAATAGGCTCTTAATAAACTAGCGCGCTTTACCATCAACGATTGCATCACTGTTTACCATCAGGCGGGGGTTGCGGTCAAGCACTAGTTTACAGTTAATAAAAAAAAGTGTGTGTGTCAGCTCCGACGCACGACTGAAGTTTACTCCTTAAGTACGATAAAAAAAAATACCTAAAAAAAAAATAATAAAAAAAATATTATAAAAAACAATATTATTATTTTAAAAATTATTTATAAAATAAATCATAAAAAATTAAAAAATTATAAATGCATATTTATGAAAATTTTAACCAATTTTAAGAAAGTTGATAATAATTTTTTTTTATATAAACATTTTTTTTAAATTATTATAATTATTTTTTTTAAATATAACATTATCTTAATAACTAACAAAATATAGTTGTAAAAAGATAATTATGCCACTTTTTTAGATTAGAAAGTTGCGCACCAAAGGTGCGCACTAAAATAGTAACGCTTAATATTCGTTACTCGTTAGTAGGTTTTACCCCTCGGATTTTTCTTATACCGGGCGCCTTATATATGAAAATAGTAAACTCCAAAATATATATATATATATAATCAAAGTGTCCCATAATCAAGTTAGACGCGAGAGTTTAATTATTTCAATGAAATGTCACAAGCAGCATTAAATGCTCAGTGCGCTAACAAGGTGCAGACGATTCCATCAGTTCGTACAAATTTAATCAGCCCCCAGCGATTATGTAAATAGCGTCGCAAATGGATGGATTTACCCTCATTCAAATTAGGCTTACAGTCTACTGCCACCTGGAACACTGCTTATTTATTAGATAAACAACGCTTCCTGGATCTAATGTTAATTCTTAAGAAAACACTCTGTTGAAGAAAGATTTTGTTTTAATAAATTAACAATTAACCCTTTCTTTTTAATCAGCCAGTCATTCTGTAAAGCGTAGGGGTAGAGCGGGTTGTTCCGCGTCCACTTGACGCACGTATATTGTCAAAATTAACGCCAATTATCGTCAAAAGAAAAAGCCAAAAAAAACTCAAGCAGTAAGGGTTCTGTACCTGTATTTATACGTTAGAATATCTTTTATATACAATTCTCCAGTCATAGTGTATGTCCTCAGACTCCTCCAAAACGGCTGAACCGATTTTAATGAAATTTTGTATATACATTCGTTAGGAAAGAGATTAGGTTTTTATCTATTTATTATATTGCGGGTGCAGCTAGTATATCACTACATATTATAAAACAAAGTCACTTTTACTTTCTTTATGTCGCTTTGTATGATTAAGTCTTTAAAACTACGCAACGGATTTTGATATTTTTTTTAATAGATAGAGCGATTCAACAGGAAGGTTTTTATGTATATGTATAATAATATAACATGCATAAAAATATATAAGAGGAATACTGATAATTTTTGAGGGTTGTCAAAAATGAATATACAAAACCAAAGACACCGACTTCCGAAATCAGTTATTTTTCACTTTGTAGTGGTTTTTTGGAAGTCGGTTGTTTTTTTTGGAAAAAAGTATTTATTTAGATTGCATAGAGAAGGATGGTATTGCCTCACGTCAAACTATTATATTTGTGATTATAATAAACTCCTTCATATTTGAAGTAGATACGTACCGACTCAAAGAACCGATCCTTGGGCATATGTTCATGAAGTGAGTTGTGATTCCTCCTTATGCTAGGGAGTGACAATGAGGACAGTTCGTCAAATATTTCCCAATTAACCTTGAGCCGCAATGTATTAGAGATAAAGTTGAAAATCTAATAAAGACAGATTGTAGTAGCTTGATGTGCTGTCGTCTGCCTGAGACAAACTGTGCCCTAATTGTGACACACTAGGTATTACTCTCAATTTGAAGAATTTTGAAGTATAATACTAATCGTCCTCCGTGGCGCAGCGGTCAACACGCCTGCCTGCGACGTGGAGGCCCCAGGTTCGAGCCCCGGCCAGGTCATGATGGGAAACGACCTTTTCCTGATTGGCCTGGGTCTTGGATGTTTATCTATACAATATGTTAAGAAAACCCTGTCCGACCCGTAAGGATAGTAAAGGTTAGGTAAACACTTGACCAAATATAATATAAAATTTTACATAATCATCATAGTAACAATACTAATGAATTTTAAAATAATCCTTTTTTCCGGGGAATAATTCCAATTTCCCCGAAATTTGGTAATTTTTAAAAAAGTGACAACACCGGTATTATTATAAGCCAATAGCGACGCGACCACGTCACAGGTGCCGCGTGCCCTGCCCCCCGCCGCCCGCGGAAAGGGGTTGCATACCGCACATGTATTAAGTTACCTTTTTTTGCGAAATAATATTTATTTTTTTAGGGGGATTTTGTTTTTAAGTTTTGCCTGTCTTTGTGGGCATTAGCAGAATCAGTTATCGATACCTTCACGGATCGGACAGGGTTTTCTTTACATATTGTATTATGTATCTATTATAAAATATAGTATCGTTGAGTTAGTATCCCATAACACAAGTCTCGAACTTATTTTGGGGCTAGCTCAATCTGTGTGATTTGTCCGTATATATTATTATTATTATTATTATTATTATTATTCCTCTATATGTTTGAGAAATGTGTCCGTTCAACAACCTAAATAATGCAATGAAAGTTGTAGAACTGTCAAAATGAAACTCATTGCCACAGATAGTGTGTTACGCAATTTCCCATTGTTTCATAAGCTACCAGGAACACAGAGACTTTGTGTAAAGGAAAAGTTAAATTAATCCTTTACAAAATCATTTCATTTTTGAATCTTGCAGCTATGCTCAAGACTAGTTTAAATTAGTTTACCAATAAGTCCCTCGTCACTGGCTTGTGGTCACTGCATTGGATCCCAGACCCCGTATTTTGGAAAGTGGGGTCTTTCCACGTCTTGCGAACGGGTCAAGAATAATTGCAATCCTTAGAACCAATGTCTGTGGTCACTGAGGCAGCAGATATTAATTAGGAGGGACCTCATAACTACGTATGTTGGAATCGTTTTTGTATGTGTGTATCTATATAATTGTGTTTGTTGGTAGTTATTGTGAATGATATTTTATAAAACGCACTGTTTTTTTAATAAAAAAAAAGAAAGCTACAGATTTTCACAGATAAGGTATGTTCCTTACATGTATGTAATAATAATAATATTAGATCTGTTTGTAATTTTAAATTTAGGCTTAAAGGGACATTATTCTTAAAATTCAGATAATTATTATTGAAATATACTAATGAATATTTTGTTAGGTACTTCATTCTAGTTTCTACTTCTACTATACAATAAACGCAATCCCGCCTGATGGTAAGCAGTGATGCAATCGTTGATGGTAAAGTGCTCCAATTTATTAAGAGCCTATATTTGCTCAAAAAATCTTAGTGAATAGAAAGGAAGACAGCAGTTGAGCGAGGTCATGCAAGTTAAACCTACAATACGACCAACGATACTGCGCCAGAGGGAGATTCATTTGGAGACCCTCCACGATCAAACCCCCGGCACAACAACATTTGGCGCATCGTACCCGGCACACATCACAAGACAACTGCTCAGACCCGTCCTCAGTACGTTTGTCCCAAAATAGGTCCATATTGTACATAATTATACATACCTACATATATTTTTAACACTTGTGTTACATTTTGATAGTGTAATGTTAGGAACATTTAGCACTTTCTTTGTCCTCTAGTTATTAATTAATACACACGCTTCTACATAAACAATACCTATGAAAGAAAACCCTGTTCGATTCTTGAAGGTATTGTTGCCCACAAAGCCAGGCTAAACTTAAAAAAAAAACAATCCCCTAAAAAAAATATATTATTTCGGAACAAGAGGTAACTTAATACTGTGCGTAAGGCAATCCATGCGCGGGCGACGACGGGGGGTAGGGCACGCGGCACGTGGTAACATCACATAAAATAATATCGTCAAAATGGTGTTGCACTTTTATAAAAATTACCAAACTTCGGGGATTTTGGAAATAATTCGTGGGAAAAAAAAAAAGATTATTTCATAATTCATCAGTATTGTTACTATGCTGATTACGTAAATTTTTATATTATATTTGGCCATGAGTTTTTTTTTTTTTTTTTTAATAATTATAAACTAGCGCTTGACTGCAATCCCGCCTGATGGTAAGCAGTGACGCAATCGTTGATGGTAAAGCGCACTAGTTTATTAAGCCTATTCACTTAAAAAATTTAGGAATAGGAAGGATGACGGCAGTTGAGCCAGGTGATGCAATGTTATACCCAAGACCAACACGACCAACGATGCTGCGCCAGAGGGAGATTGATCTGGAGACTCTCCACGACCAAACTCCCGACACAACAACATTTGGCGCATCGTACCCGCCACACATCGCAACACAACTGCTCAGACCCGTCCTCCGTACGGCTTCACC
This sequence comes from Sesamia nonagrioides, assembly GCA_017933935.1. NCBI lineage: Eukaryota > Metazoa > Arthropoda > Insecta > Lepidoptera > Noctuidae > Sesamia > Sesamia nonagrioides. Next base: position 65,880 of record JADWQK010000123.1, read on the forward strand.
AGACATCATGCCGGAACACGACGAATCGCTTGGCGGCAAGACTTTGTCTGGTGGGTGGTAACTTCTGCCGGCAGCCGATGTTATGGCCGACCACCGTTAAAATAAAGCACTGTTAAAGTTTACCTAACCTTTATTATCCTTATGAGTCGGACAGGGTTTTCTTTACATATTGTATATAAAATCGAGACTGTAACAAAAGTGGAAAGATTTAATTATTAAGGTGTAAAGTTTTAGTGCTAAAAATATATATTTATATATGTATATGGAATTGTTTTGTCGTAGACGAAGAAACGTGATTATCGTAGAAGGGTACAATGAACTTATATCTTATATTAGAGTTAATTTATTTTTAACTTTTCCATCATCATCATCATCTCAGCGTTAATCTCAGTCGCATCCGTAGCTTTTTTCAGCTTTGGAGCCTGGGGTCCGCTTTACCAGTCTAACTGATTATTTTGGCTAAACTTCGATATTTTCCGTGAAGTGACTGCCGTCCGACTTGCAGTTGTTGGACTTTTGAGGGTTCCAACAACCCGTAACGACTGCCATTAGATGTTCGTATGGTATCCGGGACCAACGGCTTAACGTGCTTTCCGAGGCACGTTCATATTCATAATCATGCATACAAATATTTGCACTGCACGGGGATTGAACCTGTGCCTCCTTGCGCAGCGGCCGCGTTCGCTAACGCTACGCATAGTCATAGTCATTTATTCATTAACAACAATCATTGTCGTCCTCCGTAGCGCGGCGGTCAACACGCCTGCCTGCAACGTGGAGGCCCCGGGTTCGATCCCCGGCCAGGTCATGATGGAAACCTTTTCCTGATTTTGCTGGGTCTTGGATGTTTATCTATATATGGATCTATTATAAATATAGTATCGTTGAGTTAGCATCCCATATAGGTAATACAAGTTTTGAACTTACTTTGCGACTAGGTCAATCTGTGGGATTTGTCCGTATATTTTTTTTCTTTACTACTCAGCTATGTACCTACGACAGGCGCATGATGCACGTCATCATCATCATGATCAACCTTTTTTATCGTCCCACTGCTGGGCACAGGTCTCCTTTCATATAGAGAAGGATTGAACGTAATCACCACGCTTGCTCAATGCGGTTTGGCGATTTCAAACTTTAAAGGTTTCCTCAAGATGTTTTCCTTCACCTTGTAATCAGTCATCGGTGTCCAAGATATTCTTAAAAAGTAGGTACAAATAACTTTGGAAAAGTTACATTGGTACTTGCCTGACCTGGAATTAAACCCGCACACTCGTACTTGAGAGGCTGGTGTTTTAACAACTAGGCCACCACAACAAACGCCGGAAAGCGCACTCCACGCAGAACGTGGAACCGTGGCAGGAGTAAAAACCAAGTCAGACGCTTCATAAGTTCATGAAATAAAAGAATGTAATAAAAAAAATATTTTATTTATTTTGGAAGGTCCGGACGACAGCAGGTCAAGCTATCCGAAACTGTCAAATATTCTCAATCAACTTTGAGCCTTAATGCTTCAGCAATAAAGTTGAAAATCTAATAAAGAAATTTGACAGATTCTAGTAGCTTGATGTGCTGTCGTCTGTACAATGATGGTAAAAAAGGTATAAGTTGAGAACAAAACTTGTACATATATTATCGTGTTCGGTGTTTAGATTTATATTTAATCAAAAACCCGTTTCGGATTTGAAATGTGGTTTGTTTAAAAAGATTACGATCAGTAATATGATTTTCCGCAAAATCTTCCCAAGGACCTGCACTTTTGACACAACTCCTGTGGATGGTTCTTCAACGGGTCACTCTTATCCAAGCCGTCGGGTTTGAGGAGGGGCCTCTGAAAACATTAATATTATAAAACTCCAGCTCCTTTCTAACTAGGTTTTGCTTCTTAATCTATACTAATATATAAAGCTGAGGAGTTTGTTTGTTAATCTTAGGAACTACTGGTCCGATTTGTGACTTTTTTTTTGCGTTGGATAGCCCATTAATCCAGGAAGGCTTTAGGCTGTATAACATCACGCTGCGTCCAATAGCAGCGGAGCATAACTATACCAGGCGAACGAAGTCGCAGGCGGCCGCTAGTAATATATGAAACTGACATTCAAAAAATGTTTTTGTACTCATGTTTATTAGGGTATATTTATTGGACAGATTAACTGGGCTATAATTCTAGAACGACTATGTCGTTGGGTTGATTCCCGAATTTTTACTGAGAAGTTTCAGATGGAAAATCTCAATAGAATTAATCTCAATCTTTTACTGACACCTACACCAACCACCAAACACCTACCTGTTTATGAGGCATGACATTGATCTTGCAGGAGGTGCACTCCTGGCCATAGTTTGCCCAAGAGTTAGCGCTCATCCAGCTTCGATTGCACTGGGTGCACCGATACTCCCCGAAGCATCGGCCCTTGCCTTGGTAAGGAGTCTGAAACAAAGAGATATGTTTTAGTATCAACAAAAGCGTATTGTGTTATTGAAGAGGGTAAGTTATTGACCAGGGCCAATACTATGACGTGTGAAAGACATCATTGAGCCATTATTGATAAAGAGATATCGCTATTTATCTTGTATCATCATCATCATCATCATCTCAGCGTTAATCCTAGCCGCATCCGTAGCTTTTCAGCTTTGGAGTCTGGGGTCCGCTTTACCAGTCTAACTGCTGATTTTGGCTAAACTTCGATATTTTCTGTGAAGCGACTGCCGTCTGACCTCCACAACCCGAAGGCGATATCTAAGTATTGCAGTTAGACCAATTGTTAGACTTTTGTTTTGAGGGCTCCAACGACCCGTAACGACTGCCACTAGATGTTCGTATGGCAACCGGGACCAACGGCTTGACGTGCTTTTCGAGGCACGACCAGACCAGTGCGAATATTCATATTCATGCATACAAATATTCGCTATTTATCTTGTATAGCTCTATCTTTGTCTGACACAGGAACAAAACTTGCGTTCAGCTAGGCTAGACTACTGTGCGGTCGGTCCGTGATTGAGTGGTAGGCCATAATATCGGCCGCCGGCAGAAGTTTCCACCCACCAGACAAAGTCTTGCCACCAAGCGATTCGTCGTGTTCCGGCATGATGTCTGGTGAAGTCGTACGGAGGACGGGTCTGAGCAGTTGTGTTGCGATGTGTGCCGCGTACGATACGCCAAATAAATAAATATATACGGACAAATCACACAGATTGAGTTAGCCCCAAAGTAAGTTCGAGACTTGTGTTATGGTATACGAATTCAACGATACTATATTTATAACAGATACATATATAGATAAACATTCAAGACCCAGGCCAATCAGGAAAACATCGTTTACCATCATGACCTGGCCGGGGATCGAACCCGGAGCCTTCACGTCGCAGGCAGGCGTGTTGACCGCTGCGCGTCGAATGTTGTTGAGTTGGGAGTTTGGTCGTGGAGGGTCTCCATATCAATCTTATTTTTTTTATAAATTATAAACTAGCGCTTGACTGCAATCCCGCCTGATGGTAAGTAGTGACGCAATCGTTGATGGTAAAGCGCACTAGTTTATTAAGAGCCTATTCACTCTAGCCTTGAAGACACTCAAATTGTAGTCCGACGGAAACACCGCCGCTGGCAAATTGATCCAGTCCCTCGATGTACGCGGTATAAAGGAGGAGGCGAAACACTTCGTCCGGATCGTAGTGGTGTTAACAACGTAAGGGTGGAAACTCGCCGTACGACGGGTCGCCCGATGGTGGAATGGAGATGGGGGAATTGAATCATGCAATTCCCGCGCACACTCCCCAAAATGCATCCTATAGAACACCAAAAGGCTGGCTACTCTACGCCTGTGCTCTAGGCTTTGGAGACCATCTCGAGTTAAATTTTGTTAATCTCCCTCTGGGTTAAACATTGCATCACCTCGCTCAACTGCCGCCTTCCTTCCTATTCACTCAGATTTTTGAGTCAATAGGCTCTTAATAAACTAGCGCGCTTTACCATCCATACCATACCACCAGGTGGGAATGCGGTCAGGCACTAGTTTATATGTAATTGTAAAAAAATGTATATCCTAAGGTATTCTCCATGTCTCACAGAGCACCAGCTATCAGGAACCCGAAACTATGACAGGTAGTCTTATTGTGTTAGGTACTCAGTAACTGGATTGTGGAGGTCATGATAGGGCAGCTGGCTCCATGCAATCCACTGCACCGTAAACCCTTCAAAATGCAGCAGCGGATTTAAAATATTTCTAGGTATAGGCTATAAGGTTTTGCCCGCCCTTTTGCCTCTACTATTGTCATGTCCTAAGTAGATTATTTTTACGATACAACAAATTCGTTGAAATTGTAAAATTTGTTGCAGACTTTGTTAAAAAATAAAATGATTTGATTTATTTTGTGACTTCTATCCCTAAACCATCAGAAAACAGAAAACCCTCGTACAGAAGACTTTTGTCTATTGTTGTGTATGGTTTTATTTATGGTTTGGTTGGTTTTATTCATACATATGTGAGCTGTCACGTCCTTTATTCCTGGCCTCCTGGGGGCTTTTATTTAGGTAATAAGTTTTTACTACCTTACATTTCCAGATTTTTTTTTTTTTGTTTTCCTGGTATATTGAATTTGTTGGTATATGGACTGTTATATTGTTTTAGTTGCTAAACATAATTATAAAGTATAAAGTCATGTGTGTGTTTTTTTTTAATGACCAGACAGCTGTGCTTCTGGGGAGTTGGTTCCGCCACTTCTTCCCAGAGAAAGCACTAGGAAGTGGTTCGAAGGGCGGGCGTTTTCGACTGTCTTATGTAATATTGACGTTCTTGTTGATAATCAGCCTAATTTGAATAAATTACTTTTGAATTGATTTGATTTTAATGAAGAACGCAGCAAAAAAATGCATGGGGCATGACTTTTGGTCGTCCTCCGTGGCGCAGCGGCCAACACGCCTGTCTGCGACGTGGAGGCCCCGGGTTCGATCCCCGGCCAGGTCATGATGGAAAACGATCTTTTCCTGATTGGTCTGGGTCTTGGATGTTTATCTGTATATGTATCTATTATAGAATATAGTATCGTTGAGTTAGTATCCCATAACACAAGTCTCGAACTTACTTTGGGGCTAGCTCAATCTGTGTGATTTGCCCGTATATATTTATTTATTACTTTTTTTTGCTGCGCTCTTCAATCAATATTCTTCAATTTGCCGTCACAAAAATCTGTCGCCTCAGCCTTCGCAGCCTACTGATAAATCCGCCACTAAGAAACAGTAACAACATCGATTTGCCTACTCACCGACATATTGTAGACACAGAGAGTGTATAGAAATTAGCACTTTACACCAAATTAAGAACTCTGAAAAACAGGATCGTTTTCTAAGTTGTTTTCGCTAGGACGACTGTGAACTAACTGGCTGCTAATCTGCTATCGCTTGCATTTGGATAAGCGATTTAAACCACTTCGCCACTTGAATTCTTGAACAAATAGGAATGTGACACGAAATGAAGTAACAAATACCTACTCTAATAACTGTTCCGTTATTTTTAATAACTTAATGGTCCTAAACTAAACTAAATTTAATTTCAGTGCATCTATTTCATCAAGAAAAGGACAGAAGATAAATATTAGTTTGTCTCTTCAGCCTTGGGGGAGGGGGAGGCCTTTGTCCAGCAGTGGACAAAGACCTCCCCCAAGGCTTTCCACGCTGACCGGTCTTGTGCTGCCCGCATAAATCGGCTTCCCGCGACCTTCACCAGGTCATCGGTCCACTTTGTTAGTAATATTAATTTAGGCCTGTCAAATTAATCCGCGCTTGAAGTGAATTGACGTATTTTGAGGAAGTAAGTACTCATGTTTTGGACCGCGTCTAAAAGTCTATAAACAACATTATTTTTTATGCGAAACCGGAAACACGTGTCCAGTATTTTTAAGTAAAGAATTTGCATACTTATAAAATTTGAAAAACCCCAAAGTTATAAGCTTGCTATTCTACTTGGTTGTCCCAACAAAAATATGGTCAATGCTCCATTCGGGCGGGCGAGCGCAGTGCGTTACCTCTGGCGTCAGCTGTGGCGCTCGTGCATTTACTATGATCTATCCTAACCACTCGGTAACACTGCAACAATTGGGTTGTATCCTTAAAAATAATTTAATGTCCATCAAATAGATTTATAAAAAAATATTGAACACGTCCCTATTCTTTATTTTTTCTTTCATTCAAATACTTAGGAAGATTCCATTCCGTTAAGAAAAGGTTATAAGATAACATTTTAGTTTAATCCTGTCAAATTAGGATACTCCATAGACAGTTTAGACGCGATTAAAAAGATGGCAACTAAAAATACGCCAGTTTACGTCAGGAACGCACTAATTTGACAGGTCTTCTTTCCATTTCGTTAAGAAAAGGATAGAAGATAACATTTTAGTTTAATCCTGTCAAATTAGGATACTCCATAGACAGTTTAGAGGTGATTAAAAACATGGCGACTAAAAATACGCCAGTTTACGTCAGGAACGCACTAATTTGACAGGTCTTCTTTCCATTTCGTTAAGAAAAGGATAGAAGATAACATTTTAGTTTAATCCTGTCAAATTAGGATACTCCATAGACAGTTTAGACGCGATTAAAAACATGGCGACTACAAATACGCCAGTTTACGTCAGGAACGCACTAATTTGACAGGTCTTCTTTCCATTTCGTTAAGAAAAGGATAGAAGATAACATTTTAGTTAAATCCTGTCAAATTAGGATACTCCACAGACAGTTTAGACGCGATTAAAAACATAGCGACTAAAAATACGCCAGTTTACGTCAGGAGCGCACTAATTTGACAGGTCTAAACTGACATTTTATCTTCTGTCCTTTTCTTAATTAAATAGAAAGAGAAAGATGCACTGAACTTAAATTTAATTTAGTCTGTGAACAAGGGAATCGGGTCCAATATGTTTTTTTTTAAGTATTCAAATGTTCTTTTACATACAGTAACAGTTATTTCTAGAATCATCATTGAAGTATTATTAGTAACAGTTCTTTCGAAACTGTTATCATTAGTGCTCGTTGGACGCACTAGCACACAATTTGCGGGGGATTACCGCTTCGCTTGTAGCCAGCTACAAACGCCACAAATAGGAACAACGCGGCATACTGACGTCACCCGAAATCTATATCTAGCAATTAGAGTTTATCGTGCAATTAGCACGCACTCAACTTCTTAACATCAACAAAATAGTAAACCAAATAGTCAAAAAAAATGCTTCCTCTCTCCTAACTCACTTATTTTGTTGTGCCCGACAGGGTCCACATGAACTAATTTTAAGTATTACCATCTAAGAATACATGTGGAAAGCAATAAAAGTTTGGAGGTACACTCCTAAATAAAAGTCGTGGATACGGGAACAACAGTTTAATCACTATCACAAATATAGGCGTAACATAACGCTAGTTAACAATGGTAGGAAAAACACTGGGAATACTGACATGAGTTTTGAGAGTTAAAGTCTACTCTTTGACATTGACTTCCTTACAGTTACAACACTCAAGGGAGCCAAGCTCATGCCCTGGACACCTGAACCGGAGCACGCCTTCCATGGGCAAGCGCTGCAGTGCCTCACCTGACTACAGGTGTCTAACCTTTTGTGACTCAGAGGTTGTCAGGTGAGGCACTGCAGCGCTTGCCCATATAAGGCGTACTCCAGTTCAGGAAGTCAATGCCGCTATGACTGAAGCGCCGCTCATTGACTTCCTTACAGTTACAAAACTCAAGGGAGCCAAGCTCATGCCCTGGACACCTGAACTGGAGCACGCTTTCCATGGTGTCCACGTCGGGGTCACCAATTAGGAGTGTACCTCCAAAAAAGTATTGAGTAACCGACATAACACCCGTCTGGTGGGAGGATCCTCACTCTCACTTTCCAATGTAGGATGAGTGACACACGCTTACTTCTTCTATAATGGTACTACTGCTATATTTAGTTAAGTAAATACCTAATAGATTTAGTATGGTTGTATTATTTAAAGTTCGACCGAGTGAAGGAGGCAAGCAGAGTAATTGACAGTTCAACAACATTCATTACGTTGTTTACGTTTTTGAGCAAACACATTTTTTTAACATATGGAGCAATGGATTAATAATAAATATGCTTTATCATCATCATAATCAACCTTATTATCGTCCCACTGTTGGGCACAGGTCTCCTCTCATACAGAGAAGGAAAAATATGCTTCAAAATGATTCAAGTGAAATAATACCTACTGTGAAATATAATCACTAACGTTTCATGTAACACACATATCGACGACACGGTTGGTGCAGTGACTGCGCGACTGATTGCTGCGTGTCGCGGGATCGATTCCTACACGGAACTTTTTATGGTATGGCCGGTTGTTTATGTCATCATCATCATCATCATTTCAGCCGAAAGACGTCCACTGCTGGACATAGGTTCTCCACGACGACCGGTCCTGTGCCTCTCACATCCAGTGGTTTCCCGCTACCTTCACCAGGTCGTTGGTCCACCTTGTCGGGGGCGTAGCCACGCCGCGTCTTCCGGTGCGTGGTCGCCACTCGAGAACCCGTCGGTCCCATCGGGCATCGGTCCTACGGGCAATGTGCCCAGCCCACTGCCACTTTAGTGTTGCAATTCAGTAAGCATTGCAGTTAAAACAATTGTTAGACTTTTGAGAGCTCCAACAACCCGTAACGACTGCCACTAGATGTTCGTATGGCAACCGGGACCAACGGCTTAACGTGCATTCCGAGGCACGACCAGAACAGTGTAAATATTCATATTCATGCATACAAATATTTGCACTATGCGGGGATCGAACCCGCGACTCTTTGCGACACGGCCGCGTTCGCTACCGTTACGCCACGGAGGCAGTCACTCAAATTAAGAAAATAAATATTGAGTACTTTTTCTGTAGTTTGTTTTAGCTTTGTTGCTGATAATAATACTATATTATCGTATTCTTGCGTTATCTCCCTGCACCCAAATCGCATGACATCACTCATATGATTACAGATGAATCATTGCGAAGGAAAAATGCTAATCTAAAATATTTAAAAAAAAAATTGTCTGACCTTCAACGTAAATAACGCAAGGAAAGTTGTCCAATTATCAAAATGTAAGCCTCTGTACTGTAAGTGTTACACAAATTAGCGGGGAGTTAATAATACTAGTCCAAATATGCATCACCTCGCTCAACTGCCGTCTTCCTTTCTTTTCAGTTTCTAAGAGCCTATTCACTTAGTTTTTTAAGTGAATAGGCTCCTTGGTGAAATAGTCATGAAGTGAGCAGTGATTCCTCTTTATGCTAGGAAGTAGATAACTTTGGATTCGGTGGACAGGCGTTCAAAGAGGCTTATTGTTATTGTCGACCCAGATTTAGATCAAAACGGTCTCCAAAGTCTGGAGCACAGGCAGAGTAGCCAGCCTGTCTTTGTTCTATAGGATGCATTTTAGAGAGTGTGTGAGGGAATTGCATGACTTAATTCCCCCACCTCACGTTGTTGACACCACTACGATCCGGACAAAGCGTTTCGCTTCGTATTTTTATACCGCGTACATCGAGGGACTAGAACAATTTACCAGTAACAGTATTTCCGTCTGACTACAATTTATTATTACAATTTTTTTCTTCAAAGCTAGAGTGAATAGGTTCTTAATAAACTAGCGCGCTTAACCATCAACGATTGCACTGCTTACCATCAGGCCGGATTGCAGTCAATTGGCTTTGGGGTTAAATCTTATCTCTTCATATCTTTCTAAACTAAAACTCTCATAGTAAAGGATATCCGAAAGTACAGAATATCAATGTCATTGAGTCTATATTACGATACGAATGGTTGAATGAATTGCTATAGACGAAGCCATATCGCTTGCATTCTCCAGCAAGCGAGCTATAAAACTGAAAATAAAAACACTTGACTGTCTCGAAGGATTTCAATGATATTGAAAGCTTAGATACATGCAATTTATGTTAACTTGTTGTTGAACTAAAGTTTGCTTGGCTTTGACTTTAATAGTTTCAGCCGAAAGACGTCGACAAAATATGTTCCGCAAGAAAATTAGAACAAAATAATTCGGTACTGAGAAATGAAAGGCTTATATGAAACTAGCTGTTGCTTGCGACTCCGTCTGCGTGGACTCCAGTTTACAGCGCGCGGTGGTTCCCGTAAATTAAAAAGAGCTAAGTTAATATAATATAAGCGCCTGTTAAAATAATGAGAGCAATATGTAGTTCGTCAGCGTTAGCTCCCGTTTTCGCAACACTTTTTGTTACTGCTCTGCTCCTGTTGGTCATAGCGGGATGTTGTATAGCCTATCTCCTTTCTCAGGGTCTAGACTATCTGTGTACCAAATTTGATTACAATCCGTTCAGTAGTTTTGGCGTGAAAGCCGGGCAGACAGACAAACAGAGATACTTTCGCATTTATAATATTAGTATGGATTATAATTAAATCTAATATCAATTTTCCATAGTGTGTGTGGGTAAACCTGTGCGTGTGTGATAGACCGGTAGTTCCTGCCGGGTAATTGCGTAATACACTATCAGTAGCAATGGGTTGCATTTTGTCCGTTCAACAACAATCATTGCGTTGTTTACGTTTTCGAGCAGACATATTTTTCGAACCTTTGGAGAAATGGATTAGCAATTTGCTTTAAAATGATTAAAATTAGTAGAAATGGTATTGTTACGCAACCAGGGTGCAGTATTTTACTTGGCGCGACTGCCTAACTGACCTCCACGGAAAAATGATGATGTTCCCGACCGATTTCAGCCACGGCGACCACTTCGACTCCTAGCCGATGATAGTAATAACGTCACAAGACCGGTCAATATGCAAAGCCTTGGTGGAGGCCTTTGTCTAGCAAGTTCTGAAGAAGAATAATTTACGAACAAGTCAGTCAGATTAGCGAATCACATACTGTAGGTTACACAACTCAACATACCGAACGCTAGACAGCTTCTAAGCACTTGTTATTCATTGGAAGTCTAATGTTTCAATAATCCAAATCATCCTGCTCACACCGCTGTTGAAGGTGCGCTTGTCTCCACCACGCTAGACTCTGTCGACCGCCACGAGATGGCGCTGGTGTATCAATTAGTTCTTTAACTTCTTACTCCGACAACATCGACATCGATATCTTAATTCGCAAATCGGCTAACTCCACATTAAGGGCCTGGGCAGACGACGGAGTTTTCTCCGCGGCGGAGTAAAAGTATGCTCCGCGAATAAAAAGTCCACCGCGGATTTAACGCGAACTCAGCGTACACGGTGTGCGGGTGTTTTTTGCTCAGAAATGTAGAGAAGTAAGAGCACACAACGCGGACTTAAGTCCGCCATGTGCGTTGCTTCACCAAGTCATACGAATTCTATTTTATTCGGGGACTCCCCCGTACTTTTGTTCGGTCCGCTCTCTTCATGTCCTCGGTTATTCGGGGGACTTTTGTTTGCGATATAAGGTACACAGACTGGGTAACTATATAACACTCTTAGTCCCAGTTTGAATAATTTGCAAGCATATCCATAAATAGCGCAATGAATTTTGTTGACCTGTCAAAATAAAATCAATGTCAAAAATCAATTTTTAATTTTTAAGGAATTTATGGTTATATTACTGTTACTCATGGTCTAGTAAGTCTAAATTTATGTTTCCACCGGAAGAGCGAGGCTTTCCCAACACAAGTATCATATGATTACTTTCTTGGAAGCCCCGGTAACTTATATGTAAAACTTACTGTAATAAATTCTTTTTTATTTTATTTTATTTTTAATGTAGTACCAGTGTTTCGAACAAATGAAGCACTGAATTACCAATTTATCTTTTAATTTTTTTATTTATACTTATTCCTTTTCAAAATTATTCATAAAGTGATTGGAAACTTGTTCCACAATTTGGGTGCTGGTGTAATTCGGAAGCGTAAATAATTTCCCTTTTCTTAAATTTCTGCTAACCCTACATTTTATTAAACTCCTCATATGTTGCAAATTGCATTACCGTTGAACCCTTTACTGGCTGCACGAATGGTGCCAATTTCTCTGAATTGTAAGCCACAGTATGACATGGCAGTACGCCAACTGACTAACTACCAAATCCCTGCGCTGTGCCCTTTAGCCAATTCATATTAAAGTTAAATACCTTGATGCCTTTCCAAATATAGCGTTATTTTAAAGGCTTAGTAATGTTAGTCTGTTAACCGTATACCGACAAAACTCTTATATGATAAGAGCTAGCAGACCATATAACTTGTTGTGTCAGAGGGTTGATGATCTCGATTTATTCTCCACCAGTGTTCCTAAACTAAAAAGAAATCTTTGTGATAACTTCTTTGTAAAACATTAAAACAATTTTAGTCTTTACTTAATACTCTCTGAGTGCTTACTTGTTCCTGATTTCACTTTCCTGTCCTGTGCTGTACTTGTTACTGTATCTTATGCTAACCTAATATTAAACTTTTAATTGGCCTTCTTTCACTAACTATCTTCTACCTGTATATTATGTGCTAGCTGTAAGTTTTCTTAAAGTGTAAAAATCCATATCCATGCTAATATTATAAATGCGAAAGTATGTCTGTCTGTCTGGCCGGCTTTCACGCCAAAACCACCAAACAGATTGTAATGAAATTTGGTACATAGATAGTCTAGCTAGAGAATGAGAAAGAACATAGGCTATATAACTTCCCGCTATGACCAATAGGAGCAGAGCAGTAACCAAAAATGTTGCGAAAACGGGAGCGAACGCGGACATACATATTGCACTCATTATTTTAACAGGCGGTTATTTTGTATCATCTAAGTTCTTTTTATTTTTTTTCGGAATGGAGTACGGTTTTGGCAAAAACTACTAAATGGATTTTAAGGAAACCTTGCAATAATGTAGCATTTATCTTGGCATTCCCACGGAAACGGGAACCACCGCGCGCTGTAACTGATGTCCACAAGAACGGAGTTGCGGGCAACAGTTAGTAAATAAATAAACCGTTGGCCTCGTGTTCGTAAGGGCGACTGCTGAGCTTGATCCTGGGTTTGATTTTCATGTGGAGCAAAGTTCTCAGTAATGAGCACAGAGTATGATAGTTCGCGGAGTGATACCCTCGTGCCTCGGAAAGCACATCAAGCCGTTGGGCTTATGTCTGACCACTTTCTGATCATATCGGATTATGTAACTATAGGAGTATGAAAAGAGCAAGAGTTAGAGATAATGGCGTCAATTCTCTTATTCACGAACTAAATTAAATTTAAGTTGAGTCCATCTTTGTCTTTCTATATCATTAAGAAAAGGACAGAAGATAAAATGTTAGTTTAAATCTGTCAAATTATTTATAACCACGTCTAAACTGTCTATGGAGTAGCTTAGTTATCTTCTATCCTTTTCTTAACGAAATGGAAAGATAAAGATGCACATAACCTATAATTATTATTTTAGTTTGTGAACAAAAGAATCGGCGCCATTGTTTCTTTTTTACACGCTTTTTATTAGCTTCACTTGTATGTTTGCTTGTTTGCTTGTTTCTCCGTCTCTAACTCTATGGACTACGAGTGAGGGGCTCATTACTGTAAAATGTCCCACCGTTTTCAATACGTTCGTTCGTTCGTTTTTTTTTTTAAAGAATATCGAACTGAAAAGTTGAAAACAAGTAGGTATAGATTAAAAAACTAAAAAAAACTTGTTTTAAAAAAATATCAAACTAACAAGTTAAAAATAATTTTAAAAAAAGCGTGAGGCGCTTAATGTACAAAAATTATGGCACAAAGTGACTCACGCTTTTAAAAAAAATATTTTTAAATTTTTAGTTTGATATTTTTTAAAAGCATGTTTTTTTTAGTTTTTTAAACTATGTATATTTGTTTAACGTTATTTTTTTACTATGCGTCAATAATATCTTAGATCACGTATACCTTTAAATATATACCAAAAGAAGTTTAGCTAAGTATTTAAACCTCAATCATCGCTTATTCGAGGCAAAGAAGATTTTTGACGTAATTTCTTCTTAAGTGTGAGTAACAGGCCGGGAGTGAGCGCCATGTAATTAGAGGAGGCGCGAGACGGCCTCTTGAATCCTTAATCGGTGCAACCCGACCATCTCTTAGGCACAATAAAGATAGACACAAAAGGACAATGACCGACCGAATGAGGACGCGGCCGCTGCGCAAGGTGGCGCAGGTTCGATCCCCGCACAGTGCAAGTATTTGTATGCATGAATATGAATATTTGCACTGGTCTGGTCGTGCCTCGGAAAGCCCGTTAAGCCGTTGGTCCCGGTTGCCATACGAACATCTAGTGGCAGTCGTTACGGGTTGTTGGAGCCCTCAAAAGTCCAACAATTGGTCTAACTGCAATGCTTCGATGTCGCCTTCTGGTTGTGGAGGTCAGACGGCAGTCGCTTCACGGAAAATGTCGAAGTTTAGCCATATCAGCAGTTGGACTGGTAAAGCGGACCCCAGACTCCAAGGCTCAAAAGCTTCGGATGCGACTGGGATTAACGCTGGGATGATGATGATGATGACAGAAGGACAATGATCAAAAACCAGCCTTCCAGTCTAAACTGTAGGCTAATTGCGTAACACACTATCAGTAGCAATGGGTTTCATTTTGACAGTACAACAACCTTCATTGTATTATTTACGTTGTTGAGCAGAAACATTTTCGAACACATGGAGCAATGAATTAGCAATATGCTTCGAAATTATTCCAACTGATAGTAATAGATGAGGAATTTTTGTCCGCTAAAATAGATCGCTTAAAACTGTATCGAGTAACGCAAACGAGGGATTAAAAGTACCGCGTACAAAAAGTCCCCCGAATAACCGAGGACATGCAGAGAGCGGACCGGACAAAAATACGGGGGAGTCCCCGAATAAAATAGAACTCGTGTGACTCGGCGAAGCAACGCACATGGCGGACTTTAATCCGCGTTGTGTGCTCTCACTTCTCTACATTTCTGAGCAACAATTGTGCGTTGAGTTCGCGGTAAATCCGCGGTGGACTTTTTATTCGCGGAGCGTACTTTTTTCTCCGCCGCGGAGAAAACTCCGTCGTCTGCGCAGGCCCTTAGGGTGCTGATACAACGAACCAGTAGGGTAATTACGTAACACGTTATCAGTAGCAATGGATTTCATTTTGACAGTACAACAACAATCATTGCGTTGTTTACGTTATTGAGCAGACACATTTTTCGGACATTTGCAGAAATGGATTAGCAATTTGCTTCAAAATGATTAAAATTAGTAGTAATGGTGTTGTTACGCAATCAGTTCAGTATTTTACTTGGAGCGACTGCTTGACTGACCTCCATAGAATAACGTACGCAGATAATGTTTAAAATTATATTACTTAGCAAAACTCCGTACACCTGATGGGTATATATACAAAGTGGTGATGGCAATACGACAATAAATTAAACATCGTGTACTTCAACACATTCTCAGTCTACCCATAAAAAATTATATAAATAGAAGCGTTGCACGTTGGTCGGAGTTCACCTTCTGTACCTATTTATTCTGTGGTCATTCCCTCAGAGATGTTGCTTTTTGTCATGAAATGGAGAACGTCAACTGTTGCTAATTAGTTGCTAACATTTACATTTGCTTTGCAAGTTTTTTTTTTGTATTCATTTGTTTGGAGAACTTAGGTTAATCTTCGTAGTGTTGGAGATTGTTTACTGAATGTGGAACTTAGCAAAGGTGGCCCAATACCATCTTTCAGAACACGTTTAAAAAAACGTAATATAAATATAAATGGATTTGTGAACTTTTTCTTGGCATGTCGACGGGATTCTAAATGGACTCGTTACGTATATGGCGCTATCCATCAACATACATATACAGTATATTAATCGACATGCCTTAGTGATGAGAATTGTGGCACTCCGAAAGAAAGAGAGGAAACGAAGTTTCGTCTATCTTTATCTCTCTCAAAATCATCAATCATCTATGAGGAAAGAGACAGTGCTAGACCGAAAGCATAGGCCATCTCTCTCACTTTTTTCAAACCAAAAAAATTCTGCAGATTATACGCGTACGGCATGTCCATTAGTATATGCCTATGGCGCCAACACTAGATTCTTCTTCTTCTTCTTTTTTCAAGGTGAGATTCAACCTAAACCCTTGATCAATGGCCTCTGTGGAATAGATACCACAATTTTGTCAAAAACATGTGTAACAAATTATAGAAATTCTTTGAAAATTTTATTTCACAATAATGGCGGATTTTGCCAATGCCAGTTGAAAAAGGCGGACGTGTGAACCGTCTATGAGGAAGGTTCGAGGCAAAGTGGCCACTATGCTGCGATATTTCAATGTTCTTTATGACTTATTTACTGACTGCACTTTTTACTATATAAATCACACGCTTTTATTTTGGTAAACGACACTATAAATAATTTTAAAAGTCCAATGAAAAATACGTGTTACACTCATCTTAGCTTTCCCGTCAAAACTGATCATTAGAGTCTGTCAGTTGCTGAGACGCGCATCTGACAGGACACGAAAGGCATGATATAAAGTGCCTATGATTAGTATTTGTATAATCAGACATAATGTTTCCACTGCGGGACATAGAAAAGAAAAAGACGTTTATTTGCGGTAAACATGACGCCAGAAACAGCCTTGACAGCCTCCGTGGCGTAGCTCTAGCGAATGCGGCCGCTGCGCAAGGAGGCGCGGTTTCGATCCCCGCGCAGTGCAAATATTTGTATGCATGAATATGAATATTTGCACTGATCTAGTCGTGCCTCGGAAAGCGCGTTAAGCCGTTGGTCCCGGTTGCCATACGAACATAATGGTAGTTGTTACGGGTTGTTGGAGCCCTCAAAAGTCCAACAATTGGTCTAGCTGCAAAGATTCGGTATTGCCTTCGGGTTGTGGAGGTCAGACAGCAGTCACTTCACGGAAAAATGTCGAAGTTTAGCCAAAATCAGCAGTTATACTGGTAAAGCGGACCCCAGACTCCAAAGATGAAAAAGCTTTGGATGCGACTGGCATTAACGCTGAGTTTATGATGATGATGATGATGAAGGAAATTCCGAAAACGCAAAATAAAAGACGGAGTGGTCCATATTCCACCACACAATCCCAGTGGAGGTTGGTAGATGGCACTTATTCTGTTCTAAGACAGCCGGTATCCTAACGTCTTCCTTTCCAGATTCCGGAGCCGTTTTAGTGAAATAATTCACAAAAAATAAAGTGACCAGGTTTAAACTTTCGACCTACAACTTATAAACCGTGTCCAGTAGATACCATTACTGCGCGTTGAGTTATATTTATATGGTTTAATTACACGTAAAATCACACTACAATATCCATTCGTCCCAATAGTTCACACATTGACTGTATGTCTACACCTCTCCGCATACTCTAATATTCCTGAATCCCGCGACGCCTTCGGGTTCAATGTATTGCCTATAATATTCACATAAATATATGCAAACACACCCAAACCGTATTCACGCGGGTGGCTGTCCAATTCCATCGGAATAGATCGAAGTATAGACCGAAGCCTTTTTAAATATTCCATGTGCGGTCAAGAGTAAAATCCACAAAGAAAATGTATTACATATCCTCTATTGCCTTTCTCCCCCTTTTTCAGTGACCGTCGCTTGGGGTAACACAATTTTATGATACTTTTATCAATAAAACGAGTAATGCACGTACCATAAATATTCTAAAATGGTCTGATATATATAACTGACGCGCTCTGTGTGAATCCTAAATTGAGATCGTAAATTATTACTTGTAATATTAAAATGTCTTTGTTAATAGTGTACCATGGTGCCACATGGTAGCAATTTTTATTAACATAATAATCAGTGCTTGACTGCAATCCCGCTCGATACAATCGCAAAGCAGTGATGCAATCATTGATGGTAAAGCGATCCAGTTTATTAAGAGTCTATTCACTTCACTTCACTTAAATTGTAATCAGACGGGAAGATCGCCGCTGGCAAATTGTTCCAGTCCCTCGATGTACGCGGTATAAAAGACGACAAAGCGTGATGTCTGATGGTCACGTTTTTTGTTGTCAAGTATTTTTGGGTTGCTATTTAAGTTATAAGCAGGTTTTTTTTTATAAATTATAAACTAGCGCTCGACCGCAATCCCGCCTGATGGTTACGCACGCAATCGTTGATGGTAAAGCGCACTAATTGAAGACACTCAAATTGTAGTGCGACAGAAACACCGCCGCTGACAATTCATCCCCGGTAACAGCCCCCTTGACGAGTGTGGGTTCTTGTACTGGGCTTAATTCTCGGATTTGGGAAAAGAGGTTTTCGATCGGGATTTTTTAGTATCAGTTCGGTGTCTTGAAAGTTACGTTACGCCTGATCTTTCCTAAGTCGTGTCAGTCGTGTGAGATATCTAGCATCGTACTGCGAGAGTGAGGGAAGTGACCGTGCACTTGTGTCATCATAATCAACATCTCAGCGTTAATCCTCCGGTTTGGCAGTACTTCACACCTGGGCAGCTTCTAATGTTGTACAAATCACAGGTCCGTTCATGTGTGGAGTACTGCAGCTACATTTGGGCTGTTGCTGATAAGCGTCACCTGGCCACTTTGGATTCGGTGGAGAGGCGTGCGAAGAGGCTGATTGGTGACCCCGATTTAACTCGAGATGGTCTCCAAAGCCTAGAGCATAGGCGTAAAGTAGCCAGCCTTTCGGTGTTCTATAGGATGCATTTTGGGGAGTGTGCGAGAGAATTGCATGATTTAATTCCCCCGTCTCCGTTCCACCATCGGACGACGTAGTTTCCACCCTTACGTGTTAACACCACTACGATCCGGACGAAGCGTTTCGCCTCCTCCTTTATACCGCGTACAGCGCGGGACTGGAACAATTTTCCAGCGGCGGTGTTTCCGTCGGACTACAATTTGAATGTCTTCAAGGCTAGAGTGAATAGGCTCTTAATAAACTAGTGCCCTTTACCATCAACGATTGCGTCACTGCTTACCATCAGGCGGGATTGCGGTCAAGCGCTAGTTTATAATTCATATAAAAAAAACCTAGTCGCATCCGAAGCTTCGGTCTCGGTCTTCGGTCGAAGGTTCGGTCTGGGGTCCGCTTTACCAGTCTAACTGCTGATTTTGGTTAAACTTAGATATTTTCCGTGAAGCGACTGCCGTCTGACCTACACAACCCGAAGGCGATACTGAAGCATTGCAGCTAGACCAATTGTTGGACTTTTGAGGGCTCAAAACAACCCGTAACGACTGCCATTAGATGTTCGTATGGCAACCGGGACCAACGGCGTAACGTGCTTTCCGAGGCACGACCAGACCAGTACAAGTATTCATATTCATGCATACAAATATTTGCACTGCGCGGGGATCGAACCCGCGCCACGCTACCGCTACGCCACGGAGGCTGTCAACCGTGCGTCTGACCGTGCACTTCTGTATGCACTGTAATTGACGTGCAATTTTCAATGTTTATATGTAGAGTTAGTCACCGTATCATTTCAGCGATGTTAAAGCTTATAAAATCGTTTTGAAACTTAAGCTTCCACAAGATATTTATGTTTTAAGCAGTTTGTAAACGGGTTCGTTATATTGTTTGTTGAATACTCAATCATCGCCTTTACGGTGTTAATTAGAACCGGCTTTAAAAGGCTAAGTGGGGTTCTAAGTATCCTCTCAATCAAGCCGTTCCCTTTGAAAAACGACCCTTTTTCTTAGACGTCAGTTTCTTTTCGTGTCAATTGCAAGGGGTAAGATCCTATCATTGAAATAAATATTTGGCTATAGAATTTTGTGTCGTAACGAAGCCTGTCGCCACTCAATTAGGAAGAGAAATCCTTTACAATTATGTACTTAACGAATAAGTTATTTGTTTTATTTTAATGAAGCTGCTTTTTGTGCTTGTTTGGATTTTGTTGACTCGTTACGACGTCATTTATTTATTTTAATACTAATTAAGACTTTTTGTATTTGATAAGTTTGCTTTTAATGTTATGCAAAACACAACGACAAATACCTGAGCTACGTCAATTGGACGTAGTTATGCAAAATGTATCCAGCCTCAAAAACTTGATTTTCAGGAAATAGAGTTTAAAGTAAAATTGATATATTAAAATAACATGGCAGTAGTTCGTTTTAAATTTCCTTTCAAATAATGGGTATTTTCCTGTACTTTTTTGCGGCTTGATTTGTAGATACCATTTATGACACTAACTCAAAAAACGGTTTTTGCGGGTTGGATCCATTTTGCATAACTACGTCTAATTTATGTCATCATCATCATCATCATCATCAACCTTTTTTTTATAGTCCCACTGCTGGGCACAGGTCTCTTCTCATACAGAGAAGGATTGAGCGTTATCACCACGCTTGCTCAATGCGGGTTGGCGATTTCAGACTTAAAGTCCAGGTTTCCTCAAGATGTTTTCCTTCACCTTCAGTCATTGGTGTCCAAGATATACTTAGAAAGTACATATAACTTTAGAAAAGTTACATTGGTACTTGCCTGGCCTGGAATCGAACCCGCGCACTCATACTTGAGAGGCTGGTGTTTTAACCACTAGGCCACCACGACTTATTTATGTCAGGCGCTGCCTAATTTGACAGATCAATCTTATGTTTATCTTCTGTCCCTTTCTTAACGAAACAGAAAGAGATAGATACAAGAAGAATTTAATCTTAGTTCAGTTTTTGAACAAGGGAACAAATTCAACATCAGTGACATTTACACACAAGAAAATTTCTGTTTATTTCAACGTCGGCAATCGAATGCCACTAATGGGAGGGTACAATTGAAACTGCTCAGTGGAAAATCGAGCTATAAGTATGCATCACATGGCCTGGCTGCGGCTGATGGCTGCAGAGATGTCTGGCCCCGAGTGCGCTCGTAGACTCAATACCATTAGTACTGCGCTTACTTTCGGAGATAAAGGTACATGCATATGAGTTTGGGGGTCCAAACGCTGAATGAAGAACCTTAATATACTTCCAAAGGTTTCCAACGTGATTGGCTGGCTCTGTTGCTAAACAATGGGGTAATTGCGTAATACACAAACAGGAGGCTTTCATTTTGACAGTTCTACAATATTAATTGCGTTATTTACATTTTAGAGAGAAGTATATCTTGGACACCAATGACTGATTACAAACTGAAGGATAACATCTTGAAGAAACCTGGACTTTAAGTCTGAAATCGCGAACCCGCATTGAGGAAGCGTGGTGATCACGCTCAATCCTTCTCTGTATGAGAGGAGACCTGTGCCCAGCAGTGGGACGATAAAAAAGGTTGATGATGATGATGATGATTCCTCAAAATGCATCGAGATTGTCCCAGTTTTTTAGATCGCCCATCCATCTATGCACCTGGAAGGTTCTTCACTATGCTTGCTGATACGCGGTCTTTTTTTTTTTTTTTTTTAAGTTATAAACAAGCGCTTGACCGCAATCCCGCCTGATGGTAAGCAGTGATGCGATCATTGATGGTAAAGCGCGCTAGTTTATTAAGAACCTATTCACTCTAGCCTTGAAGACACTCAAATTGTAATGTGACGGAAACACCGTCGCTGGCAAATTGTTCCAGTCCCTCGATGTACGCGGTATAAAAGAGGAAGCGAAACGCTTCGTCCGGGTCGCAGTGGTATCAACAACGTAAGGGTGGAAACTCGCCGTACGACGGGTCGTCCGATGGTGGAACGGTGATGGGGGAATTAAATCATGCAATTCCCTTGCACACTCACCAGAATGCAACCTATAGAAGATCGAAAGGCTGGCTACTCTACGCCTGTGCTCCAGGCTTTGGAGACCGTTTCGAGTTAAGTCTGGGTCGCCAATCAGCCTCTTCGCACGCCTCTCCACTGAATCCAAAGTATCCAGGTGACATTTCGCAGCACCAGCCCAAATGTGGCTGCAGTACTCCACACACGAGCGGACCTGTGCTTTGTACAACATTAGAAGCTGCCCCGGTGTGAAGTACCGCCGGACCTTTGCGATAACGCCAAGTTTTCTAGCAGCCACCCTGGCCTTGGACTCAATGAACCGCCCAAAGTTAAGGTTCGAGAAAATCACTACTCCCAAAAGCTGAAGGCGGTTGGTGCACTCCAAGGATACATTCTGAAAAGTAGGAGCCAAGGTGAACGGGCTCCTTTTGGCGGTGAAAAGACACGCCTGTGTTTTGGCGGCATTAAATGCTACAAGATTGGCTTTGCCCCATTCGGAGACTGCCTG
This sequence comes from Sesamia nonagrioides, assembly GCA_017933935.1. Lineage (NCBI taxonomy): Eukaryota > Metazoa > Arthropoda > Insecta > Lepidoptera > Noctuidae > Sesamia > Sesamia nonagrioides. Next base: position 88,026 of record JADWQK010000123.1, read on the forward strand.
TAGTGCAGCACTCGTACGCTCTACCATAGCCTCTCTTTCGGACCAGATTGCTTCCTTACTAGCCCGAGCTTCCGGCAGATATCTCTCCACTATAAGTTGTCTTGAATGACCTGGATGTTATTGTTATATATATATATATATTTATTATTATTTATAAACCAGCGCTTGACCGCAATCCGGCCTGATGGTAAGCAGCGATGCGATCGTTGATGGTAAAGCGTGCTAGTTTATTAACAGCCTATTCACTCTAGCCTTGAAGACACTCAAATTGTAGTCCGACGGAAACACCGCCGCCGGTAAGTTGGTCCAGTCCCTTGATGTACGCGGTATAAAGGAGGAGGCGAAACGCTTCGTCCGGATCGTAGTAGTGTTAACAACGTATGGGTGGAAACTCGTCGTACGACGGGTCGTCCGATGGTGGAACGGAGATGGGGGAATTAAATCATGCAATTCACTCGCACACTCCCTAGGATACTTTTTGGTATCCTATAGAACACCGAAAGGCTGGCTACTCTACGCCTGTGCTCTAGGCTTTGGAGACCGTCTCGAGTTAAATCAGGGTCACCAATTAGCCTCTTCGCACGCCTCTCCACTGAATCCAAAGTAGCCAGGTGACATTTCGCAGCACCAGCTCAAATGTGGCTGCAGTACTCCACACACGAACGGACCTGTGCTTTGTACAACATTAGAAGCTGCCCCGGTGTGAAGTACCGCCGGACCTTCGCTATGACGCCAAGTTTTCTGGCAGCCACTTTGGCCTTGTATTCAATGAACCGCCCAAAGTTTATATCACATGCTTTGTCTTTCACTCGATGATGTTGGTGTCCAGTTGTACCGGTGGTGTAGGTACTGGTTGTCATAATTTCGGGCGTCTACTACCCGTAACGACAGTCCACACAAATGACAGCCAGGACTGCTGAGCGTAGTGTTAAGTGTAGTTAGTTAAGTTCGGTGTTCTACAGGAAGCATTTTGGAGAGTGTGCGAGGGAATTGCATGATTTGATTCCCCCATCTCCTTTCCATCATCTGACGACCCGTCGTACGGCGAGTTTCCACCCTTAAGTTGCTGACACCACTACGATCCGGACGAAGCATTGCCTCGTCTTTTATACCGCGTACATCGAGGGACTGGAATATTTTCCCAGCGGCGGTGTTTCTGTCGGTTTACAATTTAAGTGTCTTCAAGGCTAGAGTTAATAGGCTCTTAATAAACTAGCGCGCTTTACCATCAGGCGGGATTGCGGACAATCACAAGTTTATAATTTATATATGTATAAACGCGACCAATTAAAGGCCCACCCACCTGCTGCCATCACATACAACTACGTCGACGGCGTGCTTACGTGCCCTCAGTGTGCACGAAGTTTCGCCGCCAAGATAGGCTACATAAGCCATCTTCGGGCGCATGAGCGCCAAATAATCGGCTAGGAGTCGAAGTGGTTGCCGTGGCCGAAATCGATCGGGAATATCATCATCATCATCATAAAAAAAAATACTCTTAACTCATGCTACTCGAGGTACAGAGTGAACTCCATATGCAACGAATGAACCCACCCACGAACCTACCTCAGTCATAGCCAAACCTAGAACAACTACCTGTAGGTCATACATACAAATATTTGTTCCGTGCGGGGTTCGAACCCGCGACATGGAGCGCAGCAATCTATCGTTCAGCCATCTACCGTGTCGTCAAAATCTTGTGTGCCAATAATCACATTTACTTTTTTCTAAAAGCTAGTAGGTAACATCTGCCCACACCTTAGCTCTGTAAGTTTTCATGCTATCCACACGTCGGGTCATACCAATATAAGTAAATAGATATTGAATGGGAGTAGCTCGGATTCCGTATATACGATAGTAAAGTTCTAAGAATGCCCTCGGAACGATGCGCTTAGTATACAGTACTTGTTTCGATTGCTACTTTGAGTGGTTTTTGTATGTTTATTGATATTGAACTGTTGTATCCTATGTTTAAATTGAAAAGTAAAATCGGTATACCCGGAGTTTTAGGTAGAGTACACAGAAACTTGATTTGGGAATTGCATTGCACCACTACGATCCGGACGAAGCGTTTCGCCTCCTCCTTTATACCGCGTACATCGAGGGACTGGAACAGTTTTCCAGCAGCGGTGTTTCCATCGTACTACAATTTGAGTGTCTTCAAGGCTAGAGTGAATAGGCTCTTAATAAACTGGTGCGCTTTATCATCAAGGACTGCGTCACTGTTTGCCATCGGGCGGGATTGTGGTCAAGCGCTAGTTTATAATTTAATACAACAAAAATGATTTAATTCCCCCTTCCATGTTCCACCATCGGACGACCCGTCGTACGGCAACTTTCCACCCTTACGTTGTTAACACCACTACAATCCGGACGAAGCGTTTCGCTTCCTCTTTTATACCGCGTACATCCAGGTAATTTTTTAATTACATTTTTGGTGTATCCCGGTTTTTTTTTTGTCTTCGAATGGATATAACAAATGTACCTGTATGTAACTCCATTATACTCACTCCTTGTCCGAGACGGATTACGAGTAGTAACGCTGATTGTGTCAGCGCATATCACAGGTTTAAAGCTAAAAAAAATAAAAGACTTTCTCGTGCGGCAACATTGAATATATGTCATTACGTTTTTTGTGCACAGCGCTGTCACATATTCCTCGTGATAAATATATTCAAAACAATCTTTTGCTAACTAAATAAGTCGGTATTATAATGTTTTCTCAAAAAATATGGTGTGATTATATAGTGCATAGTATTTATAATGAATTTAATTGGTTTTCTTCATCCAACAATGTACAACAACAGTGGTTAAGGTTTGTTATTGTTGTGTAAACATTCCCACGATGAACGAGGTTCCGGATTCAGGTATGTTTTAAAATGATTATACCAATAAGGGTGAGTACTTTACTTTAATAATCCTCAGATTACAGTGAGGAAATAAGACGGAATGTTATTGTCAAAAACCGTCAAAGTTAACCTAAAACAAGTAACCCATTGTCCTTTGTTGGGGCATTTGCTTGTATCCGTTTCCGGCCGATCAGTTTGTGTGCCGAGTTGTACAAAATACTCTATGTTAATTGCATAATCTATGACCAGACCAGAAATCCCATAGTGTTCAAAAAAAAAAAAAAAAAAAAAATTAACGGTTTCTTTTCATTGTTCGAATTCCGAGCGCGTCGGCGTCTTAGACCTACCATTTTGTTGGTTTTTTGCGTACCTAGTAAGGATATAAGATTATAACGTTAAATTAAAATGGGAAAAAGGAAGAATAAGGATGCAGATTATTATAAAAAGAAAATTCGTAAACTGGAAAACAAGTTAATAAGACTAGCCCGGAGTTCTGCAGAAAACAGTGACGAAGAATCGACAACACCAAGCCCATGTCAGCAGCGTGCCTCACATCCACTTCCATCCGAAAATGTGGAGGAGCCCCCTACAATCCTCAACAACGAAAATGAGGATAATTATATACCTGCAGGTGGGTGTTTTACCCTTTGTTCTATTAATGCTCTGAACTTTAAACGCCTGGGATTCTCATGCAGATGTCTGACATTAAGCACTATCACTTGAGGATAGACAATGTCACAATGTCTTTTAAATTTCAAATACGCAAGCGCTATCACATTGAGGTTAGACAATGCTCTCTACTAAGTATATACAATTTACACTGGAACACATAGAAAAGTGCTATCACATAGCGGATAGACGATGTATTACTTTCAATTTTGTTTTTTCTTAATATGAAACTTCATTACAGAGGATGAATTACCGGAGGAGTTTTTGCTGGCACTTGGTAAAGAAGGAGAAGAGAAAAATGAGGTTAGTGAACCCATCCAACCAGAGCTTGCAGCCCGTTGGACAAAGCTAATAACGGAAGGATTGGATAAGGAGGCCAGAAATAACCTAATAGACAAATACCCCTTACCACCAAATTTTCAAAATGCTCTAGCACCTGAAATGAATCCAGAGATTCTGGCAATATTATCAGACGTATCTGTAAAAAGAGATAAAAGAATAATTTACAGACAAAATTTGATCGGAAAACTCATGACCTCTCTTGGCCGAGCCCTTACATGTATCCTGAAAGGGAATATAAATAATAAAATGCTCATAGAGCAAATAAATGATGCTGCAAAACTAGCGGCAGACATTCATCACCAAGACTCATCGTCCAGAAAATTTTTTGCTCTTTCGGGCGCTAATAATATAGTAAGAGAAGCTGTCAAGACTTCGAAGATGGATAGGTTTTTATTTGGAAACGACTGTGGAGAGAAAATAAAATCTGCCCAATCTATCCAGAGAGTAAGCACCCTAATCGTAGACAATAGAAACAAATCTAAACCATCCACTTCATCCTCAGTCCCACCAAATAAAAAGCAGGTAAACTGGAAAGGCCCATCGCAGAACCGACAACAACAACACCAGGTTGCTCGCGGTGGGCCACATCGTTATCAGAGGGGGCAGACCATCAAGAAACAGTATTACGAGCAAACTCGCCAGAACCGCAAACAGCCTCCAGCCAGGCCCAGTTCATCCAGACGCTATCATTAGAAAATCAGGTACATGCAGGTAGACTTAAAAACTTTTTAAGTGTTTGGCGTCGGATAACTAGCGACCCAGTAGTGTTAGATTGGGTGCAAGGTTATAAAATTCCATTCACAAATACCCCTCCATCTTATGAATCTGAACCTCAACACTGGCATAGAAACGAAAAAGACATAATAGCCTCTGAAATCAAGAAACTTTTACTATTAGGTGCAATCTCTGAGTGCCTACCTCATCAAGACCAATTAACATCCCCTATATTTTTAGTACCAAAACCTAATGGTACCTTTAGATTCATTTTAAATTTAAAAAAATTAAACCAGTATATACAGACAGAACATTTCAAATTGGAAGATATCAGAACAGCCTGTAAACTCATGTCGAAAGATTGCTATATGGCTTCAATAGATTTAAAAGAAGCCTACTTTTCAGTGCCTATAGCAGAACAAAGTAAAAAATATTTAAGATTTAAATTCGGTAAATTCCTATACCAGTTTAATGCGCTGCCATACGGCCTTTGTACAGCCCCCTATGTCTTTACAAAATTACTTAAACCGGTTAGTACATTTTTAAGAAATCAGGACATTATATTAACTAACTATTTAGATGACAGTTTATATTTTAATGATTCTAAGAATGGATGTAAAGGAGACATTGACACAGCATGTAAACTCTTACAAGATTTAGGATTTATAATTAATAAGGAAAAAAGCATTTTTTCACCAAGCCAAACGTGTAGATATCTAGGTTTTATTTTAAACTCAACTGATTTATCACTATCAGTCCCACATGATAAACAAATAAACATATTAGAAAAAATTAACACATTCAAACAGAAAACCTACTGCAAAATTAGAGAATTTGCCCAACTGATAGGAATGCTGAATTCAAATTGCCCAGCCATACCATATGGATGGCTTTATACTAAGGTATTAGAAAGACAAAAGTACTTAGCTTTACTAAAATCAGATGATAATTATGAAAAGAATATGTCTATTTGTCAAGAAATAAAAACAGAATTAGTCTGGTGGCAAAATAATATACAAAGGAGCAATCCCATAAAACAATATGATTTCCAATTGGAAATACATACTGATGCCTCCACCACAGGCTGGGGCGCAGTATGTAACCTCAAGAAAGCTTCTGGATCATGGTCACGTTCAGAACAAAACTATCATATCAATTATCTCGAGCTAAAAGCTGCTTTGTTAGGCTTACAATGTTACACTAAGGAGATATATAATTGTGAAATATTATTAAGAATAGACAATACTACCGCAATAGCTTATATAAATAAAATGGGAGGAATACAATTCCCCCATCTTAATGACATAACAAAAGAAATATGGCAATGGTGTGAAAATAGAAACATTTGGGTATATGCTTCCTACATAAACACGAAGGATAATTTTGAAGCAGATAGAGAATCAAGGAAGGTAAACATAGAATGGGAGCTATCTCACAAAGCCTTTTTAAAAATAACCGAGTGTTTCGGCGCGCCAGATATAGATTTATTTGCTTCTAGAATTAATAATAAATGTAAAAAATTTGTTTCTTGGAGACGTGATCCAGAAGCGTTCAAAGTTGATGCCTTCACAATTAACTGGAAAAGCTGGTATTTCTATGCTTTCCCGCCATTTTCATTACTATTAAAATGTTTACACAAAATTAAAAAAGACCGAGCCACAGGTGTTCTGATATTTCCTTTATGGCCTTCACAACCATGGTTCCCTTTAATTAAGTCATTACTTGTAGGGGATCTCATAATATTTGAACCAGACATCAATTTGTTATTGTCCCCTTTCAGAGAGCACCATCCCCTATACAAACAACTTACCCTGGCTGCAGGGCTGCTCTCAGGGAAGCATTCACAAGAAGAGGAACACCAAACTCGTCACTCGACATAATGTTGAACTCCATATCAATAAATACAGTGAGACAGTACAACTCGCCACTAAAATCTTGGTGGCTGTTTTGTAAACAGCATAGTTTGGACTGTTACCAAGCATCCATTCCACATGTTTTAAAATTCCTAACACATTGCTTCCAAAATGGAGCATCATATGGGACCATTAACACTGCCCGGTCAGCGCTATCGCTTTTAATAGGACCGAAGGTCGGAACTGACGACAGATTAAAGAGATTCATGAAAGGTGTTTTTAGGTCCAATCCACCAGCTCCTAAATATGACATGACCTGGGACCCTGGACTTGTACTGAACTACTTATCAAATTATTACCCACATGAAGACTTATCATTAGAATCATTGACAAAGAAAATGGTAATGTTACTGGCATTGACCACTGGACATCGGGTTCAAACATTATCATTAATACATTTGTCTAATATGAGAATTACAAACACTGCAATAGACATTTTCATACCTGATGTAATAAAAACTACAAAAAAGGGTGCTATTCAACCAACTCTACATTTAAAAAACTTCGATATGAGAAAAGAAATATGCCCCGTGTCCTGTTTAAGAGATTACATTGATAAAACAAAACCTATAAGGAAAGATAATGATAAATTAATACTCTCTTTTAAAAAAACCACACAAAGCCGCTACTACACAAACCTTAAGTCGCTGGATTAAATCGATTCTAAAAGAAGCTGGAATCGATGTCACCATCTTCACAGCACACAGCACCAGACATGCATCAACATCAGCTGCAAATAGATCTGGAATTAGTGTGGACGTCATAAGAAAGACAGCAGGATGGTCCCAAAATTCGGCCGTGTTCGCCAGACACTATAACAGACCAGTACATCAGGATCCAACACAATTTAGCACCGCCATTTGCCATACTATGTTAGATTCGTAAGAGTTTCTTATTAATACATTTTGAATATAATATACGCATGGGTATTTATTCACAACCCTACTTCAAACATCTACTCGTAATCCGTCTCGGACAAGGAGTGAGTATAATTACAAGATTAAACGAACTTACCTAAGTGAAGTTCTATCTTGATTATACGAAGCTCCTTGTCCGAGACGGCGGTCCCAAAAACCCTCCCAATAACTAGTTATTATCCCATTGTTAGGGTCGTTCATAAATATGATTTTAACTTTAAACATAATGACATATATTCAATGTTGCCGCACGAGAAAGTCTTTTATTTTTTTTAGCTTTAAACCTGTGATATGCGCTGACACAATCAGCGTTACTACTCGTAATCCGTCTCGGACAAGGAGCTTCGTATAATCAAGATAGAACTTCACTTAGGTAAGTTCGTTTAATCTTGTAATTATTGGTGTTAATATAAGATTTAGGATTTTGTTGTATAATTAGTGTAGGCGACTAGGACTTGTGATTTTTTCGCTTACATTAGGGTAATTACGCAATTACCCTAACAACAAACGCACTATTAGTAGCAATGGGTTTCGTTTTGACAGTTCAACAACATTCATTGCGTTATTAACGTTGTTGAGCAGACATATTTCTTGACTGTATGGAGTAATGGATTAGCAATACGCTTTCATCTCATTCTTTGACATATTGTGTTACTCCACTTACTTAGGTACTTACTTAAAATATTAGAATCTGTATTGTGCTAGGAGATTCACTAATCCATAAAAATATCGTCCTTACAAGAAAATGAAAAAATATTTTTATTTCTTATTTCAGTTTTTTATATTTATTTGGTATTAGACAGCCATTTTAACAAAATTAATTTTCAGTACACACACAACCAAACATAAAGGCATGTTCACGTCGTAGACAAAGAAAAATGAATGAGACAACGTAGGGACATAAGGCCGGTGGCACAAGTGCTACGAATGGCCACTACGGCGTGTTTACGGTTATTTGAGTGGGCGTATACGTCCTAATTTATAACATTAATACTGCGCATGAAAGCGACGGCCCATGCGGTATTGCACTTATGATCTCTAACGCTCATGTGACTTGGTAAAGTGTTGTTATGGGTCGTGCGTTTGTGTCTGGACTGTGTGGAGAGTCCTTTATTTAGTGATGGAGTTTGTCGCTTTGTATTTACGCTGATTCAATGAAAAAAATAATGTTTAAAGAAAGAATAAGTATTTATTGTGACTGGAAAAGGAAGATCGATTGAAAGATCAATATGATAGGTAGGTACTATGTAATCATGTTGAAACAAACAATGTCGTCAGCTTTATTAATAGTAACATAGATAATGGCCCCAATTTTCGTGTTCACATACTACATACACTACATAGATTTTTTTTTGTCGCGATGGAAAATGACAATTACGCATCCCCGAGGGGTATGTGGGACACCCTGGGAGATAGCCTCCCGGTATACCCAGTAAAAACCCCAGCGGCACACCGGCGTCGCCTTAGTGGCGGGGTCATGGGAATCCGGCAGAGCCTGCGCTACCAATTCCCCGCCGGCGATGACCACCTACAAAGCGGGCCCTCATTAGTCCCTCCATAGGGAGGGGTCAACCAAGGGTTTTTAGCGAGGTGGCGTCTGGCTTTGGTCCGCGCCGGAAAACCGGTAACACCCAGATCTGGGGGCCGTTCCCCTATCCGCCACCTGGGGACGCATCCGATGGCAGGCCAGAAACTGCACACGGAGTGTTCTAATAAGACCTACCTCAACCACATCTTACGTAAGGGTTAGAGCCTGGACACGGTGGAGTATAAAGTGGAGCCTCTGCCCGGCTTGGGTAGAGCACCGTCATGTCCTCGTAGCGGCAATCGGCGGCGATCTCTCGCGTCCGACCCTGGTCCAGGCCATGATCCGGAGCGAGAGTGCATGGCAGGTCGTCACATCCTTCTGCGAACCAGTGATGCTGGTAAAGGAGCGGGAACCCCAGCGCCTTCACGCCTCAAGCCGCCGTAGGAGACGCCCTGGTCGGGAGACCACATCGGACTCCCGACAAATGTCTGACACTGTATTTTGGAGGAAAAGGAATATTTCAACATTTACGTATTAGTAGATGATTATAACCGTAAACAATGAAAATTTCCATGACACTATTGGTGATTCACAGAATTATATCTAATCGCCCAAAATGTACGCAAATACGAGTTAGTTTTGGAAAAAAATACTTTAATTTCTACGCAATAAAGTTCAATTTACTGTGCAACTTTAATCAATTTATGACTTTTTCAATACTCGTCACTCTGAAATGAACTTAAAGAGCATTGTAATAAGGTTGATATTTGTTTAACATGAAATTTGATAGGGTGTGCAGCTCAAGTTCTCCTTCGTTCATTTTCACTTTTTTCATAATTGGTGTATATCCTTTGTTGGAGATCCTAAATAAATAAATTATAGTTTAGTTGTTACCACAGTATAAAAAGTGGAGATGACAATACGACAATAAATTAAACATCGTTTACCTCAACACATTCTCATTCTACCCATAAAAATCATATAAATATATCCATTAGTTTAGTCACAGGAAATTATTTTTCATTTTTCACATTTTCTTCACCATGTATGTACATGTTGTTAGGGAAGCGCTTACAGGTTGATGACCTCCGCGTCCGCAAGGCGATACAGGATCGGGCTCTCGCCGATCGGAGGTCAGTGAACCAACATTTTAAATGATGTTCTATTCCGTCTCCAATTTTATGCGATTTAGTTTGTTTTTTTCTATGGTTTAAGATTATTCCTATGAATCAGCATTGTCTGTGTTTTCATTTATTGTCGTATTATCAGCACCACTCTGTAGTATCGAGTCAACCAAACTTAATAGCGTAGTGTATAAAAAAAATCTATTATTGATATATGGCGTTACAGTGTGAGCATAAATAAATCATTTTCATTATTGTCAACTCTAGCAGTTCACGGCTGGGCATAACTAGCTGGCTGGGCTGGGTATGTTATTATAGTATTTTATATGTTTTTAAGGGCCTTGATGCCTGAAATAAATGAATAAATAAATAAATAATCAAAAATAGGTCCCTTCTATTGCACGCCATTAAACTGGATTTTCGACAACTCTCATTGAGCTATTGCCAACCATCCTATGAAGATCGTCACTCCGCCTAGTCGAAGGGTATTCGAAAAAACTGCTAGTAGTGTATATCTATACTAATATATAAAGATGAAGAGTTTGTTTGTTTGTTTGAACGCGCTGATCTCAGGAACTACTGGTCCGATTTCAAAAATTCTTTTTGCGTTGGATAGCCCCTTAATCCAGGAAGGCTTTAGACTATATAACATCCCGCTGCGACCAATAGGAGCGGAGCATATCGAAACCAACGCGGGTGAAACCGCTTGGCGCAGCTAGTAAATAATAAAACAATAAAGGGAAGTAGAAAAAAACAAGTATTAATATAATATGTAACATTCTTTAAGACAAGCTGCGCCCCGTGGTTTCAGCCGTATATGTTTCGATCCTATTTATATCCAAAATTAACATATCCTGGTTATAAAGCGCCCATGTGCCAAATTTCATCCACATTCGTGTAGTAGTTTTGCGTGAAAGAGTAACAAACACACATCCATACATAAAATCATTTAGTGCTAAATATGATTAAAAAAAATAAGCATTTGCAGTTAAACGCAATGGTAGCCCATTGGTATACGCTTCGATTTACGTGACTAATTCAATTTCATCACCACTGCTTTCATAACGGTGAAGGAAACCATCGTGAGGAAACCAGCATCTCCCGGAACCAAAAATTCGAAGACATGTCATATACCATCCCTCCCTGAGCGCTCGTGGTGAATAATGGCTCACTTCGTCTCACAGAAAAGAGACCTATGCCTAAGCAGTGGACAGGCCGTGGATAAGCTGATTGTGATTATAGTATAAATTATATAAGAAACAGTTGAATACGTTTTATTTCAAACTGTGTGTGTTCCATTGTTCCATTTTTAAAGACTTGACATTTGTGTTCCTTTTTTTTCTTTTTGGCCAGTGCTCTTAGTTCTATTTGTATTTAGAAACATATTGAAGCCTTGTTTATCTATACATCCTTGTAGATAGTTTACAGCCTAAAATCACTGCTGAATAAAGCGCAGACTTCGACAAATCAGGTCGTATTGAAATCCAGTGAATTGCGGGTGGGTGTCAAATTAAATTTTGTTGCAATCAAGGGTCGCTAGGGACTCTTTAGCTGGCCGATTGTTTGAAGTACCTACAAATGTAACGAACAGGCCCACTACACGGACTGCATAACAATCCATAGAGTATAGGGTTGGCAACACTGATGGACATGACTTTTTTTTTTTTTTGTGAAACTTGTGTTAGTTTATTTTTGAAATGAAAACTCCTTTAGTATTGAAAGTCGATGATTATTGAAGATTGAAGAATTCGTGTACTTTTAAAGCTTAGGGTTTAGAACAGTATGAACATCATAGATTACTTCGAAAGAAAGAAAGAAAAATTGTTTATTTCGCACAATTAAAACGGAACTTACAAGTAAATAATAATAATAAATACATTAAGGCGCTGTGTTCAGTAAAAATAGGCTTCTTAAAACAATTTTTTAGCCAAATGTATACATTTCAGAGCAGCCAAAAATTTATATGTTAATCTTGATTATATGTAGCAGGAAACCATTGTTTTCAAACACGTTTTGAATTAATTTTCTCGATAGAAAAAAATCCTAAAGTAACCCCTAAAATTGAATTTATAACAGTTGTAACTGTATTATTAATCATCAAATCTTGATAAAATTGAGAAGAGCGATGTAAAATATAATAGTAAATGAAACCATTGTTTTTGTTTATCGATTTAACTAAGATATTCTAAAATAAATAATGTATTTAATGATAAATAACGTGAACGAAACGTCGCTCCATCGCGGCGTCCATTGCCTTCTCTTTCACTTCTATGCTTAGCGACAGTGACCGCTGAGGCGCTGTGCTTGTCGGACCTATGTCACTTTTTGCTTTACCCCGCACAGAAAATAATTATATTTACGTGTCTGTTTGTTGATGAATAATCATATTTCGTTTTTGCCCGGGTTCAAACCCCAGGTTTACATTATATGCTTTTTGTAGATTTTAATTGAAATAAATGCTTTTTAATTTACTGTTGTATTTTTGCCGATATTTTATTTGATTTTTTTTCTGTAATTATTCTTTTTACTTTTTCCCGGCACATTTTTCTTCACCTGTATGTGTTCGGGTTCAATCCCCAGCTTTACGTTGTATGCTTTTTGTTGGATTTCTTATTTGCAATTGTTTTTTTTTTAATTATTATTAATTTATCCGATTTTCTGTATTTTTTGTAGTAATTGTTCCATCTTTTTAAATATATTCTTTTTGTAACAATTATAATGCAAACTAATATTTAAAATCAATTCGTTATAATTTTCTTTCTACAAATTTCTAGAAATTAATATAAATAATAATAATAAGCCTTTATTTAACCATTAATTTCTTAGTTCATAATATAATTTAAAAAAAGAAAAACAATAAAAATAACAGTTAATTTGATAATAGTTCAAAACAGTAAATGTAGATTTCATTTTGTTGCAATATTCATGGCCCCTTTCAGTATAGGCCTCCTCCAAGTGCCTCCATCTATTTCACTCGTACAAACCCGATTTCGATAAGAGTTGAAGTTTTGAAGAAGAAATCTATTTATTTTTTTAAATATCCGAAAATGCATTTTTTTTAACAGTTACTCTAAACAGCTGTTTATAAATAGTAATTTCTAGAAATGATATATTTCTAACAGTTTCATGAAAAAAGGACATAACACAAAAATTTAAGCAGAACGGACAAAGTGCATTATAAAAATAAAAAAGAAAACAAAAAAAAATAATAAAAAATGAAAATATGTATAAAATACACATTTTCGAAAATCGCAAGGTAAAGTCGGATTCGATCCTGGTGCTCGTCTAATGCGAACCGGGACTGTGACGAACAGAGCCAACCATGCTTCGGGGTTGGGTTGTGAAATAACCCTTCTGAATGTAGATGGAATAGAAAAGAAAAACAATAAAAATAACAGTTGATTTGATAATAGTTCAAAACAGTAAATTTAGATTTTATTTTGTTGCATTATTCATGGCCCCTTTCAGTATAGGCCTCCTCCAAGTGCCTCCATCTATTTCACTCGTACAAACCCGATTTCGATAAGAGTTGCAGTTTTGAAGAAGAAATCTTTTATTTTTTAAATATCCGAAAATGCATTTTTTTTTAACAGTTACTCTAAACAGCTGTTTATAAATAGTAATTTCTAGAAATGATATATTTCTAACAGTTTCATGAAAAAAAGGACATAACACAAAAAATTTAAGCAGAACGGACAAAGCGCATTATAAAAATAAAAAAGAAAACAAAAAAAATAATAAAAAATGAAAATATGTATAAAATACACATTTTCGAAAATCGCAAGGTAAAGTGAACGGACGTGGGATTCGAACCTGCTGCTCGTCTAATGCGAACCGGGACTGTGATGAACAGAGCCAACCATACGTCGCGGTTGGGTTGTGAAATTACGCTTCTAAATGTAGATGGAATAGAGAATGGTTGGTATAGATTTAATAGAACGTGCGTATTTCTCGATGCACGACGCCTCACCTCACGCATCGATGTACTCGCGCGGAGCAAAGTTTGCTATTCACAGCGTCTTTTCACAGCGTCTTAAGACGCTGTGAATAGCAAACTTTTAGGTATTTGAGGGGGTGAAGCAGACGAAGTGGGACACGACTAGCCCCGCCCACTGCGGGGCGCGGGGCGCTCCGCGCGAGTACATCGATGCGTGACTCGTGAGGCGTCGTGCATCAAGAAATACGCACGTTCTATTAAATCTATACCAACCATTCTCTATTCCATCTACATTTAAAAACGTAATTTCACAACCCAACCGCGAGGTATGGTTCGCTCTGTTCGTCACAGTCCCGGTTCGCATTAGACGAGCAGCAGGTTCGAATCCCACATCCGTTCACTTTACCTTGCGATTTTCGAAAATGTATATTTTATACATATTTTCATTTTTTATTATTACTTTTGTTTTCTTTTTTATTTTTATAATGCGCTGTGTCCGTTCTGCTTAAATTTTTTGTGTTATGTCCTTTTTTCATGAAACTTAGAAATATATCATTTCTAAAAATTACTATTTATAAACAGCAGTTTAGAGTAACTGTTAAAAAAAAATGCATTTTCGGATATTTAAAAAAACAAAAGATTTCTTCTTCAAAACTGCAACTCTTATCGAAATCGGGTTTGTCCGAGTGAAATAGATGGAGGCACTTGGAGGAGGCCTATACTGAAAGGGGCCATGAATAATGCAACAAAATGAAATCTAAATTTACTGTTTTGAACTATTATCAAATTAACTGTTATTTTTATTTTTTTTCTTTTTTTAAATTATATTATGAACTAAGAAATTCATGGTTAAATAAAGGCTTATTATTATTATTTATTATTAATTTCTAGAAATTTGTAGAAAGAAAATTATAACGAATTGATTTTAAATATTAGTTTGCATTATAATTCTTACAAACAGAATATATTTAAAAAGATGGACCAATTACTACAAAAAATACAGAAAATCGGATAAATTAATAATAATTAAAAAAAAAAAACAATTGCAAATAAGAAATCCAACAAAAAGCATACAACGTAAAGCTGGGGTTTGAACCCGAACACATACAGGTGAAGAAAAATGTGCCGCGAAAAAGTAAAAAGAATAATTACAGAAAAAAATCAAATAAAATATCGGCAAAAATACAACAGTAAATTAAAAAGCATTTATTTCAATTAAAATCTACAAAAGCATATAATGTAAACCTGGGGTTTGAACCCGGGCAAAAACGAAATATGATTATTCATCAACAAACAGACACGTAAATATAATTATTTTCTGTGCGGGGTAAAGCAAAAAGTGACATAGGTCCGACAAGCACTGCGCCTCAGCGGTCACTGTCGCTAAGCATAGAAGTGAAAGAGAAGGCAATGGACGCCGCGATGGAGAGACGTTTCGTTCACGTTATTTATCATTAAATACATTATTTATTTTAGAATATCTTAGTTAAATCGATAAACAAAACAATGGTTTCATTTACTATTATATTTTACATCGCTCTTCTCAATTTTATCAAGATTTGATGATTAATAATACAGTTACAACTGTTATAAATTCAATTTTAGGGGTTACTTTAGGATTTTTTTTCTATCGAGAAAATTAATTCAAAACGTGTTTTGAAAACAATGGTTTCCTGCTACATATAATCAAGATTAACATATAAATTTTTGGCTGCTCTGAAATGTATACATTTGGCTAAAAAATTGTTTTAAGAAGCCTATTTTTACTGAACACAGCGCCTTAAATATAAAACACTCAAAAGCCTCGTACTTAAACACGAAAAACTTATAAACTATGTTTTCCTAATGTCATAGAGTCACATAGAGAGAGATAACACACATTATTTGACCATTGACATTGACAATTTACAAAATTTCCGACTGTCATCCGTGATGTGCCCGCGAAACTTCAATTATTAAACTTAACGTTTAAGTTTATGAATTTTATTTGACTTCTAATCAGACTTCTATGGTCGAATCATCGCTGGCTATTTTGTCTTACAACCTGCACAAGTACCTCTAGATGAAAAATTAGGTATTTGTAGTGTTGGGTGTAGGACAAATAGACCCAAATGATCCTGTACAAGTTCCCGGATATACTTTGATTAGTAATTAGTGGCGGCCACGTACTGGAAGACGCAGCGTAGGGAGGCCCCCAACAAGGTGGACCGGTGAACTGGTGAAGGTCGCGTGAAGCCTTTGTCCAGCATTGGACTAAGGCCATAACTAGGGGTGTTCATAAATGTTCTGCGAGATTTTCACTCTCTACCCAACACTCCAAGAGTACGCCCATGGTTTTTAACCAGATATTTCCATAGTATATAAACTAAACCGGGTAAAACCGCGCTGCAGAGATAGCAGAGCATTAGCATAATTCACACTGCTGGAACACAAGCGTGAGTTCATTGCTGGCCAGACCTTCACGACGAGAGTGGTCTTCGAGAGGGAATGGGCAGCAATCTACCACGCGGGCCCAGTGGAAATTAGTAGATAGCACAATGACAAGTTTTCGAGTTTTGGTTCTAGGTCACAGCGGATTCCCCACGATAATCCTTCACTGTTTTGAAAGCCTCCGTGGCATAGCGATAGCGAACGTGGCCGCTGCGTAAGAAGGCGCGTGTTCAATCCCCGCGCATTGCAAATATTTGTATGCATGAATATTAATATTTGCACTGGTCTGGTCGTGCCTCGGAAAGCACGTTAAGCCGTTGGTACCCGTTGCCATTAGCACATCTAGTGGCACTCGTTACTGGTTGTTGGAGCCCCCAAAAGTCCAACAATTAGTTTAACTGCAATGCTTCGATGTCGCCTTCGGGTTGTGGAGGTCAGATGGCAGTCGCTTCACGGATAATATCGAAGTTTAGCCAAAATCAGCAATTAGACTGGTAAAGAGGACCCCAGACTCCAAAGATGAAAAGCTTTTTTTTAAATATTATTATATACTAGTGCTTGGTTGCAATCCCGCCTGATGGTAAGCAGTGATGCAATCGTTGATGGTAAAGCGCACTAGTTTATTAAGCCTATTCACTTAAAAAACTTAGAAATAGGAAGGATGACGGCAGTTGAGCGAGGTGATGCAATGTTAAACCCAAGACCAACACGACCAAACGATGCTGCGCTAGAGGGAGATTGATCTGGAGACTCTCCACGACCAAAATCCCGACGCAACAACATTTGGCGCTTCGTACCCGCCACACATCTCATCACAACTGCTCAGACCCGTCCTCCGTACGGCTTCACCAGACATCATGCCGGAACACGACGAATCGCTTGGCGGCAAGACTTTGTCTGGTGGGTGGTAACTTCTGCCGGCAGCCGATGTTATGGCCTACCACTGAGAAAATGCTTTGAATGCGACTGGGATTACCGCTGAGATGATGATGATTCCTTCACCGTTTTGAGTGTGAGAGCAGTGGTGATGAAATAATAACAAAAGAAAATAGTAGCAAAATAAAGTCAAAGATTCTTTTACAGTGAGTGATTCAGCAGCATGAGTCATCGCTATCGCTGCTAACTTTCCGAGGTCAACTGTTACAGGCCACATTGACTCACCGATGTATTACAAAAATAAACACATGCAATACGTTACGCTCACATATACAATTGCTTTTTTTTTTTGTTTTTGGCTTTATTGTTTTTATATTTATCTTTGTGTTAATCATGCACTTGTCAGAGATATTTATGTTCGTCTGAATGATTGATAGTTTGTTTGAAATACTTTTTGGGTTACTTACAATGAAATGATGTCATCTTTATAATAAACTAGCTGCGTCCCCGCGGTTTCACCCGCTTAAGTCTCGATCCGGTGGGCATATCATTAAAAGTCATTATCAACCTTTTTTATCGTCCCACTGCTGGGCACAGGTCTCCTCTGATAAAGAGAAGGATTGAGCGTAATCACCACGCTTGCTCAATGCGGGTTGGCGATTTCAGACTTAAAGTCCAGGTTTCCTCAAATGTTTTCCTTCACCTTCAGTCATTGGTTTCCAAGATACACTTAGAAAGTACATCTAACTTTAGAAAAGTTACATTGATACTTGCCTGATCTGGATCCAAACCCGCACACTAATACTTGTGAGGCTGGTGTTTTAACCACTAGGCCACCACGACTTATTACAGTATAATGTATCATGTCTTATTCCTGCTTATAACCTGTTTGCAAAAAATTTCTCGGTGGTAGGCTATAACATCGGACCACCAGACAAAGTCTTGCCGCCAAGCGATTCGTCGTGTTCTATGATGTCTGGTGAAGCCATTCGGAGGACAGGTCTGAGCAGTTGTGTTGCGATGTGTGCCGGTTACGATGCGCCAAATGTTGTAGTGTCGGATGGAGGATCTCCAGATCAATCTCCTACATTGTATCGCTGCCGTATGGAATGCAGTTAATTTAAATTTCACGCAGAGTTGCATAATCAGTCTTTAATGTGTATCTCCTGTATACAGGCCTCCTCTAGGTGAGGCTTCGATTACGACCTTCTTCCTAGGCCGTAGTCGACCATGCGGGCCCAGTGTGGATTTGTAGACGTCACATGTCTTCAAAGTTTACCTCCAGGACATGCCGGTTCCCTCACGATGTGTGTTTGAACGACTTACCTCAAAATTAATGGGTAATGCGATATTCCTTGTTAATACTGGTTAGATTCTGACGACCCGCCTGATAAAAAAGCACGAATATCAGCCGAGATCGACAAATTAACGTGCTTTCTGAAGTATGGACCTCGTCTTCGGAAAGCAAAGATGGTCCCCATCCTCGAACCAAACGCGGACAGCATAGCTTAACCTGATCGATTGACCTTTGCTGCTATTGTCACTAATCTCAATCAACGGTGCACATCATCATCATAATCACAGCGTTAATCCCAGTCCCATCCGAAGCTTTTTCAGCTTTGGAATCTGGGGTCTGCTTTACCAGTCTAACTGCTGATTTTGACTATTCGAAATTTTCTATCTATTTAAAATTCGATATTTTCCGTGAAGAGACTGCCGTCTGACCTCCACAACCCGAAGGCGATATCGAAGCATTGCAGTTAGGACCAACGGCTTAACGTGCTTTCCGAGGCACGACCAAAGCAGTGCAAATATTATTTATGCAACAAATATTTGCATTGCGCGGGGACCGAACCCGCGCCTCCTTGCGCAGCGGCCGCGTTCGCTACCGCTACGCCACATAGGCTGATGTAAACAAACAAATGAATAGGGTATTTGACTAGAAAAAACTAATTAGTCCATCAGTCAGATTTCCAAAAAAATACTAGACACGTATTATTTCTTTTCTCATAAAAACAAAAAATGAAGACGACACAGCGCGTTGAAAACTCGTGTGACGTCACTGCACGCTACACTTTTTAGCGAGAAGTGACATCACCAGCCACCACTTCTGATTTTTGATACCTTTTATATTTGTAAATTTTTATTGATTTGATAAAACAAAATATACATATCCAATATTTTTGAATAAATAGAATCAATTTTTTTTTTCCAGGAAACATCCCTCTTCTACTCATTTGAGAAGTGCCAACCCTATCCTATGTTTTCAGCTCGAAACGAACAGGCGGATGCCCAGAATAACTTAAACAATGCGTCTGAAATCTTGTCTAACTGCTTGACATACCGACTGTTCAATTCCCGACGCCCGTCTGCGAGCGCTACCTTCATCCCTCGTCTACCTACCCGCAAATATCTTGACGGCATTCGTGAATACCTGGAAGCAAATAAGTCTTTGTATTTCTAGTAGATCTTAAGATACTGCTACTATTTGTGGTGTGCTAGACGATTATTGAACGAATATTGATTGTGCTTCTAAGACGTGTCACCTTTAGGCAAATTTTGGTTACATAAGAGTGAAAAAAGATGTAACTCTCTCTGTCTCGCACATTAAATCTCACTTTTTCTTTATTCAATTTCAAATAATTTATTATTTATATTTCGTTAGTACTACAAACTTATAAATCTGTTACTATAAATAACTGAAACAAAAATATTAGTAAAATAAAAAAATGCAGTATTTTTTTAAATAATATTACAAACTGGTGCGTGACCGCAATCACGCCTGATGGTAAGCAGAGATGCAAACGTTGATGGTAAAGCGCGCTAGTTTAGCCTTAAAAAACTGTGTGGACAGGAAGGCAGAGGGCAGTTGAGAGAGGTGATGCAATGTTAAACCCAGCAACACGACCAACATGCTGGGCCAGAGGGAGATAGATCTGGAGACCCTCCACTACCTAACTCCCGACACAACAACATTTGGCGCATCGTACCCGCCACACATCGCAAGAGAACTGCTCAGACCCATCTTCCGTACGCCCGCCCTCATCAGTAATTACATATAATGTTGTTGTAATGATATAAAAAAACAATTCTTCTATTGTAAAAAACAGACAAAAGTATTCATCAAAACAAATTTATTACATAAATACGCAGTCTCTTACAAACATATTTTAACATTTTCTCATCTTACGGAAAGAAAAATGGACGTACGTTGAAATAATGTCTGCTAACATCAGGTACTTTTATCATTTTCCTATGTACTTACATAGATAGGTAGGTACTGTCAGTGTATTTGTTGGAATACATCGTCTGGCTCTTATCTTCAACGTTCTGATGTCATGTTTGCGTTGTACTGTCTATTTGTTGCATTTTGTTGAAGTTTCAGTTAAAATTGTGATTTGTATTTACCTGAGTTGTTTGTGGAGAAGGGTTGGTTCGTAAACAAACTCTTAGTAACACCGCTTGCCTATATCAATATATCTTTGACCCTTAGATTGATTTATGTACGTCCCTATGTTTTAAACACGGTCAAAAATACCTTTACGTCTCTCATATTCGGTAAGTAGCACTTATTACCTACAAATGGGGCGTGTATGTGATCAATTAGCGCTCTAGGATAATCATGTAGCTAGAAAAGCCATAGAGCGGTAAGTAATAAAAAAAACTCATCACTATTTCAAAAAGTTCGCGTACGTCTAACCATCATACGAGCAATAGATATCAAGCATTCAGCAAAATGACAAAAGAGGTCGCTTCGCTATTCAGCCTTGTCTTCGTATGAGTATAATAGTCAGCAATGTAAAATATCGAACGGCGAAGCCCAAATTCGTTCATGAAAACATTGTTAAGAAAAGAGATGAAAAAAGGCGGGAATTTCACTTTAATTATTGTTTATTCTTGTCTACTTACCTCACAATCGGGAGGTAAAGAAGAATAGTTAGCTCGGGTGTAAGCATCAATTGCACCCTCGAACTATAGATAAATATCTCGGGCTGTAATTGATGCCTTACAGCCCTTGGCTACTAATCTACTATTATCAGGTACAGTCAAGACCAAAAGTCGAGTTACAATCTCACAAAACTATGGCCAAGCAATACTAGTTGTAGTTATGACCTTCTTCTATAATAAAGTTTGATACACACTTATACACTTTGACAACTTGTTGCCCGCTTATGATTGTTAGGTACTACTTACTAATTTCAACATTCACAGTAAGTGTTTAAATAGCCTAGCGGTTCTCGTCTTGATAGGCGTTCAAGGTGGTTCGAGTTCAAATCTAATAACTTACAAAATATTTTTGAAATGTTTATTGGTGAGTTATGAATGCTGACAACAAAAATATGTAAAAACACCGATCCGCAACTTAACGATGATACTCTATTTTAAGATTTTTTCTATATTAGAGTCATTATAAAAAGATGACGGTAGATTTGAAACAAACTGAACAAAAAATATTCCACTACCTACAATAACTATTATTAACTACAATAACTCAAATAATATTACTTAGCTGTTGTTGGTTGGTGAACATATAGTTACGAGTTCGTGTTATGAGTTTTACTTTTTTAATCAATATGCAGGCATATGCAGCAATATATCTCAAATATCATAATATGAAACCGGCTTTTGTGTAAGTTGTTTTTATTATTATTTGGGTAAGGTGCAAACCAATCTCTTGTGAAAGTGTGTAATAAATTTGTTATTGTTTTAGAGAAATACTGTAAGCCAAAGTCAAGAGGTTGGAGAACGAAGGTGGCATATGTGTCGAGACAAGTGGAACGAAAAAACAATATTTACCGTTGAATAAACCTTTGAATCTTGCGAAGAAGAGAGGTTGCATTTGTGGTTTAAAAATAAACTGGCGATACTGGTGGAGACTTATCGAGCTAAACAAAAAAAAAACAATTTATAACAATCACAGTGCAGAAGTGTCCTACAAAGTGTTTTAAATATATGTCATTATATATCGTAATAACGGACTCTAAACCAACTCGTAAAGTAATTTAGCTAAGTGACAGTAATATGTTCGGTTGGCTTAATGGCTAACAGATGTCGCCTTTTGCAATTTCAATACAAATTACTTTTGGTAAATTATAAAAACAATAATTTCGGAATTCGATAAGAAATAAGTTCGTTTACTTTTGAACTAAGAAAGCGCTTGAAGATTATAATCTCATGCCTTCAAACTCCGAAAAAAGGCACTGCAGGATGGCATGCTATACACGCAAAAAAATTGTAAATGTAATAGGCACTGGTTTGTGTTCTAAGTATAGATTATTTTATGATTGTAATAATATTCAGGTTAAGCTTCAATCCTCTTTTCTTTAAGAAAATGAATAATTAAGCTATAACCTCTTTAATGATAACATGTAATACTATAACTTTCATATCTAAAAACCAAAAATGTTTTTTATATTTTTTACCATAATAATATCATAAGTTTGTCAAGGATTACTTTTATATAAAATATTACAATGCTGCCATTTCAACGTTTGTTTCATTTATTAGTATAAGTATATCTATACCGAATAATATATAACTTTATAATATATTGCATTATATTATTTATTATATTACATCTATAGTAAACTAAAACATATAATAAAAACCTATTTTGGTATAAATATTCAGTAAATTTTCCTATTCGTTTAAATATTATTTGCAAACATTTTTATTTTAAAATACAAATCAGTTATCATAATTTTAAATTTTTGGAAACAACAAAAAGATTTGCCGTTATTAAGGATCGAATCCACAATCGCTCGCTTATGATAGACCATTGTTAAGTGCGGCCGCTAACTTAACTTCAAATGAAGTAACGAAATTTTGCATTACTTTAAAGAAAGATGAAGACTGCGATAATAAAAATAATGCGTTAGTGTGCGTGGCCGGTTTAGCGCAGGCGACAGTAGTCTTTAAGGTGGGAATGGACTTCTACAGCTGATTGTACCTACTGTAACGGCTGGGGAAGCTAAATTGTAGGCTAATCATAGCTAAATCGTAGGGTGTTAAGAGAAAAAATAACGGGTTGCAATACGAGAGTGCCGGCAGAAGTGAATACTTGAACATTGAAGTTATTAGAGTATTTTGGAATAGTTTGGGAATAATTTCGCACGAATTGTTTTATTTATCTTGTGGTAAAGTACAATATTCATTTATAGCGCAATCGTATACAAATATAATGGTAGAAAGAGAGGAATATATTACCTACTCTCTTACACCGCGCTGGCGGCACAATAGACAGAGAACAGTAAAACATCTTCATATAAACGAGCCGCTCTCGGTTTGAATGTATGCGTACGCGCCGAGCGCCGTGTCGGTACGCGATTTTACGCACACGCTGGCATAATATAGGATGGTAGAGGATGGCGGCAATACGGGCTGTGCCGCGTGACTGTGAGCACGCGCGTAAATTACATGACCGCTCGCGTTCGTCAATTCTCGCCGGCCACTTACCATAATATTAATTATTACGAGTATCATGACTTCAA
The DNA here is from genome assembly GCA_017933935.1 of Sesamia nonagrioides. Taxonomy (NCBI): domain Eukaryota; kingdom Metazoa; phylum Arthropoda; class Insecta; order Lepidoptera; family Noctuidae; genus Sesamia; species Sesamia nonagrioides. Next base: position 111,816 of record JADWQK010000123.1, read on the forward strand.
AAGGGGAAAAAAATATTGTAGTGTTTTCGGGTGCCTCAATAATGATTTCGCAAATCCGGACTTATCATTCTTCATACTTCCTACTGAACCAGAAATGTAAGTACCTACAACTTAAATCTTATTAGAAAATGTGATATATGTATTGTTTGTTTCACAGTTTATTTGCTTTATTAAGAGCGTACCTGAGTCGCATTTTTCCATATAATTGTATTCCCAGATTTACTTCCTGACTACTATGTTTAAAGTTAAGTTTATTTTAAGAAGCCCAGTTTTACTATAAAACAGAGGATTGAGTACGAAATATCGTTTAAGTAAACTTATTTGTAGAGTATAGTGTAATAAGGACAATTTCACAATAATCAATATTGCAAATTACTATTATTTTTTTTTCTATTGTCTTAAGTGTTGTTTGATCCAAATATGGCGTCTTAATCATAATATTAAGTTAATAAAATTATAGTAAAATGTGACCGACTAACGCTTAGGGTTGCGTAGAATTTTATTTATAACATTATAACCTTTAATTTAATAGCAAGTAAGCGAGCGGCGCCTTTGTTGCATTTGAGCTAGCTGTTGCTATCCGATTATATAAATAAACATTACACAGTACCCATATAAACAATCATTATAATTGTACCTCAGAAACTAATGAGGCTAAAAAGGTTTTGCGGTTTTATTAAAGTAAGGTATCATTTGTTAAATATTCGCTACCCATACATAATCGTAGCTTTACCAATGTCTACTTTTTCATAAGAACTACATATTTATTGGTTACGTTCTCATGTTTTATATCATTTAAGCATTAGTTATTAGCTTGTAAATATTATTGTGTTAGTGTTACATTTAAGTACCTACTCATCACTTACAATCTTCTCTGATAAGAACCAGTTATATCGATTTCCCATATCACACATCACTTAAAATTTATCATTATTTACGAGCTTTAGAATATAATTTAGTGTTACACTTAAGTAGTCTTAAAAATTTTGTCGGTATCAAATTTGTAACTTAATATAATAAATGTTATGTGAATAAAGGCTTTTTATTTTTACTAAATTTATAAATTGGTAAAATATTCAATCATAATATGCTTTTTATTCTATAAATTTAGATCAAAGTGACAACCCTAGGGTTCAACGCAAGAGTAGGCAAATAACTCTGCGGGCGGCCTTAGATAATCTACTGTTCTCTACTGTGCTGGCGGTCTCCTTCTGTTTACATATTACCGATCAGTCACCTTTCACACTCAGTTAATTTGTTTGTACCCATATCAAATAAGTGCATAACATCGCTAAAGAAGTTTTCACTTTGAAAAGAAACACTTAGCACGTAAAGTATAGTTCCTCCTCGCCCACACGTGAGAGTGGCGAGAGGAGGCAAAACTCCGCTGGCGCGGGAAATCACGGTACGTCGGAAAGAGCTCCCAACCGCAACCCAGTGCTAAGCACGCCACAATAACGGCGGTAAGTCCCCTCTTTGAGGAGTGGCTACAGCCCTCACCTTCCGTCTGACGACCGGACACTGTTTCGGGAGGTTCCTGTTTCGGATAAGGCGGGAGGAAATGCCTGGGTGTCGCCACTTTGGGGATCGCCCTGAGGACACGGTGGAAGTCTGCCCGGCTTGGGTAGAGCACCGCCGTGTCCTCGTGGCGGCGATCGGCAGCGATCTCTCGCGTCCGGCCCTGGTCCAGGCCATGGTCCAGAGCGAGAGTGCATGGCAGGCTGTCACCTTCTTCTGCGAAGCAGTGATGCTGGCAAAGGAGGAGGCGGAGCGAGTGAGGGAGCGAGAATCCCAGCGCGCTCACGCCTCTAGCCGCCGCAGGAGACGCCCTGGTCGGGAGGCAACATCAGACTCCCGGCCACCGTAGGCCCAGGTCGACAGCGCGTTTCACGCGCGCCTCATAGAAATGTCAGCACATCGTGACGGAGTCCACGAAGACCGATGTCTGGTGGGTCAGGGTTTCGGTAAGAAACCGTGGCCCTGGTGCACAAGCAAGTGAAGGAACACGGATGGGTTTTAGTCAGTAAAAGTCTGACACGCCCTTCCGCTCCGGAGAGGTCATTTGATGATTTCCCATCCCAAAAGGTATAATACCTATATATTACATACTGTTACTCTGATTGTATGTTCTGTGCAGTACTACACTTTAAGTTAAGAAGAAGGGCAGGTACCATCCGTCGTTTCACGATATGCCGGAAGGCTTGCAGGACATGCTGTTTCCAGCAGTACGCAATGTAACTCACGCAGAATATTGGGCTTATTGGTGCATGAAACGGTACAGGGGAAGCGGAAGTAGGTTATGTGTAACACATTAACGTATTTTCATGGGAAAATGTCCAAAAAGTCTGTACTTTAACTTGAAAAATGACTTCGTAGTGTAGGGTTTTTACAACCGTCAAAGTACTTGGGTTATTTATCGACTTTCCTCCTAGTTTGTAGGCAACAATGAGCATTTCTATATGCCCAAAATTTTAAGTAAAGTACAGATTTTTTTTTACATAAAATACAAATCATCTAAGCTTCTTCCGTTGTCTCCATTCCTAAAAATCATCAAAAGATACATCCATAAAAGTTTGAAATACTTCCTATATTAAAGCTTCTAGTAGTATTTGAAGAAGCTGAGACATTCCCTTAAAAATCTCTCGTCCCTTGAAAATGTCGGGACCTAATTTGAGGGTCCTGGGCCCGACAGCGAGCATTACGCTTCTTGTCACGTCATACTTTACATAAAAGAGGAATTACTCTGAAAAATCGCACTCCATTAACACAACCTCGAAAAGGGCTTGAGAACACTGTCGGACTTGTAAAACACGGCTATTTATGTAAATATAACGATGGTGCGTGAACGTGTAATGTCAGTGGGTGAAGGAGTCTTCATTACATTTAAAGAACATCCTAAAGATGTTTAGTGTAAGACGGCGGAGTTCGAAATGTTGGAGGATTTAATTATTTTTATTAAAAAAACAGACATAAACTCAAATACACAAACAGCCATGTACCTACCTATTTTTTTTTATGTATTATATACTAGCACTTGACCGCAATCCCGCCTGATGGTTAGCAGTGACGCAATCGTTGATCGTAAAGCGCACTAGTTTATTAAGAGCCTATTCACTCTAGCCTTGAAGACAGTCTGCAGTTTGTCTGCAATGTCACGGACACGAATTGTCCTGATGCGGTCTTTCCGCGTAACAGGAGCTCTACTGCTATAGCCTTAAATTTGTCTAGTGATAAAAAATTGAATACGATAGGTTCCAGAGTGTACTATTTATTCCGTACCCAGAGTAAGTCTGTCGCGCTTAAGGAATTTCACCCACGTAGGTTTTACTTATTCTGATGCTGATAGCCGAAATACAGGCTATGCTTAGTTCGGCTACAGACGCTAAACTCTTATATTTTAATTGAAATTGTTGCTACATGTCTTGTACATTAAGTACTAAGCTTTTGGAAATAAATTATTATTATTCTATGATTTTGAATACTAATTCTGCATTATAGCTCAGCCTGCATTAGCTAATTGTGTACTCGCTACAGCATAGAGCATTGCGTAACAGTGTTACAAGCACTAAGTTAGGCTTTAAACTAGCTATGAGTTCTCCATTCATTCTTTATTCCGTGTCAAAATGAGACGAAAAAAAAATCTCCTGGATAAAAGAAAAATATTTGAATTCGAAAACAGATACTTCATAAATATGCTCAGAAGCGAAGATGAATACTCAGTTTGTTTGTGAAAATATAAAATTATTAAGATTTAGAGCTTTTCAGTTACCATCCTTTTCTTCTGCTGACTTCTCTTGGAAGGGAGGGAAATATTTACTGTTTTTACGGTTTATGGTTTGGGTGGCTAAATGCTCCTGACGATAGGTAAATAGCGAGGCGATTCTTTTGGTGAACAAAATACATTATATAAATCATCACCATGAACCTAGTATGTACTATAATTGATATAAAATATGTAAAGAAAACCCCGTCCGAACCAAAAGGATAGTAAAGGTAAGTAGTAATTTTGTATATACATGACAAAAAAAACAAAAATGAAATTTTACATAATCATCATAGTAACAATACTAATGAATTTTGAAATAATCAGTGCAAATCAGCAGTGATACTATCGTTGATGGTAAAGCGCGCTAGTTTATTAAGAGCCTATTCACTCTAGCCTTGAAGACACTCAAATTGTAGTGTGACGGTAACACCGACGCTGGCAAATTGTTCCAGTCCCTCGATGTAGAAAAGAGGAAGCGAAACTCTTCGTCCGGATCGTAGTGGTGTTAACAAAGTAAGGGTGGAATTAAGTCGCCGTACGACGGTTCGTCCGATGGTGGAACGGAGATAGGGGAATTAAATCATGCAATTCCCTCGCACACTCACCAGAATGCATCCTATAGAAGACCGAAAGGCTGGCTACTCTACGCCTGTGCTCCAGGCTTTGGAGACCGTTTCGAGTTAAATCTGGGTCGCCAATCAGCCTCTTCGCACGCCTCTCCACTGAATCCAAAGTAGCCAGGTGAAATTTCGCAGTACCAGCCCAAATTACAATCAAATGCTCTTTGAAACCCAAATAGTTGATTGTAAACTTACCAAATAAAATTCATGAGAATTGTGAGCAACCATTATTTTTATTCTCGAAACTAAAACGAGACACAGTACGATTAAATGGTCAAACTTTCCCAATTATCAAATATACCACTTTTGAAGGTTACACGTCAACTTTTCCAGTTTTAGTTGACCTCGCAGTGCATAAGGTCTTCGTACAATCAGAAGTCAAATTACACTGTTTATGTATAGCTTGACGTAAAACCGTACGTATATACCGCATGTATCAAAAAGCTGTCAAACAATTTTAGTGTGTGGTAAGAAAAATAAAACTGAAAAACTTTTGGGACCAAAATTGTGTGGATGAAAAAAATATCAACCGTCCACTTTTGTTTTTTTAAACGACTTAAAAAAAGGAGGTTATTAACCAACTTCAAAAAAAATGAGGATATCAATTCGACCCGTATGTATGTAAGCCAAATTTCAAGTGTATGTATGTATGTAATCAAACAGAATCCGCTGGAAATGCTCCCCCAATGCTGACCACGATCCTCAGACATGAGGGACCGACTGCAGAGAGAGTATGTATGTATGTTTTTATGTTTGTGCGCGCATATTTTCGGAACTACAAGTCCGATTTAAGTAATTCTTTTTTTGTTGTACTATGTATTGTTCAACTTAGGGAATAATATAAGTTTCATCAAAATCGGTTTAGTAGTTTTTGAGATAGGGATTTTTTTTCGTAGTGATGAGCAACTTATTCTAACATGGGTTATGGCTGACACTATTTTTAGGAGATGAAAAAGTAATTTTCAAATTTCGTCTAAAAGACTGAAAAGCATGAAATAAAAACTTTTTACAAAGAAGTGTCTCTAGGTTTCTGTTGTTTAGCTCGCCACCGACTTCTAGAGCCATGACAAAAGTTAAAATTCTTTTTTTTAAATTGTTTTTTGAAGTCGGTTTCTAATTTTTTGTAAAAAGTTTTTTTTAGATTACAAAATAGTTAGTAACCGTGATCCCGCCTGACAGAGTTCACCGCCTCACCAGTTTATTATGAACCTATCCATTCTATCCTTGAAGACACTAAAATTATAAGCTGACGGAAAGACCGCTGCATAGACGCATGGGCGTATGGGTGAACCGAGCTGCTGACCTAGGGGGGAGCAAGTCTGGCCTAGGGGGGGTGGCAAGTCAGGCCTAGTGGGGAGGGCAAGTCAAATTTTTTGAGTGATTGCTCGCTGTTTTTAGGGTTCCGTAGCCAAATGGCATAAAACGGAACCCTTATAGATTCGTCATGTCTGTCTGTCTGTCCGTCATTTTTTTCTGAAACTATAATTGCTATACTGTTGGAACTTGGTAGCTAGATGTATTCTGTAAACCGCATTAAGATTTTGATACAAAAAAAAAATAAAAAATTGGGGGCTGGAAGAAAAAAAATAGTTTCAGTTCTATGTATGGGGACATAGAACTGAAACTATTTTTTTTCTTCAAACATTTACGTGTGGGGTATCTATGGATAGATCTTCAAAAATGATATCGAGGTTTCTAAAATATTTTTTTCTAAACCGAATAGTTTGCGTGACAGACAGGCGCTTCCAAAGTGGATAAAAGTTGCCCCCCCTCTAACTTCTTAAATAAGAAAATGAAATATCTAAAACAACATATGATGTACATTACTATAAAAACTACCAACGAAAATTGTTTTGAACGAGATCTAGTAAGCAGTTTTTTTAATACCTCACACAAATAACTTAAATCCTTTAATTTCATAAATCAACGGTACGGAACCCATTGTGCATGAGTCCGACACGCACTTGGCCGGTTTTTGGCAATTATATCGTACATTTTGTCAGTGTCTACTGCGTGCTTCATTTAAAAGTTCAAAGTTTTTAAGATCAGTCCTCGTCTATACTTTGTATAGTAGTCACGGGAGTTCATACACGTTCTGCGAGATTTCTAGGGTTTCGGTGCAGCTGTAGGCCATACAAATGTTTGTTCCGTGCGGGAATCGAACCCGCATCACGCAGCGCAACAGTCGATCGTGCCGTGTTGTGTCGTCGTTCGTACATGCTGTATAAAAGGCATAAACTTATATTCCCATAGTTCATAAGTATAGTCTGCAAGAAACGTCAAAAGTAGTAAGTGATGTTCTAAAAATTAAGCCAAGTAAAGTAATATATTCCACGAAAGTCTAGCGAACGCCACGAAACGCTGCTAAAATGGAATTAAAAATTATTTTGCAACACGCTTTCTTTTTTTCGTCGCTTTTACTCGACGTCGTCACGAACGCTTTATGCTTTGAAGTGGGTAAAAGAATTATATTCGTACCATGTATTCAGTTATAAGAACCTTAAACTTATTGCTAATTCATTCAAGTAAACTCGTGCTATGTAAGTCTTGGTGGCCTAGTAGTTAAAACACCAGCCTCTCAAGTATGAGTATGCAGGTTCGATTCCAGGTCAGGCACGTACCAATATAACTTTTCTTAGTTACTTTCTAAGTATATCTTGGACACCAATGACTGATTACAAGGTGAAGGAAAACATTTTGAGGAAACCTGGACTTTAAGTCTAAAATCGCCAACACGCTCAATCCTTCTCTGTATGAGAGAAGACCTGTGCCCGTTTTGATGACGATGTATGGTGTCTATGTCACACACTGTGCTCCATCTTTTATCTTATTTACCCTCTGTGTCAAACTGACGTCTGTACTGCCTCTGACAATGCCGTGGAAGCAGGAAACTTTTGTCCAAAAAATTCTGGAATATTTGCAATCACGGTTGGCGCAGTGGCTAAGCAATCGGCTGCCGTGGTCCTGGCGAACAGGCGAGGGAAGAAACACGGGTAGGTTTTACTCAGTAAAAGCCTGACACGCGCTTCCACTCCGCCCAGAGGGGAAAGGTCATTTAATGATTTCCCATCAAATGACAAGAACAGAAAAGAAAAAAGGTCCCAAGGTGGCTTAGGAACACACTTGTGTAAGTGCTTAATAACTTTCATAAGGATAGACAAAATATGCTGATTTGTTACAAAAATATAAAAACATCAAACCAAACATGTTTCATTCATTTTCTGACTGGAACAATGGAACGGAAATGGAGGAATTAAATCATGCAATTCCCAGGCACACTCTCCAAAATGCATCCTATAGAACACCGCCCCATGCTGGCTACTCTTCGCCTTTACTCCAGGCTTTTGAGACCGTTTTGAACTAAATCTGGGTCGTCAATTAGACTCTTCGTACACCTCTTCATCGAATCCAAAGTTGCCAGGTGGCATTTTGCAGCACCAGCCCAAATGTGGCTGCAGTACTCCACACACGAACAGGCCTGTGCTTTGCATTTGAAGCTGTCTTGTTGTGAAGTATCGCCGGACCTTTGCAATTACGCCAAATTTTCTGGGAGCATCCTTGGCTTTAGACTCAATGAACCGCCCAAAGTTTACGTTCGAGGAAATCTCAATTCCCAAGAGGTGAAGGCGGACGGTACACTCCAAGGAAACATTCATTTTGGCAATAAGTAGACACGCATGTGTTTTGGCGCGTGGCGTTGTATGCAACAAGATTGGTTTCGCTCCATTCGGAGACTGCCTGTAGTGCAACATTCGTACGCTCCACCATAGCTTCTCTTCCCTTCTTATTCATACCTAAATCTACATTATTATATTCATACATGCACGCCAGTTGCAAACACAATGTCCTGACTTTCCAAAGAATAAATGATTTCACCATTTCACCTACCTGAAAAATTTATTTCATTAGAAATAGATTCCTTCATTTCAAAGCATTCATTTTTGAATCTTATTATAGGAACATAATATTTAACGTTCATAAGGTTTTGTAAGCGACATCGCTTTGTATCATTCACAAGTACTTAACTTGTAGGTCTTACCATCTTTATTGAAGTACCTTAGAATTCTATTTTTATATAGAGCTTAGTGTTTATTGATTCCGCCGCCGGATTTGAGCATTTCTTATTTATTTATGAATTTTAAAAATCTTTACTTTCTACGCAAGTTACCGCGATTCGAGGCTCAAACCTTTCTATCACAGAATAGTGATTAGCAGTTGTTTAGATTAAAGCTAGAGCTACATTATTGTGTTGTTTTGTGTCTTGACGCAGTTCTAGCCAATCAAAACTCTTTTGTTAACCGACTTCAAAAAGGAGGAGGTTACTCAATTCGACCGTATATATGCTTTTTTTTTCTATGTTTGTTCGCGCATAACTGCGTCGTTTATGAACCGATTTTGATATTTCTTTTTCTGTTGGAAAGAAGACGTTCCCAAGGTGGTCCCATGATAAGCATATCAGGGTTTGATGGTGGAAGACCAGAGAAAACAAAGGAACTTTCAAAAATTGCAGGGGCGACTAGTGCATTTCTTAGCATTTTCATTAAGTATTTTAAAGCACTACAATTTAATAAAGGTCTGGAGTAGATCTGATGATGGAGCCGGGAGACAGTTGAAGGAACTCCTCAACAATTCACAGCAACTACCTTGTGTTTGGGCCCCATTAATTTGTATTGATAAAAACTTTACACCTAGATGGGTTGCGACTGTCATAAGAGCTCTCATGATGAAGACAAAGGCCAGTTCCGAGAACTCAACGGTTTCCAGTAGCTACTTTGTGGTTGGACTTCATTCATTTATATTGATGAGACCTTAGCACCCACATTGGGTTAAAATAATGGTCTGCAGTAAATTTGATGATGAAGACCAGAGGCAGTTGAGGGAATACTTAGGTACGGGTAAAAATTAAAGTAAACAAAATTAGGTACGTCCTTTCCCAACTATATTTGCGTCAGCTTCCAGTCTGACCGGATGCAACTGAATATATAGTAGATACTTTTAACAACTAAAAACTGTAAAATAAAAACTTTTTTACAAAAAAACAACCGACTTCCAAAAACCACTACAAAGTGAAAAATAACTAATTTCGGAAGTCGGTGTCTTTGGTTTTGTATATTCGTTTTTTGACACCGACTTCCGAAATTAGTTATTTTTCACTTTGTAGTGGTTTTTGGAAGTCGGTTGTTTTTTTGTAAAAAAGTTTTTATTTTACAGTTTTTAGTTGTTAAAAGTATCTACTATATATTCAGTTGCATCCGGTCAGACTGGAAGCTGACGCAAATATAGTTGGGAAAGGACGTACCTAATTTTGTTTACTTTAATTTTTACCCGTACCTAAGTATTCCCTCAACTGCCTCTGGTCTTCATCATCAAATTTACTGCAGACCATTATTTTAACCCAATGTGGGTGCTAAGGTCTCATCAATATAAATGAATGAAGTCCAACCACAAAGTAGCTACTGGAAACCGTTGAGTTCTCGGAACTGGCCTTTGTCTTCATCATGAGAGCTCTTATGACAGTCGCAACCCATCTAGGTGTAAAGTTTTTATCAATACAAATTAATGGGGCCCAAACACAAGGTAGTTGCTGTGAATTGTTGAGGAGTTCCTTCAACTGTCTCCCGGCTCCATCATCAGATCTACTCCAGACCTTTATTAAATTGTAGTGCTTTAAAATACTTAATGAAAATGCTAAGAAATGCACTAGTCGCCCCTGCAATTTTTGAAAGTTCCTTTGTTTTCTCTGGTCTTCCACCATCAAACCCTGATATGCTTATCATGGGACCACCTTGGGAACGTCTTCTTTCCAACAGAAAAAGAAATATCAAAATCGGTTCATAAACGACGCAGTTATGCGCGAACAAACATAGAAAAAAAAAGCATATATACGGTCGAATTGAGTAACCTCCTCCTTTTTGAAGTCGGTTAACAAAAGAGTTTTGATTGGCTAGAACTGCGTCAAGACACAAAACAACACAATAATGTAGCTCTAGCTTTAATCTAAACAACTGCTAATCACTATTCTGTGATAGAAAGGTTTGAGCCTCGAATCGCGGTAACTTGCGTAGAAAGTAAAGATTTTTAAAATTCATAAATAAATAAGAAATGCTCAAATCCGGCGGCGGAATCAATAAACACTAAGCTCTATATAAAAATAGAATTCTAAGGTACTTCAATAAAGATGGTAAGACCTACAAGTTAAGTACTTGTGAATGATACAAAGCGATGTCGCTTACAAAACCTTATGAACGTTAAATATTATGTTCCTATAATAAAATTCAAAAATGAATGCTTTGAAATGAAGGAATCTATTTCTAATGAAATAAATTTTTCAGGTAGGTGAAATGGTGAAATCATTTATTCTTTGGAAAGTCAGGACATTGTGTTTGCAACTGGCGTGCATGTATGAATATAATAATGTAGATTTAGGTATGAATAAGAAGGGAAGAGAAGCTATGGTGGAGCGTACGAATGTTGCACTACAGGCAGTCTCCGAATGGAGCGAAACCAATCTTGTTGCATACAACGCCACGCGCCAAAACACATGCGTGTCTACTTATTGCCAAAATGAATGTTTCCTTGGAGTGTACCGTCCGCCTTCACCTCTTGGGAATTGAGATTTCCTCGAACGTAAACTTTGGGCGGTTCATTGAGTCTAAAGCCAAGGATGCTCCCAGAAAATTTGGCGTAATTGCAAAGGTCCGGCGATACTTCACAACAAGACAGCTTCAAATGCAAAGCACAGGCCTGTTCGTGTGTGGAGTACTGCAGCCACATTTGGGCTGGTGCTGCAAAATGCCACCTGGCAACTTTGGATTCGATGAAGAGGTGTACGAAGAGTCTAATTGACGACCCAGATTTAGTTCAAAACGGTCTCAAAAGCCTGGAGTAAAGGCGAAGAGTAGCCAGCATGGGGCGGTGTTCTATAGGATGCATTTTGGAGAGTGTGCCTGGGAATTGCATGATTTAATTCCTCCATTTCCGTTCCATTGTTCCAGTCAGAAAATGAATGAAACATGTTTGGTTTGATGTTTTTATATTTTTGTAACAAATCAGCATATTTTGTCTATCCTTATGAAAGTTATTAAGCACTTACACAAGTGTGTTCCTAAGCCACCTTGGGACCTTTTTTCTTTTCTGTTCTTGTCATTTGATGGGAAATCATTAAATGACCTTTCCCCTCTGGGCGGAGTGGAAGCGCGTGTCAGGCTTTTACTGAGTAAAACCTACCCGTGTTTCTTCCCTCGCCTGTTCGCCAGGACCACGGCAGCCGATTGCTTAGCCACTGCGCCAACCGTGATTGCAAATATTCCAGAATTTTTTGGACAAAAGTTTCCTGCTTCCACGGCATTGTCAGAGGCAGTACAGACGTCAGTTTGACACAGAGGGTAAATAAGATAAGGGAAATAAGCATATCAGGGTTTGATGGTGGAAGACCAGAGAAAACAAAGGAACTTTCAAAAATTGCAGGGGCGACTAGTGCATTTCTTAGCATTTTCATTAAGTATTTTAAAGCACTACAATTTAATAAAGGTCTGGAGTAGATCTGATGATGGAGCCGGGAGACAGTTGAAGGAACTCCTCAACAATTCACAGCAACTACCTTGTGTTTGGGCCCCATTAATTTGTATTGATAAAAACTTTACACCTAGATGGGTTGCGACTGTCATAAGAGCTCTCATGATGAAGACAAAGGCCAGTTCCGAGAACTCAACGGTTTCCAGTAGCTACTTTGTGGTTGGACTTCATTCATTTATATTGATGAGACCTTAGCACCCACATTGGGTTAAAATAATGGTCTGCAGTAAATTTGATGATGAAGACCAGAGGCAGTTGAGGGAATACTTAGGTACGGGTAAAAATTAAAGTAAACAAAATTAGGTACGTCCTTTCCCAACTATATTTGCGTCAGCTTCCAGTCTGACCGGATGCAACTGAATATATAGTAGATACTTTTAACAACTAAAAACTGTAAAATAAAAACTTTTTTACAAAAAAACAACCGACTTCCAAAAACCACTACAAAGTGAAAAATAACTAATTTCGGAAGTCGGTGTCAAAAAACGAATATACAAAACCAAAGACACCGACTTCCGAAATTAGTTATTTTTCACTTTGTAGTGGTTTTTGGAAGTCGGTTGTTTTTTTGTAAAAAAGTTTTTATTTTTGATGTAGTCCTGAACATGTTTTTTGATTGCTTCAGTCCAAGTCACGACACAGTAATGTGGCTCTAGCTTAAGGACCTCTTAAACACGATATAATTGTATTAACTTTGAAATAATACTGACACTAGACACGGTTTGAAAAAACATTTAAGTTTTTGTTATAGACCTTGCTATTACGAAAAAGTGTTACAGTTGTTTTGGCTAAATACCTTTTATCGATTTTTTTTATCAATAAATTAGTAAATAATCTATCTCGTAAAATATTAAGTTACGGTTAAAGTACTTAATAGCCTTAATGGCTAGACTGTAATCACTTTAGTTCTGATTTATAATAGAAAATAAAATCTGTTCAAATTCAATTTATACAAAGGTTTATTGGTAGGTATTAGTATCATTCATTTGTTTAATGAATACATAGTCAGCCCAGTTCCCACAGATGGGATATACACTGCTGACGACGCTACAGTCCTAGCTTTCATAACTTCACACCTGTAATACCTGAAAGGTTAGTCAGAGGTGTAGGTACCACGCATATTTCGCAAGGTACATAATATCCATATTCCGTAATGAGTACAAATCCAAACTCCGGGCTGCGGCTGAGATTTTCCCGCTGGAAAACTGAATAACACGCCTCGTGTTATATACCACTTACACTGAACTGGAAAAATTTACCTGCAAAGGTTTTCTCGTTAGTTTATAATTTAACTATCTTTGAGACTAGAGTGAACAGGTTCACGATACAATCACTGCTTACCATCAAGCGAGGTCGCGGTCAAACACTAGTTTATAGAATTTAAAAAAAGTAGCAACAAAACAACCACAATCCATAAAATCCAACTTCTAAAATTTTTCAAGTAAGCTCCACATCCTTATACTAAAACAGCTTGTCAGGAGGTACACAAGACCGTCTGTAAACAGCGCACAAAGCGGACGTTTGTTCCCGACATTGTAACTCGTCGGTACCTCGCCAAAGCCTGTCGTCTATTGTGATGCACTTTGTTACTCCATCTTAACCAGAAGTTGGGAAAATTGCGGAAAAGGGTGGTAATTCTTTTACGGGCTTTTAGAGTCTGCATTTCAACTTTTATTGGGGCAAATTAACGGTGCTAATTTAAACAAAGGCTTTGCTTTATGTAAATTATTTGACCTCATCTGTAAATGGTGAAGGTAAATGTAGGAGGTTTGTTCCTGTAGAACGTTACTGGTCGTGAGGTGTATAATCTGTCACAAAATGACTATATATATTTAATCATTATAAACTAGTGCTTGACCGCAATCCCGCCTGCTGGTAAGCAGTGACGCAATCATTGATGGCAAAGCGCACCAGTTTATTACGAGCCTATTCACTCTAGCCTTAAAGACACTCAAATTGTAGTCCGACGGAAACACCGTCGCTGGCAAATTGTTCCACTCCCTCGATGTACGCGGTATAAAGGAGTAGGCGAAACGAGTTCACTTCAGGGGTCAACGTGATACATACAAACACGCGCGGCGACACGCTTGCAACGTTGAAAGGCCGAGCCGACACTTTTTTTAAACACTGTGATTTCTGTAACCGGTCATTAACGACATAAATGGCTATCATAATTTCATTATTGGCATACGGTCTAGCCTTTTAGCAAAGTTTGCGTTAGAATGTCAGATACACCCTGTAGGATACTTTTAACATGCTTTTTATTAGCTTCACTTGTATGTTTGCTTGTTTGCTTGCTTGTTTGTTTGTTTGTCCGTCTCTAACTCTTTGGACTACGAGTGAGCGGCTCATTACTGTAAAATGTCCCACCGTTTTCAATACGTTCGTTCGTTCGTTTTTTTTTTTAAATATCGTACTAAAAAGTTGAAAATAAATGTAGTTTAAAAAACTAAAAAAACATGCTTTTAAAAAATATCAAACTAAAAAGTTAAAAATATTTTTTAAAAAAGCGTGAGGCGCTTTGTGCCGTAATTTTTGTATATTAAGCGCCTCACGCTTTTTAAAAAAATATTTTTAACTTTTTAGTTTGATATTTTATTAGCTTCACTTGTATGTTTGCTTGCTTGTTTGTTTGTCCGTCTCTAACTCTTTGGACTACGAATGAGCGGGTCATTACTGTAAAATGCCCAACCGGTTTCAATACGTTCGTTTTGTGCAGGCAAAGTATTTAGTTTAGATTTAGATTTAGTTACTTGGGTAACGCATCATTACGAATTTTAGCACTTGCTATTCTGTCTGTTGGACATCAAGAAAAGTTTGCTAAAAACAAATGAGCACCACTTAAGCGTTCGTGTTATCCGTATATTACCGTGTACTAAAAAAAACGTGCTTTTAAAGAATATCAAAGTAAAAAAAAAATGATTTATGACAATAGTACAAACAATACTAAGTACCTAGTACAAATGAGAAAAAAGCGTAAGGCGCTTTGTGCCATAATTTTTGTAAATTAAGCGCCTCGCGCTTTTTTCTCATTTATACTATATATTTGTTATTGTTTATATACAATTGTACAAACTTTTTAGTTTGATATTCTTTAAAAGCATGTTTATTTAGTTTCTTATTATCCAGATATTCCCACGGCATCGAAGCTTACGCAGATAAAATCGCGGTTCGCAGCTAGTCATTTATATTTCAATCAAACCACACCACACTATTCTAAAAACAATTCAAAATTTCTAAACACGAGAAGTTCATTAAGAGAGCAATATTAAATTTTGCCCCTAGTCTTATTACTAATAGTTTTTAAGCCTCAAAATTGAAATCGAATTCTATTAGATTTCAATCCCTTTATAATTGGGTTTGCGAAATTGAAATTACACAAATGTAGCATAGTATGTCACTCTCGTGGGTCTGTGTGGCTTTTGATTGGTTGATGGTCATTTTGACCTTTGATTGAAATTTTGCATGCTCTACGAAGCACAATAGGGTTAATTGAAATCAGCGTTTGCGTAGATTTTGAATTTATCGATTTTTGTCATCGTATAGAAAGAATTATGTTTATTTGACAAAAAAACCACGTGCATACAAACGGATAATTAATTCTCATGGTTGGAAAAATTCAAAGAAAATGGCTGAAGAGACAGTAGCCTGTCGGTGTTCTATAGGATGCATTTTGGAGAGTGTGCGAGGAAATTACATGACTCAATTCCTCCATCTCCGTTCCATCATCGGACGACCCGACGTACTGCGAGTATCCATCCTTAAGTTGTTGACACTACTACGATCCGGAGGGAGCGTATCGCCTCGTCTTTTATACCGCGTACATCGAGGGACTGGAACAATTTGCCAGCGGCGGTGTTACCGTCGGACTTCAATTTAAGTGTCTTCAAGGCTAGAGTAAATACGCTCTTAATAAACTAGCGCGCTTTAGCGATTGCATCACTGCTTACCATCAGGCCGGATTGCTATCAAGTACTAGTTTATAATTACAAAAAATATATATGTCGTGGATCGTCGAAATAAGTTGAAGAAAAGTTGTTCATTTGAGTTACTTAGTAGTGGGGTAGACTATGGGTAGACGCTATAACATTATTTTGTGATGGCGGCACGTGAACAGAGTCGGTTTAGAAAGTGGGAACTGTCGAACGGTCACTTCGGATTGAGACGCGGACCAAGGCACATCTCCGAGGCGAAACTGTCGGTTTGCCTGTTTAAATTGTTATTGTCAAGATTGGAGGGTATATTTACACGTCGTGCTTTAATTCAAAACTCACCTGTGAAATGGAATCCTTACCACCACATCGAAATGATAACGACCCTAACGCTCAGTCGTCCTTGACTCATATACCTACAATATTAATTTTTGTGTATGCGTACCTATCTCGTTCTCTAAACACGTGCCCATCATTTTAAAGTAAAGAATCGAATCAAATCGAAGAATTTCAAAAACTATCATGAAAAACCACAAACTTATGAGCTTCTTATCTTACTTGGTTGTCCCAACAAAAATATGGTCAACGCATCGCTCGTCCTCCCGCGCCTACAGAGGCGCGGCGGGGGGGTCTCTCCAGCTATGCGCACGCGCTTACGCCGTCAGCTGTGTTTTGCACTCGGCAACCACACTGCAAAAATTTCTAAATGTATCGTTTTCGTTGTCTATTTTACTTGATAAAACACGTCCCTTCACACACAACCAACACGGTGGTCGTTCGCGGCGATCGCCGTGCGCGGCAGGTAGCTCGCGGCTGCCGCGCGTGGCAATCGTCCAAACATAGTGCGGATAGCCGCGCTCGAATGCCGCTTTATGTCTGGACCTTAAAATTAACGTTGTATATAAAGAGTGGTGCTGATAATACGACAATAAATGAAAACACGGACAATGCTGGTTCATAGGAACAATCCTAAACGATAGAAAAAACTTAGCATCAAAAATAAAATAAAAATGAAAATTTCAAACAAAGTAAATCGCATAAAATTTGAAATGGATTAGAACATTCTTTAAAATATTGGTTCACTGACCTCCGATCAGCGACAGCGCGGTCCCGTATTGACTTGCTATTTTTTAGTGCCATTATTATTAAAGTTTAGTACCGCTGGATGCGGTGGTCATCAACCTGTAAGCGCTTTCTTATCAACATGTAGAAAACGTGAAAAAGAAAAATAATTTCCTGTGAATAAACTAATGGATATATTTTTATGATTTTTTATGGGTAGACTGAGAATGTGTTGAGGTAAACGATGTTTAATTTATTGTCGTATTGTCATCAGCACTTTGTTACACGTTTGTACAACGTTATCGTTTCAGTAGTATTTACCTCAATTCTTTTCTAATATCAAGTTCAAGTGTCATTATGTTTCCTTTCAAAAGAAACAGAATAGAAAAGATACATTTATATATAACACATAATTCGTTTACATAAAGGGCCTCAAATAACCAAACCCATAACCATTTCCAGTCAACTCCAAACATTGTGTAAATAAACATAAAAGTATATACATTTTCCACATTGTGCCAACTAAAAAGGCCGCATCACGTTTCATTCATACGGCTTTCCTATTCCGAAAACTGCGAAAATA
The DNA here is from genome assembly GCA_017933935.1 of Sesamia nonagrioides. Classification (NCBI taxonomy): domain Eukaryota; kingdom Metazoa; phylum Arthropoda; class Insecta; order Lepidoptera; family Noctuidae; genus Sesamia; species Sesamia nonagrioides. The sequence goes on from JADWQK010000123.1 coordinate 129,354, forward strand.
TCTTTTAAAAGTTACTTTCCTAAGAATTCTCGCCATATTCAACGTTTGAGTCTATTTAGATCGCTATAATGGTTCGCCCTGCAGACGACTGCTAGTGGGGTGGCTAGTAAGTCAGCCACTTCTGCCTCCCTGGGCAATGTACCCGACACCTTTGCCCCGCTTGCCCAAACACGTTAGGTTGCCCGTTAAATGTCAAACTGTGTACTTTTTGTCGCTACAATGGACATTGGACGCGCTTGAATTTCGCTAGTCAATACCTTTTGGTTGGATTTATCTGTGGCCTGTTTTTCTTTAAATAAAATCTGGATCTATGGTTGATTAAGTTTATCCACACAGTAGGTAAATCTACGTATTTATACTTACATTATTTTCAACACACATTCTCGAAAAAGTAGGGCTTTGGTGGATCCTAACTCAAAAGAAGAAGATTATTGGAATTAACACAACCTAAGAAAAAATCTTTTAAACTGGCTTTATTTGTTTTCGTAGCTGGTTTGTATTTAGAATATTTAAGTATCCCTGTACCTATTTCATCATCATCATCATCAACCTTTCATCATCCCACTGCTGGGCACAGGTCTCCTCTCATACAGAGAAGGATTGAGCGTAATCACCACGCTTGCTCAATGCGGGTTGGCGATTTCAGACTTATACAAGTCCAGGTTTCCTCAAGATGTTTTCCTTCACCTTCAGTCACTGGTGTCCAAGATATACTTATAAAGTACATATAACTTTAGAAAAGTTACATTGGTACTTGCCCGACCTGGAATCGAACCCACACACTCATACTTGAGAGGCTGTTGTTTTAACCACTAGGCCACCACGACTTACCTATTTGAATACGTGCAACTCCAATTCATTCCAAGGCAAATAATCACTATCTATTCCAGGGTTGCCTAGGAGAGATAGGAAAACACTACAGAATTGTATATTCAGTAATCTTGGATTTTTTTTTTCTGGTGCAGAATTAATTATACAATATGTAAAGAAAACCCTGTCCGGACCGTGAAGGCATTGGTAGGTATCGATAACTGATTCTACTAATGTCTACAAAGACGAGCTAAACTTAAAAAAAAATACCCCCGAAAATATACAATATGTAAAGAAAACCCTGTCCGACCCATAAGGATAATAAAGGTTAGGTAAACACTTGACCAAATATAATATAAAATTTTATATAATCATCATAGTAACAATACTAATGAATTTTGAAATAATCCTTTTTTCCCGGGAATTAATTCCAATTTCCCCGAAATTTGGTAATTTTTCAAAAAGTGACAACACTGGTATTATTATAAGCGAATAGCGACGCGACCACGTCACAGGTGCCGCGTGCCCTGCCCCCCGCCGCCCGCGGAATGGGGTTGTTTACCGCACATGTATTAAGTTACCTCTTTTTGCGAAATAATATTTATTTTTTAGAGGGTTTTTTTTTAAGTTTTGCCTGTCTTTGTGGGCATTAGTAGAATCAGTTATCGATACCTAACAATGCCTTCACGGATCGAACAGGGTTTTCTTTACATATTGTATATTATTTCGAAAAATAGTTTAAAAAACTAAAAAATGGATGCTTTTAAAGAATATCAAACTAAAAAGTTAAAAATAATTTTTAAAAAAGCGTGAGGCGATTAATATACAAAAATTATGGCACAAAGCGCATCACGCTTTTTTTAAAATATTTTTAACTTTTTAGTTTGATATTCTTTAAAAGCATTTTTTTTTTTATTCCTTAAACTGTATTTATTTGCAACTTTTTAGATCGATATTCTTAAAAAAAAAAAAACGAACGTACTGAAAACGGTGGGCCATTTTACAGTAATGAGCCGCTCACTCGTCAAACAAACAAACAAACAAACAAGCAAACATACAAGTGAAGCTAATAAAAAGCATGTAATGAGCCGCTCACTCGTAGTCTAAAGAGTTAGAGACGGACAAACAAACAAACAAACAAGCAAACATACAAGTGAAGCTAATAAAAAGCATGTAATGAGCCGCTCACTCGTAGTCTAAAGAGTTAGAGACGGACAAACAAACAAACAAACAAGCAAACATACAAGTGAAGCTAATAAAAAGCATGTAATGAGCCGCTCACTCGTAGTCTAAAGAGTTAGAGACGGACAAACAAACAAACAAACAAGCAAACATACAAGTGAAGCTAATAAAAAGCATGTAAAAAGCTAGGTAACTTAATACATGTGCGGTGGGCAACACGATAGACATGCATGCGCGCGCGAAGGGGGGCAGGGCACGGGGCATTTGGTCGCATCACTCATAATAATACTGTGTAAAATGGTGTTGTCACTTTTTGAAAATTACCAAATTTTGAGGAAGCTGGAATTAATTCGCGGGAAAAAGATTATTTCCTAATTCATTAGTATTCTTACTATGATGATCATATAAAATTTCATATTTTATTTGTTTATGTGTATACCTACCTAACCTCTATTATCCTTTTGGATCGGACGGGGTTTTCTTTACATATTGTATAAATACTAATGTTGAAATTGCATGCACTCTATTTCGTAAACCATGTAAAAGGTGACGTGATTTAACCCCGAAACGAAAACTCAGCTAATTAGGTACACTTCAGTACTTGGAAACGTTTTTAGTTCAGCCATTAAAATTGTAACCGCCAAAGAGCACCGTTGAACAGCAGCAAAGCCGTTGACAGTTCAAAAAAACGTTTTCGGAAACAAAACTGTACGCAAATTAGCCGGACGAAATATTCAACGTGTGGGGATGAAAAACAGCGAAAGTGGAAAGTGTCACGGATGACATTTGGCATTCAGCCACCGGTATTGATGCGGCAGACGGGGTCTACTTACTTATTCATAAACGTTCAAAAACTTGTCAGTGGTAGCGCACCTACGACTTGCATATTAGTACGGATAGTACGTTTTCTGTTTATTTTATTCCGCGCATATTCGGAGCGCTGGGGTTGCCAGACGTGGCTGTTTTTGCGAGTACAATCTGAGAAAACGTCAAATGGTAGGTTTACTCAGTTTTTGTTTCGCGTCGTCTAGCTACACTCCGATAAACAAAGTATTTTCAGAATTTTGTATAATCGTACTCCGTTAGCTTTGAGAGAGGAACATGAGAGGGAAGAGTTTATTTTGTTTGCAAATTGTTTGATATATTTGGAAGGGTTGAATTTACGCTCAGATGGTCTGAGACAGGCTTTCAATATTAGTTTTAGGGTTATTTGAAGAGGATAAAGTTCATACCTATGTTTGTTAGGTAGGTGATTCAGAACAACGTACTTGCTTATTCAAATCTATACTAATATATAAAGCTGAAGTTTGTTTGTTTGTTTGAACGCGCTAATATCAGGAACTACTGGTCCGATTTCAAAAATTCTTTTTGCGTTGGATAGCTCATTAATCCAGGAAGGCTATAGGCTATATCACGCTGCGACCAATAGGGCGGAGCATAACTAACTCCACCCGAACGAAGTCGTTGTTCTCCGTGGGTTGAAATCCAAACAGGCGCTATACTTGCTGTAAATTATTTCATCACCACTCCTTTCAAAGCGGTGAAGGAAAACGTCATGAAGAAACCAGTACCCTAATTGCATAACATACTAAGCTATGTATATATGTATCATAATAAGCTTCAAAAATATTGTTTTAATATTAAATTATACTAATAATTTTGAAGCTTATTGCTATTCCATTGCTCCATATGAATGAAAATATGTCTGCTCAAGAACTTAAATAATGCAATGAATGTTGTTGAACTGCCAAAATGAAACCCATTGCTACTGATAAGCGTTGGTCTAATTGGCGAAGATCGCACGCTGACCCGTTGCGTTCTCTTAGTGCTATGAGTTCAAACATACAGATTTCATCAGTGTGTCCTAATTTGAACCTCGCAACTAATCGTGCGAGCACATGAAATGCTTAATAACGATCATACGCATAGGACACTCTGATGAAATATGTATGTTTGAACTCGTCGCACGAAGAGTCGTCGTGCGATCTTCGACAATTAGGACAACTCCATAGTGTGACACGCAATTACCCTGCAGCATGATTTCGAAACAAAAATTCGAAAAGAGTGACGTCTACCAATCAATGAACTGGGTCGCCATGGTTACGGCCTGTCTCGCTGAGAAGAAACCTGTGTCCTAGAATTGAGAACATTAGGCTTATTATATATACTATGTATTAAGCTTCTTCTTCTTCTTCAGCCTATAAAGGTCTACTGCTAGATAAAGGCCTCCCCCCAAGGCTTTCCACGATGCGATGACCGGTCTTGTGCCAGCTTCCTATCAAGCTTAGGACTTTCATTAATAGTTTTTGGATGATTCAATGACCATCGGTATTTGAAATATTGTAACTAACTTGATCAGATATAAAAAAAAGGCTCTCAATTTATTTCCATCCAGAAAAATATTTGCTGCAAACAAAGTACATTCCGTTCCATTTAGTATTTCTAAAGGTACAGTAACGATAATATTCTTTGACAAAGTCGTAGAGATAGCGCAATGGTCCATAAAAGAAAATCCAAAACAACTGTATTTCATTCTTTCGAACTGAAAGTTATCGTTCGAGTTGTCGAACTAGACATTTAGCGCTAAAAAACTAAAACTTATTCCATGTACACTCTTGTTTCAGATGATTTCAATGTAGCCGTTATTTCGATAATGCATTGTTGCACGACATCGGAATTGGTTTCTATAAAGGCTTTTCATGAAATTCAGTCGCGTCTTAGCGATTACATGCTGAGGTATTAGGTACTTAGTTTAACATTGGCCAAGTTTACGTAGAATTAATGACCCTTGCGTGACTAAGCTCACTTTTCATGGACAAGGGAAAGTTTTATGGTTTCGCGGTCCCGTATCCCTGTCAGCTAATCCGCTGCAGCGCTTTTACTTTGATATGATTTGTCCCTGTGTGTGTGAGTTATTATACCCACCCGATTGATTGAAACTGATGGATTAGCTTTATGGCTGCTTTTCACAGATGTGCTAGTAAAACAAGGGTTTATTGTAAAATCGATTCGTAGATTATGTGGGCAATCACCTGGGACGTTATGTTGGAGCTATTTTTGCCAGGCTCTTACTAGTGATACGCCGTTAAATATTGGGTTAAGTCAAAATCTGATTCGTGAAATTTTGAGAGGATACCGTTACTATATCGAAAGCCTAACCAATAGTTCAATAACTGTGTTTTATGATTTTTTATCGTCGATCTCAAATAGGTACTAAATTAAGATTAGGGCAGGAGAATAATTAGTTTACTTTGTAATATTGGTAGGATTACTTGCTTACCCGAGGCTTCAGTGATATTTCTTGTCCTTCAAACCAAAATAAAAAGTCAAAAATAAAAACATAGAAAAAAAAACGAACTAGTGGCTCTACTTCGCTTTCTCGTAAGGGTTCTTTCTAACTTTTTTTATTTTTCCTCAGCTTCTAATGGTCCGAGCGTCATGTTAAATAATATGCAGCCTTCCTCAAGAATTGTGATATTTCCAGAGAATTGTAAGAAGTAAATCTAAATAAAGAAACTTTTGTTTCCCATTCTTCAGATTTATTTATAGTATTTATAAAGATTTAAGATCTTTATTGAAGTCCCTATTTATTTTACATCAACTACTCTCAAATAAAATCAAATCAAATGTATTACTACACCAAATTTTTTTTTCACTAGCAACCCGCCCCGGTTTCGTACGGGTGCAATGCTGATACTAAATACACCACAGAAAAACTGTGAACGTTGTATATAAAAACATAGCGGATCGCCGCTCCACCGTCCCGGCCGGTCGGTACCACCGCAAACGCTACGTCCCGCAATTTTTAAATCTGTAGTATCTTCGAAAATATTCATTTAAATCATATGCTGTACCATACCGTAGGACCATATAGATCTATATTAAATCAACAATGTATTTTAGGTATTTAATTAGATAAGGATTAATACTAGAATGGTTAAAATCGCTTCGAAAATTAGCCATTATTTGTCGTAAAAAGTAAATGACAAAAATTGTATTGTGGGATATCCATAAAAGATATACATATACTATCGCGTAATTTTCTGTAGACCTTTTCAATGTATACAATACTTGGTAGATTATTTTGATCATAGATATGAGATATCTGATTTTGATAAATCTAGTAGGGTTCAGCCTACTTTTGCAATGTAAGCTAATAATATTTAATTATTTACGATATCACATTAGAAACCACAAAAAAATATTTTTTACAAAAAGAAAAACAACGAACTTCCAAAAACCACTACAAAGTGAAAAATAATTAATTTCGGAAGGCGATGTCTTTCGTTTTTGTATTTTTGCCACCGACTTCCGAAATTAATTATTTTTCACTTTGTAGGTAATGGTTTTTAGAAGTCGGTTGTTTTTTTTTTTTTGTAAAAAAGTTTTTATTTTACACTGTTTTAGTTGAGAAAAGTACTATGCATTCAGTTGCACCCGGTCAGACTGGAAGCTGACGCAAAAATAGTTGGGAAACGACGTAATTTTGTTTACTTTAATTTTTACCCGCTATTTTGAAGAATTCCCTCGACTACCTATGGTCTTCATCATCAGATTTACTGCAGACAATTATTTTAACGAAATGGGTGCAACGTCCTCATCAATATAAATGAATTAAGTTCAAACACAAAGTAGCTACTGTTAACCGTTGAGGAGTACAGTCACAACCCATCTAGGTGTGAAGTTCTTATCAATATAAATTAATCAAGCCCAAACACAAGGTAGCTGCTGTGAATTTTTGACGAGTTCCTTCGACTGTCTCCCGGCTCCATCATCAGATCTACTCCAGACCTTTATTAAATTTTAGTGCTTTAAAATACTTAATGAAAATAGAAGAAATGCACTAGTCGCCCTTACAATTTTTGAAAGTTCCCCCTGATTTCTCTTGTCTTCCATCATCAGATCCTGATGTCCTTATCATGGGATCACCTTGGAAATATCTTCTTTCCAACAAAAAAAGAATTATTAAAATCGGTTTACGGTTTATAAACGACGAAGTTGTCCGCGAGCAACATAAAAAAAAGCATATTATACGGTCGAATGGAGTAACCTCCTCCTTTTTAAAGTCGGTTAAAAAATAAAAGTACTTCTCCACTATTTAATGGATGTTATTATAAATATATGCCTTCCTCTTCAATCACTCTATCTATTAAAAAAAAAGCATCAAAATCCTCTGCGTAGTTTTAAAGATTTAAGCAAACATAGGGATATAGGGACAGGGAAAGCGACTTTATTTTATACTAGCTTTCGCCCGCGGCTCCGCCCGCGTGGACTAATATTTTTCGTATCCCAAGGGAACTGCATATTTTTCCGGGATAAAAAGTAGCCTATGTGTTATTCCAGACTATTATCTACCCCTGTGCCAAATTTCAACCAAATCCATTCAGTAGTTTTTACGTGAAAGAGTAACAAACATCCATACATCCATACTTACAAACTTTCGCCTTTATAATATTAGTAGGACTATGTAGTGATTAGTTGGTGATTGGAGCCTCCTGTTAAGCTAGTAAGGCCTGTGTGAGGAGACTCTCGCATGGCAATAATATTTTATATTTCTGAAGCAATAATTCCACTCTTTCCAAAAGCTAAGGAATGCCATGTTTTTAGTGTCGCAACAGCGGTAAACGTGTTATTGATTTTAACATATAAATGTCAATTTTACTGCAAATTCAGTAAACCTATCATCACGTACTCTTGCAAATAAAATGTAAGACTGATTGTAAAACTTGGAAGTGGTGCCGCTGAATAAAAAACGTACATATAAACTTTTAAAATGGTCGTCAACAACTCATCAAAATCTAATAACACGGGCTTAGTGTCTCCGAGAATGGGACTCGAGGGTAGGGTTACCAGACGACGCGAATTTTCCTGGTATGTCTGGAATTTTGAGAAATTGTGGCGAAATTATTAATTTAGTAACATTATTGAAATATCAAATAAAATGTACTCTAAACAAAATTATGACGAGTTTCAAATCCATACTAATATTATAAATGCGAAAATAACTCTGTCTGTCTGTCTGTCTGTCTGTCTGTTACGCTTTCACGCTTAAACCTCTCAACCGATTTTGATGAAATTTGGCACAGACAATCTTTAGACCCTGAGAAAGAACATAGGCTACCTTTTATCCCGGAAAAATTTGATATTCCTGAGGGAAATCTAAAAAGCGCGATATAACCGAACTCCACGCGTGCGAAGCCGCGGGCGGAAAGCTAGTAATTTAATAAAGGGTGACAATGGTTTTTAAGAGACACAATATGATAACTTTTATAAAACCATCATCGGCTTCCAACGCTAAGTCAATCGGTATGCGGTCGCCATCTATTCTATGTGGAATGTGCCTTATGCAATGATACTACATCATCATCATCATCAACTTATAACAGTCCTCTGCTAAACATAGGCCTCTCTTATTTCACGCCATTCATCTCGATTTACGGTAAGTCTCATCCAACTGGTGCGACACCTAGCCTGAGTGCGTCCCACCCTGCGCTTACTAATTCACGGTCTCCACTCAAGAACACGTTTACTCCAACGGTCATCGATTCTAAGGTTAATAGGGCCAATTGCAACTTCAGTTAGCTTATTCTGGGAGATATATCGACAACTTTGGTTCTCTGCCGGATCACCTCGTTGTGGATTCGATACCTCAGTGAGATCCCAAGCATAGCTCGTTCCATAGCTCGCTGAGCGACCTTACATTTATGGATCAGCCCTACCGTGTGTCAACGCTGCTACTTAATATATCTAAGATCTTCTAATGAAATATAAACCAGCCCTAGGGCTCTGCCTTCGGATAGGGTCTTAACATTATGCTGAGCGATGCTCATTTTGCGTGGATATGACACATGTTCACACCCAACTTGTTATTTTTTGTATTCTTTATTTATGAGTCATGTTTGCCGCAAAAAAAGAATTCTTTTTTCTGTCTTTCTTTTCTTTGTTTGTTTTTCTTTCATATTCTCACAGAAAAAGAGACAGAAAGATTTTGTCAGTGAGTACCTACTATATTTGTATCTGGTAACCCTAGTCATCCGAGTCTAGACAAAGATTCGTGACTTTTTCACAATTCGCAATCCCACGACAATCATACCTGCACTGAAACCTCTGTATCTACTCTCCTACCTTTATAAGATATCGGCGAACATAATATTAAATTTTGCTTCGAGTTCGTCGACTATCCATTACGGTACGACATCGAAATTAGAGTTTTATACTTAGATGCGAAATGAATTCTCGAGAAAAAAATAATATGACGGATCGGGTGTCGGTCTCAACTTGCTGCGACAGTTGTGTTTTTATTTTTTATGTACTGAAAACTTATGGAAGATGATCGTATTTATTTCTTGGATCTGTTCTTGAAGTGTAGTTTTTTAACTTGAAATATTATTCTAACACCCTCCAGCCGTCCTGTGTATTGGTTTTCATTTTCACCAAAATGTATTTTGTTGTGAAATAAATAATGAAGGTATGCCACAGTCCGGTAAGGAACAGGCCCGGGTCGAGAGAGAGAGGGTAGAAAGAGATGTCAGTACATTGTGACGGGGTCCGCGAAGACCGATGCCTCCTGGATCAGGGTTGCGGGTTGGTTAAAAAAGAAACCGTGGCCCTGGCGCATAGGCAAGTGAAGGAACACGGGTGGGTTTTAGTCAGTAAAAGTCTGACACGCCCTTCCACTCCGCCCAGAGCGGCAGAAGTCATTTGATGAATTCCCATCCCAACAAAAAAAGGGACCCATAGATCACAAAAACTTATATTAGCTTCATTCTTGCAAATATTCATTCATTCATTCAATGAGCGGGAGAAATAATATGGTGTGCATGTATCTGGTGTATGATGGACTCTGTCATAACGTCCCACGGTTCGTCTGTCTAAATTTAACCAAAGGAAATATGCTATTTATCATATTTTATGGACTTCTGCGCATTTTATTCACCATAAATGCGAGTTTAGCTATTATGCTCACGTTATTTATTATTTTGTTATAATGACTCCTTGATACTTCATGACATGTCTCCATTAAATTTGAATTTGTACCTAGTTTCTGTAATGTAACTGGTTTTATAACTTAAAGTAGATTTTTAAACAGACTTAGAGTAGTTTTATTCTGAACAATAAATATGGCGCTGGCATGTTTTCCACATCAAAGCTATCAAATTGTTATATTTAATCATCCGATTAAAGTATCTGTTTAAAAAATAAGCTCTAAGACTAATACCTATATAAACTGTGGGTTATTTCGTGGCATCTGGCGCACAGGCAAGTAAAGGAACACGTTTTAGCCAGCAAAAAAAAAAATAATTTAATTGATTTCAGTCGTTCTAAATTCGTAAATAAATCCATATAAAAAAAAACAACAACAACCAATATTTTTGTTCGTCAGTACACTGCCATGAGTGCCACATCTAGTAAAACATATAATTCACTTTAGATCCGTGTTTGCTCGGTTGGTGTTTAGTTGATTTACTCTTTATTTAAAAACAACCTTCGAATTTTGTATTAATTTATTACTTTTACCGATGATCTTTTATGTACGCTCGCAAATATTTTTTGTACATTTAGTTTCTCAGTAAGTGAATTAGTGTAAATTCTTTATGAGAAATAATAAAGTTCTTAAACCATAAAAGTCTGACACGCCCTTCCGCTCCGCCCAGACCGAAAGAGGTCATTTCATGAATTCTCATCGTCAAAAAAAGGCAGATAGATATTTTTGAAAATGCATGGAAACATTTTAAGAATAAATCCCTTTTTCACCACGAACCAAAAAAATAATACCGATATCACGAAATACCTTCAAAATTCTTATTTTAAATCAACCGAGCTTATCAATATGCATACTCTTTCAAATAGTAAGTATCTCGCTACCCTTTGTCATGTCACTCAATAATATTTAAAAGCATTCCAAATATGAATCGATTCGATATAACTCTGAGTATGTCGTTCATGCAGCCGACGAGTACCGAACCAATGCAACGTACGACCGCCACCGCTCAATTTCCGTGTCGAAAACGAATCGCGAGTGGCTATTTAACATTCGAATTATCATATTTGAATTTTGAATTTTCAAATAGTGTCGCATGAAAATAGAGGTGACATGTAAAATTTGCGGGGGAGTTTTGGCGGGAAAGTTAAGCTGAGTGTCACGCTCATTTTTCATTGGACTTTTAAATTATTTATAGTGTTGTTTACTAAATAAAAGTGCGTGATTTATGTAGTAAAAAGTGCATTCAGTTAATAATTCATAAATAACATTGAGATAACGCAGCATAGTGGCCTCATCATAACTTTGCCTCAAACCTCCCTCGTAGAATGTTCACGCGGTCGTCTTTTTCGACATGAATAAAAATTCATTACGTGAAATTGGCTAAATGCACAAACCGTGCGAAACCAAAGAAAAAAAAATGCGGGAACTGTTTCGTTGGTCTTAGACAGTTGCTATTAATTCTACTGAACAGAAGACGTCCTCTAAAAAGATCTTCTGCCCAGCAGTGGGAAGATATTTCCCAGCGGATAGGCAGACAACACATTGTTACTATTTGGTGGATTGCTCTGGTTAGTTAGAGTTACCTCCTTGGATGAGTCCTGAAAAAGCATAATTACTGCTACTCGAAAATTTTAACATACTTATAGCATAAAAAAAAACTATAAACAAAGATGTTGCAGGGTAGTTGACTAAAAAAAACTAATTAGTCCGTCAGTTAGATTTCCAAAAAATACTAGAGACGTATTTTTTCTTTTTTCATATAAACAAAAAATGAGGACGACTCGTGTCGTCACTGCACGCTACACTTTTTAGCGAGCAGTGACGTCACCAGCCACCACTCCTGATCTTTGATGCCTTTTATATTTGACCATTTTTATTGATTTGATAAAACAAAATTTGAATGACGGACTAAATTAAAATCATTTTTTTTTTTTTACCCAGGAAACATCTCTATTAAACGCGATGTTGTAAAGACACGTTGTTGGATTTAAACGCTCGGCTCAGCGTTGTAAATAAAAAATTTCTTGACTGTGTACGGTTTCGTCTAAGAAAGTAATAGAGTAATTCAGTATTTTTACTCAGTACAAACTCAGTTATATCTGTAAAACTTCTGAAGTCTGACTTATTAGGTAACTTCGTTTCCTACTTCTAATTGGCTTAACCGACAGTGTTCGTGTCATAAAGCTATAAACTTTGCGGGTATTAATCCCGATTAAAAGTTGGTGCATTAGACGCAATCTTCCTTTTAGTTTAGGAACTGAAGCAAAATTGTAGATGTTACTTATACTTGATGATTTTAGTTAAATAGGGCTTAATAATATGTAGTGTTATGCAAGTATTATTGTTAACAACTTTACAGATTTTTATAAATATACAGCGGTGGCCTAGTGTAGCGGCGTAGATATCGGCCGCCCGAAACACGTGTCCAGTATTTTAAAGTAAAATTTCAAAAAAGATATGAATAATCACAAAATTATGAGCTTGTTGTCATACCTGGTTGTCCCAACAAAAATATTCTCAACGCACCGCTCACCCAGCCGCGCCTGCAGCGGCGCGGCCTAGTCCCATGATCTAACATCAGCTGAGTTGTGGGCTCGATACCCACACTGCAACAATTTCTAAATATATTTGGGAAAAATATAACACGGTGTAAAAATAATTGGAATCGATTCAGTTGCTTATTCTGAACAAACTATATTCAGGACAAAATAATGTTGTATATTTTTTTGAAGAAAAAAAAACATTCCCCCACACTTGGAATTTCTCCTGTATCGTGGATGCCTTTACAAACATATAAACTCACACAAACAGCCAGACCTGATACCCAAATAGAACGCCAAAATAGCGCAACCAAACTAAACGAAACATGTCGAAGACTTTTCTAATAGACCCCTCTCTCCGGCGCCGCTTCATGTCAGATACATTTGTGAGGTGCCACAACAATGACAGTTGATACACCGGTGTTAGGGCGTGTCGAAGCCGAATATCGTGTGAGACTGTCCACCCTTTTTGTATCCGGCAAGGTTTCATCACGGCACGGCATAAAAACCGCACCGTGGAAAAAACAAGTCCAGCTACAGACTTCCATAATACGACTACGACTGTGTCTACACAGAGCGAATAAACTGTATGTAGCTTTTCCCGGCAAGAAATAAGTGAATAGAGCGAATTGGACCAAAGAAAACCGTAAACATTTACTTTGAAGACTTAATGAAGTTATTACTAAAAGCCATTGAATTGTTGGGATGTTACTTACAATTACAGACATCATACTAATATTATAAATGGAAACTCAATACTTTATTGTTTTCCACGTGTATTCTTAGATGGTAATTTCTTAAAATTAGTTCATGTGGACCCTGTCGGGCACAACAGCATAAGTGAAGCTAGGAGAGAGGAAGCACTTTTTTACACTCTACTTCGTTACTTGCTAACGGGTGCGTGCGTGCGTGCGTGCGTGCGTGCGTGCGTGCGTGCGTGCGTGCGTGCGTGCGTGCATGCGTGCGTCTGTGTGTGTGTGTGTGTACGAATGTGTGTTTGTTTGTTTGTTTTGCTTTCACGCTGTAACTACCGATTGCTTTGAAATTTTGAAGTTAGAAGTCCGGATTAAATAATAGGGTACTTTATATCCCGGAAAAAAATTATATTCCCGAAGAAAATTTAAAAAGTGCGATATAACCGAATCATACTAATATTATAAATGGGAAAGTGTCATACTAATATTATAAATGAGAAAGTGACTTTGTTTGTTTGTTTGTTCCGCTTTCACGCCGTAACTACTGAACCGATTGCTTTGAAATTTTGCAGACGTAAAGTTAGAAGTCCTGTAATTAATAGGGTACTTCTTATCCCGGAAAAAATTGATCCTCCTCCTTCCTGAAGGAAATCTAAAAAGCGCGATATAACCAAACTCCACGCGGACGAAGCCGCGGGCGGAAAGCTAGTTCTGAATTAAAGGAAGGTCTGTGTGTGTGAGTTCCTTGCTCATTGACCTCCACAGGTATACCGTACAATGCTTTGGAATAGGTAACTAGCGTCAACCTTCTGATTGACAATTCGAAAGTGCCTGTAATTAATTGGTTTATTTGAAATAAATGCCATGAATATATGCTTAAAAATGCTTACATTGAAATATATAATACTTTGAACTTGAACATAAATACATTTTTTCACACTTAGCTTCTATAAATACACACATCAAAAGTGTCTAGGGATCAAGCATTTTTATGCGGATTTCTTGAGATTGAGATGTGGCTTTGTAATAAATTTATGATTTTATAAATGTATATGGATCCTTTTTGGTGCATTTCATAATTTGAATCAGGAACTGTGAATCAAATTCGAGTAAAAGATGAAAATCAGCTGTCAATATTTTCCCTATAAAAACATACAACGCATTGAAGACATTATTAGTGCTACTGTTTCCCTACTACTGATTAAAACCAACGTTATTATGGAGCGGCGACGTCATTTAAGCAGGGAAGAAATGCTCAGAGCCGTGGGAATGATAGAAGCTGGTTCCCGGCAACGTACTGTGGCTTTAGCTCTGAATACAAGTCAGAGTGTTATCAGTCGACTTTGGACACGTTACCGAAGCACTGGTACCGTGGCTGAGCGCCATGGAGGACAGTATCGCTGCACCACACGGAGACAAGACCGATACATTCAAATCTTAACTCGAAGAGCTCCAACAATAACCGCCATGATGTTAACCGTGAGGCTTCATCACTCTTCAGGGAACTTAATTAGCGACCAAACAGTCAGAAACCGCTTGCATGAAGTGAACCTTCATTCCCGAAGACCGCTACGGGTACCACCTATAGCAATGCACAATCGTAGGATTCGATATCAATGGGCTCTTGAACACAGAAATTGGGCAGAAGAACAATGGCGTTTCGTGTGCTTTTCTGATGAGTCTCGTTTTGGTATGAGACCGGATACAAGACGTATACGACACTGGAGAACCCCTGGACGCCAACAGCGATTAAAATCCTGCCAGGAAGTCCATCCTTATAGTGGTGGAACCATCATGGTATGGGCGGGTATTTGGATCGGCGGAAGAACTGAGTTGATTTGGATCAGAGGCAACCTCAACGCTCAAATTTATGCTGAAACGATTGTATCAGACGTCATCGTTCCTCTACAAGTGCAAATCGGTCCCTTATTTCAGTTAATGCATGATAATGCACGACCGCACACCGCAAGAGTTGTAAGACAGACTCTCGCCGCAGCTAACATCAATGTCCTGCCCTGGCCTGCTCAGTCGCCAGACTTGAACCCGATTGAGCATGCATGGGATATGCTACAGAGAAGAGCTCTGCCGAATATGGAGGGTATCCAGTCGCAAGAAGACCTTTTTTTGTTGTTGCAACGAACATGGGCGGCCATTCCACAGCGTGATTTGGATGAACTCATTTTGAGTATGCCAAACCGATGTTCTTGTGTTGTTAGTGTTCGCGGTAGAAACACGGATTATTAATTGTTTAAGTTACCCAATAAAATTTTAGAGAAAACTGTTATTTCAGTCTTTTCTTCGAACTTTTGTGTTAGTGGTTCAAATGTCAAATATCCCTTTATTAGGAAAATGGCAAATTTCTTTATTAATGCAAAGGTGACTTGGTTTATCGTTACTGTGACAAACGAAAACACTTTATTTGATGAATCCTTAAAGAAAATTTTAATTAATATCAATCAGGAGAAAAGTTATTGCAAAAATATATGTTGATCCCTAGACACTTTTGATGTGTGTATCTTCATTTTTTATTTATACTAGCTTTCCGCCCGCGACTTCGCCCGCGTAGTATTCGGTTATATGGCGCTTTTTAGATTTCCCTCGGGAATATCAAATTATTCCAGAATAAAAAGTACCTTATGCAAAATTTCAAAGTAAACGCTTCAGTAGTTACGGCGTGAAAGCGGAACAAAAAAACACTTTCCAATCTATATATTACTAATATATAAAGCTGAAGAGTTTGTATGTTTGTTTGTTTGTTTGTTCGCGCTAATCTCGGGAACTACTGGTCCGATTTGATAAATTCTTTTTGCGTTGGATAGCCCATTAATCCAGGAAGGCTTTAGGCTATATAACATCACGCTGCGACCAATAGGAGCGGAGCATAACTAACTCCACGCGAACGAAGTCGCTGGCGGCTGCTAGTTCATAATATTAGTAAGGATTTCTCTCTCAGGCCTGCCTAATTTCCCGCTTGTGTTTTCAAAAAGAAATTAAAAATCATCAAGCACAATAACATCCGTCACAATTCCCCATAACGCGTCCATTGTTCCGAAAATATAATGCTGGGCTTCCATAGTTCCTCACAACGCAATATCATTGCATTACATCGCTTCAAACTAGCGGCTGTAATCTGGCGTCATACATCGGATACCACGGAGTAGGACGGACATGGAGTAATAGAAAAATATAGTTTAAAAAACTAAAAAAAACATGGTTTTCAAGAATATCAAACTAAAAAGCTAAAAATAATTTTAAAAAAAGCGTGAGGCGCTTTGTGCCATAATTTTTGTATATTGAGCGCCTCACGCTTTTTTTTAAATTATTTTTTAGCTTTTTAGTTTGATATTCTTGAAAAGCATGTTTTTTTAGTGTTTTAAACTATATTTATTTTCAACTTTTTAGTTCGATATTATTTAAAAAAAACGAACGAACGTATTGAAAACGGTGGGACATTTTACAGTAATGAGCCGCTCACTCGTAGTCCAAAGAGTTAGAGACGGACAAACACACAAGCAAGCAAGCAAGCAAACAAACAAGCAAGCAAGCAAACATACAAGTGAAGCTAATAAAAAAACATGTAAAAAAAGAGTTGACAGTCAACTGATAGAAATACGACACTTCGGTGTATCGTTCATCTTTAAAATGAAAGATTGTTGGAAGGTTAGGGTATGAACATAAGCATATTTAATTGACAAAAAATAAACTTCATACTAGAATACAATTCCGGTTTTCAAACTTTGCTCAAATACACTTCAGTAGGCAACGCAATACTGTAGTCAGTTTTTCTGTCACGAAAGCAAGACGGTTTTACTTTGATAGATACTAACAAAGATATAAATCTGTATTGCGTATATTTAAATACACTATGTCTTTTATTTATAAAAATATTGCTTAAGCTTACCGATGAGCCAATGTTTACCTGTGTAATTTTGACGTTTAAAAGTCTCTTAACTTTAAGCGCCTTTTTTATTAACGTCGCTTAAAGTTAAATTTAAATAATTTAACTTTAAGCGACCTTTAGGTATAAATTTAAGAAACAGTTTTGAAAATCATTACACATTTACTTCTATCCACCTCACATATTCAGCTAACACTTCATTCAGTCCCACTCCGCGCCGCTCGTCATACATCGCATATTGTGTTTGCTCTGGTGGCGCAGACCATTGTCCGGCCGGTCGACTATCTGCTAATATCACTTAAGCGCTACCCGCTACATATGCCATGTCGACGTATCCACGAACATTGTCTGACAAAATCCCTTTATGAACGTCGGTCCGTCATATTTTTATATAAAAAATGTCCGTTTGTTTTCCTGTCACTTTGGTTTACTGCGCTGGTATTGGACGGTTACGGTTATGGTACGAAAAATTATTTATTTAATCTTTATGCACAAACATTGCACAATGCCTTAGGCATTTTCTGCCAGTCTACCTTGAGGTGATGCAGAGACAAAACATGGTAGGTGCAAATAAATTAAAGTTAAAAGAGAAAAAATATTATAATAAATACATACATACAAAATATAAACAGTAAAGAGAGATAAAAAAAGCCGGCCAAGTGCGAGTCGGACTCGCACACTGAGGGTTCCGCCGTACAAACGTAGCGGTCTCCAAAGCCTGGAGCACAGGCGTAGATTAGCCAGCCTTTCGGTCTTCCGTTACTACTTACTCCCCCCCGTCCCGCTTCGCCAGTAGGAAGCAAGCTGTCTGATAATCATTGACAACAAGAGGAAATTACAATTAATGTCTTTGAATATCTTTATAAGTACTAAGTATAACACAGCAGTTAGGACGCGTTTAGGTTATATACAGAACTACATTCACCAAAATATTTAGATTGAATGACGATTGTGTTGGTCTATGTTATGGTTTAACTAGTTACTCTGCCTAAACATTTTAAAAGGTTTCGGGTTTTTCTGTTAGGTTACCTTAAGCTATTGTTTCATACCAAAATTCAATATTCAATATCAGCGGGAAGTAGTCTATGTTTTGATTCCGTTGCGAGTAGTGGCGAATTTCAAAATATGCGGTATGATTATAGGTAGGTACCTCAGCATTTTGAATTTTTGCGTTGATTTAGAATTTTTCACATTTTAGAGGTAATTAGATTTAAGAAGTGTTTGATATGAATTTCAACTTTAATATCTCTACGCGTTCATGTGAAAAAGGGTAGGTAGTAAGTTTATAATTATTAAATATTTTATGTCATGTTAGCAAAAAATGTGTGTGGGTGGAATAAAGTTGTGAAAGAGATTCATGCTCGGACGCGGCTTGCTTTTCGGAGATGGGTCTTGCACGGAAAACCTGCATCGGGGGCTACATGAAAACTTTGAGAACTTTGGGAAACTGAGGGAAATGAAAACTTTGAGACAAACATTTAAATCAAAGTTGAAGTGGTGTCAGGACAATGAAACCCAGATTAAAATGGACATCATTGCAACCCTTCACGAAGATAATAAATTCAGTTCTTTTTGGAAGCAAACCAATTCTTTGAATCCCAGACCGAGTCTACCATCAAACGGTGATGGCTTGTCACAGAACAGTGATATAGCCGGCATGTTCATGAACCACTTTAGAGTTGTTCCGCATTTTGTAAGTACGTCGATGCGAGGCACTCAAGCCCCGTGTGAGGGCGATTCTCATTTAAGGTTCAGCGTGAAAGACGTAAAAGACGCGTTGAAAAGTATGAAGCGAGGTAGGTCGCCTGGGCACGATGGTGTGAGTGTTGAGCATTTAAGGTCCGCTGGTGTACATTTGCCTAGGCTACTCGCTATGTTCTTAAATTTTTGTATGGGTCACTCTTATCTGCCTAACGATCTCGTACGAACTGTTGTGATTCCTATTGTTAAAAAGAAGACCGATAATTCGATAATGGGCTAGAATGTGGGGTGACGCAGGGGGGGTTGACCTCGCCCAGCCTTTTTAACTTGTACATAGATCGGCTGGTTGGTGAGCTGAGTAGCACTCTGGTGGGTTGTTCTGTTGTTGGCAAAATGATTAACAACATAAGCTATGCTGATGACATGGTGCTGCTCAGCCCATCAATCTGTGGACTAAGGAAGTTAGTGGCTGTGTGTGAAAGGTATGCGGGGGCCCATGGCTTGAGGTATAATGCCACTAAAAGTGATATTATGGTATTTAAAGTTCGTAATAATACACCCACGAATATACCACCGGTGATGTTACAAGGAACACCATTAAAAGTGGTCTCTCAATTTAAATACCTCGGTCATGTGGTGACGGATTCTCTTACAGATCGCCAGGAAATAGATAGGGAGCAGTGAGTAGGTAAAACTGACACTCTTTAGAGCTTACTGCCAGTCGTTTTACTCGTGCAGCTTGTGGGCGAGGTATACGCAGAAGGCTTACAACGCTCTGCGCATCCAGTATAACAATGTTCTGACGATGTTGTTGGGGCTGCCTCGGTTTTGCAGTGCATCAGGCATGTTCGCGGAAGCGCGAATTGATGACTTTTATGCTATCATTCGCAAAAGGTGTGCTTCGATGTTGCGGCGATTTCGGGGCAGCCCGAACAGTATCCTAACTACACTGGTGGACAAGGTCGACGGACCTTTTATTAGGCTCTGGGCGGACAGACATGTGCGTGCACATATTCATGTCGCCAACTGATTCTCTTTTATTTTGTTTCCGTTTCACTAACATAGGATAAGTTTTTTACTAACAACATATGGGCCCTGCCTGAAATAAAATGTTTGAATTTGAAAAACAATATTTTAATATTTTATGTAACTTCAAATTTATCATTTTCGCAATTTTTCCTTTATCTGTCTATTATAACGTTACTTCATGCCGAATTTCAAGATTCTGAGTTCACGGGAAGTACCTTGTAGGTTTTGATTTCCTAGCGTAAGACGGAACTTCGTCTAAGGTGTCGGTATAAACTGCTGTATCTTTTGACCGCGTTAACTTAGAAGTTTGATTTTTTCACTGCTTAAAGGGACAATAGACCTAGGTATTTGGTATAAATTTCAATTTGATACCTTTATTCGTTCGTGAGAAATAAGGTAGTAAGTTTTATTTTATTAAAATATTTTTATTATATTATATAACTAAAAAATGTGATTTTCGCAATTTTTCCTATATTTGCATTATATGACAATGCTTCATGCCAAATTTCAAGATTCTGAGTTTACGGGAAGTATCCTGTAGGTTTTTATTCCTTTGCGAGTGTCGAAAATTTGTTGAAAATATCGACATAATCGGCTGTATCTTTTGATTGGCTTGGCTTAGAAGTTTGATATTTTCACAGCTTAAAGGGACAATAGACCTGAGTATTTCATGTGAATTTCAGTTTGATACGTCCACGCGTTCTTGAGATAAAGGGTCTTGACAGACAGACAGACAGGCAGACAGACAGACAGACGGACAACAAAGTGATCCTATAAGGGTTCCGTTTTTTCCTTTTGAGGTACGGAACCCTAAAAATATAGATAGAGAAACATAATCTACTTCTTCTTCTTCAGCCTGTAGAGGTCCAATGCTGGACAAAGGCCTCCACCATGGTTTTCCAGGAATTGGGAGGGTTTGCCATAATCCGCACGCTTGGCAGGCGGGTTGGGGATCGCAGTAATTTCATATTCCACAGGAGAAGCGCTCCTGGCCGTTTCCCTGGTGAGAGTTCCCTTAGTCGCCTCAACGACACCCATGGGAGGTTATGGGTTGGTACTATTCTAAGGGCGGTACCATACGGAGGATCTAAATCAAATAATAAAAATCTACTTACTGAATGGCAATTCGGCTAGGCCGTATGTGATTAGAATTTGAAGTTCTAAATTCCACTAGGTTTCGATTTTAAAGCGAGCGGCGGGCGACTAAAATCAACCGCAAAAATGCTCCGTCTCTGGCCGTCGATCCACATGGGCGTTCGAGATATAGTTGCAAAATAAACAAGTCATTACAATTTTTTTTAATGGTGGTGATTGGGCTTGTGAGGCGATTTGGTAACGATCTGGCGCACGGCATAATCGACCCTACGTATATGTAAATCCCCCATAATACTATGTATATTCCATTAACATAATTACTCACATATTGGATAAGTTTTTGACGTTAACTGTCGCTGAGATTAGATTGCGATTAGATTACGAACATTTTTATTCAACGTCTTCAATTTTGTTGGTTGACATGCCGATTTCTTCACGATTTTTTCCATCACCATTTTGAAAGTGGTAGTGTTGAAATAATTTGCACGAAGTAAAGCGCCTGACGGGGTTTGAACGGACGAACTACAAACTCGCAGGTTGGTATAACAAAGCAAGTTGTTGAAATACTATAGGTAGAAAGCATGCGTTAATTAAATATCAACCATTCTGAAAATGGAGCCGATTCACTTGTTCAAAAAATAAACAAAAAAAAAAATCTTTTTACAAAAAAAACAACCAACTTCCAAAAACCACTACAAAGTGAAAAATAACTAATATCGGAGGTCGGTATCTTTGGCTTTTGTTTTTTGGGTTTTACCCCACTCACTCTCACTGAGAGGAGGCCTGTGTCCCAGCAGTGGGAACATGAGAGGCTGATTATAAATATCATCGTGATACTGCATCCATTGAATAGTTTAATACTACGTACATTATATTGTTTACTAGCGGCCGCCAGCGACTTCGTTCGCGTAGAATTAGTCATGCTCAGCTCCTATTGGCAATATGTACGGCTGCGTTAGCTCCCGTTTTCGCAACATTTTTTGTTACTGCTCTGCTCCTATTGGCCTAAAGCCTTCCTGGATTAATAGGCTATCCAACGCAAAAATAATTTTTCAAATCGGACCAGTAGTTCCTGAGATTAGCGCGCACAAACAAACAAACTCTTCAGCTTTATATATTAGTAATATTTTCAAATCGGACCAGTAGTTCCTGAGATTAGCGCGCACAAACAAACAAACTCTTCAGCTTTGTATATTAGTATAGATAATAATGGCAGTCTAAATATAAACTTATGATGGCGTTGAGTTTATAGTTTCATAGAATAATTCTATCAACATTGGCTCAAAATATTTGCATATAATAAACAAGTTAATTAGCATCAGCCCGCGACTTTGTCCGCGTGAAACGGCTTGTTCCCCTGCCTCATCCTATTGGATCGCATAGCCCTCGAGACCTTGTAAAAGCCGCAGGAACTAATTGGAAGGAAGAAGTACAGGACCGGTCGAAGTGGAGATGGTTGAGAGAAGCTTATGCCCAGCAGTGGACGTTTTTTGACTAAAATGATGATGCCGATGGTCAAGAAAACTACAGTTACATTTTAGATATATGGATTAGTATAGATATAATAAACTTTGGATTAAACTTGTGAGGACTTATTATTTACTAGCTGCGCCCCGCGGTTTCACCCGCGTAGGTTTCGATATGTTTCGATATGATCGGCTCCTATTGGTCGCAGCGTGATGTTATATAATCTAAAGCCTTCCTTTTTTCAAATCGGTCCAGTAGTTCCTGAGATTAGCGGATTCAAACAAACAAACTCTTCAGCTTTATAGGTATATTAGTATAGATTTACAAACGCTATTGTTCATCACATAAAACAAAGAAGTACATACATTACACAGCTAACTGTACTGTGCTTAACTAACTCTACTTTGTTCAAGCCACGGTTATTCATGAGTCATCAATACACATATATTAAAGCCAAATTGGATAAAGAATAGAGGTAAACAAACGGTTGCTAGGCAACGACTACTTTATACCTAAAAGGAAGAAGTTAACAACCTTTTCTAGATAGATGATTTTCATGCAAGTAAGAATCCTACTTCCTACTAATGTAAACAGTTTATTTATGTTTATATATATATGACTAGCGGCCGCCAGCGACTTCGTTCGCGTGGAGTTATTTATGCTCCGCCCCTATTAGTCGCAGCGTGATGTTATATAGCCTAAAACCTTCCTGGATTAATGGGCTATCCAACGCAAAAAGAATTTTTCAAATCGGACCAGTAGTTCCCGAGATTAGCGCGAACAAACAAACTCTTCAGCTTTATATATTAAGTATAGATATAGATTTGTATAGAACACTTAACCAATTTGAATGAAATATGACACACATGTAAACTAATTTCCGAACAGGGTAAATTTTTGATACATATATTGTACGTAGTCTATATTTGAAAGTATTATAATGCATGTGTTATGCAGTTGATTTGAACAGTAGTTAATATACGCAACATTGTGTTGACAAATACCTCATCTTTATTTATTGGCTGAATTCCACAAAATGTGTTTAATACCTGGATTCCCTCCAGGTTTCTTTTTTGCAGGGCTATCACGTAAAATTAATGTCGGAATTTAATCGTTTTTCGAAATAGGAGGTTAATATGCATGTTATTTTAGTGATTCTATTGAAATATGCTGCAATAGGAATTACATGATTATTCATGTAAATTATAGGAGATTTGTAAATAGTGAGTTGTGATAAGCCTAAATTGGTTTGTTTACCTCTATTCTTTGTCGAGCTTGGCACACGTATAGACTGTAAAAATCTGTAGAATTATTTTTACCAAAGGATTGCCTAACACACTATTACTATCAATTGCAATAATTTTGAAGCTTATTGCCAATCCATTGTTCCATATGTTCAAAATATGTTGCTGATCTGTCAAAATGAAATCCATTGCTTCCATAGTTTGTTACGCAAGTACTGACCCTGCAACTCATTGGTCGATTCCCACGAATTAACTCTTCGGGAATGACCAAAATAATACTTTTAAATAATGGTATAAATACATATGTGTAAGGTTGAACGAAGTATTTTTTTAAATGTAATAAAACAGCGCTTGACCGCGATCCCGCCTCATGGTAAGCAGTGATATAATCGTTGATGAAAAAGCGCAATAATTTATTAAAAGCCTATTCACTCTAGCCTTGAAGACACTTAAATTGTAATCAGACGAGAAGACCACAGCCGGCCAGGCAGATTGTTCAAGTCCCTCGATGTACGAGTATAAAAGACGGGGCGAAACGCGTCGACCAGCCCCTTAGGGGGCGAACACATTATTGTGACATGATTACGACTAGTTGGGATCGTTTCAACCGAACAGACCAATAGGCGGCCCGAACGATCCCAACTGATACCAACTAGTCGCAATCATTTGACAAAAATGTGTTCGCCGATTAAGGGGCAGATCTTAGCGGTGTCAACAACGTAAGGATACTCGCTGTACGACGTGTCGGCCGATAATGGAACGGTGATGGCGGAATTAAGTCATGTAAAATTAATTTATGGGCGAATCGAACACCATATACAACGTGTAACATAAAGGGTATATACATAACAAAGGCATAGCATCTTGACATGATACCAAACGATATTGGGAGGCATTCCACGAAGCGCAGCCAAACGAAGCGCAGCTAGAGGTAGCGCATCTAACGTATTCCACTAAGCACACCCGTAGCTGGGCTTCAAATAATAATATTAAAATTATTAATTTTCTATTCCACGAAGCGCACCTATGAAATATCACTCGCATAGTGCGGGGACAATGAAATAAAATATCGATAGAAGAAAATATTTATTATTTAAAAGACGAACTTAAATTTCTAACATCATTCAGTTTCGCTATAATAATGTGTGGTGTATGTGTGTGTGTGTGTGTGTGTGTGTGTGTTATTTGTGTGTGTGTGTGTGTTATTTGTGTGTGTGTGTGTGTGTGTGTGTGTGTGGTCATATTGACATTCTTACTATTTAAAATCACAGATTGTTTCACCATTCTCTATCTATAATAAATAATCATTATTTAAAAAAAAAAAAATTTTTTTATTGTTTGTCAAAAATTGCAATAATTATTCTGAAATTAGAGTAAAAATGCCTAATTCAAAGCCTCAAAAACACGCTGAAATCAAAAATAAAATAATCGAAAACACAGTGAACGATTATAAAAATGGCTCAATTTCAGTTGGACATTGTCTAGAGAAATTAAGATTCTGATTAATAATAATTTATTTAATTAATAAGTATAGATACTAAATTGTCCATTTCTTCAAGATTATTTAAGAATCGAAGAAAATATTGTGATTTGTGATTTAACAATCTGTGATTCTACATAAAACTATGATATTTTTATTATTATTTAAAAGCTAAGGAAATCAACATAGATCTCATCTCTATAGGAAACTATATTTACAATGTTTATAGGTATTTGTCAGTTTTTATTGTAATTATGAAACAATCTGTGATTTTTTATGTTAAGTTGTAATGTTATAAGAAAACTTCAACATTAATCTCTATGTAAAAGAATATTTACAATGTTTTTTTTTATATTTCTCCAAGTTTATATTGTAATTATAAAACAAACTGTGATTTTTAATGTTAAAGTAGAGTATTTTTATTATTCATTAATAGGTAGTTCTAAGAAATTTTCAACATAGATCTCTATGTAAAACAATATTTAAAATGTTTTTTATATTTTTCCAAGTTTTTATTGAAATTAGTAAACAATCTGTGATTTTTTTTATGTTAGAGTATTTTTATTATTCATTAATAGGTAGTTTTAAGAAATTTTCAACATAGATCTCTATGTAAAACAATATTTAAAATGTTTTTGATATTTTTCCAAGTTTTTATTGAAACAATCTGTGATTTTTTTATGTTAAAGTAGAGTATTTTTATTATTCATTAATAGGTAGTTTTAAGAAATTTTCAACATAGATCTCTATGTAAAACAATATTTAAAATGTTTTTGATATTTTTCCAACTTTTTATTGAAATTAGGAAACAATCTGTGATTTTAAATAGTAAGAATGTCAATATGACCACACACACACACACACACACACAAATAACACACACACACACACAAATAACACACACACACACACATACACCACACATTATTATAACGAAACTGAATGATGTTAGAAATTTAAGTTCGTCTTTTAAATAATAAATATTTTCTTCTATCGATATTTTATTTCATTGTCCCCGCACTATGCGAGTGATATTTCATAGGTGCGCTTCGTGGAATAGAAAATTAATAATTTTAATATTATTATTTGAAGCCCAGCTACGGGTGTGCTTAGTGGAATACGTTAGATGCGCTTCCTCTAGCTGCGCTTCGTTTGGCTGCGCTTCGTGGAATGCCTCATATTGGAAGGGTTTTTTAATCCTATCTCTTTGTGTTAGGACGTTATGCGGAAAAACACCGCCTGTGATAGGCTACTGTCATACTAGTTGCACAGAGATATTGAAGACATTTATCGGATTTTGGCAAGTAACGTGACGGATGACAAGTAGTTATTAACGTATGTAGTGTGCTGCCACGTTTGTTATGATTTGATTTTAAGAAACACACGAAACCGAAAATTTGGTACCAATTTTTTGAGTATTTTATTTTGAGTTGAAACCCTTCCGATATCGTTTGATATCATCTAAAGATGCCATGCCCTTGGTATGTATATACCCTTTTTGTTACACGTTGTATACTAATATATAAAGCTGAAGAGTTTGTTTGTTTGATAGGAGCCAAGCAGAATAACTAACTACACGCGAACGAAGTCCCGGACGGCCCCTAATGTATAATAAAACTAGCTGCGCCGCGCGGTTTCACCCGCATAGGTTTTGTTATGTTTTCTTTTATATGCTCCGCTCCTATTGGTCGCAGCATGATATTATGTAGCCCACAGAAATCGTAGTAACAAATTTCTGTGATGTAGCCTAAGCCTTCCTAGATTAATGGGCTATCCAATGTAAAAAAAAACACGTTCAAACAAATAAACTCTTCAGCTTTATATTTTAGTAGAGATTTGACGACACGGTTGGTGCAATGGCTGAGCGATCGACTGCTGCGCTGCATGTCGCGGGTTCGAATCCCGCACGGAACAAATATGTAGTTGTATGGCCGGCCTACAGGTAGATGTTATGGGTCTCGCTGTTTGTATGTGAGTCTAAATGATTGTAAACTCACCAACGATAAAGGAGTAACTTCCAATGTGGGCAAGGTTTTTAAAATAAAAAAAAAAATAAAAAATTGCAATGATTTTTTAATGTCCATAAAAAATATAGAACACTTATTTTTTATTTATTTTTTTCATTCAAATACTTAGGAAGTTATATTGATTTTAAATGTCGCATGACGTTACGTCGTGGTACATAATATACCACGAGTGACGTAATTAGCCCCCACTCCGTAACTTTAATATTCTATATCTCAATATCTCAGTAGTTTTTGGTAACATTGCGGGGCACATTGCTCGCAGAACCGATGGCCGATGGAGCAGTAAGGTTCTGGAAAAATTAATAAAGAAATATGACAGACTGTACGAGCTTCACGTGCTGCCATCTGTGCCTGCCAACAAAGCATTTTTAAAGTAAACACTTGGTGAAGAAAAGTACCGTCAACTGCACATTTGTCTTGTACAGAATGCATTCGATTGACGCTACACTTAGCGGAGTAAGTAGTACATGAACGCAGTGTCGTTCCATCTGTCACTACTTCAATATTTATTTATACTGTGGCAGTCTCTAACAAAAGAATTACGATCGGAGAGTTCGAAGGGATTTTGTTAGGGCTTGCACTAAAAGTGGCCAAACAACTGCAGTGCCAAATAATTTACAGTAACATTGTTCGACCATTCTTGAAATCACGATATTTATTGATTTTACGATTGCTTGAAAACTTTCGCCTTAGAGTTCAATACAGTGGGGCCAATTGACTTAGTCAAAGGCAGTATACCTAGTATAGTGTTACATTAACCCCTTATTCATAAAAGTTGCTAAAAGGTAACTTAATTAAAAGATAAATAATTAGTGTCTGTTTAACCATTTTTTGACGTTTTAACGTCACTTAACTTTAATCCTACTTATCCTTACTAATATTCTAAATGGGAAAAAGTTAGTTTGTTTGTTCCGCTTTTACACCGTAACTACTGAACCGATTGCTTTGAAATTTAGCATACGTAAAGTTAGAAGTCCGGATTAAATAATAGGCTACTTTTTATCCCGGAAAATTTTGATATTTCCGAGGGAAATCTAAAAAGCGCCATATAACCGAACTTCACGCGGGCGAAGCCGCGGGCGGAAAGCTAGTTGTTTATAAATAAACACCTTAGTGTTTAAGGGGTTTATTTATAAACGATGATTAAAGCAAAGCGAAGTTAAATCGTTAAAAATGTATGGTTAAACAGTAACTAATCATTAGTTAACTTTAATCAACGTTTATGCATAAGGGGGCAAATGTATAAATGTCTGATTTTTTTTTTATTACTTATAAACTAGTGCTTGACTGCAATCCCGCCTGATGGTAAGCAGTGATGCAATCGTTGATGGTAAAACGCACTAGCTTATTAAGCCTATTCACTCAAAAAAACTGAGTGAATAGGAAGGAAGACGGCAGTTGAGCGAGGTGATGCAATGTTTAACCCAACAACACGACCAACGATGCTGCGCCAGAGGATGATCTGGAGACCCTCCACGACCAAACTCCCGACACAACAACATTAGGCACATCGTACCCGGTACACATCGCAACACAACTGCTCAGACCTGTCCTCCGTACGGCTTCACCAGACATCATGCCGGAACACGACGAATCGCTTGGCGGCAAGACTTTGTCTGGTGGGTGGTAACTTATGCCGGCGGCTGACCTACATACATATATGTTTTGTCTTGTTGAAATCTGGTCTAACAAGATCGTGTGCACACCCTAAGGCATCGATCACCCACTTCACGTCATAACTCACCCAAGCTTTTTACTGTTATGAAGCAAGATAAAACATACTATTACCCCTACGTAAGTAACTTCCCATTACGGCATGAAATAAGCGATCATTGTTGATGCTAAGTAGGTAATTTGAGTAAATTTCTTATCGCACCGGGAGCGGTCTGCGGTAAACTTGCCGGAGTGAGGGTACTCACTGACGTTTATCGGGTGCGGGTACCGCCGTCCAACCGTGAAGATAGTGTTTGTATGGGAAAACAATCGAATAACGCTTTAATTTTTATATTAAAACAGTCATGTCTGCTTTTGAATCTGATTCGTTCAATATTCGAAGTGCTTTTTTTAAGTCTAAAATAATGGCCGTCGTTCTTTATGTATCGGGTTCGATATTATCGACGCTAAAATAAAACATTTTTTTTCGGCTGTCACTGAAAATGCAACACTATAGAAATCACTACATATTATAAAACAAAGTCACTTTTTCTTTCCCCATGTCCCTTTGTATGATTAAATCTTTAAAACTACACAACAGATTTTGATGCTGTTTTTTTTTTAAATAGATAGAGAGTTTTTTTAAATATATATTATAAACCAGTGCTTGACCGTAATCCCGCCTGATGGTTAGCAGTGATGCGATCCTTGATGGTAAAGCGCGCTAGTTTATTAAGAGCCTATTCACTCTAGCCTTGAAGACACTCAAACTGTAGTCCGACGGAAACACCGCCGGACACCGGAAAGTATAAATAAATAAAGGAGGAGGCGAAACGCTTCGTACGGATAGAAAGAAAAAGAAAAAAAGAAAAGAGAAAGTGAAGGAAAGAGAGGAGAGAGGAGAGAAGCGGAGGGGGGGAGGGTGGAGGAGGGGGGGGAGGAAGAGAGGGAAGGAAAGAGGAAGTTTTATAAGTATAAGTAATAGCATCCATTAAATTATGGAGAAATACTATTATTTTTGAGATTTCTAATGTGATGTCGTAAATAATTAATTTTTTTCCGCGTTTACAGTGAAACACAGGCTGAACCCTACGAGATTTATCAAAATAATGTACTAAATATTGTACACATTGAAAAGGTCTTTAAAAAGTGCGCGATGGTATATGTCTATCACTTATGGATATCTCACAATAACATCGCCGCTATGTTTTTTTACAGCGTATCCATACTAATATTATAAATGCAAAAGTGACTCTGTCTGTCTGTCTGTCTGTCTGTTACGCTTTCTCGCTTAAACCTCTCAACCGATTCTGATGAAATTTGGCACAGACAATCTTTAGACCCTAAGAAAGAACATAGGCTACCTTTCATCCCGGAAAAATTTGATATTCCCGAGGGAAATCTAAAAAGCGCGATATAACCGAAGCGAATGCGGGCGAAGCCGCGGGCGGAAAGCTAGTTTAGTATAAAAATGCTGTCATTGCACCCGTGCGAAGCCGAGGCGAGTCGCTAGAAAATTATAAGAAAGAAGTTAATTCTTTGTTTGTTTCTATGGGTGTACCTAAGTACCTAAGCAGTTTTGCGTATCAACGCATATTTTTTTCTTTATGTTTTTATTTGCAAAGAAATGAATTTTCTGTCTTTCCTGCACTTTTCTTTTTTTGTTAGTTGCTTAAAAATCCTACCAAAAAATACAGCAAAATCAAAACACTAAAATCAACAAAAAAATCCCTACCAGATTAATACATAAACCCCTTTCTCCTCTCTAAAAAAATATAATTAGCAACACATCGGGTTTCCGGACAGCTGACAGTGGCATCTGCGGCAACGCGCGGGAACCCTAGCTGCGGCTGCGTGGACGCCGCGGGGACGCAGCGGGGGCCGGCGGCAAACGACGATGTCTCGTGAAAAATGGTTCAGATAATTTACGTAACATTTTTATGAAAAACGCTGAATTATATTATGAACCATTTTAGTCAAATGGCTGTCCATGTTTTGCCTTCTCAATTTTAACTAGTTGGGTATGTAGATACCTACTGGGTAAGGTCTGGAATAGGGAATTAGCCAAGAATTCAACGTATGATTCTACCTTTTGGATTTTTTGCGTAAGTTATCAAAAAGATAATTTGCTGTTGCTTGGAAAAGTGCGATTCCCAACACGGTCAAAATGTATGAAACAACTTCCTACTACAAAACAATGTTCAGCCACAGTTTAGGCTAACTATCATGGGCGTAGCCAGCCTTGGGCTCAGGGTGGGGCAACAGTCAACCTATCCCCCCCCCCTCTCCTGGTTTTATTTTTGTTTATTTAGGTACCTTATAGATCAGAGCCAGGGTGGGGCATGTGCCCCAGCTTGCCCCAGTGATGTATTATAAGTTAGCATGGGCCTACGCCCATGCTAACTTATAATACATCTGTTAAACATGACATCATCTATACTAATATATAAAGCTGAAGAGTGTTTGTTTGAACGCGCTAATCTCAAGAACTACTGGTCCGATCTGATTTTTTTTTAAATTTCACGTTAGATAGCCCATTAATCCAGGAAGGCATTAGGCTATATAACATCACGCTGCGACCGATAAGAGCGGAGCATAACTAACGCCACGCGAACGAAGTCGCTGGCGGCTGCTAGTCTACTATACATATAAACTTTGAAGTAACAAGAGTTTAAGTTTTTGTGGAGACCCTAGCTTTCTACGCTAAGCTATCTAACATGATTTTATTTCTTTTTTTTTTTACTTTAGCAGTCTGTGTACTCGACTTGGCTATTGATATTTTAATCATAGAAGCCGTAGACATGCTGTGTGGTGAATGAGCTTTGTGTGAACAATATATGTAGATGCTTTCTTTTACTTTTCCTAATCATCATCATCATCTCAGGTTGGGGTAAACGAGTCCTTGAGTGGAGACCGCGTCTCGGCAAACGTAGCGTGGGACGCCCTTGGGCGAGATGGAGCGACGACTTCAAAAAGGTGGCTGGTAGTGGCTGGCGGAGAACTGCTCAGGATCGAGCTTGTTGGCGTGCCATGAAGGAGGCCTATGTCCAGCAGTGGACGAGTAGAGGCTGATGATGATGATCATCATCAGCGTTAATCCCAGTCGAATCCGAGGGCAAGATGTAGCGACCACATCAAAATGTGGCTGGTAGTGGCTGGCGGAGAACTGCTCAGGATCAGGCTTGTTGGCGTGCCATGAAGGAGCCCTATGTCTCCAGCAGTGGACGAGTAGAGGCTGATGATGAAGTTTTATGATAATATATAGTATTGTGACTTTGAGCCTTATAAAGTCCATTGTAACGACGTTTACCCCTTGATGCCTGAAATAAATGGATATATAAATAAACTAGTGCGCTTTAAAACATTTTACCATTATTTTTCCGCAAAAATTTAATAAGTTACGTGGAAAGTTTAAGTTACAATGGAAGCTAAGAGATAGAAAAATTGATTAGAGTTCATGCACGCTCCAAAATATACCAACATCAGGACACCGTTAACTGCCAACAACAACGTAAAACTGAACTTTTCGCGGTATTTTAAAGTCACGTAGTTTATCATTACATTGCAGTGTATGTAGAAATTATTACTTAAGTTTCCACAAACATCACGAGTTGCATCGATGGGATAATTCGAAACAATTTGTTCAAACTCGTTGGAAAATTGAGTGAGAATATTTACTGTGGTTTGAAAGTTGAAAGTAATTGCAATCAAGATGTTACACTTAGATACTTGAGGAATTGGTTCATTGTTTAGTAATTGTATTGTTAGTTGGTGTGTTCCTAGATTCCTCGTAAATTGATTTGGTTGTTAGCTTTCTTTTTTTAGAATATCGAATGTCAATCGTGAAATTTATACTCGTGAATTGTCTTGAGATTTTCGTAAATTTATCAATAGTTTATAGTAATAGGGTACCTATTTGACTAAAAAAACTAATTAGTCACCGTCATTCAGATTTCGAAAAAATACCAGACACCTATTTTTCTTTTTCATATAAACAAAAACTGAAGACGACACAGTGCGTTGAAAACTCATGTGACGTCACTGCACACCGCTTTTTGGCAGGCAGTGACTTCACCAGCCACCACTCTCCTGATCTTTGATGCCTTTTGTCAATTTTATTGATTTGATAAAACAAAATATACGTATCAATATTTTCTATAATCTGAATGACAGGACTAAATAGATCAATTTTTTTTTTAACCCTTAGTTGGACTGGTAAGCAGGCCCCAGACTCCAAAGCTGAGAAAAAAAAGGCTTCCGGATGCGACTGGGATTAACGCGCATCCATATTGCAGTGGATAAGAACTTGATGTGTATGGGCTTGTTACTACCTACACATAATTATATTGTGAATGTATCAATGTATATAGTGCGATTGGATCTCATGTTAGACTTAGTAATAAACCAGCAGCTAAGATATTCGTTTCATTATCGCCGTACCTTCAATTAGAAGTAGGGTTGCTTAACGGAGCTTCGCCTCCACTTCCGTGCGGAAGTTCGCAAGAAATCGTATCTTCACTTCCGCCTCCGCCTCCGCACAATTTTTGCGGAGTTATAACGGAGTATATTTACGTATTTATAAAATAACGCGCAAGCTGCGACGCTCGATAACCGTCCACCGCGTTTTTGCGCGAAATAGTTAAGAATCAACTAGTGCGAGACGAGAATGCGGCAAATACAATTTGTTTCTCCTGGTTTTTCATTACTAGAAGGTAATATTTCTTTACTAAATTGCTACTATTAATACGTATTTCAAATAAAAAAATGTTTTAATTAATATAATTTAATTTTTTTGCCACTGCTATCACCTCCGCCTCCGTTTAACATCCGCATCCGCGGGGCCAGAACTCGTCGCCTCCGCATCCGCTTCCGCCTCCGCTAACAAGGATGCCGTTACAACCTAATTAGAACCATATTACAGAACTACTGGCCAAAGATCTCCCCCTAATTTTCCAATTTTCTTTTTAAGGTTTATGCTAGGTCAACTGGTAAAGGGTTCTACGCTCCAAATGGAAGCGGCCACTATCTTCATTGACTGAATTAGATAGTCTCTAAGACTGACAACGTATATACAGGCCCGTTCAATATTAAAACCAATAATCAAATTCTTTTCGAATGAACGATATACAGTATGTTAAACTAACAGAGGGCACGTTCCGTTAACCCGAAATAGTATAGCATACGCCTACATGCTAAAAATATTTCCATTCGAAAACAAAATGTTCAAATTTTTTTTAATAGGAAAATATTCAATAAAAATTTTAAGATGACATGTAAAGAAAACACACTGTACACGCGAACATGAAGACGGCAACGTCGCAATTTATTCTCCCTATTTTGATTTAAAACAGGAGGTTTCAAATTTATTTCAATTAAATTTTTTTATTCGGATTTTATGCTTATTTTTCTATGCTGATATTTTTTATTTTAATCTATTAATGATATATATTAACGAGAGTTTAAAAAGGGAACGCCCTCTGTTATTGCTGTATATCGGGAATAAAACCACTGACAAACGTCAAATCGTGTTGTCATTAGTACCTACTTAGTTCGAGCCACGATAATCATACGCCAGTACAAAATAACCGATTAGGAAAAACGGCTCAAACATGATTTGTGTTTGAGAGTTAAAGGTCCCCGAGAACGGTACAGAAATCGTCATATTACCAACTTTCTAGCAGTTCACCATTGATATAATATTAAACTAAAGACTAAGATAGTCACTAGCATTGAACTTAGGCATTTAAAGATTGTAATTCTAATCTCTTGCCTTAGTCACAACAAAAATGACAAAAACTAACGAATTACAAACGACAAAACTACTAGCCATCTTTTTCTTCTCTATGATTTCAGATTGCCCATCCTCCACACTGTAACGTGTGAAATGTACGTAGAATAAAAAATTTACATGTGCTGCTCCGTCGGCACATTTATTTCAGTTAATTTGTTTACGAACTTATCATATCTGTTAATATTATGTCAATGCAGTTCACCATATGAATAAAAACAAAACGAAATATAGCGCCATTGAACCCTTAATAAATATTTTCCGAATGAAACAAATTATTGTATCAATAATCATTCTGAAAGTACTATTATATCTATTGTCTCCCTACCTAAGCACACGTTAACAAGGCAAAATAATATCTAATTAATAAAGCAGGATGAAAAAATCTACTTAAAAAAAGTAGCTCCGAAACTGACTTCTTTAAAAAAATATCCGCAAGAAATTCGAGATAAAGGTATCAAATTAATTTTAACAAAGCAGGGATCTCGCGTTTTCTTCTTTTGTGGCAACGTACAATGAAAATTCGTTTGGTGAATATGACGCTATAAGGTACGCGGGAGAAAATATAATGATTTATTTATGTCAATGGGCCGTTTCGAAGCGGTGTTTTCTTAGCCAAATTGGTTATTGTTCGGCATAAAGTTCTTTTATTAGGCAGTATTAAAAAGAGCAGGTAGGGGGTTTTAGAGAGAGTATAATCAGGATGTTTTATTCAACAATTTCATGTCAAAATGGCTGTACGGCGAATTTTTACCTTGCGTTTGTTTTTTGCTAGTCATGTGAGTTTCTTAATACAAAGACATTGGCGGAGTCTAGACGTGGCCCGTATTGAAATAACCCTGGCAGATTGTACACCCCTTTAATGGCTGATTAAACGTGGGGCAATAAAACTAATAGTGAACGTCACTCTGTCGTAAACTGTGTTATTAACGAATAAGAGCCTTGGTGTGTGTTTCCATTGTAACTAATTACCTACGAGTGCTTTTTATTTAAAATTACATTACATTATAATTAATTATTTAAATTTATTCAGGTAAATTAGGTATAGGTACCTATGTGTGCATGTTTTATTGTGAAAATTACATTACATTATAATTATTTATTTGATTTACCATCAACCTTTTATCGTCCCACCGCTGGCTTTAGGTCTCATCTCTACAGAGAAGGATTAAGCGTAATCACCACGCTTGCTCAATGCTGGGTTGGCGACTTCAGACTTGAAAGTCCAGTTTCACTTCACCTTTTTAAATAAGTCATTGGTGTCCAAGATAAACTTATAAAGGAACAAAATAACTTACAGAATACTTAGTTACATAGGTACTTGCCTGACCTGGAATCGAACCCGCACACTCACACTTGACAGGCTGGTGTTTAACCACCAGGCCACCACGACAATTAAAAAACTGATTCCTAAAACTATTAATAAACTAAAATGTTGCCTTGAAATATTCAATAGTAATGTACCCAAAGAGACTGAAGCGGCATTGCCTGATATATGGCAATACTCGTCCTCTGGACAAGGTAAAACACAGGTTATGTTAATATTATTTACCATATTGCTTACAACAATGTAAATAATATTATTATAACTTACCTTTTAAATTTACAAACCATTATTCAGCCGATAACCATAGAAATTTTGATATATTCGTACAGCCGATAAGCATACGGGTACATTCGTAAAACAATGGACACACGCGACTTATTCGTTCTTATAAAGAAACAAATATGAGCTGCCAACATCTTTGACGTATGACATGATGTCTAATCTCTCGTATTTATGCCTTTTTCTTTTACTCGCTTTAAACTCATTTAACCTTGGATCTTCATTTTTCGCCAAAGAAACGACCACTACTGCAACTGATGTATAAGTATTTCTTATGGTATTCATAAATTGAATTTTCTTTTGTTTTTTAAATTGTATCTTTAACTAGCTGCACAACACGGTTTCATCGTAGATTTCGATATGTTTTTTATGCTCGCTCCTGTTCGTCACCCAGCGTGATGTTATATAGCTTAAAAAGCCTTCCTGGATTAATGGGCTATCCAGAAAATATTTTTCAAATCGGACCCGGAGTTTCTGAGATTCAACGTTCAAAACCCAGACAAAACAAACTCTTCAGCTTTATATATTAGTATAAGATTTTAGTTTTGATAGTATTCACATCACATTTTTTGGTTGTAATTTTGATAGTACTCTTATTGTATTATTAATACTTAGCATTCTTCCACTTCGACCGTACTCTTATGTATCCAGCAGTTCCTGCGGCCATCACAAGATTATGGTTTCACCTTGTGGGAAACCTTCCAATGCTCAAGCCTAGCGGCCATCATTCTGTTCTGCGAATAAAGTAACCTAAAATTCTTAGTTATATTTGAAAAGAAAAACGCTTATCATCATAATTATTATCACATTCCTTTGCAAATCGAAATGTTTATAGAATGATAAAATTAGATTTGACATCTGATATGGAGAAATGGAAGTTATACAGATAGGGATGAACCGATTTTCCTGTATCATGAATATTAATGGCCTAGACTACATAACTATTCAGGGAGCTGAGCTACTAAAGCTAAACTGTATGAACATATTAACTATTGACAAAAGATATGCGAAATGGCAAAAGAAATTTGATTGTTATGATCTTTAATTTAGACTCGGTGCAAACAGGCCACCGACTACAACCGCCGGCTGTCGCGCGATACCGCCATATTTGTATCAGTCCCAGAAACGAGCGGCGGTGTTCAGGGAAGCATCAAAATCCATTGAGCCGCATCCTCATACGCAGAATATCTATCAGTTGACTGCACGGAGGGTGGCACAGTGTCAGTCTCTCGGCGTCTTATTATTATTTACAGCGACCACTGGACCGTGCTCAGCAGCGTGTGGCCGCCACGGCAACGTGTTTAGCCGTCTATCTATATACTAAACATATAAAGCAGAAGAGTTTGTTTGTTTGTATGTTTGTTTGTTTGTTTGAACGCGCTAATCTCGGCAAATACTCGTCCGATTTGAAAAATTCTTTTTCGTTGGATAGCCCGGTAATCCAGGAAGGCTATAGGCTATAACATCACGCTGCGACCAATAGGGCGGAGCATAACTAAATCCACGCGAACGAAGTCGCTGGCGGCCGCTAGTACAAAATATAAGAGAAATGTCAGTGGCAGACACTGGCCACCAACAACGATAAGCTCTTTTCTTACAACCCGCGGCCATGGCAGAGGCACTCGCAGCCCTGGCAGACGCTAGTCTCCTTGGTTGTATAGTGGAGATAACCAAGGTTGGTGAAGACATTACATAAATGGCAAGTGATCTGGTTAAAAGGTATTAAGGCACAAAAGAGTATCAAAATATATAATTACTATGGAAAATATAATTTATGAAGAAGACTTATACATTATACATTGTGCTCAAATGATAGAAGCAACATAAATATGTAACGAGGAAATGTAATCCATATTATGATTTTAAAAAGGTGCCCGTAAGGTTTCTTGCACGTTCTTCTCCATAGAGATCTACTTTGGAACGTGCAATTTTAGCTTCACTTTTTCTTGGACTGACCGACATTGACTATTCAAAATCAAACGTACCAAGTGATTGTTAGTTTGAAATAAACAATTTTGATTTGAGACTCGACATATATACCCATTTATGATATATTTTTCATATGTAGTTGTTGTTTTTTTGAAATATCGTTTAAAAGGGGATGAGAAATAAATCAATAATTAAATGTCTTTTCCTTCCCTATTTTTATGCAAAATTACTTTGTGTTTATGCGAAACCTGAAACACACGTCCAGTATTTTAACCGACTTCAAAAGGAGGAGGTTACTCAATTCGACCGTATATATGCTTTTTTTATGTTTGTTCGCGCATAACTTCGTCGTTTATGAACCGATTTTGATAATTCTTTTACTGTTGGAAATAAGACGATCCCAAGGTGGTCTCATGATAAGATATCAGGGTTTGATGGTGGAAGACTAGAGAAACAAGGGAACTTTCAAAAATTGCAGGGGCGACTAGTGCATTTCTTAGCATTTTCATTAAGTATTTTAAAGCACTACAATTTAATAAAGATCTGGAGTAGATCTGATGATGGAGCCGGAGACAGTCGAAGGAACTCCTCAACAATTCACAGCAGCTACCTTTGTTTGGGCTCGATTAATTTGTATTGATAAGAACTTTACACCTAGATGGGTTGTGACTGTCATAAGAGGTCTGATGATGAAGACAGAGGCCAGTTCCGGAACTCCTCAACGGTTTACAGTAGCAACTTTGTGGTTGGACTTAATTAATTTGTATTGATGAGACCTTGCACCCATTGGGTTAAAATAATGGTCTGTAGTAAAATTTGATGATGAAGACCATAGGCAGTTGAGAGAATACTTACGGGTAAAATTATAGTAAACAAAATTACGTTGTTTCCCAACTATATTTGCGTCAGCTTCTAGTCTGACCGGGTGCAATGAATACATAGTACCTACTTGTAACAACTAAAAGTGTAAATAAAAACTTTTAAAAAAACAACCGACTTCCAAAACCACTACAAAGTGAAAAATAACTAATAAAGTCGGTGTCAAAACGAATATAAAACCAAAGACACCGACTTCCGAAAATTAGTTATTTTTCACTTTGTAGTGCTTTTTTAGGAAGTCAGTTGCTTTTTTTTTAAAAAGTTTTTAAGTAAAAAGAGTCTATGTACGAAATTTCAAAGATATCATGAAAAATCACAAAGTTATGAGCTTGTTATCTTGCGTGCTTGTCCCCAACAAAGGAAATATGGTCAACGCGTCTTGCGTTTTATTGATAATAGTTTCTGTTTGTTTGTTTGTAATTAAAGTAGTGATGACATTATTCCAACACACTTGTAGGGTTTTGGACTGTCGTTACAGTCATGTATAGGCAGATATTATTATACAATATGTAAAAGAAAACCCTGTCCGATCCGAAGGTATTGGTATCGATAACTGATTCTAATAATGCCTACAAAGCCAGGTTAAACTTAAAAAAACAAAAAAAAACCTAAAAAATAAATATTATTTCAAAAAAAGCGAGATGAAATTTATACATGTGCGGTAAGCAACCGTCGCGATTCGCTCATAATAATACCGGTGTTGTCACTTTTTAAAATTGCAAATTTCGGGAAGTTGGAATTAATTTCGCGGGAAAAAAGATTATTTTAAATTCATTAGTATTACTATGATGATTACGTAAATTTATATTATATTTGGTCATGTGTTTACTAACCTTTATTATCCTTACAGGTCGGACGGGGTTTTTTCTTTACATATTGTATACCTACTTTACTCGTAAATTCAGCTGTAAGCAGTAAAATAAAAATGCAGTATAATTTACTTACAACATATTAATTTTACTTAGAACAAACTACATTGTATATTCAGATTTCGTAGAAAGAAAAAATAACGTTGTATATTTATATATTTTACTATTTACGACTGTAGCCTAAATTATAAATGTGAAGTTTTCGACCATGGCTTCGCCCGCGTGGAGTTCAGTTATATCGCGTTTC
Source organism: Sesamia nonagrioides (assembly GCA_017933935.1). Taxonomy (NCBI): domain Eukaryota; kingdom Metazoa; phylum Arthropoda; class Insecta; order Lepidoptera; family Noctuidae; genus Sesamia; species Sesamia nonagrioides. Next base: position 169,477 of record JADWQK010000123.1, read on the forward strand.
AAAGAGAACTCTTCAAAAGTCGGAATCATAACTAACCTATGTTATTTCTCAAGGTCAACTCTATCTTTGTACCAAATTTCAATAAAATCGGTTCCAGTGGTTTTAGACGTGAAAGCGTAACACACAGAAAGACAGACGAGTTACTTTCGCATTTATAATGTTAGTAGGGATTAATCCGTTTATAATCATTCAGAATTACACGAAAAGATAATTATACTATTTATTAACTAGATACAAGAAAGGATTATATTATCTAGATAATTGCTAATTTATAATAGGTAAGAAAAAGCTTTCGTAAAATTAGCTTGTCAACGCGTAGCCCAATAGTGGATATCCCAATTGTATTTAACGGGGATTAATTAACAGATTGATTGCGTGGATATGTTACCGGCCAAACCCGATTTCAGGACAAACTAGTGTTGCCTAGGCTAACTAGTTCTTTAGCCTACGCGTTGGATAAACCAGTTTAGGCTAGTCAAACTAATTTATCCTAAGCCCGATAGGATAGACTAATTTAGGCTAGGCCAAACTGAATTGATCTGATATAAACTCTACACACTCTAGGATGATAAACTGGTGTGGCCCTGGTCTAAACTTTATTATAGTATATCTAGAATTTCTAGAAGTCAAAATAAATAGATAGGCTGAATAAAATACTCCTTAATTGGAAAAATAATCAAAGAGAGGAAGTAGAAAGTTCTATTCCAAGTATGGCGATTGTTTATACACCTGAATGATGGCGCGGTTTGCAATTCATTGAAACACATTTCATTTCGTTGAAACGTTGCTTCATAAGCCCATCATGTTCTCAATTTATATCTTGATTGGCACATTCAACAAAATTTGAGCTTTGACTGTGCCTGGGTTTTCAGTGCAGAAATCACCAAGGAGTTCTGGCCACAGATTGGAAGCTCATATAATATTATTTACAAATTCCTAAGGATTGAAGAATACTTACGGCATATATAGTTTAGAAATACATATATGTACTAATGGTAGGCTCTCTTAGATTAGAACTCAAATTGTCCAGAAAACCCAGGCATATTCAAAGCCTGGGCTCTGTTGAATGTGCTAATCAAGATACAGAGACAATGGTATACTCTTGGATGAAGGACAATGTTTAAACAAAATGGTCAGAAAGCTTGAGATAAGTTTCAATTCCACAACACGCCTACCATTCAGGGGATAAAACAATCGCCATACAAGACATTATTTTATCCTACACCTACTTTTCTTGACGGAGACCCAGATCAGATGTCCGACTGACGCGGCGTAACTCGGCTACCCGGGATACTCTTTGGAGCATCATTTCCTGCAGCGTGCCGGGGTCTGTGTGTATGTCCGCAATGACATCTGTTGCCGGCGCCTCCGTCACCTCGAAGACCCTCACTTCCCGTCCCTATGGCTGTTGGTTGACACTGGTGTGGACAAAATTGTTTACACCTGTGTCTACCGATCGCACAGCGGTGATCAGGAGACAACTCGTTTGTTTGACCACCTCAGTGAGGCTGCTGACAATGCGCTGCATCGGCACCCTGACGCTCAGTTCGTCGCTCTGGGGGACTTCAACGCCTGCCACCAGGACTGGCTCTTCCCATACCAGAGGACCGACCACACTGGGAGAGAAGCGCGAAACTTCGCGCTTTCTATGGGCCTTTCCTAGCTGGTAGAGCAAGCGACTAGGGTGCCTGATGTAGTTGGCCATACTGCCAACTGTTTGGACCTTCTGCTGACCACTGATCCGGACAGATGTGTTGTAACATTTTCCTCACCGTTGGGAACTTCAGACCACTGTCTGGTGAAGTCTGTATCGTCCTTCTCCCCACCAGATCACGACTCTCGTGGTGACCGGCGAATGTGGCGATACAGGTCAGCGGATTGGGATGAGAAGCGCTACTTCTTTGCGTCTTATCCTTGGCAGCAGATCTGCTTCTCTTCTGACAATCCGTCGAGCTGTGCGGACGCTATAACCGATGTGGTGCGTCAAGCTATGGAGTATTTTATCCCATTCAATGACGTGCCCGTCGGTGGCTCGGCTCGCCCATGGTTCATTGCCGATTGTGTCCAAGCTGAACAGCGTAAGCACACGGCATTTCTCGCCTGGGTCGACGCTCGTGACCGCGGAGTTCCGGATCTAAGCTCAAAGAAGAGAGCCTTTAACCGTGCTGCCAAGTCCTACAAGAAGGCGCTCAAGAAGGCTCGCTTCGACCGCATTACCCATATTGGCAACAAGTTATCTGCGCAGCCATCCGGTAGCAGATCTTTTTGGTCCCTTGCCAAATCGGTTGAGGCGAACTTCTGTCGGCCCTCACTGCCTCCGCTGGTTAGGCCTGATGGAACAGTAGCTCATACGGCGAGTGAGAAAGCAGGTCTCTTTGCTTCTCTCTTTGCCCATAATTCGCGTCTTGATACTGGCAGTGCTACTCCACCTAATTTACCTCATTGCGGAGCTTCAATGCCTGAGGTTCGCATTAGAAACAAGGAGGTTCTGAGAGTACTGTGTCGTCTGGACGTGAATAAGGCTAGTGGTCCGGATGGTATACCAGCGTTTGTTCTTAAAGCATGTGCGCCCGAGTTGTCTCCTGTATTGACGCGCTTGTATCGCCTCTCATTTAGGACTGGTATAGTGCCCAAGTCCTGGAAGCTTGCTAACGTGCAGCCCGTGCCCAAGAAGGGTAGTCGTGCCGATCCTGCCAACTATCGACCGATTTCGATCACCTCCATACTTTGCAAAATTATGGAGCGTGTATTGAACTCGCGCCTCTTGGCATACCTGGAAGGTAACGATCTCCTCAGTGACCGACAGTACGGGTTTCGCCGCAATCGGTCAACTGGGGACCTACTGGTGTATGCCACTCACTTGTGGGGCGAGGCCCTCGAGAAGAATGGAGAAGCGATTGCTGTCTCCCTTGATGTCTCGAAGGCCTTCGACCGGGTATGGCACGCTGGCCTTTTGAGTAAGCTTCCAGCGTACGGCATTTCCCCTAGCCTGACTGGCTGGGTAAAAGACTTCCTGACTGAACGGTCCCTCCGAGTTGTTGTCGACGGGTGCTCTTCTGAGCCCATGTCAACTAATGCCGGTGTTCCTCAGGGGTCTGTTCTCTCTGCAACTCTGTTCCTGCTGCATATTAACGATCTGCTGATGCCCGGTATTTATGGGTATGCAGATGACAGCACAGTTGTAGAGAGATACCTGCCGAATGCTCGGGCTAGTAGGGAATCAATCCGGTCCGAAAGAGAGGCCATGGTTGAGCGAACGAGTGTTGCACTGCAGGCAGTCTCCGAATGGGGCAATGCCAATCTTGTAGCATTCAATGCCGCCAAAACTCAGGCGTGTCTTTTCACCGCCAAAAGGAGCCCGTTCACCTTGGCCCCTACTTTTCGGAATGTGTCCTTGGAGTGTTCCGACCGCCTTCAGCTTTTTGGAGTTGAGATTTCCTCGAACCTTAACTTTGGGCGGTTCATTGAGTCCAAGGCCAAGGTGGCTGCCAGGAAACTTGGCGTTATCGCAAAGGTCCGGCAGTAGTTCACACCTGGGCAGCTTCTAATGTTATACAAAGCACAGGTCCGTTCGTGTGTGGAGTACTGCAGCCACATTTGGGCTGGTGCTGCCAAGTGTCACCTGGCCACTTTGGATTCAGTGGAGAGACGTGCAAAGAGGCTGATTAGTGACCCTGATCTAACTCGAGTTGGTCTCCAAAGCCTAGAGCACAGGCATAGAGTAGCCAGCCTTTCGGTGTTCTATAGGATGCATTTCGGGGAGTGTGCGATGGAATTGCATGATTTAATTCCCCCATCTCCGTTCCACCAGCGGACGACCCATCGTACGGCTGGTTTCCACCCTTACGTTGTTAACACCACTACGATCCGGACGAAGCGTTTCGCCTCCTCCTTTATACCGCGTACATCGAGGGACTGGAACAATTTGCCCGCGGCGGTGTTTCCGTCGGACTACAATTGGAGTGTCTTCAAGGCTAGAGTGAATAGGCTCTTAATAAACTAGTTCGCTTTACCATCAACGATTGCGTCACTGCTTACCATCAGGCAGGATTGCGGTCAAGCGCTGGTTTATAATATGTAAAAAAAAAAAAAATATTTGGAATAGAACCCAGAGTTGGACTTTCGACTTCCTCTTTGATTATTTTTTCAATTAAGGAGTATTTTAATCAACTTACCTATTTATTTTGACTTTCTAGATATACTACAATGTTTAGACTAGGCCATACCAGTTTATTGTAGGGTGTGCGTATTTATATCAGGATCAACTAGTTTGGCCTAGCCTAAACTGGTCTATCCTATCGGGCTTAGGGTAAATTAGTTTGGACTAGCCTAAACTGGTTTATCCTATCATATATAGGAAGAACTAGTTTAGCCTAGGCAAAACTAGCTTATCCTGAAATCGGGTTTGGCCGGTAACAGATATATGTCTAGGTAACACACACATACTTAATCCTACTTATAACGTAAAAGTTTCTATCGATGTATATTTCTTACTCATAAACGCAAAAACTACTGAACGGATTTGGATGAAATTTCGCACACAGATGGTTTATAACCAGGATTAACGTATGGTATAGTCTTAATCCCGATATTCACACGGGATCGAAACTTGTGCGGGTAAAACCACGGGGCACAACTAACTACACACATCAAAAGTGTCTAGGGATCAAGCATTTTTATGCGGATTTCTTGAGATTGAGATGTGGCTTTGTAATAAATTTATGATTTTATAAATTTATATGGATCCTTTTTGGTGCATTTCATAATTTGAATCAGGAACTGTGAATCAAATTCGAGTAAAAGATGAAAATCAGCTGTCAATATTTTCCCTATAAAAACATACAACGCATTGAAGACATTATTAGTGCTACTGTTTCCCTACTACTGATTAAAACCAACGTTATTATGGAGCGGCGACGTCATTTAAGCAGGGAAGAAATGCTCAGAGCCGTGGGAATGATAGAAGCTGGTTCCCGGCAACGTACTGTGGCTTTAGCTCTGAATACAAGTCAGAGTGTTATCAGTCGACTTTGGACACGTTACCGAAGCACTGGTACCGTGGCTGAGCGCCATGGAGGACGGTATCGCTGCACCACACGGAGACAAGACCGATACATTCAAATCTTAACTCGAAGAGCTCCAACAATAACCGCCATGATGTTAGCCGTGAGGCTTCATCACTCTTCAGGGAACTTAATTAGCGACCAAACAGTCAGAAACCGCTTGCATGAAGTGAACCTTCATTCCCGAAGACCGCTACGGGTACCACCTATAGCAATGCACAATCGTAGGATTCGATATCAATGGGCTCTTGAACACAGAAATTGGGCAGAAGAACAATGGCGTTTCGTGTGCTTTTCTGATGAGTCTCGTTTTGGTATGAGACCGGATACAAGACGTATACGACACTGGAGAACCCCTGGACGCCAACAGCGATTAAAATCCTGCCAGGAAGTCCATCCTTATAGTGGTGGAACCATCATGGTATGGGCGGGTATTTGGATCGGCGGAAGAACTGAGTTGATTTGGATCAGAGGCAACCTCAACGCTCAAATTTATGCTGAAACGATTGTATCAGACGTCATCGTTCCTCTACAAGTGCAAATCGGTCCCTTATTTCAGTTAATGCATGATAATGCACGACCGCACACCGCAAGAGTTGTAAGACAGACTCTCGCCGCAGCTAACATCAATGTCCTGCCCTGGCCTGCTCAGTCGCCAGACTTGAACCCGATTGAGCATGCATGGGATATGCTACAGAGAAGAGCTCTGCCGAATATGGAGGGTATCCAGTCGCAAGAAGACCTTTTTTTGTTGTTGCAACGAACATGGGCGGCCATTCCACAGCGTGATTTGGATGAACTCATTTTGAGTATGCCAAACCGATGTTCTTGTGTTGTTAGTGTTCGCGGTAGAAACACGGATTATTAATTGTTTAAGTTACCCAATAAAATTTTAGAGAAAACTGTTATTTCAGTCTTTTTTTCGAACTTTTGTGTTAGTGGTTCAAATGTCAAATATCCCTTTATTAGGAAAATGGCAAATTTCTTTATTAATGCAAAGGTGACTTGGTTTATCGTTACTGTGACAAACGAAAACACTTTATTTGATGAATCCTTAAAGAAAATTTTAATTAATATCAATCAGTAGAAAAGTTATTGCAAAAATATATGTTGATCCCTAGACACTTTTGATGTGTGTAATAAGGCTATAATGTTTCCACTGTTGAGACACCGGCCTCCTTTCCGTGGAGAGAGGCGCAGTGTGGGTGGTTACAGGTAAAGGTACCAACCATCCACATTGGGACATCCTCATCCACTCCTGCTGACAGAGGTCAAAAGGACAGAAGATAAAATATTGGTTTACTCCTTAAGATATTCCATAGACAGTTTAGAAGTTATTAGACAGACATTATAGACAGCCTCCGTGGCGATGGCGTAGCGGTAGCAAACGCGGCCGCTGCGCAAGGAGGCGCGGGTTCTATCCTCGGGCAGTGCAAGTATTTGTATGCATGAATATGAATGTTTGAACTGGTCTGGTCGTGCCTCGTAAAGCTCGTTAAGCCGTTGGTCCCGATTGCCATCATCATCATCATCATCATCGTCAACCTTTTTATCGTCCCACTGCTGGGCACAGGTCTCCCCTCATACAGAGAAGAACTAAGCGTAATCATAATCATCATCATCATCTCCGATTGCCATACGAACATCTAATGGCAGTCGTTACAGGTTGTTGGAGCCCTCAAAAGTCGGCGGGTTGTGGAGGTCAGACGGCAGTCGTTTCATGGAAAATATCGAAGTTTAGCCAAAATCAGTAGTTACACTGGTAAAAACCCCAGACTCCAAAGCTGAAAAAGCTTCGGATGCGACTGGGATTAACGCTGAGGTGATGATTAATTTGGAAGTTATTAAAAACATGACATCTAAAAATAAATACATCAATTTACGTCATGCGCGGACTAATTTGACAGGACTGAGCTAATATTTATCTTCTGTCTTTTTCATAATGAACTAGAAACAAACTTATATAAATTTAGTTTAGTTTGTGATCAAAGGAATCAGAGCCATTTTATTCAAATACTAAAACTAAATACTTGTTATTATAGTTAAAAGCAAAACTCAAATCAAAAACTAATCTCCACTAACTTCTCATACTTTGTTTCGTCCATAACACTTTCAAACAAGATCATATTACGATTATTACTCTTGGGGGGAACGTGAAACAAAACCTCTCAATCCGAGCAATAAAGCTTTGCAAGCTTTAGTTGTGTAATGGTCAACTTACGAAGATATTAATGAGTTCTTCGTGACTAGCAAATGGCGAGAACCGAAACAAAACTAACAATGATGAATCGCACTGATATTAGTTTCTGGTGCCTGTTAGATGGGGTCTTATTTATGGAGAACTAGCTTTCCGCCCGCGGCTTCGCCCGCGTGGAATTCGCTTTTTAGATTCCTCATTTTCGGAAATTATTAATCGTATCATTTAACTTCTAAGTTTACATGTGCATATTCGTTTGCATTATATAAGACCTTGTTTTAAACGAAGCACCATTTATCACCGAATTGGTATGAAGCTTACAATATTTTTGTTGTTCCTTGGGAATATCATCTTTTCCGGGATAAAAAAGTGCCCTATTATTTAATCCGGACTTCTAAATTTAAGGCTGCAAAATTTCAAAGCAATCGGTTCAATAGTTACGGTGTGAAAGCGGAACAAACAAAGAAATAAACTCACTTTCTGATTCATAACATTAGAAAGGATAAACCTTGTTTTCCTTTCTTTAAGATAGCTCTGCCGGTCTTTTCTTTTTGTCGTAGCTAACGCTGTTCTACTCCTGGGCCTCTTTTTATAATTATAAACTAGTGCATAACCGCAATCCTGCCTGATGGTAATCAGTAATGCAATCGTTGATGGTAAGGCGCGATAGTTTATTAAGAGCCTATTCACCCAGAAAAACTGAGTGAATAGGAAGGAAGGCGGTGGATGAGCGAGTTGATGCAATGTTAAACCGAACAACACGACTAATGATGCTGCACCAAAGGAAATTGATCTGAAGACCCTCCACGACCAAACTCCCGGCACAACAGCATTTTTTGATGGAACTTTTACAGCAATCTCCTACGTCTACTGCGACCTCACTGTCTCAAGGCACTCATTTTCTACTACTTAGGCTTAGTTTGTCCTGCAAGCGGCAGACATGTCCTGCCCACTCCAATTTAAGTTGGAGAGCCTTTTGAATCACGTCTCCTATCTTTGTTTTGAAGCGCAGTATTGTGTATCGAACACAATAAGTACTCCCATTCTGTATAAAATCACCATGATAAGTTTGGTTGAGTAAGTTTGTAAGAGATGTCATTCCACTCCACGCTAAGAAATGGCACTATTGACTATGACAGCTCTCTTCACTAAAGTTTGCAAGATTGTTTACAAAATATATCGGCTTTAGGGTTGTGTTTTAATTGTAATATAGTGACAGATTTAAACCATAAGTTGTTATCATTTGATATTCAAAATAGATCCTATCAAATTATTAAACCATTCAACACATTATTTGTGCTTGTCCAATAAATTTCAAGAGTAGTTGAATCTTGGCATATATTTCATCATCTCAGCCACATGAAATCCACTACTGGAAATAGGCTTCCCTCAAGGATTTCCAAAAAGAACAGTTGGACGCGGCCTGCACCCAGCGCTTCTCTGCAATTTTGGTCAGGTTATCCGACTACCTAGTCGGTGAGAACCCGACCCTGCGCTTGCCGGCACGTAGTCACCATTCAATGTTTGAATGATGAATTCTGCCTCATGGGCTCTACGTGTTATGCGCCCCGCCCACTACACTGCAAAGAGCACTAATCCGCTGGGCAATGTCGGCGAAATTCGTTCTTCTACGAATCTCCTCATTCCTGATTCGGTCACGTAGAGAAACACCTAGCATCTCCATAGCTCTCCGTGCGACCTTGAGCTTTCTTATAAGGCCAATTAAATAGTGAGGGACCACGTTTCTGATCACTTTAAAAGTGAACCAAAAGAAAGCATTGCCATTACCCACGCTCATTCCGTTTAATGCATCGAAAATATTGAATTTTATTTTGACGAAATATCTACAAATTGATCTGTGCTCTGGCTGCTGTCTTTGTCAACTTTTTAGGTTTTCTGTTTCAGCATTTTCCCTGAAAAACTTAGTTTTCGTCACAGAGCACGTCCATCCCAGTAACAAAATCCTAGGATTCACAGCTACATAAACATATCCAGAATAGACATACAGGCGACCGCGGAGGTATTTCCAGTTAGTGTCTATGTTTTTATTTTTTGTGGCTGGCAACACGCTGAACCTTGTTGGTTTAGACACTCCTTTTTGTTACTCCTGCTATAAATATGGCGGTAAAAAATTTATTTTTAGGGATACACGGTACGCGAGTGTGCTTATTAAGACACAAAATATGTAGGTACTATCTAGGGGTTTTGTTACATTGGTTTATTGATAGGTGCAGAAGTAAATAACAAAGCATTTCTTTTTAAACTAATTTAAGAAAATCATGCACAATAGTTTAATGTTACAATGAGCATATTATACAGGGTGTATCTCACATCGTAACGCAAACTTCGCGAAAAGGCTAGACCGCATGCCACTAATAAAATTATGATAGTCATTTATGTCGTTAATGAACGGTTACAGAATACACACTGTTTAAAAAAAGTGTCGGCTCGGCTTTTGAACGTTGCAAGCGTGCCGCCGTGCGAGTTTGTAGGTATAACGTTGATCCCTATTATTATGTGAACTCTATTAAATCAGCTGATAAGATCGTTTTTCGGGTTTTGTTTTCATTGCGCTTTTTATGTAATTAGCGAATAATTTAATTTTGACTTTAAGATCTTATTGGGTTATAAAATCATAGCAATTGTGAATGGTCTGAAGTGAAAAAAAATTACATTTATTTTTTTTAAATCATGAAAAAGGCGACGTAAAATTCGACCACTGGGGGGTTCAGAATCATGTACTGGATCCATGGTACTCGTTTGTGCGTCGATGTCAGATACACCCCTTATGTACGGACGACAGCAGGTCAAGCTACCTCCAACTACCGAATGTTCCCAATCAACCTTGAGCCTTAATGCTTTAGGGATAAGTTTGAAAATCTAATAAAGACTGATAGATTGTAGTCGCTTGATGTGCTGTCGTCTGTACATTGAGACATGTTTGGAGCCTCCATTTTAGCAAACAATGCTGATCTTTTCTGTAAACCTTATAGTCAATAATTAGGTGAAATGAGCTTAAAGTGAGCTGTTGTGTAGAGTGAACTAAAATTTTATGAGTTGGTTACAGAATCCCTCAGCTGTTGCGCTAATAATTTGATCGATTTCATTTATTATCGAGTTAACGTTTTCAACCTACCGTTATTCGAATAACACTTGCTCGAAAACGAATTCGGATAACATGTTATCGTTTTCACGTCATTCTATGTCAGGTATAACCCTGGATATTTGTTTTATTTAAAACTAGCTGTGCCCCGCGGTTTCACCCGCGTAAGCTTCGAACCGAAAGTGATCAGTTGATAATTGATATAAAATAAGAGCCTGTTAAAATAATGGGAGCAATATGTACGTCCGCGTTTGCTCCAACTTTCGCAACATTTTTTGTTCCTGCTCTGCTCCTATTGGTCATAGCGGGATGTTTTATAGCGTATGTCCTTTCTCAGGCTCTAGACTATCTGTGTACCAAATTTCATTACAATCGGTTCAGTAGTTTTGGCGTGAAAGCCGGACAGTCAGACAGACAGAGATGCTTTCGTATTTATAATATTAGTATGGATAACATCAATATGAAAGACTAGCGGCCGCCAGCGACTTCGTTCGCATGGAGTTATTTATGCTCCGCTCCTATTGGTCGCAGCGTGATGTTATACCTATAACCTAAGGCCTTTCTGGATTAATGGGCAAAGAAATTTTCAATTCGGACCAATAGTTCCTGATATTAGCGCGTTCAAACAAACAACCTCTTCAGCTTTATATATTAGTATAGGTAGATTTGGAAATTAAGAAAGTTATCTTTTACCTAAAGAAAATTCTTCTTTACCTTAGGTAAAAGGTAACTTTTACTGTACATACGAATACGTGTTTTGCGAATTTAATATTTATTATATCACACAGACAGGTGTCACGAGCGCTTTCTCTCGATGACTGGAATCTAATTCACAAACGTCTGGTACACAATTAAGCATATTTTACTTTTTAGAAAGGTTTGAAGGGGACGTGAATTATTTAAGGAAAAGAGCTTTAATATAGAAAAGTACAGAAGCTCTGTGCAAGAGTGAACATCATATGTTTTAAATCAAACTTAAACCAATAAATATGGACACTTATGAAACGTCATTTCCTCATTTCCTTTCCTATCTCTTTTCCCCCACGTTAAATCTTATGAATTTATATGTATGTCCGTCTCCTTTTTAATCTCGCTTTTTCGTTTCATCGACTTTCAAACCGCAACGATGTTTTCTCTTCCAAAGCTAAATAGTATAGTAATAGGTTTTACCAATCTTTGACTAAACTGCAAAATATATCTAAAACTTTACAGTACTCACTTTGTATCATCATCACAGCGTTAATCCCAGTCGCATCCGAAGCCTTTTCAGCTTTGGAGTCTGGGGTCCGCTTTTACCGGTCCAACTGCTGATATGGCTAAACTTCGACATTTTCCGTGAAGCGACTGCCGTCTGACCTCCACAATTCGAAGGCGATATCTAAGCATTGCAGTTAAACCAATTGTTAGACTTTTGAGGGCTCCAACAACCCATAACGACTGCCACTAGATGTTCATATGGCATCCGGGACCAACGTCATAACGTGCTTTCCGAGGCACGACCAGACCAGTGCAAATATTCATATTCATGCATACAAATATTTGCACTGTACGGGGATCGAACCCGCGCCTCCATTCGCAACGGCTGCGTTCGCTACCGCTACGCCATGGAGGCTGTCTAGTTAAATACACAGGAAACAATTCCCAACCTTTAAAAAAATATAAAATATCTTCTTCCAAGATATAACTTCCTTTTAATAATAATCACAGACTTATATCAAAACTTAGCGTATGTTTAGAGTGCATTAGAGACCGTCGCCGGCAGATGGCGCTGCCGACTAACGCTAATGACGTCGCTCCCACTAAATTATTTTTACGACTACCCGCGAGACTCGATCTCGCACCAAGCGCAGATTCCCGCACTATTTATAATGTTTTTAATGCTGTCATAGAATGCAACAGACACTTTTAAGATTTTATTTATGAATATTGGTTGTGTTCGTGGTATTTTTGTGAACAAAAATAGTGTGAGATAGTTAAAGGGTGGTTCCACGAATGTAAATTGTATTTTTATTTTTTTCAAAGCTTCTACAATGGTAAGAATGTTTCAACACAGTTAATATTCAGTGAATAATGCAACCTATTCGGCACAAATTTTACATAATTCAAGTTAATTATTTTTTTTTTTCGAACAGTGCTTACGCAACCCCCGATTGGTGCCGGCCTGCTACTGTGGGTCTCCTCAGGTCCTAACTTTTGGGAGCGGCAGGCGTCCCCGAGTCTGTCACTGTGGCCTGACTAGCTGGGAAAAGATTTTCTAACTGAACGGTCCCTCTGAGTTGTTATCGAGGTTGTCATCAGAGCACACGTCGACTAATGCCAACTTAATTGTTTTTTGCTTTTATGATCTACCTTTGAGATTTTTAGTTTGAAGTTAAAGTTACGATTTCACCTTGGAAATGTAACCTATCTATCTGTCTACATAACCAAGTAGGTAATAATGAAGTTATCCGGAAAATAACCGAAGTTACAAACATAACTTGCAGAGTTAGCAAGCCGAAATAGCAGCAGTCGGTGGAGTAGATCAGCCCTGAAGTGGAGACCATGTATCGGCAAGCGTAGTGTGGACCAAAGAAAGATGGAAATAAAATGAAATCGTTTATTATGCAAGTAGGATCACTGATCACTTCTTTTTAAACTAGTAGGAGCCGGCATTTCCTAACTGAGTACCTCTGAGAAAGCCGAAACAAACTCAGGGATAATCGTCTTTTTTCAAGTGCAGACATTAAACAGACAGTTGGCTGGCCAGACTGGAAGCAGAGAAGTTAACGAAGAATAATTGACATTATTTTAAAAATCATCGCTGAACATTTGATTATTTGAGCTGATTCAGTCAAATATTCAGTAGGTAGTAGTAGTTAGTATACGAAGTGAATCAGCGATGATTCATACCGCAATGAGTTTAAGTCATGTACCTACAACGAAAACAAATCCGATTATAATTGCCGAAGAATGTTACGTCTTAGATAAAAAATCGAAGAACTTTTTTATGTATTGCTGGTCTGTTTTTTTTTTTTGTGATATTGTACTACCGCCCTGTGGTTTCACTCCGCGTAAATTCCGATCCCGTCTGGATATCGGAAAAAAAATATATGTACTATGTAGGATATGGATACTAGTAGGGTATGATAATAGTAAATATGGATACGGGAACAGCAGTTTAATTACCACTTATCATCATCGTCATCTCAGAGTTAATCCCAGTCGCATCCGAAGCTTTTTCAGCTTTGCAGTCTGGGGTCCGCTTTACCATTCTAACTGCTGCATATTTGCATATTTTCCGAGAAACGACTGCCGCCTGACCTCCACAACGAAGCATTGCCGTTTTAAGCGCACTACTCACCAAAGCCCGGCGGCACAACCCGCCGAAACAACCCGGGCGGCCTATGTTAAAATAAGCAAATCGGTAACCTTCGCCCGCGCGTATTGCCCGCCGACACATCGGCGGCTAGCGTACTGCAAGCGCTCAGTTGCCTGGTGACATTTCAGCTGTAGTGACGTGCTAGTATTTCAACTGCCAAATAAGTTTCTGATGTCGAGCCGCCGACATGCCGCCGGCAAAGTTTTACGACTTGCAATGATTGAAGCCACCAACCTAGCCCGCCGGCAAAATGTTGCCGACATATGCCGCCGGGCCGGGCTTCGGTGTGTAGAGCGCTTAATTACCACTATCACTCCCAAATATACATACGTAACATAAAGCCAGGTAATAATATCAGGGTTGGAGTGAAACACTGAGATACGTTGTGAGACCAGAAATCTACTAACCTATTTTTTTCTGGGTGAGAAATCATCAAATGACCTCTCCCGCTCTGGGCAGAGCGGAAGGGCGTGGCAGATTTTTCTGACTAAACCCAACTGTGTTTCTTCACTTGCCTGTGCGCCAGGGCCACGGCTTCTTTTTTAACCAACCCGCAACCCTGGCCCAGGAGGCATCGGTCTTCGTGGACCCGTCACGATGTGCTGACATCTCTTTAAAGCGCATGAAACACAACGCGCCATCGACCTGGGCCTGCACCCTAATTTCATAAGTTCAAATTTGTTTGCTCAATGGCACTTTGCATCTATGTATATCATACGTGTCTACATTGAGCAAACAATTTTTTTCATATTTTTTTTTTTTCAGTAATGCCCTTTATTGTATAAACTTAAGGCTATTTAAGTTACAAGTATACCTTATTAATATATTGTGTGATAAAATGCATATTGCACACATAGAAAGGAAATTTAGATGATACGAATAAAATAAGTACTTAGTTATTACAAGTAAACAAGATTACGTCCGTAAATAGCGACACGTATTTTTTTTTTTTTTTTTTTCCCAACCCACTGCAACTCCTGAAAGCCAGAATCAACAGTGGAGACCGCCAGAAAAACGCCGAGCAATGAAGCTCGACGAGTCCCGGAGAAATGTTTCAACTGTCTTGGGTCCCGCAACGAAATTAATCAGAAAAGAATAGCGGAGGAGTAAGAAAAAAGATATTTTTTCCACTTCCCTCCATAACAAGCAGGAGACAGAATAGAACTAGGCCAATCGGCACAAAGGGACATTATTGCAATTGGGAGAAGCCCAGATTGCCAAGCACCACGGAATAACATTTGATCAAGTTAATGGGTCCTAAGTAGGTATCTGCTGTTACAATTGATTCCAATAATAGGTATGGCAAAAGCGCCTGAACGCACGGAAATTAGTTCTAGTTTCAACAAGGTCCGTATAATAAACAACTCCGGATGTAACTTGTACACTATCCAACATAATATTGCGTTCATTCTGCCAAAGAATACACTCCCACAAGATGTGATGTGCGGACTGTTCAAATTCACAGTTCGATGTAGAACACTGACACAAAGGCGAAGGAACAAGTTTAAAAGAATACAGTTTACTTTTAAAGTTGCCATGACCTGTGAGAAATTGGGCAACGCAGTGGTCAACCTCCAGCCATGTCTTAGCCAGCCGATCGCCAACGGATGGAAGGAACAGATGGAGGCCCTTGATGGAATTATCCCACCTACTTTGCCATTCGGATAAGAGGTCCTCCCAGACGTCAGTCTGAGGTTTAAATAATCTAGAAATTCTATTGAGGTCGCGTCGTGTAACAAAGTTAGTGTCCATGGCCTCCCCCCTCGCGGAGTAGTACATTGAAGCACGTCGCTGTACTTCAAGATCGACTGGAAGTACACCTGCCAGAACGGGTAAGGCTTCAGTACTGACTGTTCTATACGCCTTGCATAAAAATATCAATGCCAAACGTTGGCTTTGAAGCAGTTTACGTCGCGCCGCCCCTATGCTGGCCCTATCGGCCCAAACAGGTGCACCGTAGCACATACATCCTAAGTAGGTAGCTCCATATATAGTTTTTAAAGTTAGGAATGATAGACCCCAAGTTGCTTTGGATATTCTAGTTAGGGCATAAAAGTTCCTTTTAGCTTTTTCGCCAACTATTTTTATATGTTCGATAAATGAAAAATTCCTTTCTAAGACCATACCAAGGTAGCATACGGATTGCTGTTTTTTAACGGGAACGTTATTAAATTTAATAGTAGGCAATGATTTAAGATTACCTTTTAGTAGAAGTTGATAGGTTTTATGCGGCGCAAACGCTAGGCGGTTACGATCACCCCACTGAGATATTAGATTTAGGCAAGTATGGGCCAAGTTCTCAAGTCCGGCTCGGGTACTTGATTGAATGAGCAGTAGGCCATCGTCCGCGTAACCAGTAAGTGAACAGCCGCAAGGAAGCGGGATCGCGAGAAAATCATCAAAACCCAAATTCCATAAATAAGGACCGACAACTGAACCCTGAGGACATCCCATGGTCAGTGCTTTAGTACTAGAAAAATGACCGAGCTTAAGTACCGCGGAACCGTTTATAAAGTACGAGTAAACGAGATTATATATATTTCTATAGCAACCGCGGTTTTTTAATTTTAACAACAGCATAGGCCACCAAGCGTTATCAAAAGCCCCAGAAATATCCAAAAAGATACCAATCACGTACTTGTGTTCCGACTGGTTAACGGTTCTTCTGACAGAAAGCGCCGCGTCGACTGTTGATTTACCGATGGTGAAGCCATATTGATTACTATGAAATTTTGGACCGTTCGGTAGTAACCGTGGAACGATGAGGCGCTCAAGAAGTTTCCCCAAAGATGGTAGAAGCGTGATAGGCCGATATGACTTCGGATCATCCGGTGGTTTATCACCACACTTTGGTATTATTCGTATGAAACCGCGTCGCCATTTACGAGGAAAAACGCCTTCAGCAATGCATCGGTTATATACAGTTAAGATGGCATCACCCGCTGTTTTACACGCTTCTTTAATCATCCTATTAGATATTTTATCTTCCCCTGATGATTTGTTGACCGGTAGTTTTCTAACAATATTTATAAATTCGTCATTAGATGGTACGTCTGACATTGGTGATTCAGGTGGCACAGGAGCCCACGCTCGAATCTGTTGGTGGTAGTCGCTATCGTTAGCCGGTGAATCATCAGGGATAAGTGTATTAATTAGTACTTTTGTTGTTTCCTCTATGCCCGTGGTATGCTTATCATTGACCTTAATGTTTTGAACGTATGCAAGGTCGACCGATCTGTTAGCTTTAAATTCGTGATATAAGGGAGACCACGGACCCTCCCTGTCAAGTTTGTCAACGATTTTCCGCAACAAGTTACCCTTAGATTTTTCCACCGATGCTTTATAGCGTGACTTGGCAACTCTAAAAGCATTTAAAGCGGACGTAAGAAGATCTCCAGTAATCTTTCGGCTCTTGAGTTTATTTAACTGTCTACGCGCTCTGCGATATCTTTTGCGCTGTTCAACTAAATAATCACTCCACCATTCACATCTACGAATATTGGTCATAGATCCACGACCAATGGCGATGTCAGCACAGTAGGTAAAGGTTTCTGACATAATGTCAGCACTTTCTTCGGCTGACAGCCCGTCCCGAGTGAACTCCTTGGCGTGACACGCAAAAAGCGAGCCAAAAAATTCCCAGTTCGCACCTTTACATCTATATCTGAAATTACCAGGAATATGAGACGGACCCTGAATATAACCAGGAACAAATTCGTACACGATCAGGCGATGATCACTACAAGACGCGTCCGGTAGGACACGCCACCTATCCAAACGTACGTCGGCACTAGAAAGTGTGACGTCAATACAAGATTCGCCTATTTGGCTGCAAAAAGTAGGTGGTGCATCGGGGGTATTATGAATCGATAGGTTCATCTCAGCAATGAAATCCTCAACAGCGCAGCGTCGTTCGGTATCGGTTGCCCGAACCTTGCCATACCACAGAGACGATGACGCGTTGACATCCGCGCCAACGATCACTTTGCAGCCCGCGAGTGACCGCAAGACATGACGGAGATTATGTATATGAGGAGTAACAGGATCTGAATATTGAAAGTAACAGCTTACAACGAATACTTTAAAAGAAGCTGATGAGACTTCAGCAACCGCACAGTGTGGCGTCATGAGGTCACGTATAGACGTTACCGTAAAGTTAGAAGACCGCGCAACATAAATTCCGGCTCGCGCCCTACAATCCAGCTGTACTACCCTGTGACGTAAACTTGAGTTTTGATATTGTTCTTGAATGAGTACAAGGTCTAAGTTATAGTCAATAATTAATTTATCTAACTCTGATGTCGCCACCTTATCGTTGTGAAGGTTTAATTGCCCTATGCTTAGACTATCCATCTTAATTAGTAATTAGTATGTAGGATAAGTTGTTCGAGTTTTAATTTATAGGTACCGCACTGTTCAGACCCGCAGCGATGGTCAAAAGGTTTTTTAAAACGTTTACACGCCGCGCAAACCGGGGTAAAATTTAAATCGTCCTTATGCGGACAAACATTGGTTTCGTGGGCCTCAGAACATATAGCGCAGGTTGGTGATTTATTAGCGCAATGCTTTTTCACGTGACCGAATTGCTGACAATACGCGCAACGAACTACCTCGACACGTATGACATATATACATATGTAAATGCAAAGTGCCTATACTCAACAACGTATACAGTGCAATGAATGTCGTTGAACTGTCACTATTAAACCCATTGCTACTGATAGTTTGTTACGCAATCACCCTGCTGGTCCTTCCCGCCTCAAAATCCTCAAATCTACTAGCCTAACATTAGTATTCTACCTACTTACTGCTTACCTTTCATCGTAATGGCGGCAAGCGCGGGAGTTCTATGTACTTTTTGCCGGAAACATTAAAGTATTGCCAGTTGTAATATTAAAACGAGGTTTGTTACACAATACGCCACAACACACATAGAATATAATAGTTTACTCTTTATTATGTACACCATATAAATTACAGAAATATAAATATAAAGACTTTACAAAGGGTGACACAGTGGGTGGTCTTCTCGCTAAGAGCGATTTTTTACAGACAACCTATGGATGGAATACTAAGGGGAAGGAGAGAGAAATAGTGTAGGTAGTCTACAGTGTACTATTTACATAGATTATATAATAAATATGTACATTAAGTGTATCATAATAGTCTAATAAATATATACATAGGAAAAAATTTTTTTTTTTATTTCCGACCACAATGCGGGCGAAGCTGCAGGCAAATGCTAGATTAATATAGTATAAATAAATAAATAAATATGTACAGACATATCACACATATTGAGCTAGCCTCAAAGTAAGTTCGAGACTTTTGTTATGGGATACTAACTCAACGATACTATATTTATAATAGATACATACCTATACAGATGCGGTGTACATGGCCAGCAACACCACAGACCCTATGCCTGTGTGCATAGGCGGAGACTTGGTCGAGTGCACAGACCAATTTAAATACTTGGGGCCTGTGCTCCGCGCGTCCGGCGATATTGATTGTGACGTTAAAGCACGCATTTCCGCAGCTTGGGCAAAATGGCGTGAGGTGACAGGTGTCATTTGTGACCCCAAAATGCCGGTTAAGCTTAAGGGACAGGTCTATAAGACCATCATCAGACCTGTCCTTCTGTATGGCAGTGAGGCGTGGCCTGTGCTTGAGCGACACAAGCAGGAGCTGCGTGTCACGGAGATGAATATGCTGCGGTGGATGTGTGGAGTTACGCGGAAAGACCGCATTAGAAACTCCCGCATCCGTGGCAGTCTCCGTGTCCGTGACATAGCAGACAAACTGCAAGAGAGTCGCCTGCGCTGGTATGGTCACGTCTTACGTAACCCGGCAGGTTACGTGGGTAACAAATGTCTTGCCATGGCGCCTCCGCCGGGCCGGAACAAGCGAGGTAGACCAAAGAAGTGCTGGCTAGATGTTGTAAGAGATGACATGCGTGCCAACAAGCTCTTACCACAGGATGCTAAAGATCGTGCGAAATGGAGGAGAATGTGCAGGAAAGCGAACCCTGGGCTCCAACGCGAAAGCCGCTGATACAACCGGGACAAACGCTGAGATGATGATGACATACCTAAACAGATAAACATCCAAGACTCTGGCCAATCAGGAAAATATCGTTTTCCATCATGACCTGGCGGGGATCGAACCCGGGGCCTCCACGTAGCAGGCAGGGGTGTTGACCGGCGCGCCACGGAGGACGTCATTTCATTCATAGTCCTAATAGTTATTTAACATACGGTGCGAAGCCAATATAATAAAACCTTATTCTATGTATAGGTAATCGATTTTATTGGGGGTTCTATAAAAGCATAATAAACCTGCTCTGTTAATACTTAGTGTTTCTGCAAATAGAGCCACAACTTTGTCTACAGTTTACAGCAGAACGAAGTTTACAGCATAATATTAAAATAATTTAATCGTCCCTTATCCCAGGTGTAAACTAAGGGCGAGTAAACTAAAACACAACACTGTCGTAAAACGTGTTAATAAGTGTAAAACAGCTGAGACTAACATATTAGTACTGGTGTTATGAGTGTGTTCTATCCATTTTATTATCCAAGTAATCCTGCTATGTAAATATATATGTACCTACCTACTATATGTAAAGAAAACCCTGTCCGATCCGTGAAGGTATTGTTAGGTATCGATAACTGATTCTCCTAATGCCTAAAAAGCCGGACTAAACCTACAATCTTTAGACCCTGAGAAAGAACATAGGCTACCTTTTATCCCGGAAAAATTTGATATTCCCGAGGGAAATCTAAAAAGCGCGTTATAACCGAACGAACTCCACGTCAAATAAACCAGTTACAGGCACTTTTGAATTGTCAGAAGGTCGGTCAATCAGTAAGTTGAAGCTAGTCGCCCATTCCAAAGAGTACCTATGGAGAAGAACAGGCAATAAACTCCATGGACACTCTTTTAAATTGTCAAGCTATTGATACAAATATGTATTTGATTACATCATTCGTTTTGAAATCAACCGTGTGAGAACGATGCAGAAATATATTGTACGCTAAGAGCGTCCATTATGTAAAACACACAAAAAAAACAACAATTCAGAAATTAAAATACGCCGTGGCAGCTAAGAGATGGCCAGTCCCCTCTGACGACGTCCGTTCACGAACATGACGTATGGATCAGCATCAACCATATTGAAGGGAACCTAATGACCCAACACACACATCACCACCAGCGAGACATTTGAGTGAGCATGACATACTCTCAACAGCCAGAGCACAATCAAGTCAATAAAAAAGACTAACCCAACAAATAGATGCTTTACAGCAAGTACATTGTGCTCACACGTGTACCATGCAATTATACAAACCTAAGAAATTGAATTTACAAAAGATAGTTTTGCCCAAGGTTCAGCAGCTCCAACAGTGTTCCCGAATACTAAGTTTAGCTCCTGTGTAGCTGTACCAGTGCCGAACACCCCTATATATACCTTAATAGGTACATACATGTGCGATAGGCAATACGTGCACGGGCGAAAGGGGCAGGGCACGCGGCACGTGGTCGCATCGCTATTCTCTCATAATAATACCGGCAAAAATGGTGATATCACTTTTTTTTTTAATTCCAAATTTTGGAGAAGTTGGAAATAAATCGCGAAAACAAAGCGAAAAAATTCAAAATTTCATATTTTATTTGGTCATGTGTTTACGTGCCTGGGTCGGACGGGATTTTCTTTACATATACTAGCTGACTTTGTAGTGTGACCTTAAAACAATGTTTTGTTTTGCCAAATATACAATGTGTAAAGAAAACCCTATCCGATCCGTGAAGGTATTGTTAGGAATCGATAACTGATTCTACTAATGCCGACAAAGCCGGACTAAAGTTTAAAAAAAATCCCCAAAACTAAATATTATTTTGCAAAAAGAGGTAACTTAATACATATGCGGTAGTACACCCTTCCGCGGGCGACGGGGGGCAGGGTACGCGACGCGTGGTCGAATCGCATAAGCGTACCGTCAAAACGGTGATGTAACTTTTTTAAAAATTACCAAATTTCGGGGAAGTTGGAATTAATTCGCGGGAAAAAAAGATTAATTTAAAATTTATTAGTATTGTTACTACTTTACATATTGTATAGAACAAAAAAAAAACAAAATCAATCTCGAGTTTAGGCACCTATAGTCAGAACTACAAAAACTGATCAACTGTTTCGGCGGAGTTTCATTACAAACACTGTGATAGGGAACTTCTATATACAACGTTATTTTTGTATACGCGAAACCTCAAACAGTATTTATTATGTATAAAATTCAAAAAGGTATAATGAAAAATCTATATAATCTATATAATTCGGTATAATCAAAAAAGTTATAAGCTTGTTATCTTGTCCCAACCAAAATATGGTCAACGCACCGCTCGCCCGCCCGCTCTGCAGCGGCGCGGCGTCGTCTTAAGTTTATTGATTATAATTTCTGTTTAATAAATCTTTTAAAAAAAATAAGTTTGAACGCGCTAATCTCAGGAACTACGGGCCCGATTTGAAAAATTATTTTTGCGTTGAATAGCTCATTAATCCAGGAACGCAATAGATTACATAACATCACGCTGCGACAAATAGAAATGGAGCATATAAAAAACGCGGAAGAAGTCGCGTGCGGCCGCTAGTATACTATAAAACAGGCTATGTCCAAGCTGTTTTGCTGAAATACCCTATTAATCCTGCTTAAAATTTAAAACGTGTACGTTTATACGGAGGTGTGTTACTCTTACCCGCAACGAACGAACGCTGAATGAATTTGAATGAATGTTACATAAAAGTAATTTGAATTTTTAGCCTTCTTAGTATTTTGTATTATGAATACTATTTTATTAAGTATTATGTTATCTGTGGTGCTTCCTCTCTTACACTACCCCTTTTTGGTTTTTATCCGCCAAGCAACCAAGCTCTCCTAATATTTTACACTAGCGGCCGCCAGCGACTTCGTTCGCTTCTTATGCTCCGCTCCTATTGGTCGCAGCGTGATGTTATATAGCCTAAAGCCTTCCTGGAGTAAAGTTAGATAAAAGTAATTTGAATTTTTAGCCTTCTTAGTATTTTGTATTATGAATACTATTTAATTATTATGTTATCTGTGGTGCTTGCTCTCTTACACTACCCCTTTTTGTTTTTTGTCCGCCTCGCAACCATGGTCTGCTAATATGTTACACTAGCGGCCGCCAGCGACTTCGTTCGCGTAGAGTTAGTTATGCTCCGCTCCTATTGGTCGCAGCGTGATGTTGTATAGCCGAAAGCCTTCATGGATTAAAGGGCTAACCAACGCAAGAATTTTTCAAATTGGTCTAGTAGTTCCTGAGATTAGTGTGTTCAAACAAACAAACTCTTCAGCTTTATATATTAGTAACTAGTTGCGCCTCGCGGTTTCACCTGCATTTTTTTTATATGCCCAGCTCCTTTTAGTCCCAGCGTGATGTGCCTTCCTGGATTGGCTATCCAACGCAAAAAGAATATTTCAAATCGGACCAGTGTTCCTGAGATTAGCGCGATCAAACAAACAAACAAACAAACTCTTCAGCTTTATACAGGGTGTACCTTTATATTAGTATAGATTTCAACAACATTATAGTATACTTTTTATTCAAATATTCCCCCGGAATACAAAATTATACAGGTGAAACCTCGAGGTACAGCTAGTAATCTATATGCCACAGTTAAACGACCTCCGATCACTATGACGTAAATGGAAAATTGGATATTAGATGAGTTTAATAATTGGCTGGCTCTAATCGATCCGCACGAATATACTCGCTCGAAATGTGTGAATCGTCACTTTACTTTATTATAGACATCTATATGAAGCTAGTTGATTTGTGGGCGAGTCGACAAGACAGAAATATGTGTTAGACAATTAAATAAATAATAAATATATACGAACAAATCACACAGATTGAGCTAGCCCCAAAGTAAGTTCGAGACTTGTGTTATGGGATAATAACTCAACAATACTATATTTATAATAGATACATATAACATTAATATACATATAAGCATCAATGATCGCATCACTACTTACCATCAGGCGTGATTGCGGTCAAGCGCTGGTTTATAACTTATAAAAAAAAAAAAAAAATCCAAGACCCAGGCCAATCAGGATAAGATCGTTTTTCATCATGACCTGGCCGGGGATCGAACCCGGGCTCTCCACGTCGCAGGCAGGCGGGTTGACCGCTGCGCCACGGAGGACGACGGAACGAAATATAAGATTTTGATTTTTTTTTATTTTTATTATTTCTAACTAGTGCTCGACCGCAATCCTGCCTGATGTTAAGCAGTGATGCCTTCGGTAAAGCGCGCTAGTTTACGAAGAGAGTACTCACTAAAAAAAAAAACCGGCCAAATGCGAGTCGGACTCGCACACCGAGGGTTCCGCTGTACAAACGTAGCGGTTTACAATTTATGACGTACTAGCTTTCCGCCAGCGGCTTCGCCCGCGTGGAGTTCGGTTATATCGCGCTGTTTAAATTCCCCTCGGGAACATCAAATTTTCCGGGATAAAAGGTAGCCTATGTTCTTTCTCAGGGTCTAAAGATTGTCTGTGCCAAACTTCATCAAAATCGGTTGTGAGGTTTAGGCGGGAAAGCGTAACAGACAGACAGAGTTATTGTCGCATTTATAATACTAGCATTGATTTAGAATTTTTCACAGTTTAGAGGCAATTAGATTTAAGAAGTGTTTTATATGAATTTCAACTTTAATATCTCTACGCGTTCATGTGAAAAAGGGTAGGTAGTAAGTTTATAATTATTAAAAAAATATTTTATGTCATGTAAGCAAAAACAATATTTTAATATTTTATGTAACTTCAAATTTATCATTTTCATAATATTTCCTTTATCTGTCTGTACTGTAATATAACGTTGCTTCGTGCCGAATTTCAAGATTCTGAGTTCACGGGAAGTACCTTGTAGGCAAAGAGATTTAAGATATATAGAGAGGGCATGTGTCAAAATGGCATAGAAAAACTGTGATCCCATGGCTCAGTTCTGCCATCTAGTACAATATAGCAAAATTAGATCGACAATTGGAGACATCAAATAGTAAAAATGAAATAAGTTTATATAAAATATATTCAGCTATTGCCCGGTAGGTGGCCAGTGTAGTCTATGTTGCCAGATCCGATTTATTACCCTAGTATAGTTCAAATCGGGTAAATAAATATTGAAAAGTAAATAAATTAAGTGAAACTTGTCTTGTACAAACAAAAACTGTTTTAGAATTTTATTCGCTACTATTCATTTACCGTGACACTGTCTATTGGCATTTTAGATGTTTTATGCTTACGAATTATTTTAACGCTCAGTTTATTGCGATTTATGAGTGTAATAGACCTTTTAGGCCATAAAGCGCATTTTGTTTTGCAATTTTCGTTTGCATTTCGTTTTTAGCAAAATTATTATTTTTACACGTTTGTTTGCAAATATTTTTAAATGGCAATGCAAAAAACTGTGGTAGGGTTTGTATCATTTCGATATAAAGTTATCGATAATATTCAAAGAAGTTACTACGACGATGTTTTTTCGCATTATGATAGCTTGAAACAAAAAATTAGGAAGCAAAATAATTATGGGTAATTTCAAGTTTACAAGTTTCTTATTTACATAATTCTTTTAATATAATAGGCGTTAAAGTTTAAAATTGCCGATTAGTACTGAAAATCTAAATAATTGCTTATTTTTTAATTTTTAAATAATTCATTTATAATCAATATAGGAAGGTCGTTTATGCCTTTGTGATAGAACTCTGAGGATCTAGACTGCACAAACTGTGTGAAAGCAGAACTGCCTCCTGGGAAGAAAACTTCTTGTCACGCAGATAATTGTCCAAATCACGACAAAAATGGTAGTCTGCTGGAGCAAGACCTTTACAAGATTCGTACGCCATTATCTTTAAAAACGGCAAAAAAATCACGGTTATTGTATGGGAGCCCGCCTTCAGGATTTATTTTATTTTAACTATTTATTTGTAATTTGAATATATAACCAAATATTCTGTGAACATTTTAAGCGTCTATCTGTTTCCGTTATTAATATGGAACAAAAAACGGCAAAAATTCACGTTTGTTGTATGGGAGCCCCCTTAAATATTTTATTATTTTTATTCTTAGTACTTGTTGTTATAGCGGCAACAGAAATACTAACACAATCGCTGGAAATTACAACTATCTCGCTATTACGGTTTATGAGATACAGCCTGGTGACAGACGGACAGACGAACAGAGCAGTCTCATGAATAGGGTTCGTTTTACCTTTTAGGTACGGAATCCTCAAAATCACAAAGTAGCTCGCAATCATTGTACTACATATACGTACCTACATATTTTATGAATATATTTCATTATAAATAAGTTATGTAATCTATGTATTTATCCACTTAACCGTAAATTTTATTCCAATTTTTACGGTTAAGTAAAAAAGTACTGAAATTAATAACTTACTATTTCATTTCTAATACAAGGTACCGATTCTTTTTTTTTTTAAATTTGATCGACAAGTCTTTACAAAGTAGATAACTTCTCTTTTATAATGCATTGAGCATAAATTCGACGAATGAGACAGAAGCCAATTTTCTTCTCTACGGTCTATCTGGACAAATCGTATCCACTTTTTCCCTACGACATTATTTTTATTCGGAAACCAAAAATAACAAAAACCTAGCTAAATGAATAGTAATTGTTCATTCAATTTTGTTTATTAATATGATATGATTATGTTTAAATAGAGTTAATAATAAATAAACTTGAAATATAGTAATATTTTAAGTTTATTTAGCTATATTTTAAATGTCAATAAAATACAACAAAATGTATTCATCTTAATAAGTATTATCGATAACTAAACCGATAAACAACATTACTACATCTCTACAAGAAAATAGTAAAACTACTCAACAATAGAGGGCGCTTATTACAATAATGGAAAATTTTCTAGAACTAAGATTTTTTTTAAATTTGAATTGCAGACGAAATATAAATAATTCATAGAAAAACATTCCGAAATTAGATCCAGTCGTTTTACTATAACGAGATGTACAGTAACACAAAGCGCAACATGGCATATTTCCTTAGAAAATGTTTATTCTTAGTGGACACAAATTACGTCCTGACGCGCAGACTAGACTGAGCGACTATTATTCAAGTCGATAAAAGTATTGGCTTACGATTTTGTTCGTGATGTCCTGTCTATTGTAAATATAATTTTAATGTCTTTGCGTGTAGGTTTTGATTCCCTAGCGTGTGACGAAAATTCGGTATAAACTGCTGTATCTTTTGATCGCTTTAACTTAGAAGTTTGATTTTTTCACTGCATAAAGGGACAATAGACCTAGGTATTTGGTATAAATTTCAATTTGATAACTTTATTCGTTCTTGAGAAATAAGGTAGTAAGTTCCATTTTATTAAAATATATTTATTATATTATATAACTGGAAAAATGTGATTTTCGCAATTTTCCCTATATTTGCATTATATGACAATCCTTCATGCCAAATTTCAAGATTCTGAGTTTACGGGAAGTATCCTGTAGGTTTTGATTCCTTTGCGAGTGTCGAAAATTTGTTGAAAATATCGACATATCGGCTGTATCTTTTGATTGGTTTGGCTTAGAAGTTTGATATTTTCACAGCTTAAAGGGACAATAGACCTAGGTATTTAGTATAAATTTCAATTTGGTAACTATATTCGTTCGTGAGAAATAAGGTAGTAAGTTCCATTTTATTAAAATATGTTTATTATATTATATAACTAAAAAATGTGATTTTCGCAATTTTTCCTATATTTGCATTATATGACAATGCTTCATGCCAATTTTCAAGATTCTGAGTTTACGGGAAGTATCCCGTAGGTTTTGATTCCTTTGCGAGTGTCGAAAATTTGTTGAAAATATCGACATAATCGGCTGTATCTTTTGATTGGCTTGGCTTAGAAGTTTGATATTTTCACAGCATAAAGGGGCAATAGACCCGAGTATTTCATGTGAATTTCAGCTTGATATGTCCACGCGTTCTTGAGATAAAGGGTGGTGACAGACAGACAGACAGACAGACAGACGGACAACAAAGTGATCCTATAAGGGTTCCGTTTTTTCCTTTTGAGGTACGGAACCCTAAAAACTGAGTGAATAGGAAGGAACACGGTAGTTGAGCGAGGTAATGCATTGTTAACAGCAACATGACCAACGATGCTGTGCCAGAGGGAGATTGATATCCACAACAGCATTTGGCGCATCGGATCCGGCACACATCGCAACAGAACTGCTCAGAACCGTCCTCCGTACGGCTTCACCAGACATCATGCCGGAACACGACGAAAAGTTAAAAACAGGACTCTGTTAGTGAGACTCCACAGTCAGTCTGTCTGTCACTAGACTGTATTATCAAGAACAATTCAAATTTTCACAAAGCATGATGTATGTATTTCTATTGCCCCTATAACGCCAAATAGTAAAAACAGTTTTATTTAACCAATAGATAATGGTACGAAATCCTTCGTGCACTATTGAAAGCAAAATAAAATCTAGATTGTATCACTATACTTATAGAACTCAAAAACGACTGGATCACATGTTCATAAAATTTGATTTGTTACATTTATCTCCCTCAAATAGCAGAAATTAGCCCATAACGAACCTTTCAACCCCTTGCCCATCTAGGTCACGTAATAAACAGAACAAAATATAATATCCATTTTTATCCAAATTTTATTGTCACCATCTACGCCGTAGGCTTTGGTCACTAATATCTCGTAGCACGTCCGCCTGTCACCTCGTAGCGCCGTAGCACCGTAGCCCGTAGATAAAGTTTAACGATAATGAGAATGGTGATCTCTAAACTGACATGAGTGTCTAACTGATTGCGACACGTTTTTGTAGTTAAATGGGCGTAAGACGTTACTTGAGTGATTGGGTTTTATTTTATTGTTATCTGAGGGAGATTACTGTGAGTTTCATGAAGGTGGTGGTTAGGTGCTTAGGCGTGCATTACCACCATATATGGTGTACTTGGATTGTAACTGATGTTTGAAATTCCATTCCATACATTTTGACCGCGTAAATACCTACTGCACTTTTCCGGCTTGTTACGTGGGTAACAAATGTCTTGCTATGGCGCCTCCGCTGGGCCGGAACAAGCGAGGTAGACCAAAGAAGTGCTGGCTCGACGTTGTAAGAGATGAAATGCATGCTCACACCAAAGGATGCCAGAGATCATGCGAAATGAAGGCGTATATGTAGGAAAGCGGTCCCCGGACTCCAACGTGAAAGCCGCGGATACAACCGGGATTATACGCTGAGATGCTGATGATGAGGTACTGCACTTTTGTATGTAACTACTTTTTTCTCATCTAAGGTAAATTGCTACTTTTGAGGTTCGAGAATTTTAGCTGCTTTTATGGTTACAGTATACGCGTTGTTACCATCCTTGTATATTTTTCTTATACCAAAAACATTTCTATTAAATTTTTAGACTCCAGTGTTTTTTATTAAACTTTATAGGCTAGTTCTTGACCGCGATCCCGCCTGGTGGTAAGCAGTGATGCAATCGTTGGCAAAAGCACAATCATTTATAAAAAAAAAACACTCATTTTATATTGATTATGATATACATATATTTGTATATGTTTAAAATAATTAATTACATATACTTGTATTTTTATTCAAATTAATTTAGTAATATTTTTATGATAATCTCCTATATTTTCCTTTTTAGGGTTCCGTACCTCAAAAGGAAAAAACGGAACCCTTATAGGATCACTTTGTTGTCCGTCTGTCTGTCTGTCTGTCTGTCTGTCTGTCACCACCCTTTATCTCAAGAACGCGTGAACGTATCAAGCTGAAATTCAGAGGAAATACTCGGGTCTATTGTCCCTTTAAGCTGTAAAAATATCAAACTTCTAAGCCCAGCCAATCAAAAGATACAGCCGATTATGTCGATATTTTCAACAAATTTTCGACACTCGCAAAGGAATCAAAACCTACAGGATACTTCCCGTAAACTCAGAATCTTGAAAATTGGCATGAAGCATTGTCATATAATGCAAATATAGGAAAAATTGCGAAAATCACATTTTTTAGTTATATAATATAATAAACATATTTTAATAAAATGGAACTTACTACCTTATTTCTCACGAACGAATAAAGTTATCAAATTGAAATTTATACCAAATACCTAGGTCTATTGTCCCTTTAAGCTGTGAAAATATCAAACTTCTAAGCCAAGCCAATCAAAAGGTACAGCCGATATGTCGATATTTTCAACAAATTTTCGACACTCGCAAAGGAATCAAAACCTACAGGATACTTCCCGTAAACTCAGAATCTTGAAATTTGGCATGAAGGATTGTCATTTAATGCAAATATAGGAAAAATTGCGAAAATCACATTTTTTCAGTTATATAATATAATAAACATATTTTAATAAAATGGAACTTACTACCTTATTTCTCACGAACGAATAAAGTTATCAAATTAAAATTTATACCAAATACCTAGGTCTATTGTCCCTTTAAGCTGTGAAAATATCAAACTTCTAAGCCAAACCAATCAAAAGATACAGCCGATATGTCGATATTTTCAACAAATTTTCGACACTCGCAAAGGAATCAAAACCTACAGGATACTTCCCGTAAACTCAGAATCTTGAAATTTGGCATGAAGCATTGTCATATAATACAAATATAGGAAAAATTGCGAAAATCACATTTTTTTAGATGTATAATATAATAAACATATTTTAATAAAATGAAACTTACTACCTTATTTCTCACGAACTAATAAAGGCATCAAATTGAAATTTATACCAAATACCTAGGTCTATTGTCCCTTTATGCAGTGAAAAAATCAAACTTCTAAGTTAAAGCGATCAAAAGATACAGCAGTTTATAGCGACACCTTAGACGAATTTTCGTCACACGCTAGGGAATCAAAACCTACACGACATTAAAATTATATTTACAATAGACAGGACATCACGAACAAAATCGTAAGCCAATACTTTTATCGACTTGAATAATAGTCGCTCAGTCTAGTCTGCGCGTCAGGACGTAATTTGTGTCCACTAAGAATAAACATTTTCTAAGGAAATATGCCATGTTGCGCTTTGTGTTACTGTACATCTCGTTATAGTAAAACGACTGGATCTAATTTCGGAATGTTTTTCTATGAATTATTTATATTTCGTCTGCAATTCAAATTTAAAAAAAATCTTAGTTCTAGAAAATTTTCCATTATTGTAATAAGCGCCCTCTATTGTTGAGTAGTTTTACTATTTTCTTGTAGAGATGTAGTAATGTTGTTTATCGATTTAATTATCGATAATACTTATTAAGATGAATACATTTTGTTGTATTTTATTGACATTTAAAATATAGCTAAATAAACTTAAAATATTACTATATTTCAAGTTTATTTATTATTAACTCTATTTAAACATAATCATATCATATTAATAAACAAAATTGAATGAACAATTACTATTAATTTAGCTAGGTTTTTGTTATTTTTGGTTTCCGAATAAAAATAATGTCGTAGGGAAAAAGTGGATACGATTTGTCCAGATAGACCGTAGAGAAGAAAATTGGCTTCTGTCTCATTCGTCGAATTTATGCTCAATGCATTTTAAAAGAGAAGTTATCTACTTTGTAAAGACTTGTCGATCAAATTTAAAAAAAAAAGAATCGGTACTTTGTATTAGAAATGAAATAGTAAGTTATTAATTTCAGTACTTTTTTACTTAACCGTAAAAATTGGAATAAAATTTACGGTTAAGTGGATAAGTACATAGATTACATAACTTATTTATAATGAAATATATTCATAAAATATGTAGGTACGTATATGTAGTACAATGATTGCGAGCTACTTTGTGATTTTGAGGTTTCCGTACCTAAAAGGTAAAACGAACCCTATTCATGAGACTTCTCTGTTCGTCTGTCCGTCTGTCACCAGGCTGTATCTCATAAACCGTAATAGCGAGACAGTTGTAATTTCCAGAGAGTGTGTTAGTATTTCTGTTGCCGCTATAACAACAAGTACTAAGAATAAAAATAATAAAATATTTAAGGGGGCTCCCATACAACAAACGTGAATTTTTGCCGTTTTTTGCTCCATATTAATAACGGAAACAGATAGACGCTTAAAATATTCACAGAATATTTGGTTATATATTCAAATTACAAATAAATAATTAAAATAAAATAAATCCTGAAGGCGGGCTCCCATACAATAACCGTGATTTTTTTGCCGTTTTTTAAAGATAATGGCGTACGAATCTTGTAAAGGTCTTGCTCCAGCAGACTACCATTTTTGTCGTGATTTGGACAATTATCTACGTGACAAGAAGTTTTCTTCCCAGGAGGCAGTTCTGCTTTCACACAGTTTGTGCAGTCTAGATCCTCAGAGTTCTATCACAAAGGCATAAGCGACCTTCCTATATATTGATTATAAATGAATTATTTATAAATTAAAAAATAAGCAATTATTTAGATTTTCAGTACTAATCGGCAATTTTAAACTTTAACGCCTATTATATTAAAAGAATTATGTAAATAAGAAACTTGTAAACTTGAAATTACCCATAATTATTTTGCTTCCTAATTTTTTGTTTCAAGCTATCATAATGCGAAAAAACATCGTCGTAGTAACTTCTTTGAATATTATCGATAACTTTATATCGAAATGATACAAACCCTACCACAGTTTTTTGCATTGCCATTTAAAAATATTTGCAAACAAACGTGTAAAAATAATAATTTTGCTAAAAACGAAATGCAAACGAAAATTGCAAAACAAAATGCGCTTTATGGCCTAAAAGGTCTATTACACTCATAAATCGCAATAAACTGAGCGTTAAAATAATTCGTAAGCATAAAACATCTAAAATGCCAATAGACGGTGTCACAGTAAATGAATAGTAGCGAATAAAATTCTAAAACAGTTTTTGTTTGTACAAGACAAGTTTCACTTAATTTATTTACTTTTCAATATTTATTTACCCGATTTGAACTATACTAGGGTATTAAATCGGATCTGGCAACATAGACCACACTGGACACCTACCGGGCAATAGCTGAATATATTTTATATAAACTTATTTCATTTTTACTATTTGATGTCTCCAATTGTCGATCTAATTTTGCTATATTGTACTAGATGGCGGAGCTGAGCCATGGGATCACAGTTTTTCTATGCCATTTTGACACATGCCCTCTCTATATATCCTAAATCTCTTTGCCTACAAGGTACTTCCCGTGAACTCAGAATCTTGAAATTCGGCACGAAGCAACGTTATATTACAGTACAGACAGATAAAGGAAATATTATGAAAATGATAAATTTGAAGTTACATAAAATATTAAAATATTGTTTTTGCTTACACGACATAAAATATTTTTTTAATAATTATAAACTTACTACCTACCCTTTTTCACATGAACGCGTAGAGATATTAAAGTTGAAATTCATATCAAACACTTCTTAAATCTAATTGCCTCTAAACTGTGAAAAATTCTAAATCAATGCTAGTATTATAAATGCGACAATAACTCTGTCTGTCTGTTACGCTTTCCCGCCTAAACCTCTCAACCGATTTTGATGAAGTTTGGCACAGACAATCTTTAGACCCTGAGAAAGAACATAGGCTACCTTTTATCCCGGAAAATTTGATGTTCCCGAGGGGAATTTAAACAGCGCGATATAACCGAACTCCACGCGGGCGAAGCCGCTGGCGGAAAGCTAGTACGTCATAAATTGTAAACCGCTACGTTTGTACAGCGGAACCCTCGGTGTGCGAGTCCGACTCGCATTTGGCCGGTTTTTTTATCTATATAGCGTACATAGTGGTGGCCCAAAATGAAACATCTCCTTTACCAGATGACATTTTACAACACCAGCCCAAATATAGCTACAGTATCTTTTTTTTTTTTTCGGGGTGGAAATCCTCATAGGATATCCGCCGCCCTGGGGTGGGCAACGGGGTCTGTCAGACTTTTACTGACTAAAACCACCCCGGTGCTTCTTCTATCACGAGCGCGCGTGGAACCGTGGGAGTCTAAATTCTTCCACGGCCCCACACTCTCGTGCTGGCCCGGTCTGTCCGGGCCTCGTCTCCTGCACGGGGTAGTGAGGTGTTAAACTACCCCGTACATCGCCTCAGAGGCGCGCGCCGACACTAGCGCGCACCTCCGCCTCGGGGTCCATCGAATAGGGGGTGGGGACTTCCCCATGTCCCTCGCCCCTGGACCCATTAATGGGGGGCGGAAGAGGGCGTTATCCGCCCTTCCTCGACGCCCGGTGCGTTTTCTGCGGCCCGGGAAAGGAGTTGAGATCTCCCTCTCCCGTTCCGCAGCTTCCTTCTGCGACATCACGTCCACGCAGAAGGACACCACCGCGTCCCACGACACTGCGCTACCGACCATCCTCCGCACTACTGCCGGCAGCGACAGGTCGCCTCCTACTTCATTTGTGGGGACACGGCGCTGCTCCTCCTAAGCTACACACTCGGAGAGCGTGTGCTGCGCCGTGTCCTCCCCGCATTGGACGCAGTGGTGGCACCGAGCGTCCGGCTCCCTGCCTAAGCGACGCAGGTATTTGCCGAAGCAGCCGTGCCCCGACAGTACGATAGGGAGCCGTGCCTTCTCCCGAGCTAGTCGTCGAGTACTGGCCGGATCGCCTCGGAGGTAGCGAGGCCGGCGGTAGGGCGCATGAGCCTCTGCCGCCAGTCCACCACCAGGACCTGACGGAGCTCCTCTCGGCGCAGCTTGATCTGCCGCTGCTCCGGACTGAAGCCCCGTGTCCGCTCTTCCTCGCGCCATCGGTAAAATGACGCGAGTACTTTCGCCTCTAGGTCCCAGGGTGAAGATCCGGCCAGGACGCAAGCCGCTTCGTAGGAAATCGTGCGATACCCGCAGACGACCCTGACAGCCATCGCCCTCCGCGGCTTGCGCAGAATGGCGAGTGTTCCGGCCGTCAGGTCTATCGCCCACACAGGGGCCCCATACAGGGCCATGGATCGCACGATTCCCACGTACAACCGCCTTAGCTGCAGTACCTACTCCATACATGAACGGACCTGTGCTTTATACAGTATGTTAACTAACAGAGGGCGTTCCCGTTAACCCGAAATAGTATAGCATACATACATGCTAAAAAAAATATTTCCATTCGAAAACAAAATGTTTTAAAATTTTTTCCAATAAGAAAATATCAATAAAATTTTTAAATTGACATGTAAAAAAAACACACTGTACACGCGAACATGAAAGACGGCAACGTCGCAATTTATTTATACATGACGACTACTATTTTGATTTAAAACAGGAGGTTTCAAATTTATTTCCAATTAGATTTTTTTTTTATTCGGATTTTTTTATGCTTATTTTTCTATGCTGATATTTTTATTTTAATCTATTAATGATATATATTAACGAGTTTAAGGGAACGCCCTCTGTTATTTAACATACTGTATACATTAGAAGCTGCCCCGATGTGAAATACCTTCGGACCTTTTCAATCTTTACTTCTTGGGTTAATAAACGTTTTATATAAACATGGATACCGTTACAAAACACAAAACTACCCAAATAACAGCGGTAACATCCAGTAAAATCAGAAACCTTTGTTTCATTCGGTAGGTCTGGCTTACTGGCGCAATAAAACTGTAATTAAAGGAATAATATCGTGTCGGAGTCGCCTCAAGCGCCATAAGATGCATACGTGAGCGGCTGCACTTCCATCGCAGAGTACAGAACGAATGGAGACTTTAATCGTTGATTTTTAAGGTTTTTTTTTTATAATTATAAACTAGTCATCATCAACCTTTTTTTTATCGTTCCACTGTTGGGCACAGGTCTCCTCTCATACAGAGAAGGATTGAGCGTAATCACCACGCTTTCTCAATGCGGGTTGGCGATTTCAGACTTAAAGTCCAGGTTTCCTCAAGATGTTTTCCTTCACCTTCAGTCATTGGTGTCCAAGATATGCTTAGAAAGTACATATAACTTTATAAAAGTTACATTGGTACACACACATACTTGAGAGGCTGGTATTTCAACCACTTGGCCACTACGACTTATGAACTACTTACACGACTTATAAACTAGTGCATGACCGCAATGTTGCCTGATGGCAAGTAGTGATGCAATCGTTGATGGTAAAGCGCGCTAGTTTATTAAGGGCCTATTGACTCAAAAAAACTAACTGAATAGGAAGGAAGACGGCAGTTGAGCAACAGAGATTGATCTGGAGACCCTACATGATCAAATTTCCGACACAACAACATTTGGCACATCGTACCCGACACATATCGCGACACAGCTGCTCAGACCCGTCCTCTGTCCGGCTTCACCAGACATCATGCCGGAACACGACCAATCGCTTGGCGGCAAGACTTTGCATGATCATTGCTTGTTTTCTAGTAATTAGACACAAAAATGTTGTGGTATCAATGAAACGTAAAAGATTTTTTTAGTCCCGCGATTTTATCTTGTCTGTCAAGAATTGTTCCTATATGCTTAGTCCACTAAGCATATAGGAACAATTCTTGTCATTTTAAAAGCGTTCACAAGTCTGACCTCAATCTCAATCTGTCAAATATACATCTAATTTGCCAATTTATTTGACAAGTTTTTTAGATTGACCTATTCCATTGGCTACAAATTCATTTCAGTATCTGGACTCTCTCCATATTTTTCCAATGAAAAGCTGCGAGTTATAACAAGAACTTATAAAATGAATCCTGTTTTAATGTATGTACCTACTTCTGAGATAGCTGGTAGTTCACGGTAGTAGCAGTTATATAAATCATGCCAAATTAAACTAATTTTAAGTTAGGTCCATATTTTTCCTCCTACTTCATTAAAAAAACTTTTTTACAAAAAAACAACCGACTTCCAAAAACCACTACAAAGTGAAAAATAACTAATTTCGGAAGTCGGTGTCTTTGGTTTTGTATACCTATTCGTTTTTTGACACCGACTTCCGAAATTAGTTATTTTTCACTTTGTAGTGGTTTTTGGAAGTCGGTTGTTTTTTTTTTTTGTAAAAAATGTTTTTATTTTACACTTTTTAGTTGTTAAAAGTACTATATATTCAGTTGCATCCGGTCAGACTGGAAGCTGACGCAAATATAGTTGGGAAACGCCGTACCTAATTTTGTTTACTTTAATTTTTACTCGTACCTAAGTATTCCCTCAACTGCCTATGGTCTTCATCATCAAATTTACTGGAGACCATTATTTTAACCCAATGTGGGTGCAAAGGTCTCATCAATATAAATGAATGAAGTCCAACCACAAAGTAGCTACTGTAAACCGTTGAGGAGTTCCCGGAACTGGCCTTTGTCTTCATCATGAGAGCTCTTATGACAGTCACAACCCATCTAGGTGTAAAATTTTTATCAATACAAATTAATCGAGCCCAAACACAAGGTAGCTGCTTTGAATTGTTGAGGAGTTCCTTCAACTGTCTCCCGGCTCCATCATCGGATCTACTCCAGACCTTTATTAAATTGTAGTGCTTTAAAATACTTAATGAAAATGCTAAGAAATGCACTAGTCGCCAATGCAATTTTTGAAAGTTCCCTTGTTTTCTCTGGTCTTCCACCATCAAACCCTGATATCCTTATCATGGGACCACCTTGGGAACGTCTTCTTTCCAACAGAAAAAGAATTATCAAAATCGGTTCATAAACGACGAAGTTATGCGCGAACAAACATAGAAAAAAAAAAGCATATATACGGTCGAATTGAGTAACCTCCTCCTTTTTGAAGTCGGTTAAAAAAAGGACAGAAGGTAAAATATTATTTTGGCGCTGTCAAATGCAGATATCCCATAGACGTGATTAAAAACATGGCGCCTAAAAATACGTCAATTTACGTCAAACGCTGACTAATTTGATAGGACTAAACTAATATTTATCTTCTGTCCTTGTCATAATAAAATGGAAAGAATAAGATACAATGAACTTAAGTAAATGACACTCCATTTGTTCTTAATCCGTCACAAGAGTGCAGTTCTGAGATAATCGCTGCAATAACAACAATTCTTGAGATCCAATTACAGTGAATCCGAATACCGAGACACCATACACTAGTATTAAAGCTCGTTTAGCCAAATAGCATGTTCCGTTAGAGGAACTTTGGTAAAAGATGGCCGCAAATATCTTCTTCTTCTTCTTCCTCAGCCTATAGATGTCCACTGCTGGACAAAGGCCTCCCCCAAGGCTTTCCACGATGACCGGTCTTGTGCTGCCCGCATCCATCGGCTTCCCGCGACCTTCACCAGGTCATCGGTCCACCTTGTTGGGGGTCTCCCTACGCTGCGTCTTCCAGTACGTGGCCGCCACTCCAGAACCTTGCTGCCCCATCGGCCATCGGTTCTACGAGCAATGTGCCCTGCCCACTGTCACTTAAGTTTAGCGACTCGCAGAGCTATGTCGGTGACTTTGGTTCTTCTGCGGATCTCCTCATTTCTGATTCGATCACGCAGAGAAACTCCTAGCATAGCTCTTTCCATTGCCCTTTGTGTGACTCTGAGCCTTCGTATAAGGCCGCAAATATGTATGCACTTAATTTTTTTCTTCGTCCGTGAAGAAGGTTTATACAAAAGTGGAGGTTGCAAAAATATAAAACTAGCACCCTAATTGCGTAACAAACTATTACTAACTAGCTGCGCCGTGCGGTTTCGCCCGCGTAGGTTTCGATATGTTTTTTTATATGCTCCGCTCCTATTTGTCGCAGCGTAATGTTATTTTTATTAGCCTAAACCCTTCCTGGATTAATAGGCTATCCAAAGCAAAAAGAATTTTTCAAATCGGACCAGTAGTTCCCGAGATTTGCGCATTTAAATAAACAAACTCTTCAGATTCATATATTAGTATAGATTTGTTACGCAATTGGGGTGCTTCAGAATGATTCATAACATCGAATTGATTATTAACATAAATTTGAATCATTTTGAGGCATATTGCTATTCCATTGCTGCTTATTTTCGAAAAATGTGTCAGCTCAACAACGTAAATAACACAATGAATGTTGTTGAACTGTCAAAAAATTTAACCCATTGCTACTAGTAGTGTCCAGAAGACTGGCAACATTACCCTGCTGGATGGCAATGCTGATTCTTTGAGCTAAAAATTGGCCAACCGTCTAGCCATGTGAAGTGTCATCTCAATAATGAATTAATTTCTTAATTAATGAATTTCATTTTCCTTTTTGTTTGTTGAGACATCAATCGTCATTACGTGTGCATAGTATCTAATTTAATCCTGTGTAGAGTAATAGGGTATTTGACTAAAAAATAATAATTAGTCCGTCAGTCAGTTTTCCAAAAAATACTAGACACGTATTTTATCTTTTTTCATATAAACAAAAAAGGAAGACGACACAGCACGTTGTAAAATCGTGTGACGTCACTGCACGCTACACTTTTTAGCGGCCAGTGACGTCACCAGCCACCACTCCTGATCTTTGATGCCTTTTATATTTGTTAATTTTTATTGATTTGATAAAACAAAATATACGTGTCTAGTATTTTTTGGAAATCTGACTGACGGACTGATTAGTTTTTTTTAGTCAAATACCCTATTGCTTGTATAAAAAATCATAGACATATACTAATGGACATGCCGTACCCGTATAAACTGCAGTAATTTATTGGTTTGAAAAGAGTGAGAGAAATGGCATATGCTTTCAGACTAGCACTATCTCTTTCCTTATAAATCATTGATGATTTTGAGAGAAATAAAGATAGACGAAAATTCGTTTCCGCTCTTTCTTTCGGAGTGGCACAAGTCTCATCTCTAAGGCATGACCATTAGTATATGTCGATGTAAAAAATTAAAAAATCATCAAACACACTAATTGGAGTTTTGGCGGGAAAGTTAAGTTGAGTGCCACGCTTATTTTTCATTGGACTTGTAAATTATTTATAGTGTTGTTTACTAAATAAAAGTGCGTGATTTATGTAGTAAAAAGTGCATATAGTAAATAATTCTTATAGAACATTAAGATATAGCAGCATAGTGGCCTCATCATGACTTTGCCTCAAACCTCCCTTGAAGAAAGTTCAAGTGGCCGTCTTTTTCGACATGAATAATTCATTACGTGACATTGGCTAAATGCGCAAACCGCGCGAAGCCAAAAAAGAAAGAAAGAAGAACTTTTGAAAATTTTTCTTTTATTTGAAATTGGCACAAAATCATAACTAGTGCACAGTACAAAAAAATAAAAATAAACTAATCATTGAACATTACCATAGACAAGATCACGAATCTTTTTATGATACACCAACCATCAATCATCACCGTTTTTTGCCCCCTCATAATTTCGGCTAATGTTAACACCTAAAAAACGTTCCACTTCTAACCACGTTAAATAACAAAACAAATTAACGATGAATCATGGATTACCCTTGAACCTGTCACTCAACAGTCAGTCTGTAGTTAACCTATCATTAACTAATATATAATTTACTAGACCTAGTTAACGACACAGTAATTATTGCTAACAGCGATCTGCTAAATAGCGAAGGTTAGTTTTAGTGGCGGAGTTTTTACTGATCATATTTAAAATTGGGTTCTCATGTGAATTGTTCTATCTAATAGACAAATAGTTTTTTCTTTAAATAATATGATAAAAAATCACATGTAGGTACCAGCAGTACAAACAACCCAAATCACCCCCCGCATATGCGGAGTCATCATCAACCTTTATCGTCCCACTGCTGGGCACAGGTCTCCTCTCATACAGAGAAGGATTGAGCGTAATCACCACGCTTGCTCAACGCAGGTTGGCGATTTCAGACTTAACATCAAGGTTTCCTCAAGATGTTTTCCTTCACCTTTTAATCAGTCATTGGTGTCCAAGATATACTTAGGAAGTACATAGAACTTAGAAAAGTTACATTGGTACTTGCCTGCCCTGGAATCGAACCCGCACACTCATACTTGGGGGCTCGTGTTTTAACCACTAGGCCACCATAACTACAGTGCAGTATGCGGAGTAATTGCATAAAAACAAACGGCAGCTATGGCTCTCACTTTGAGAGTCAACAACAAAGTCCAAACACAGTCATACATTTAAAAAAAGACAAATAGAAATCAAAAGCCATTTATTCAAATTAGGCTGAGAATGCACTTTTTTAACGTCAAAATCACAAAAGACAATCCCCCAAAACGCCTGCCCTTCAACACTTAGTAGTTCTTTCTGTGGGACTAAGACCCGTATTCCAGAAGCTTACTCAAGACTCAAGCATTACTTTTAAAGTCGTTTCAAGCAATTTGATTGGTTGAAACTAGTTTTAAGTAATGTTTAAACAGAGATCAATGCTTGAGTTTCCTTCTGTAATACGGACCTAAGTCGCGCGACAGTCTCCCCAGCAGCTTATATACTACAGCTGCTACAGCTGCTTATATAGCTAGGTATCTAAAGTTACTAAAATTACAAGCCACAGAACATAAATTATTTACCATATGTCAAAAACCGAAACCAATATACCAACGATTTTAATTAAGATTCGAAGTCAGACTTCGTTGATCGTGAACCCATGGTTTAAGCCAAACGTTTATCAGTAGGTACATGACACATTCACGCGAATTTTAGCAATTCAATGGAAATAGCAGGTCGTCACTAAGGCTTTTTTTAAATGAAAGAGAAATATTGTCTCATTTCGCATAGTGCTGCGATATTTCATTAGTGTGTGTTATCTGATCGATTTTGATTTGCAGATGATATCGTGGTCATGGTGGAGACCTTGGAAGACTTGGGCAAAATGCTCAATGACCTCAGCAGAGCTTCTCAACACGTGGGTCTAAAGATGAATATGGATAAGACGAAGATCATGTCGAACTCTCATGTCGCACCCATTTCAGTTCTAGTTGGTTGCTCTGCACTCGCAGTTGTTGACGAGTATATACGAGTATACCAGGGACAAACACTCCAACTAGGTAGGTCCAACTTCGAGAAAGAGGTGTCTCGTCGAATACAGCTCGGCTGGGCAGTGTCTCAAGACTTAGTCTTTGACCAGTGTGTTGGCAGTGATGACATACCTACGGAACTGAAACGTGGTCGCTCACAATGGGCCTCATACGAAGGCTCAAGCGGAATGGCACTCACGTACCGGAAGACGCAGCGTAGGAAGGCCCCCACCAAGGTGGATGATGGTCGATGATCTGGTAAAGGTAGCGGGAAGCCGATGGATGCGGACAGCACAAGACCGGTCATTGTGGAAAGCCTTGGGAGAGGCCTTTGTGCAGCAATGGACCTCTATAGGCTGAAGTAGAAGAAGATATATTATCTGTGGACTGTTGAGGCGTATTGAGACTTGTTGGCTGCGCGCTCGCACAGTTTATAATATAAACTGTGCGCGCGTAGTGCGTGTGCGTAATGCCTCAACAGTCCACAGATAACACATCTTCTACTTCAGCCTATAGAGGAGATATAAACGTTATATCAATGAAGTCCTTAGCATGCCACTGAAGTTCTGAGCATTTACTATACATATACTTCTTATCTTACACACATCGCTCCCGTCGTAAATTATTACCTTTTAATGAATACCCCGAAGCGTCTAGCAAGTTTTTATCGGTTCATCCACACGTAAGGATTGTGCTTTATGATTAGACTAAGTTATTACAAGTTAAAAGTGCTATTAAGGAAATCAAAATCTCTGATTATACGCTGTTTGCTGTTAATCGACGTTTATGTGAAAATTAAAGTGATTCTGATTATTTAATTAATTGACTGATAACAGACATTAGTTTTTTACGTTCCTTTACATTGGTGTAGTTTAAGTTAAGGACTTTTTGGGTTAACAGCGTTATTTTAAAACATTTACCGAAATACTTTGAAGTGTGTAGCTACAAAGGTTCCGTCCAATATACAAAAGAAAAGTATATCGAGAAAATCAATCATATCTATCAAAAAGTATTTTGAAGTTAAGGTGTCAAAAAACACTCTGTCATCATCATCATCATCATCATCTTAGCGCCAATCCCAATCGCATCCGAAGGTTTTTCAGCTTTGGACTTTGGAGTCTGGGGTCTTTACTAGTCCAACTGCTGATTTTGGCTAAAGTTCAATACTTTCCGTGAAGTGACTGCCGTCTGACCTCCACAATCCAAAGGTGATATCGAAGCATTGCAGCTAATTAGTCAAAACCAATTGTTGGACTTTTGTGGGCTCCGACAACCCGTAACGACTGCCATTAGATGTTCGTATGGCAACCGGGACCGACAGCTTAACGTGCTTTCCGAGGCACGACCAGACCAGTACAAATATTCATATTCATGCATACAAATATTTGCACTGCGCGGAGATCGAAAACACGCCTCCTTGCGCAATGGCCACATTCGCTACCGCAACGCCACGGAGGCTGTGTGTGATAGTAAAGTATTTCGAGAAAATCGATCGTATCTAGCAGTACGCATTTCGACATTAAGGTGCCAAAAAACTCTCTCTACTTTTATAGTAAGGGTGCTTGTGGCAGCCGACATTTTTCTAAGAAACCGTAGCTTAAAAGTAAGGTAAATTGACATTGGGTTGGCCATGTTGGATGAAGTACCAATAGTCGATAGAATAGAGAGACTGAAGTGGAGAACACCCCCCAGCTAGAATAGAATATTCTTTAATAGAATATTAATTGTACATTATTGATGTGAGAGATATAAATGTAGAAATTG
Source organism: Sesamia nonagrioides (assembly GCA_017933935.1). NCBI lineage: Eukaryota > Metazoa > Arthropoda > Insecta > Lepidoptera > Noctuidae > Sesamia > Sesamia nonagrioides. Next base: position 212,909 of record JADWQK010000123.1, read on the forward strand.
CTAAATGGGCTGACGACCTTAAAAAGTTGGCTAGAACAGACTATATGTGGAATACGAAGGATAAGGTGTTATGTTGCAGCCTACGAGAGGCTTACCTCCAGCAGTGGACTGCATTTTTTTTTTAGTATAATTTTAAACTAGCGCTTGACTGCAATCCCGCCTGATGGTAAGCAGTGAAATTGAGTTGATAACATATTTACGACACGTTTCTGGGCCGAATGTTGACTTAAAAATTAGTCAAATTGTCATTGTTGATTGTAGTTGTCATTTCAGATTCTTCCTCTTCTTCATCTTCTTCTCAGCCCAAAGACGTCCACAGTAGGACAGAGGCATTCCCTAAGTCTTCCATTGAAGGGTATTTCCATAATTCCCATGTTTGGCAGGAGAAGCGCTGCTGCCCGCTTTCCTGGTGAGATTTCCTTTAGTCGCCTCTTACGACACCCACGGGAGGAAATGGGTTGGTACTATTCTAAGCCCGGTACCACACGGGACACGCAATCGATAAAGCTTGGGATTGAGCTGCTCGCTCTGCTAAACAATTTCATTTAGCAATATGCGTCACTATGCGGAATAATGACATTGTAATCACTTTTTTTTTTTAAATCACGTAAAGTATTTTAAACATTTTCATTTTTAATGTCTGTACTTGAAAATTCAAAAAAGACGATAATCCCTGAGTTTGTTTCGGTTTTTCTTCTCAGAGGTTAGGAAATGCCGGCTCCATCTAGTTTAAAAAAATATGACGTGTAAAAGTGATCAGTGATCCTAGTTGCATAATAAACGATTTGATTTGATAATTATCAAATCAGAAATTATGTAATCCCCAAGAGAATCAACGTAACAAATAGCTTGAAGAATTCCCAAACTTTAACCCCTATATTAGAACACAAGGATTTTCGTTAGTCCAGCTTTAAGCCACCTAGATAGTTTTTTAATTATGAACGTAACCATCATAGAACTGCGGTTCTTTATATAAAAAGACAGCTTAGTTCAGTGCTACAATAAATTGTCACTTTCGTGTTAAGAACTCTGACTAAATCTAAATAAAGTCCGAATAACAAATAGGTACTGGAGTTTAGTCTAGAACCAAAGTTAGATTTCGTTCTCTAATAATAGGGTGTCTGCAGTAGATTAACTTTCAATTTGACTTCTAATCCTTACTAATATTATAAATCGGAAAGTGAGTTTGTTTGTACCGCTTTCACGTCGTAACTACTAAACCAATTGCTTTGAGATTTTGCAGACGTTAAGTTAGAAGTCCGGATTAAATAAAAGGGTACTTTTTATACCGGAAAAATTTGATATTCCCGAGGTAAATCTAAAAAGCGCGATATAACCGAATTCCACGCGGGCGAAGCCGCGGGCGGAAAGCTAGTACCATATGAAGATAAGATAAGAAGATATAGCTAGCATGGCTTTATTTTTTAATGCTAGCTACATTTAGCTAACATTAAAAAATAAAGCCAAATAAACGGGATATTTGGTATGTACGTTCTTACCCCAGCTCAGTGCCGACCTTACCCCAACGGACTTTGTATTACTAGTAATAATACTACTACTAACAGCAAATAAACTTAAGTAACGGCCAAAAAACTACACATCCAAATAGTAAGTAAATAGTTAATATAGACCGGTCTGGACATTTTCAATTCAATGATGGAGGGTTGTTCAAAAGAACTAATTCGGTCTGCAAGTTGATCCGGGCGGGCCCATTAGAATGATTGCTGGCCTAGCGGGCATACGCTGATGCAAACTGAAGTATAACAGGAGCTACAGGCGCTCTTAACAGATTGAATTTTATATACCTACCATTCATAGACATGTTTGGTTGGCTGTAACTAAGTTAGATGTCTGGCGTCCGTCACTACTTGCGCTGGGGATGGGGGGACGGATATTTTAAGTGTTATATCTTGTTGAAAATTTTGTACTGTGTAACTGTTTATCGGTACAGAGTCTACAACTATCATCAATATCTATAAATCTTATAAATTAAATTCGCTTTTCATATTATCAGTGCATGTAGTTTTAAAAATGAAAGTAAATAATCGCGGATTTAACTAAAACCCTGAATATCAAGGTTATGATGGTTATTCTCTCGGTGGTAGGCCATAACATCGGCTGCCGGCAGAAGTTACCACCCACCAGACAAAGTCTTGCTAAGCGATTCGTCGTGTTCCGGCATGATGTCTGGTGAAGCCGTACGGAGGATGGGTCTGAGCAGCTGTGTCGCGATATGTGTCGGGTACGATGCGTCAAATGTTGTTGTATCAGAAGTTTGATCATGTAGGGTCTCCAGATCAATCTCTGTTGTTCAACTGCCGTCTTCCTTCCTATTCACTTAGTTTTTTTGAGTCAATTCAATAGGCTCTTAATTAACTAGCGCGCTATACCATCAACGATTGCATCACTGCTTACCATCAGGCGGGATTGCGGTCAAGCACTAGTTTATAATTATAAAAAAAATGAACCTTCTGTCTTTGATGGGAGTGATCGACCATATTACATCTGTATTTTGTCCAATCAATGTAATCTTTAATCTGCAGAAATTAAATGTATCTAAATGTCACTAAATCCGAAGTAAGTTTTAGTTTAAATGTTTTATTTTAAATTCAACAAACTCTGTCGGAGTAAATACGCTGGGAGATTTATTTGTATCCATACCTATTGCAATAAGGATACCATTTCAAATAAAGAATTCTCAATGTTTTTGAAGTCTGAAAATAGGGCGAAGCAGGAGCTGGTTCCTAGTAGTACAAAGAGCCCATGATGAAATAGCAGGACAATTGTGTAAGGCTAACAGTGTCAACCAAATGTTTTGTACTATTATTATTTCACTGTTATTTTACGTACATATAAATTACGTTTATAAATATTCTAAATAAAAAAAAATACATAAAAAACATTTGAAAATATAAAAAATAGTAGTCCACCGGTATCGGGAACAGGGTCCAAGCTACCGGCGGTCAGGACTCCAGAGGGAGGAACCTTCTGACAATGCGAGACGTGTCCAGAAGTACAGTTTCTGAATCAAGCCTTTGATCCAGCTGCCCAACGAGAGCATCCTGAGGTGTTGGTCGAGGCTCTTGGCTATTAAGCCATTGGCTGTCACGACTTTCGGTACAATGATTGCTGAATCCACCTCCCACATGTCGACAACCTGGCGAGGCAAGTCAAGATATACACTTGATTTGTTTATCTTTCTCGGCTTTCACGAGGTTCTCATCATGCGGGATGGTTATCATTATTATTAAGTATATTATAAGTTATAAGCAGTGATGCAATCGTTGATGGAAAAGCGTGCTAGTTTATTAAGAGCCTAATAAATTAATTTTTATGTTGATAATTTTAATATTGCTGCCATTTTATTTTATTCTATTACCTATATGTTGTATGTTGTACCTATTCCTTTATTACGAAACTAGGATTTTATATTGTTCAGGTTTAACTAAATAGTTATTAAATTATGTACCGAACCGTTATAGAAATGTTGTTCTTTATATAAAAATGACAGCTAAGTTAGGTACTAAGTTGCCTACTTTAGTACTATTAGTACTTACTACTTTAGTATTAAAAAGTTTGCATAAATCTAAATAAATTCAAAATACAAATACTGACTCAAAGGTTAAGGCTAAGACTAACGTAAGACTTCGTTTTGTTGAGTATTGAGTTTGTATGCCAGCTGAATTTATTGACATTTTATTAAGTATTGCATGAAATTGTGACATCAAAATAAAGTCAATAGGTAGATTATTGACATTACCTACTTTCATCATCATCATCATCTCAGCGTTAATCCCAGTCGCATCCGTAGCCTTTTAGCTTTGGAGTCTGGGGTCCGCTTTACCAGTCTAACTGCTGATTTTGTCTAAACTTTGATATTTTCCGTGAAGCGACTGCCGTCTGAACTCCACAACCCGAAGGCGATATCTAAGCATTGCAGTTAGATCAATTGTTAGACTTTTGAGGGTTCTAACAACCCGTAACGACTGCCACTAGATGTTCGTATGGCAAGCGGGACCAACTTACGGCTTAACGTGCTTTCCGAGGCACGACCAGACCAGTTCAAATATTCATATTCATGCGCTGTGCGGGGATCGAACCCGCGCCTCCTTGCGAAAGGGCCGCGTTCGCTACCGCTGCGCCACGGAGGCTGTCATTACCTACTTTGTTTTTTGAAATTCGCTTACTTAAAATATGTTGTATGGCGAAGACAGCATGGACCAACAATTTTTATATAACATCGGTATAACTGTACCCTATGTTCGCAAACATAAATAAATGAATTTGAATTTAAAACAATGATTTCCAGTTGGACATTTCAACAGTATTCACATTAAATTATTACAGATTCAAATTAAAATTGATAGTTTGTTGCGCAATATTTTTTTTTTTGTACTTTGCGCCGCACTAGTAGTTACGCCTGACTTAGGTCCGTATTACAGAACGTCACTCAAAACTCAAGCTCTACTTAAGTCTCGTTTCAAGCCATTTGATTGGTTGAAACTAGTTTTAAGTAATGCTTAAGCAGAGATCAATGCTTGAATTTCGTTCTGGAATACGCACCTTAGAGTGTCAGATTTAGGTGCGTATTACAGAACGTCACTCAAAACTCAAGCTCTACTTAAGTCTCGTTTGAAGCCATTTGGTTGGTTGAAACTAGTTTTAAGTAATGCTTAATTAGAGATCAATGCTTGAGTAACGTTCTGTAATACGGACCTTAGAGTGTTCATCACACGTCCGAGCATAGTGATTGTTTTATTTCCGAGAACTACAATAAGTTATCTTATATAGCTATAGCGGATCGGTATGGATTGTGTTATTATAAAAAGTTCCTTAATTTAAAAGTGAAATGGAAAAATGGTAATAAGATTGCATTCTGCAGTCAACATTTAAATATCAAAACCAACAATTCTCGCAAGCACTAGACTTTTACATAAACGCAAACAATTTCAGCGACAAACGAAACGTACCTAAACGTTCCTAGCAGTTTTATATCTATACAACGTAGCTAAATAAAATTACAATTTTCAATTCAGAGTCGTCATAAGGCGATGCTGTACCTACGTCTAAATTTGTGAAGAGAGCAGCCGACAATATTCGGTCCCCAAGCACTCGCCAAAGGAGGTGTTAACATACATTTTATACCGCGAGAGTCCTTATCAAATCGCAACGTTTGCGCCGCTGGCGTCGTCAACCTTCTAGAAACATTTACTAGTGAAACTGAAAGGCCGCTTTCAACTTTACGCGGCCATATTCCACGTGAAAATTGAAAAAGTTTATGTTACGACTTTTTTTACATCTCTAAACGGAATGCTGGGTTTAATTGGACTGTTAGATACCCTGTTACCCTAAGTGTTGTGAATTCATGAAAAAAAGTATATAACGTACAATTTATACTTTAATTACTTTTTCCGTAATGACGCTCTATGAATTTAATTATATTAGTATTCCAATTATGTGTTTAATTGAAAGGAGGTTTTAATGTTACGCTCAGGCTGGCCCCTTTAATATAGTGTAGGTTTTTAAAAAGAGTCAGCGCTCTTCAACCTTTTTTTAAATATAATTAGTTATGATTCAGTTTTTCTCCTATCATTAAGTTGAGGAGTTTGGGCGGGAAAGCGAAGATGAGTGCCACGCTCATTTTTCATTGGACTTTTAATTTATTTATAGGAACGTTTACTAAATAAAAACGCGTGATTTATGTAGTAAAAAGTGCATTCAGTGAATAATTCATAAAGAACAGTGAAATATTGTAGCATAGTGGCCACATCATGTCTTTACGCTAAACCCCGCCTAATCGGCCACACGCGGGAAGCGAAAGGAGTTAGATTAGTTATGATAGGATTAGGATAAGTTACAAAAGAAGACAAGACGAGGCTATCATGGTCTGAGATACCTTTGCCTGCTCAGTGTAATGCACCGGCAAAATGAACAAACAACATCATTAAGTTGAGTTGAGGATCTGTTCATAGTGTCTCTTCTGGAACGTATCAATACATAGTATAAAACAAAGTCGCTTTCGCTGTATATCCGTATGTATGCTTAGATTTTTAAAACTACGCAACGGATTTTGACGCGGTTTTTTTTTAATAGATAGAGTCATTCTTAAGGAAGGTTTAGACTACCTTTTATCCCGGAAAAAATTGATATTCCCGAGGGAAATCCAAAAAGCGCGATATAACCGAACTCTACGCGGGCGAAGCCGCGGGCGGAAAGCTAGTATCTAATAATAAAAGATTTTAACATTCTGGTTTATTATAACATTTTATGTCAATTATAAGCATCAAATATAAAGAATTATTAAAACTTTAACATTGGCAAAATTGTGCATGATATCGGCGCGCAACCCAGTTGGAAGCAGACGACTGTCGTCAAAATTAAGAGTAACGGTTCCAAAAAGATTCACTTTATGACATACTAGCTGCGCCACGCGGTTTCATCCGCGTAGGTTTCGATATGCTTCGCTCCTCAATAGGAGCGAAGAGCGGGCTATCCAATGCAAAAATATTTTTTTCAAATCGGACCAGTGGTTCCTGAGATTAGCGCCTTCAAACAAACTAACTCTTTAGCTTTATATATTAGTATAGATAATATGCACTCAGTCTATTTTATTCGACCCGTACCAATAGCATATTAAGCCTTGGGACATTTTATATGGACCATCCAACCGTAGCAGTTGACGTCCGGTTTAAAGTTGAGTTGTATAGTTTTTCTGTCCACTTTCTAAGTAAAAATAACATTTAACAAAGACTAGACGTTGTGGTGACTGCATGCGAACTATTTCTTCGTAAGATGGCGAAAGATAATGCGGCCATTACAACAATTTCCAGGGCGGAGCGCAAACGCATCGCCAGACGCGTTCGCTCGTAAAAGTGATATATTATTACAGCGTTCACTGAATGTAAAAAATCGTCTTTGCTTCAAACTACAGAATATGAGCACTTAATCTTATAGGAAACTGACGGTCTTTTATTTAAAATGTTGGCTGACTAACGACTCGATAATACTGGGGTAAATGTGCTTTTGTTATGGTATAGTGTGCCCGGATGTGTGGTCATGCGTTCGACAATTGTTTCGAAATTAAATACAAATATTTTTTTAATGGAAAATAAAGGACCTTGTGGTACTTACAGTAGTGGCAACCCAATACAACATACGCCCGCACACGTGATCAGCACATCATCAGCAAGCTGAGACGCGATGATACGTCTCGTCCCGATGACTACAAGCTCATGCTAGTGGTATCGTCCGTCGCGGAGGAGTCTGTTGTCATCAACAGACTGCTCCGCGACGGATGATACTTTTAAATAATCAACAGTCATTTATTCAAATAAGGCTATGAATCAGCGCTTTTTCAGCATCGATATTATATAAAACAGTCCCCCCAAAAGGCTCCCCCTTCGGCACTTCCTAATGCTTTCGCTGGGAAGAAGTGGCGGGACAAACTTGCCAGCAGCACAGCTGTGCTTTGAAAAACTATTGTGGTCAGGAAATACTGCATAATTTTATAATTTAGCTATCAAGGTTGCAGTGGCGAAGGGTGAAATTTTGACAAAGGGAAGCCGGTCCAAAAAAATAAACACTTAAACATTTACCTACTGCAGGATATCTTGGAGGAGGTCTTCAGATAAGAATAATATTGCCGGTAGAATAATATAAGCCATAATAACAAACAAAATCCACAGTATTTAACCAAATCTGCGATTAAATTACCTTACAGAATCAGTCACAGTTTAAATAACACAAATATTAAAATATAACAAACAAAATTATCACGCACCAGTGGTATAGCAACACATCTAACAATAATTTATTTTCAACCAAACGAAATGAAACACGAAAATATGCCAAAATAAAAAGAATATGACTTGCGAAGGATTTCATTATAACGCTAATTCTTTTTAATTTTGTCGTGTTTCCTTTCTCCCGTGCCGTGGTTTGAGTGGTTTCTTTGTCTCTTTCTAATAGAGGAGAGGAGAGAACTGCAAGCCGGTTGCCATTAGCCTATCTTTCCTTAAATTTTACGAACGGTTAGCGAGCATTAGAAAGAGATGGTCTGACACGCTCTGTCTCTTTTCGCCTCATAGTAAAACGTTGGCCGAGATAAGCTGTAATTCGTCGAGTTACCTTCAATGTAATTTAGGTACGAAAAATTGAAGCGCTGATTAATTTACGACTATAAAATGAAATGTGATACTTAGGGTATTGCTAAGAATTACTATTGCTATTGTAAATCGCGCAGGCATTTAATTAATAATACTTTGTTAATGAAATAGAATGTAAATACTTTTGTATCAATATGGAACTGATTTTTGAAAGGTAACCCGGTGGGAATCGGCTTGTATGAACTCTTCGCCACTGCAAGGTTGTCATGGTGACATAATAAACAGCGTTAAAAAAACTGTCGTAATATGGTAAATATTGTTGTTACAATGAGATCGTAAGTTATTGTATTAAAATTAGATTTAGAAGGAATAACTAATACCATCCAGCGTGGGTACAGTTCTCAACGCTGAGATGTCATAAAGTGGTCGAGACTTAGCGTTAAAGTTGAAGTCTGTGTATTAGCTGGTTGTGAATGAGTCATGAGTCCTAATGTCATGGAAGGTAATCAAAATGGCGCTTAACTGCATTGGAACACTTATTTTGACCTGCAGGAATGAATGCAGATAAGTGTACGTATGTACTATATTACCTTCACTGAAGAGTGAAGGAAACTGAACTGAGAAACTGAAACTGAAGTGAGGAGTGAATAGAAGTATTGGATTTCGATAGTTTAATGAGGTTTATATAAAGTTTATGAATAGAGTTTTCGTCGAGTATTGAGCACTTTAACTAAATCAGGATTATTAGCCAGAATTGGATGTTTTTATAAATAGGTTTGATTGTGTCACGCTGCAATATGAATCAGTTACGATCTCCGAAGTGCTACGAGAACAGAACCGTAGGCTACGTGCTACGATGCTACGAAAGCTGGCCTGGAACTTTTTTGGAGAAATTTCTACCTAAACTAAAACTGCTGAAAGATTAGTAAAGTTTTGTTAGAACATATACTTATACAATGTGGGGCAGTAAATGAAAACAACCCTAAAATTATTTTCGAAATCCACAAAAGCGTTAAAAAATAATTCAAACTAAATACTATATATGGGACGATTGTGGGTTTTCATAATCTTTGATTAGTTATAGTGACGAAATAATTTGACATATTGGAATTTTCGTATGCAGACTGGAAATATCATTAGATATACGCAGTTTAATTAAGAGGTGTATTATCAACACCACCTTTGATATCATAGCAAAACTTAATTAGCTAAAAATACATTTTTATACGTGAAATATATGCTTGTTAGGTACGAAATTAAGAAAAGTAAGATGTTTTATCAAAATATCTCAAGTCTGAACAACCATACGAAAGGAAACTCGAAAACGTTCGTAAAAACCTGTTCAAGTTAAGGCATTTTCGACTAGTACGCGAGAAAGTAGAAACACTCGACGCTCGGAACAAGCGAACAAGGTGTGAAAAGCGCAATTAAGGACTCTCCACACTTAGCAGACTCAAGTTATCTTAACTCTCATCTCGCTCTGTTTTTAACGCGTTTCTAATTAAGATCGCGTATAGTAAACTCATTGGTTGTACCTAGTGGAAGGGCCTTGAGTTTTATCTGCCTTTAAATAAACGAAGGTAGTTATCTAAGTAGCTTTTCTTAGCCTGCGGGGTAGTTTTGTAACAAATCAACCAAATCAAATCAAAGCATTTGTTTGTGTGTTTGTTTGTGTTTGTTTGTTTGTTTTGTTTGTTGCTAGAGCACAGGCGTAGAGTAGCCAGCCTTTCGGTGTTTTATAGGATGCATTTCGGGGAGTGTGCGAGGGAATTGCATGATTTAATTCCCCCATCTCCGTTTCACCAGCGGACGACCCGTCGTACGGCTGGTTTCCACCCTTACGTTGTTAACACCACTACGATCCGGACGAAGCGTTTCGCCTCCTCCTTTATACCGCGTTCATCGAGGGACTGGAACAATTTGCCAGCGGCGGTGTTTCCGTCGGACTACAATTTGAGTGAATAGGCTCTTAATAAACTAGTGCGCTTTACCATCAACGATTGCGTCACTGCTTACCATCAGGCAGGATTGCGGTCAAGAGCTGGTTTATAATATGTAAAAAAAAAAAAAACCAGTTACAGGCACTTATGAATTATCAGAAGGTCGGTCAGTCAGTAAGATGAAGCTAGTCGCCCATTCCAAAGAGTATGTGCCTATGGAGAAGAACGGGCAAGGAACTCCATGGACACTCTTTTAAATTATCAGCTATTGATACAAATATTTAATTACATCATTCATGTTGAAATCAACCGTGTGAGAACGATACAGAAATATATTGTACGCTGAGAGCGTCCATTATAGAAAAAAAAAAACAACAATTCAAAAAAGACTAACCCAACAAATAGATGCTTTACAGCAGGTAGGTACATTGTGCTCACACGTGTGCCATGCAATCATACAATGCTATGAAATTGAATCTACACAAAGCAAAGATAGTTTTGTCCAAGGTTCAGCGTTCATCATCATCATCATCAACCTTTTATCGTCCCACTGCTGGGCACAGGTCTCCTCTCATACAGAGAAGGATTGAGCGTAATCATCACGCTTGCTCAATGCGGGTTGGCGATGTCAGACTTATAAAGTCCAGGTTTCCTCAAGATGTTTTCCTTCACCTTCAGTCATTTGTGTCCAAGATATACTTAGAAAGTACATATAACTTTTAGAAAAGTTACATTGGTACTTGCCTGACCTGGAATCGAACCCGCGTACTCATACTTGAGAGGCTGGTGTTTTAACCACTAGGCCACCACGACTTTTTTCAGCGTTAACAGTTATAAGTAGCAGTTTTCATTTATTTACGTTTTTGAGGAGACACATTTTTCAGACATATGAAGCAGTGGGTTAGAAATATCCTTTTTTTTTGTGGACCAGAAACCTCCCCCGCTCTGAGCGGAACGGAGTGCGGGAGAGATGAGAATGTCTGAGAGAGACGAGAAAGTCAGATTTTTACTTGAATTAAACTCGGTTGTAAATGTAGATGTGGATTTGTATCACAGCACAATCTAAGAAATAGCGAGAGAACTTATTTTTTTTTTTTTAATAATTATAAACTAGCGCTTGACTGCAATCCCGCCTGATGGTAAGCAGTGATGCAATCGTTGATGATAAAGCACGCTAGTTTATTAAGCCCATTCACTTAAAAAACCTTAGTGAATAGGAAGGAAGACGGCAGTTGAGCGAGGTGGTGCAATGTTACACCCAATAACACGACCAACGATGCTGCGCCAGAGGGAGATTGATGTGGAGACCCTCCACGCCCAAACTCCCCGCACAACAACATTTGATGCATCGTACCCGGCACGCATCGCAACACAACTGCTCAGACCCGTCCTCCGTACGGCTTCACCAGACATCATGCCGGAACACGACGAATCGCTTGGCGGCAAGACTTTGTCTGGTGGCTGGTAACTTCTGCCGGCAGCCGATGTTATGGCCTACCACCGATTAAAATTAATTATTTTTCTTTAATAATAATATTTTTTTTATTTATTTGAGTATCAGTGACTCGTTTTGTTAGTAACAATTTTAACCTTACTTCTATGTTAGCTAACTAAATTCTACAATACATAAATAGGTACTTAAAACAATATAAATACAAAAACATAGCACACAAAACAATACCTACAAATGCAAAACATAACACATATGTATAAAACAAAGCAAATACAAAATATAACACAATTAATATCCGAAGATAAGAATCTTGTTATTCAATAATATCATACTTTGGTTCGTGGAAGTCGTGGTGGCTTAGTGGTTAAAACACCAGCCTCTCAAGTATGAGTGCGCGGGTTTGATTCCAGGTCAGGCAAGTAGCAATGCAACTTTTCTAAAGTTATATGTACCTTCTAAGTATATCTTGGACACCAATGACTGAAGGTGAAGGAAAACATCTTGAGGAAACCTGGACTTTATAAGTCTGAAATCGCCAACCCGCATTGAGCAAGCGTGGTGATTACGCTCAATCCTTCTCTGTATGAGAGGAGCCCCAGCAGTGGGACGATAAAAAGGTTGATAATGAAAATGAATGAATTTATACTTTGGTTTGTCACAAACTATTAACTCGCGCCCTTATCACGTAGCACACTTTTATTATCAATTGGAATAATTTTGAAGCATATTTATAATCCATTGCTCCATATATTCGAAAAGTGTTTCTAATCAGCAACTTAAATAATGTAATGAATGTTGTTGAACTGTCAAAATGAAAACCCATTGCTACTGATAGTGTGTTACACAATTACCCTGCTGATTACTGGCATGATATGATATTTTCCACAGAAATAAGAAAGTGGATACTTCCTTTAAAGAACATATCTAACAAAGTTTTTCATGTTTAAGTCCATGACTTAAACATGAAAAACTTTCAGGATTCTTAATCCTGAGGCCAAGACATTTTAAACTAAAAAAGAAAAAAAAACGGTTTACAAATGGCCGTCTCAACATTGTTCTATATTCAAACAATAAATTGAAAAGGACAATATTCCTTACTACGCACAAAAAACATCACTTCCTTCCCAAATTAATTAACGTGGAATCGCCCGATGACTAAAATAAACGTAATTAAAACTTCCTAAATTAACTTTCGCCTGATTTCTTTTTAAATTTGCCCCTGACTTGCCTAATTTTGCCGCGCAACGGGGGTTTGACACACCCCCTAATCTAAATCTGACCCTTTGTCATAGCAAAGAGATTTTTTTTAAAGATTCGCAAAGGAAGAAAGTTTTGTCCCTAATTCACTTGGCTAATTCTGTTTTGATAAAGGTAAATTGTAAAATATTTAGAATTCAGAATTCAGTTCGAGTTATTAAATATTTTAGACGAATGGGGTAGATTTCAGGCTTTTGTTTTGTTTTTTATTCTCTGATAAGGGAATAATAATGCTTATACTAAGGTATATTGTTGAAAATATACTCCTCTATCCATAAACGTTGCTTAAAGTTAACTAGTGATTAGTGATTGTTTAACCATATATATTTGACGTTTTAATGTCACTTAACTTTAATCATCGTTTATGAATAAACACCATAATGTAAGGTAAAGGGTTTCTTCATAAACGATCCTCATCATCATCTCAGCGTTAATCCCAGTAGCATCCAAAGCAGTTTTCAGCTTTTGGAGTCTGGGGTCCGCCTCACGATTTACCAGTCTAACTGCTGATTTTGGCTAAACTTCAATATTTTCCGCGAATCGACTGCCGTCTGACCTTCACAACCCGAAGGCGATATTGAAGCATTGCAGTTAGACCAATTGTTGGAATTTTGAGGGTTCCAACAACCCATAACGACTGCCATTAGATGTTCGTATGACAACCGGAACCAACGGCTTAACGTGCTTTCCGAGGCGCGACCAGACCAGTGCAAATATTCATATTCATACATACAAATATTTGCACTGCGCGGGGATTGAACCCGCTTTATTCATAAACGATTATTAAAGTTACGTGTCGTGCAAACGTCAAACATGTATGGTTAAATAGTCGCTAATCACTAGTTAACTTTAAGAAAGAGGATATTGTTTAAAAGTCGTTAAAATAATAATAAAAATTTATTTCAGATTCTTCATCCATATTTGTTAGTACATAGGTACATGTGCGAACTTAAAAATTAGTATTAGTAAATAAAATTAAATAAAATTAAGGTGTTATTATTTAGACTAATAGGACTCCCCGGTGACGCTATCAGTCGCTATTTAACAGCGTTAAAATGGACGGGTATTATATCTATCACAGACATCTAATATTGTGCAAACATGTAATATTGCTACAGACCACATCAGAGAGAAAGGGATAAAATAACATACCACGCGGATACAATGCACGTTGGTAGATATGTCATATTTCTTTAAAATGTTTGTCTCTAGAACATGCCGTGTTTCTTCACCGTATTTTCTTCTACCATTTCGAGAGAAGTGGTAATCAAATTATTTACTCAAACCACGGTACATTCCCCCTTATAGAGCAAGGCCCTGTATCCCGTCAGTGGAAACATTATAAGCTGATTATGGCCTGGTTTTGTACCCACAACTGTAAACCAGAGCCATTACTACTAAGCGACCACTGCTGGAATGACTACATGAAACAATCACCGGAATACCTCGGCTCTTAAACTTATAACAGAAGACTTTTCCAAAAAGGCAGATTAGAAAGTGCAAGGCCAACATTTTTTTTTTTATGTACCTAATTATAAACTAGTGCTAATCGTTGATAGTAAAGCGCGCTAGTTTATTAAGAGCCTATTTACTCAAAAAAACTAAGTAAATAGGAAAGAAGACGACATTTTCTCTCAGTGGTAAGCCATAACATCGGCTACCGGCAGGAGTTACCACCCACCAAACTCTTGCCGCCAAGCGATTCGTCGTGTTCCGGCATGATGTCTGGTGAAGCCGTACGGAGGACGGGTCTGAGCACTTGTGTTGCGATGTGTGCTGGGTACGATGCGCCAAATGTTGTTGTGTCGGGAGTTTGGTCGTGAAGGGTCTCCAGATCAATCTCCCTCTGGCTCAGCATGATTGGTCGTGTTCTAGGTTTAACATTGCATTATCTCGCACAACTGCCGTCTTCCTTCCTGTTTACTCAGTTTTTTGATTGAATAGGCTTAATAAACTAGCGCGCTTTACCATCAACGATTGCATCTCTACTTACCATCAGGCGGGACTGCAGTCAAGCACTAGTTTATAACTATTAAAAAAAACCAGTCGAGCGAGGTGACGCATTGTAAAACCTAACAACACGGCCAACGATGCTGCGCCAGAGAGAGATTGATCTGGAAACCCTCCCGACCAAACTCGATTCAATTCGACCATACCTCATGAATAGAGCCTACTGTCCCATACAAAAGCTATACTAAAACATTAGTATATAGTAGACAGAGGTCCTTTACCTGCCCCTGTCTATTTTACACCGCTCAGTAGCTTTACGAGTCATTACTTTCGCTGACCGGGCGAGCGGACTCGGGACGTGACGATCAAAGTTGTGTCTAGGTTACATACACACTGTCTGCCGCGATGCTACGCTATAAAGGTTAGCTGATGGATCTACATGGACAAGTGAAAAACTATGTGTCACTCAGGTCATGTTTACCATTTTTTTATATAAATTACTAGCGGCCGCCAGCGACTTCTTTCGCGTGGAGTTAGTTATGCTCCGCTCCTATTGATCGCAGCGTGATGTTATATAGCCTAAAGCCTTCCTGGATTAATGGACTATCCAATGCAAAAAAAAAAATTCAAATCGGACCAGTAGTTCCTGAGTTTAGCGCATTCAAACAAACATACAAACAAATTCTTCAGTTTTATATATTAGTATAGATAAACTAGTACTTGACCGCAATCCCGCCTGGTGGTAAGCAGTGACGCACTCGTTAATGGTAAAGCGCGCTAGTTTATTAATTCCATTCACTAAAAAAAACTTGGTAGAAGGAAGACGACAGTTGAGCGAAGTGGTGCAATGTTAAACCCAACAACACGACCAACGATGCTGCGCCAGAGGGTGATTGATGTGGAGACCCTCCACGATGAAACTACCTACACGAAATTGTAGTCCGACGGAAACACTGCCGCGGGAAAATTGTTCCAGTCCCTCGATGTACGCGGTATAAAAGAAGAGGCGAAACGCTTTGTTCGGATCGCTGTGGTGTCAACAACATAAGTCCGTTGATGGAACCGGATGTCTTTCTGATTGATGTCAGATGGATGTCTGGATTTCCGGTGACGTACATATAGTCACGTCGGGTCGCTACAAAAACTCATGGATTCAAAGTTCCCTTTGTAAGTTTACCTCGTCTGTCAAGACATTTTCCCTCCTATGTTGGGATCGGCGTCCAGTCCAACGAGATACGGCTTAACACTTTTATTAGGTATTTACATCAAACCATTGCCTATGTCATCTCCACAACTAAATAACTGAAGACTGGCTGTCAGATTTTATGACTTTTAACGACCCCCAATCCATCCATACTAATATTATAAATGCGAAAGTAACTCTGTCTGTTGTCTGTTACGCTTTCCCGCTTAAACCTCCAAACCGATTTTGATGAAATTGGGCACAAACAATCTTTAGACCCTGAGAAAGGACATAGGCTACCTTTTATCCCGAAAAAAAAATGATGTTCCCGAGGGAAACCTAAAAAGCGCGATATAATCGAACTCCACGCGGGCGAAGCCGCGGACGGAAAGCTAGAGTCTAATAAAGATATACGAAGAGCAACCTGGACTTGACGTGCTTATTGAGGCACAGAGGGGTCTTGGTATGTACCTAGACCTGGTCATCCATCAATTGACCCGTGCAGCCGTTATGGCTTAGCCAAAAGGTCCTCAAAATTTTTCTTAATTGCCACTGAAATTGACAAAATAGAAGTGCAAGAGTAATTACAATTATGAGTTTTCGCTGAAGTTAACAGATGTCTTATTTTGTAGGCATTATTTTTGATGTCATACCCTGTTCATTAGGTAAACCGTTTTTTGACAGAAGCAAATAGTGATTGCAACAACACAATACCTTTACGATTGATGATTAAGTATTATACTGTCTGTAAGAAGCCGTAAATAAGATAATTCAACAACAAAAATCAATTTATTAAATTTAGGTAATCCATACTATATAATACTAGCTTTCCGCCCGCGGCTTTGCCCGCGTAAATTTCGGTTATATCGCGCTTTTTAGATTTCCCTCGGGAACATCAAATTTTTCCGAGATAAAAGGTAGCCTATGTCCGTTCTCAGGGTCCAAAGATTGTCTGTGCCAAATTTCATCAAAATCGGTTGAGAGGTTTAGGCGGGAAAGCGTAACAGACAGACAGACAGAGTTACTTTCGCATTTATAATATTAGTATGGATTATAAATGCGAAAGTGTCTCTGTTTGTCCGTCTGTCCGGCTTTCACGCCAAACCTACTGAACCGATTGTAATGAAATTTGACCAATCGGAACAGAACAATAACAAAAAAATTTGCGAAAACGGGAGCGAACGCGGACATACTACATATTGCTCCCATTATTTTAACAGGCGCTTATTTTATATCAATTGAGCTTTTTTTTAATTTACGGGAACCACCACCACCGCGCGCTGTAAACTGAACTCCACGCAGACGGAGTCGCGGGCAACAGCTAGTGTGTCGCTAAGAGTGATAAGACCGCCCATTGTGTATTGTGACCGCCATTTGTAAAGCTTTATATTTATGTTCTGTAATATGGTCTCCATAATAAAGAGTATTCTATTCTATTTATATATTTATGTCATTACGTTTTTTGAAATTAAATCTATATACTAATATATAAAGCTGAAGAGTTTGTTTGTTTGAACGCGCTTATCTCAGGAACTGCTGGTCCGATTTAAAAAAAATATTTTCGCTTTGGATAGCCCATTAATCTAGGAAGGCTATATAACATCACACTGCGACCAATAGGAGCAGAGCATCACTAACTTCACGCGAACGAAGTCGCTGGCGGCCGCTAGTTTTACATAATCCGGAATAGTTCACTGTAAGACAGCTGTCACAAATTGGCTAACCTAATGGACAGGGTGTACCTGCTGAAAGGTTGTATGGTTTGTTACTTGTTCACGCAAAACCTTATGAACGGATTTTGCTGAAATATGGTTTACATTTTTTGTTACTGCTCTGCTCCTATTGACCATAGCGGGATGTTATATAGCATATGTCCTTTCTCAGGCTCTAGACTATCTGTGTACCAAATTTCATTAGAATCGGTTCAGTAATTTTGGCGTGAAAGCCGGACAGGCAGACAGAGATACTTTCCCATTTATAATATTAGTATGGCTAAGCCAGAATTAACATATTAGGATACTTTTTATTCCAATACTCCCACGAGATCTGGACTTAATTTTGTGAAACCTCCGGGGTTCGCCTAGTAGACACTACAATCG
The DNA here is from genome assembly GCA_017933935.1 of Sesamia nonagrioides. Lineage (NCBI taxonomy): Eukaryota > Metazoa > Arthropoda > Insecta > Lepidoptera > Noctuidae > Sesamia > Sesamia nonagrioides. The sequence continues at coordinate 230,896 of JADWQK010000123.1, forward strand.
TAAATATACTACACACTTTTATATTGCAAGCTATATTTTATCGCTCAACTCTCGTTTTCACTAAAACATGGTCTGTTAGACGTGTATGCGACATAAAAACATTTTATAGACAAATATAAAGTCTTAGGGAGTTCATCAAGGCGCGGTGGGTCGACAGGGAGATTGCAAAACGATAGGGTACCATAGACCCAATTTTTATTGCTTGTTACGGACCATAAACAAGAGGTGGCGGTTACAGATAATGTAGGCTGAATGTTTTTTTTTTTTTTTTTGATGGCAGCAATAAAAGTCCTTTAATAGGATAGTGGATGACGTTATTACTTTGCAGTTTTCTTTTTAATGACTGGCTGGCAATTTCAAATATCGCATCTATCTAACACATAGACACAGTGTGGTTGTCAGCTGACTTTTACTTAAAGTAAGGGTTTTTACATGCTTTTTATTAGCTTTTTTTTTTGTTGGAATGGGAAATCATCAAATGACTTCTCCCGCTCTGGGCGGAGCGGAAGGGCGTGTCAGACTTTTACTGGCTAAAACCCACCCGTGTTTCTTCACTTGCCTGTGGGACGGCCAGGGCCACGGTTTTTTGTTTGACTAACCCGCAACTCTGACCCAGGAGGCATCGGCCTTCGTGGACCCCGTCACGATGTGCTGACATCTCTTTAAGGCGTGCGTGAAACACGACGCGCCGTCGACTCGGGCCTAGTCGTATGTTTGCTTGCTTGCTTATTTGTTTGTTTGTCCGTCTCTAACTCTTTGGACTACGAATGAGCGGCTCATTACTGTAAAATGTCCCACTGTTTTCAATACGTTCGTCCGTTCGTTTTTTTTTTTTTTTTTTAAGAATATCGAACTAAAAAGTTGAAATTAATGTCTTAAACTAGTGTTTGACTACGATTCTGCCTGATGGTAAGGAGTGATGCAATCGTTGATGGTAAAGTGCACTAGTTTATTATGCGCTCATTCACTCTAGCCTTGAAGATATAGATAAAACAATAAAAATTAAGGTGATGTGTTAAATAAAAATAGTGTATGCCTCACGGCATCACCAAGAAGGTGCATCTCCGTCACCGCAGCCCTGACTCAGTCTAAACAAATTATTACAGTAATCATTCCCACAATAAAAAAGCATAGCTGGTTATTTTCTAAACCACACCAATTTCCTTTAAAACTAAACCTTTTTACGAGCACTAAGCAGTTTGCATAGCAACTCAGACTTCTACAGACAAATCGTAAAACTGAAACTCCTCGTTAATTTAACGTGTTATTTAGTGCAAAAATGCTACCTCCAAGTTACGTAAAATATTACATAGCAGCTTCACTTTGTATTTAGATATGTTTGGACGTTTTTACGGTAGCTAAGATATCCGAATTGGCAAGATAATTACGTAACGCTTTATCACTTTCCTTCTTTTATTAGAGTGAATACTACTTCCGCTCTTGAGCAATGGCCCATGTGGATAGATACCACAATTTTGTCAACAACACGTGTAAAAAATTACAGAATTTCTTTAATAATAATAATAATAATAAATCATTTATTTGCATTAAACATGGTATACAAAGGTGTTGAATAAGAATACAGTAGGTACAAGCATGTTTAGCTGAGATAAACACAGCACGCAAAAATTTTAAAGTAGAACTAAAGTCAACTATTTAAGGCATTAACATTTATGATCCATAAATTCTTTTAAACTATAAAAATTGCATTCATTTAACCATTTATATAATGCAGTCTTCAAGAATCTTATATTTAATACTTTAAAATGACTTGGCATCTTGTTATATATCCGCACACATGTTGCAAGACAATTTTTATTATATTTGGTCAGTCTTGGTAGATCACTACAGACTAATCTAAAAGGATCTCGTCTGATCCGTGGACAAATTTCATTTGCAGTTTTAAACAGCTGTATATGCTTAACTACGAACACGCATATTTCATAAATGTAAATGCATGGGAGCGGTAACAAGCCAAGTCTTTTAAACATTGGTCGACATGAATCCTCGGGTTTTAGTCCACAAATTGACCTTATGCACTTTTTTTGAGCAATGAATACTCTAGCCATATCAGTGCTATTGCCCCACATTATAACACCGTATCGTAATATCGATTCAACATAGGCGTGATATGATATAAAAGCAGTTTTCATGTTGGTAACATTTTTAACTTGCTTTAGTGCGTATACAAATTTATTTTTAACACCCTTGCTCGTAAAGCTGATGTAATTCCACCGGTTTTAAATATGTAAAGCAGGCCACAACAAACGCGTGTTTTATCAAAGCAAATAGTTAAGTTATAGTCCATAACAGCATTATTTTCCATAACAGCATTATTTTCCATAACAGCATTATTTTCCATTTCAAGTAATTATGGAACTGATCGCCGCCGCACGGCTCGCGCTGCGCGCTGTTCCATATTTGAAATGGCAAATAATAATACTAATGGAGGGAAAGCAACAGTGTGCATTCACAGATTGAGTTTATTTAAAATGAACAAAATATAAAATACTTCTATTTCTGTTTCCTCGCAAGTGTGTTAAAAAACGTCGTACTATATACGTGCGTATTGGTTATAACATGCTCGGCTCAATTACACCCTCGCCTTCGGCTCGGGCTGAAATTCAGCCTCGCATGTTATAACCATCATTACGCACTAATATCGTAATGTACTATAATTCGAGTGCTAACATTATCTACATGTAATTTCCAATTAATATCTTTATCTATTATTATACCTAAGAACTTTGTATGTGTTACTTCATTGAGTTTATTTATATTAAGTTTAATGTTATTTTTATTATTATTTGTATCATTGAATTGTATATAGACTGATTTGTTTAGGTTTATTTTTAAATGGTTAATGTCAAGCCAATGTATTAATTTATTGATTGTATTATTAATTTCACACTCATGATCTCCAATGGTATTTTGTTTTTTATCAGTTGCTACTACAATAGATATGTCATCAGCAAATAGGATACATTTATGCTTGGTTATTTTTGTAATGTCATTTATGTATATAAGGAATAATACGGGGCCAAGCACACTTCCTTGTGATACACCGTATTTATTGTGTCTATATTCTGAATAGTAGGGTGTCATGTCTCTATTTTTGTTAATTCTATTGATAGTAACGCATTGTTTCCTATTACTCAAATATGACATTATCCACTGTAGAGCGGGTCCCCTTATTCCAATAACTTCCAACTTTTCTAGCAATATGTCATGCGTGTACTTTAAAAAATTTATTTCACTGTAATGGCGGATATCGCCAATGACAGTTGAAAAAACGGCAGCGTGAGCCGTCTACGAGGGAGATTTGATGCAAAGTCATGATGTGGCCACTATGCTGCGATATTTCAACGTTCTTTATGAATTATTCATTGAATGCACTTTTTTACTTTTTACTACATAAATCACGCGCTTTTATTTAGTAAACGAAACTATAAATAATTTAAAAAGTCCAATGAAAATGAGCGTGACATTCATCATAGCTTTCGCGTCAAAACTCCCGTTCTATCGCATGCAATGGGTTTAATTTTGACAGTTCAACAACATTCATTGCATCCTTTACGTTGTTGAGGAAACACATTTTTCGGACATATGAACCAAAAGATTAACAGCATGCTTCAATCTTTCACCCGTGTAACTTTAAATCCCGTAGGAATATCGGGATCAAAAATATCTTATGCCAAATTTACGTAGCCGTACGGAGGACTGGTCTGAGCAGTTGTGTTGCGATGTGTGCCGGGTACGATGCGCCAAATGTTGTTGTGTCGGGAGTTTGGTCGTGGAGAGTCTCCAGATCAATCTCTCTCTGGCACAGCATTGTTGGTCGTGTTGGTCCTGGACATTGCATCACCTCGCTCAACTGCCGTCATCCTTACTATTCCTAAGTTTTTTAAGATGAATATGGCTTAATAAACTAGTGCGCTTTACCATTAACGATAGCATCACTGCTTACCATCACGCGGCAATGCAGTCAAGCACTGGTTTATAATTATAAAAAAAACTGTCTGTTCAGAGTTTTTACGTGAAAGATTCACAGACACACAGACATTCGTACATACATTCTCACAAACCTTCGGATTGATAATATTAGTTAGTAGAATTCCAGCTCTATGTTTTGACAACATACAATAGTATTGCACTGAACTGCTATTGTAGATGATCAAAGGACCACTTAAAATGTGGCCGTCCAATATCCACCAGCGAGCCAATTACCAAGATTCTCAAACGTAGCGGAATCTCTCCTCAATAGACATTCCAACTTAAAACCTAAGCAAGCTTTAAAAACGTTAAACAATTTAGTTCACGCACGATCACACTAATATCTACTTTCTGTTTCATAGGATAGATTGTTAATAGTAGTCGCACGAATGACTCTGTACTATTCTATTCAGCCAAAAACAACTATGGTTAAAGTAAATAAAAATGGCACGAATCCAATCAAGTTTGTACACAGAGGAAAACGCGGAGTTGACATCAATATAAAATAGTTATGGCATTTTCGATAGAAATGCTAGAGAGCGTGTGATACTGAATTTTGAAAAGTTTGTTTTAATTTGAAAGCATTTTTTTTTATAAATGATGATAAGCAGTGATGCAATCGTTGATGGTAAAGCGAGCTAGTTTATTAAGAGCCTATTCACTCAAGCCTTGAAGACACTTAAGGTCACTGAGGGTAACACCGCCGCTGGCAAATTGTTCCAGTCCCTCGATGTACGCGGTATAAAAGACGAGGCGAAACGCTTCGTTTGGATTGTTGTGGTGTCAACAATGTAAGGGTGAACTTGGCGTACGGCAGGTCGTTCGGTGATGAAACGGAGATGGGGGAATTAAATTATGCATTTCCCGCGCACACTCTCCAAAATCCATCTTAAGTTCACTCTTCATTTCATATTCAATCCATTCTTCTGTAGTATGCGCTTCCTCTTGATATCAGGATGGCCGCCAGTCGCGGGTTGCGTTTAAGTGGAAATTGCAGAGTTAATTTCAATTAGGGTAGTTTATTTCAACACCTCTCCCCTAAATTTTAGTTTTGTATGTACATATTTTGGTAATAGTACACATACATACTATATAAGTATTTAAGTATTTATTTAAAGGGTTAAGATATTTTTTTTTCTTTATAATTTTTTCAACTAAAGCAGCACCTGCCTTCTAATTATCTTCACCCCCTGTGGTTGACTGGCAGAAAATGCCTGAGGCATTAAGTCCGCCTCTGTACAATTCATGTGCGAAAGAATAAATAAAAGAAAACTCTTTAAAACCAATAAGTTCTGAATAAGTAAAACAGAGGAAATGCAACCTAACTGGATTATATTGAACATAAAAATGTATTACATGGACGCAACACGCAAAATGCGATAAAAACTTTATGTTTCGTGTAAGCCAGGAAAACACCCGGAGGTCTTGCCCAGAGCCAAAGTATAAAGAAACCGTATAGAAACGAAATTCATGTGTGATATCTACCTACTCTCCCTTATGCGTACTGTACCTACTTACCACCTTACCGCTCCCAACAACTATTTTCCAATGACCGCTGCTCAATTGAACTAAAACGGGTTGGCCTTGTCCACATCTTTTTTTTTATCTATACTTTTCTATCTTAATCTTAACTAATACATAAAGCTGAAGATTTTGTTTGTTTGAACGCCCTAATCTCAGGAACTACTGGTCCGATTTGAAAAAATATTTTTGCGTTGGATAGCCCATTAATCCAGGAAGGCTTTAGGCTATATAACATCACGCTGCGACCAATAGGAGCGGCGCGCGAACTCCACGCGAACGAAGTCGCTGGCGGCCGCTAGTCGTCTATAAAACACTAATAATTAAACTTATTAATAATATAAAATATATGCTTTGTCAAGTCGCTAAAAGCAGTGGCGGGACGCTAGACAGTAGTATCGATCAGCTATTATAAGAATTCACGAGAAAGTGGTTTACAGTCTAAATAAAAAAATATTATCCATATCTTTAGATTACTCCCATTATGACGTAATACGTCAGATCGTTCTTCTCCAAACAAGACGTTGTCCAATATGTTCCCAGAACTAGGTCCCTACCTTTTTTTCTTTTTTTTTTTTGTTTGGGATGGAAAATCATCAAATGACCTCTCCCGCTCTGGAGGGAGCGGAAGAGCATGTCAGACTTTTACTGACTAAAACCCTCCCGTTTTCCTTCTCTTGTCTGTGCTCCAGGGGGCACGGTATCTCTTTCATTCTTCACCAACCCGACACTTCAATATCTACCATTCCTTTTATCAGCTCCCGTTTAAAGGGAGTTTCGCTTCTTTACAATATTATTCTATGCCTGAGGCCAGTTTACTGCTCAACACTTTATGACCATCAAATTTCTGTAAACTTGCGGTAAACTTATCTTTACATAGGAGTAATGACTGACCACCAAGCAGCCTTGTCACACACGCACAATTTTCTTTTACGAGGAAAATGTAGGTAGGTAGTTACGCACCCCTTACAAATGAAACGAAAAAATAAGTATCAAGATTATCAAGAAGGGGTGTTAACTACACGGTGTTTTTAGGGTTCCGTAGCCGAATAGCAAAAAACGGAATCCTTATAGATTCGTCATGTCTGTATGTCCATCTATCCGTCCGTATGTCACAGCCATTTTTTTCCGAAACTATAAGAGCTATACTCTTGAAACTTTTTAAGTAAATGCATTCTATGAACCACATTAAGATTTTGTTGCAAAAATAAAAAAATAATAATAAATATTGGGGGCTCCCCATACTTAGAACTGAATCTCAATTTTATTTTTTTTTTTTTGCATCACACACATACGTGTGGGTTATTTTTTGGACAGGTCTTGAAAAATGATATCAAGGTTTCTAAAATATATTTTTTCTAAACCGAATGGTTTGCGTGTCAGACGCTTCCAAAGTGGAAAAAGTTGAATCTAACTTCTAAAATAAGAAAATGAAAAATCTAAAAAAAAAAAACGCATGACGTTCATTACTATAAAAACTACCAACGAAAATTGTTTTTAACGAGATCTAGTAAGTAGTTTTTTTAATACCTCATAAATCGTAAACCGCTTATTACTGCGTAATCTTTCATACAAATAACTTAAATCCTTTACTTTCATAAATCAATGGCACGGGACCCTTAGTGCGTGAATCCGACACGCACTTGGCCGGTTTTTGTTAGCCTGGTTAGATTTTCGCTTGTTCTAATTAAATAACGAATGTAACAGCATAATCATTTTATTTTTAGTGGATTTACATTTACCTTAGGCAATATGAAGGTAGTTTTTATTAGGTACTTTTACTTTTATATCCTTTTTAAAACGGCTCTTTTTGCCGGGCATACATAAATAATAGTATTATTATAGGTAAGTATACGGTTATTCCACAGAAGAAGCGCTGCAGCCAACTTCCCTGATGAGAGTTCCCTTAGTCGCCTCTTAAGACATCCACGAGAGGATTTGGATTGATACTATTCTATGCTTGGTACCACACGGGGATAACAAATTACTTCGATCCCCAACCCGCCTGCCATGCATGGGGAGTATGGTAACAGAATGAAAGCCTGAGAAGAAGAAGAAGAAATGTATAGTATTATTTTTTTAAATATATGATAAACGTGATAGTTTGTATGAAGGTATTTTATTACCCTTACACCCAAAAAATACTACAACAAAGGTGGTTTATGCAGGATTAAGGATAACGTACATACGATACTTTGTATTCCGAAATTTATGTATGTATGTTTTTATGTTTTTGCGCGCATATTTCCGGAACTAAAAGTCCGATTTAAGTAACTCTTTTTTGTTGCACTATGTATTGTTCAATTTAGGGAATACTATAAGTTTCATCAAAATCGGTTCAGTAGTTTTTGAGATAGAAATTTTTTTCGTATTGATGAGAACTTTTCTAACATGGGTTGGGCTGCCACTATTGTTATGAGGTATAAAATGTAATATTCGAATTTCGACCAAGACACTGAAAAATAAAATAAACATCGTTTATTTTCAGACAAAAAAGTCCATAATATTAATTAATTAATTGAATGTGAACATAATTATTAAAACTATGAAATAAAAACTTTTTACAAAAAAAAAAGAAACCGACTTCAAAAAAACACTTAAAAGGAAAAATAATTTTACTTTTGTCATGGCTCTAGAAGTCGGTGTCTCGAGGTTTCTGTTGTTTAGCTCGCCACCGACTTCTAGAGCCATGTTTTGTGGTTGTTTTCGTTGGAGCTCATAGGCAAAGTTGTTAAATTCTGTGATAGAAAATCACGGTTATATTACATAATATTCTAATTGGGATGTTTAAGGGTGTGCGTCAATTACATTAGGTACATGTTGTAAAAAGAAATCTCGATTATTTGTCAGGCAGAAAGCATCAGCCGAAAAAGGGACATGTTAGCAAGTATGCACATAAATTACAAACTTAAAGAGGCCAATTTACTCGAACATTAAATAAGCTCTCTTAGTACAAGTAAGTAGCCATAAACAGATTATGTAGGATAACGTTTATCACGTTCGATTCGACCGGTATGGGACTATGGGTCAATGAGATAGCCTATGGGTTTAATATAACCGTTTAAGATTGCTATAACATTTCCATGGTTATTGAGACGTACGTCGTACAATTAGTATTGAGTTGGACATCTAAGACTATGGGCCCGATTCCCTTCTTAACAAACAAAACTAAATTTAAGTACAGTCTATCTTTTTCTTTCCATTTAAAAAAGAAAAGGACAGAATATGAAATATTAGTTTCGGCATGTCACATTAAGATGGTCCATAGATAACTTAGCTATGGTTATTTACCATGGCGTCTAAAAATACGTCAGTTTACGTTAGCTGGCTAATTTGACAAGACTAAATAAATATTTTTATCTTCTGTCATTTTCTTTTTTTTTTTATTACTAGCTTTCCGCCCGCAGCTTCGCCCACGTGGAGTTCGGTTATATCACGCTATTTAGATTTCCTTCGGGAATATCAAATTTTTCCGGGATAAAAAGTAGCTTATTATTTAATCCGGACTTCTAACTTTACGTCTACAAAATTTCAAAGCAATCGGTTCAGTAGTTACGGCGTGAAAGCGGAACAAACAAACAAACTCACTTTCCCATTTATAATATTAGATGCGTATTTCAGAAGGAAACTCAAGCATTGATCTCTGTTTAAGCATTACTTAAAACTAGTTTCAACCAATCAATAGGCTTCAAACGAGACTTAAGTAGAGCTTGAGTTTTGAGTGACGTTCTGTAATACGAACCTTAGTATGATAAACTAGCGCTTGACCGCAATCCCGCCTGATGGTAGGCAGTGACGCAATCGATGATGATAAGTGTAGTCCGACGGAAATACCGCCGCTGGCAAATTGTTCCAGTACCTTGATATACCTTCGCGGTATAAAAGAGGAGGCGAAACGCTTCGTCCGGATCGTAGTAGTGTTAACTCACCGTACGACGGGTCGTCCGAAGGTGAAACGGAGATGGGGGAATTAAATCATGCAATTCCCTCGCACACTCACCAAAATGCATCCTATAGAACACCGATAGACTGAAGGTTCTTAATGAAATAGAAATAATAAGATGCAAAGAAAACTAAACTTAATTTCAGTTTAGTTCATGAACAAGGGAAGAGGAACCATCAATCCATTCGTAGTATAGGATAGTATAAAATACTCTTTATTATGTTGCCTACGTGACAGCCTCAGCTCCGTGGCGTAGCGGTAGCGAATGCAACCGTTGCGCAAGGTGGCGCGGGTTCGATCCCCGCACAGTGCAAGTATTTGTATGCATGAATATTTGCACTGGTCTGGTCGTGCCTCGGAAAGCACGTTAAGCCGTTGGTCCCGGTTGCCATACGAACATCTAGTGGCAGTCGTTACGGGTTGTTGGAGCCCTCAAAAGTCCAACAATTGGTCTAACTGCAATGCTTCGATGTCGCCTTCGGGTTGTGGAGGTCAGACGGCAGTCGCTTCACAGAAAATGTCCAAGTTTAGCCATATCAGCAGTTGGACTGGTAAAGCGGACCCCAGACTCCAAAGCTGAAAAAGCTTCGGATGCGACTGGGATTAACGCTGGGTTGATGATGACTCTTTATTATGTTCAGACAACACCACATCAAGTTACTACAATCTGTCGATTTCTTTATTAGATTTTCAACTTTATCTCCAAAGGATTAAAGCTCAAATTTGATGGGGTAGCATGACTTGCTGTCGTCCGTATTTATACTCTACAAATTTAAGTATATAAATATAGGTCTTTTTCGGCATATTACGTGGGTCACAAATGTCTTGCCATGGCGCCTCCGCCGGGCCGGAACAAGCGGGGTAGACCAAAGAAGTGCTGGCTTGACGTTGTAAGAGATGACATGCGTGCCGACAGTCTCACACCACAGGATGCTAAAGATCGCGCGAAATGGAGGAAATTGAGCAAGAAAGCGGACCCCGGGCTCCAACGCGAAAGCCGCGGATGCAACCGGGATAAATGCTAAGATGATGATGATGAAATTTAATTAGATCATTTTTAACGTTCCTATTTAAAAAACTAACTAACATTAAAATCGCTCTTAATAAGTTACTAAAACACCAATCTGATGTCCCACTGTATGACAAAGATGTCTCTACTCTCTTCCCAGTTCTCTATAAAGTTGCTGACGTCATGCTCATCCATCTCGGTCTGGGCCTCTATCTTTTAAAGTCAACCTTTGGATGGAGTTAAAGTTGAGACGGAAGTCCCATTCTGCAGATCCCGTAAGTTTATGATAAGCAGATGGATTCTATAACTCCTTTATCCAGCTTTATTAGGTAACTATATTATCTTAATAACTAAATCCATATTACCTTTGAAACGGATTCGAAGATGATGTAGAAGAAGCCCGCAGGGTAATTGCGTAACCCACTGTCAGTAACAACGCGTTTCTATTTGACAGTTCAACAACATTCATTGCGTTATTTACGTTGTTAAGCAGACACTTTGCGAATATAATTATAATTCTTAGTCCATACTAATATTATAAATGCGAAAGTAACTCCGTCTGTCTGTCTGTTACGCTTTCCCGCTTAAACCTCCCAACCGATTTTGATGAAATTTGGCACAGAAAATCTTTAGACATAGGCTACCTTATATTGAAAAATTTGATATTCCCGAGGGAAATCTAAAAAGCGATATAACCGAATTCCACGCAGGCGAAGCTGCAGGCGGAAAGCTAGTAATAATATATTTATTAGACCAAAAAATAAACACGTTACCCATTTTGTTTTAGCTAAGTACTTAAAATTATGCTTAAGAGTAAATCAATAACAATTGTGTCTAATTATTAGCATCTGCTGCCGAACGAGGTCCTGCTAGCCTGTGTTTCAGCACGCAGCCTCTCAAGCCCTCGGACTGGGTATGCCAGATACCCAGTCTCTTCTTCTTCAGTCTCTAGAGGTCCACTGCTGGACAAAGGCTTCCCCCAAGACTTTTATTGCTTTGAGGGGGATTACCATAATCCCCACGCTTGGCAGGCGGGTTGGGGATTGCAGTAATTTAATATTCCACAGTAAAAGCGCTGCTGCCCGCTTCGCTGGTGAGAGTTGTGTTAGTCGCCTCTTACCTAGTAAGAGAACTTATTTAGTGTTCAAGTATATAGAGCAATATGCTTCAAAATGATTCAAATTGTTATTAATAGTGTGTTACGCAATTAGTATGCAATAACGTTTTATTTTAAAGACTTTGGACAAACCAACTTTATGATTAAACAGTTAAAGGCGGCTCAGATGTAGCGGTACCTACAAACGCCACATGGAACAACGCGTCATACTGACGTCTTTTTTTTTTTAATAATTATAAACTAGTGCTTGACTGCAATCCCGCCTGATGGTAAGAAGTGATGCAATCGTTGATGGTAAAGCGCACTAGCTTATTAAGCCTATTCACTCAAAAAAACTTGAGTGAATAGGAAGGAAGACGGCAGTTGAGCGAGATGATGCAATGTTTAACATTAGGCACAACAACATTAGGGACATCGTACCCGGCACACATCGCAACACAACTGCTCAGACCCGTCCACCGTACGGCTTCACCAGACATCATGCCGGAACACGACGAATCGCTTGGCGGTAAGACTTACACAATTCGCAAGCAAAGTTTATCGTGCAATTAGCATACATACAAGTTCCCAACTTCAACCGTTGTGCAAGTGCCCGCCACACATAACAGTCCTCCTGTTATGTGTGGCGGGCACTATATACAAATAAATGGATATACCTATGTAGCGATACCTACAAACGCCACAAAGAAACAACGCGTCGTACTGACGTCACACCAATTCTACATCTCGCAATCAGAGTTTACCGTGCAACTAGCATACATACAACTTCCCAATTTCCAGCATTGGGCATGTGTCTGCCAGACGTAACACCCGTCTGGTCGGAGGATCCTCCCTTTTCTATGGAGGATGAGTGAACTTTACTCCCTGTTCCTCATGCCTTTACATAGATAAATTTTATGAACTCAAACACAAACACTGGTCAATCATAGTTTTAATTTTCGCGACAATTTTTTGGGAGTTTAGAGTTTACTTTGCATTATGAAACATTACCTACTTTCCATTGTGCAACAACTTCCATATCATGTTTTCAACATAAATACCATCTTTATCTTATAATTAAACTCGCTACAGAAGTAGGTACTTCGTATACAAATTCGGTTTAAGCTTGCTACTGATATAAATCCATTGTTTATGCAAAATCCAGCGTTTCCTCCAATCAGATAGTCTGTCTCATCGTGCGATTACCAGCTTACTCAAAATCCGTACATTTTACACTTAGATGCAAATTAAATCACCTTAAAGGTTTGGCCAAACTGAGACGAAACCCGCACGGGATGCGGGACGGAATTCGCTTGCGATGATTTTGTCTTCTAATTTTTAATGAAGGTCTTGACTTCTTAGTGTAAACCTTAAGCTGGTAATTCTTTACTTCATACCATAATCATCCTCATCATCAACATAAACAAACTTTTTATCGTCCCACTGCTAGGCACAGGTCTCCTCTCATACAGAGAAGGATTTAACGTAATCACCACGCTTGCTTGAGCGGGTCAGTGATTTCAGACTTAAAGCCCAGGTTTCCTCAAGATGTTTTCTGTCCAAGATATTGTGTTTGATGTCCAAGATATACTTAGAAAGTACATATAACTTTAGAAAAATTACATTGGTACTTGCCTGACCTGGAATCGAACCCGCACTCATACTTGAGAGGCTGGTGTTTTAACCACTAGGCCACCACGACTTGATGAAACTGTTAAATGAATTTCGATAAAATTTAATAAAGATGAAGAATAATTTATGATGTCCTGGGAAAGAACATAGGCTACTTTTTGTGTTCTTAGATGATTTCCGACATACACGCGACCAAAGTCGTTGGCAGAAACTAGTAATTAATAGTTCGGAAATAGCGCTATTGAGCACAATAAAAATTATTTATAAATTTTTATAAAAAAACAGGGCAATTTTTAACACCTATTTGCGACGTTGTCAGCTTTTAGAATACCCGTGCACAATCATTAAAACGATAGATCTAAGATATCTTAAAACCATACTATCCATGATTAAAACAATAGACGCGGACAGTCGCGTCCCGCATCCCGTGCGGGATTCGCCTCAGTGTGTCAGAAGCTTTGTACCGCCAGTAACGCATGTTTGCAAGTACCTCAGTATCCTTATCTTGAAATTAGTACCGGTGGATTAGCAGTACCGAAATGCTGATGCATATAACGATTCCTCTTAATCCTTTACGAGGGTGTGTGAGATATTGCTATGGTGTTTTTGGCCCGTTATTTAGTTTGCTTAGAGGTGGATATTTATTGACCAGGAGGACATAAACTTGCAGTAGTTATTCAGTGTGATTAGTAGAGGTGATGCTGTAGAAGATAATGTTTTACGAGATCATATGTTAGCAGATTTATCAGTCGTAAAAAGCAGATAAAAGTGGGTAGTAAAGGTACATTTACCGACTTTTTGAAACTTGTTTTGTTTGAAATTCTACCTCCTTTCATCATTATCATCTGCCGAATCTTGTCCCAACTATGTTGAGCTTGAGATCATCTTCCAGTCCAACCTGAAGCCAATATTTTTCATAGGACATCAACTTGTCACTCTGACCTCCTAAACCCAATTGATGGGTACATTTTTGGGATTTCGGGTGTCTGTCACTGAAACAAAAATGACAGCCGAGACTGATTGCTTACCGTGCTTTCTGAGGCATGGAGTGGACTTGTTAGTGACACCAATTTTTCGGTGGTAGGCCATAACATCGGTTGCCGGCAGAAGTTACCAGACACCAGACAAAGTCTTGCCGCCAAGCGATTCGTCGTGTTTCGGCATGATGTAAGGTGAAGCCGTAGGTACTGTTACGGAGCGGGTCGGAAGATGGTTTTTAAAAAAACTATTTAATTGGCTAAAAGAAAGATATATTCAATTATCAAACACGTATTACAAGTTACTATGCCCGACGGAAGTCCAATCCAAACTGATGGGAAAAACGGTTAGAATCGCTTACGAGAATAACAACGGTTTCCTATTGCATTCACGTAAATGCAATGGGAAACTCAGCACTTTTAATTTATATTCTACGTAATAGTTAATCCGATATAACAACCCCCCCGTTAAGATCGATCATCACATCTGAAAGTGATGAGAGATGTAAGGGTTAATCTATGCTAAGTCTTGGATGCTAAATTGGATTTACGTCGAAGCATTACAACATATTATGACAGTGAAAAACAAAAGAAACACAGTTATAATAAAAATAAAACATCGAGATAACGACTACTTTTAAGATTTATCTAAGATAGGAAGACATGGAAATAACTAGTAGGAAACAAAGAGAATAGTTACTCTAAAATTATAATTATTACAATTGATTTATCATAATTCAAGTTTTGATTCAAGATTATTAAAATTAAGATTAAAATTAACAATAAAAATTTGCTTAAACAATATTTATTTATGTTTATGTTTTAACATAATAATTAATAATAGTATTACAACTAATTATCGTGAGTTTTGCTAAACAGGATGTTTCGTTTAATAGGGGTTGGCGTCACCCTTATGTCTTCTACAGACTCTGATTCATCCTTATTGATTGTTGCTACCTTATCGCCATGAAATATGGTTTGAGAAACGGGAACTGAATTATGTTTGGTATTATGGCATTGATTAAATATTTGAATGCAGCATGGGGCATTAGTTGAACAAAAAGACTTACGGCTCTTGTATATAATATAAAACAAAGTTAAAACAGAGACACACAGGCTAAAGGACAAATAGTGCTATAAGTTTGAAAATGAGATGGGTTTTCTATCTTACTAATCTCTTCCTCAAAAGAATCTAAGTGGATGCTGGCTCGTAGTAGAGAATCAAGGTTATCTAAGTTATTTAATTTTGAGAAAGGTAATCGCTGTAAGGTTTTATTCAACTTAGATCGCTCACAACAATCATCTTGTAAGATGTTGAAGTTTGATATTTTATTAGTTATATTTCCGATGAATGTTTCGCCTACAGCAGCGAATCGCAACGTCTTATAAAAAGCCTTGCAGCTCCTGGGCAAGGTCAAGACACCAGTACCAAACAAAATAACGTCAGAGTTTGTGTCTTTATCATTACAAGTTACATGACACTTGCCAGGTTCGGATTGTACAAAAATCCAGCGGTTTAAAGTTAACTTATGAAATAGATCGATTGAGCCATGAATAAGCTTTGTTACACATACATATTATATCAGGAAGTTTGCTAATTACGTCACTTAAGAGAGTCGTTTCACACGTAGGGCTGGTAATCGCTGAAAACACATTAGTTAATACGCACACATAACACTTATCACTTATTATTTTGCACTTGTCTATGTCTGTTAAGAGTGAATAAAACATTCGGTCGGCTGTAATCGCTACATATGAGCTAGTTGGCTCGATAAGAACGTAGGTATCGGGTTTCGACATATCGTAAGGAACAGGTAGTGGAATTATCCTATATAGGTCATAGGTTTGTGGTAATATTAGAGGGATCTTAACGACAATAATAACTCTATTTAAATGGAAAAAACACGCAAGTTGTGAAATATCGATTAGAGCGTGTATATTCTGTAACGTTAAAGGTACAGGAAGTTCATAATGATTAGGAAGATTATTCCTATGCTTATCTAATTCACTATACAATTGATGCGGACTGAGTACAGTAGGATACAAAACGTTGAGTTTCGCGGAAAGGATTGCATTATTAATATCTTCAATATCGAAAGACAAAGTCATTATGATGGACTCTAATGAATGTAATAAAGAACTTAATTCAGATTTAATTTCTAATTTATCGTTACTATTTATAACCATTTCTAATATTTTATAGATTGTTTCCATATTCCGTAATATGATTTCGGTTTCATTCACCTTAGATTATAGTGTTATTGAAGCATGATATAGAAGAGAATTTGCTTACGTTAAGAATATGACGATTTTTTAAAGCGGATAACGAATTAATACAGTCGGACTGTATTTTAGAAGAAGTTAGTGAGTTACAAAATACGTTAAGTTTTTCAAATAAAAATTCGACCTTATCTAGGTTAGCTTGTACATGACTTATATCTACGTATGCTATAACATTCCAATCATTATTAATAAACTTAATATCTAAGAGCTTATCAAAGTAGAGGCCGGGACTGCTGACGATAGAAGAAACATATTCGCATATGATCGGCGGTGGCAGCGTCGATCTGAGATAGCAATGAAGCACTCGTGTATCATTCATTACGTCGCTAATATTATACTTGTGACTGTTACGTCACCGGCCGGCTTGATTTCATCGTAATGGTGACGTACATGTTTACGATTAATGAGTAGTGTAACGGAATGGTTGCCATTCAACTTTATTATTTTGTAAGGGCCTTTCCATACTGGAGATAGTGCCTTATTCTGCTTATGGTGACAACGGACATATACCATATCTCCTGTTTTATAGGATAATGGCTTCGTGCGGGAATCATAATAAGGTTTTGATTTCTCTTTAGAGGATTGAATATTTTGGAGAGCTTTCTGACGACTATAGTATAGTCGGTGATTAAGGGCCCGGATGTAATCCGTATAGGTATTAGTATCGAGAGTATCGATACTTGAAGGTAAGTAGGGTTTGAACCCGAAAAGTAATTCCAGGGGTGAGTAACCTGTGGTGCTATGTATATTTGAATTATATGCTATCATAGCACTGGGAATATAGAGGTCCCAAGTGTGTTGATTCTCACCTATATATGATCTGAGATACTCTTTTAGAGTAGAATGGCTGCGTTCAAGGGCACCGCATGTCTGAGGGTGGTAAGGAGATGCGAACACGTGTTTAATGTTAAACAGCTTCTCAAGTTGTTTGAAGACATCAGAGCAGAAGTTGGTGCCTTGATCGGATATTATTAGTTTAGGAATTCCCATATGAGATATGAATAGGACTAAAGACTTCGCTATTTCTTCGGCAGAACAGGATTGCATAGGATAGGCCTGAGAAAATTTAGTTAAGTCATCTTGTAGAGTAAGCAAGAACTTATATTTGTATTCATGTGTTTCAGGGAGTGGACCGACTAAATCAAGATAGAGTTTTTCATTAGGCCGAGATGCCGTTGACGTGATAATCATAGGGGCCTTATTTGTTTGTCTTAGAGGTTTATTTATTTGGCAAGAGCGGCAATTTTTCACATAATCCTCGATATCTTGCCTCATGTTTTTCCACCAGAATTGAGTTTTGATTCTTTCAAACATGCGTGATATACCTGGGTGACCAGCTAGAGGAGAATCATGATTATCTCTAAGAATGCGTTTGACCTCGTCAGGGGTCGGATATCGGATAGAGTTACGGTAGATGTTGACTTTAATGTTCGTGTTGTGAAATAGAAATGATAAAATATTATAAATTTTTGTGTAAGATAATTTTGTGTAAGGATCTGTAAAGTCTGATATCGCGAATTCTTTTTCTTCTATGTACCAATACTTTATCATGTCTCTATAATCACGAAGGAGGTTAAATACGTCCTTATAAGTAATTTCGTCATAATGATTTATTTTTAGAAATAAATGAGTGAATAAATGGTCATTATTAGAGGTAGAATAGTAAGTGTTTACTTCGCGTTCTACGTCGCAAATATTAGGTTCGCTAGTGGAGGCATCCATAATATCCTTGCAATAAGGGACAGATTCGTCTAAGTCAATGGATGTCGGATAGGCAATAAGTTTACACTTTGCTCTCATTAACGACTCGTTGTGTTCTTGGATGATGGTGTCGAATGACACATCGGATTGTTTTATAATTTTAAGAAACTGCTCGTAAGTTTCTGATATGGATGCTGAATTATGTGAGTCTTCTTCGTTATTAGATTTTTCTGCCGGGTTGCAGATAATCGAGTTAGAACCTTCATTATCCTGTAATACATTTACAGGGAACCGAGATAAAGCGTCGGCGTTTGCGTTTAATTTACCTTTCTTATAAACGATTTCGTAGTCGTACTCCTCAAGTTTCAAACGCCATCTAATGAGTCTAGATCCTGGGTCCTTGACATTGAAAAGCCATACCAGAGGTTTGTGGTCTGTAATTATTTTGAATTTACGACCAAACAAGTAAGGGCGAAATGTTTTTACGCCGAATAAAATCGCTAGGAGCTCTTTTTCAATAGTTGAATAGTTGCCCTCGGCTTTATTTAGGGTACGCGATGCATATGAGACGGGTTTGTCAGAACCGATTGCGCCTTGAGAGAGTACGGCTCCTATCGCATAATTGGAAACATTGGTTGTTAAAAGGAATGGTTGTGTAAAATCAGGATATTGAAGCAGAGGCGCTGAAGTTAGTTTATCCTTGAGGGTGGTGAACGCTTGTTCTTGACTATTCGACCATTGAAATATAGCATCCTTTTTCAGAAGGGCAGTCAGTGGTTTAGTGATTTGGGAGAAGTTATTAATAAAACGACGATAGTAGCCGACTAGCCCCAGAAATGATTTTATATCCTTCGGATTCTTGGGAGTAGGGAATTGAGAGACGGCCTTGACCTTCTCGGGATTTGGACAGACACCTTTATCTGTGATTATATGACCAAGGTAAGCGACCTCGCGTCGCAAAAACTCGCATTTGTCTGGTTGAAGTTTTAAATTAAATTTTCGGATGCGGTCGAAGATTAACCTGATTTTTTCCATATGAGATAACAAGTTACTACTGTAGATTATGATGTCATCAAGATACACATATGCGTGGAGGCCTTGGAGACCAGAAATTACAGTGTTCATCAACTTCTGGAAGGTTGATGGAGCATTTTTAAGACCAAAAGGCATCCGCAGGAATTCGTAGTGCCCTGCAGTGCTAGAATTTGTGTTTATTGAGAACCCCGTTTTGTGTGCATCTAGGGGATTGAGCTTGGTCTGATGGAAGCCACTTGACAGGTCTAATGTGCTAAAATATTTTGAGTGACCTAACTGATCTAAGATATCAGTGATAAGCGGCAAAGGATAACTCTCAGAGACAGTGACGTCATTCAGACGGCGGTAGTCTATTACTACACGCCATTTCTTTTTCCCAGAAGCGTCCATCTTCTTAGGGACTACCCAAACGGGGGCGCTCCAAGGTGATGTTGACGGACGTATAATATTTTGGTCAAGCATCTTGCGAATTTGTGAGTCCACTTCTTCCTTGTGGCACTCAGGGAAACGGTAAGATTTTACGTGAATAGGGGGCGCATCACCCGAATCTATAGTATGCTCGATCGCGTTTGTGAATGATAAAGGTTCACCTTCTAAGTGAAAAATATCTGTGTACTCAGAACAACATTCTAGCAAAGCTTCTTTTTCTTCAGAGTTTAGATGAGAACAGCGTATGAGATTTAATACCCTTTGCGGTCTGTCAGATTCAGAATAGGATAAAGCGTTCACGGATTCTTTTGAATCTGAGGTAATATTTCGTTCAAGAGGTGTTAACTGGACCTTAAAGTTTTGAACTTGGACATCAGAATCAGTAGTATTTAAGACGGTTACGTTAATTCTTTTATTAGATTTTATAGTAACAAGACAATTTGCGAAATAAATACCTTCGCTTATAGAGTGATCTAATAATAGACCCTCATTGTTATCATAATGTTCACGCGAGTAATTAGATACTGCGCATTCGATGACCGCTTCGGAGCGAGCGGGGATGACGTAAGTCGGTTGAATATAGTTAATGTCCAGACTCTGTCCGCATATATGAACCGATTGTGAGTTATAGTCTATATTGGCTTTGAAATGATTTAAAAAGTCGCTACCCATGATACCATCATACTCTAAATTAATATTATCGTCAACTACGTGAAATTTATACTCGTGGCAATTATTTTCCGAAGTAAAGTCTAATTGACATGTACCTAAAGTTTCTGAATAAGTGCCAATGTTATTAAAGCCTTTTATCTTAACTATTTCGCGAGATAATTCAGGCGCTTTGGTTAAACTTGACAGTTTGATCAAACTAATACTCGCTCCCGTATCGATAAGAAGACACAACGGATGAACAGAAAGCGAAGTAGTTATATATATGTGAGGCAGTGACACTTTCTTCGAGTATGAAGATATCTCATAAACAGGGATTTCAAGATTAGTTTTAATTTCCTCTTTAGGCTGCGGCACAGCGGATTCATTGTGAGAGGGAAGATTTGGACTCAGCGATACAGCGGCTCTATTAGAAGCGCGTTGAGGTAAAATAGTATTTTGACTCGACGGAACAGCGGTTATCTGTGGAGTGTGGCGAGATGAGACAGAGGTTTGACTCAGCGAAACAGGGACTCCCTTTGGAGCATGCTGAGGTGAAGCGGACTTTTGACTCAACGATTCAGAGGCTCTTGAAAGAGTGTGTTGAGGTGCAACAGGATTTGGACTCGACGAGACAGAGACTCTCGGAGGAGTATGTCGAGATGAAACAGGGGGACGACTCAGCGAAATAGGGACTCTCCTTGGAGCATGCTGAGATGAAACATGTTTTTGACTCAACGATTCAGGGACTCTTGAAAGAGCGTGTTGAGATGAAACAGAGGGATGACTCAGCGAAACAGGGACTCTCTTTGGAGCATGCTGAGATGAAATATTGTTTTGACTCAACGATTCAGGGACTCTTGAAAGAGCGTGTTGAGATGAAACAGAGGGATGACTCAGCGAAACAGGGACTCTCTTTGGAGCATGCTGAGATGAAATATTGTTTTGACTCAACGATTCAGGGACTCTCGGAAGAGCGTGTTGAGATGAAATGTCATTTTTATGCGATTTATGTATAAAGGTACGAGTGCCTAATTTATCCGGATAACGTCGGCACGCTTTCGTAATCCGTGGAGTTAGTTTAAAGAATTATTATGGTCGTCATCATTTTCACACGGAATATAATAAGGCGTCGGTGATATCGGCGACTCGAATGTAATATGATTCGTTGCAGCCGGTCTGTCGCGATTGTCGGAATTAGATATATTACGCCGTTCATTATTATATTTTCTTTTACGACATTGAGTAATATCATGACCCTTATTTTTACAATATTTACAGAAAAGTTGATTATTAGATGATGACCTCGAGTTATTAAATGATGTTGATGGTTGAGGGTCCGACGGAGCGTGTGGTGGCCCCGTGCGCTTTTGTCTCTCCCGGCATTCAGGATCCGAGTGCCCGGACTTACCACAGACCCTACATTTAGGTTTCATAGATGTTTTATATAGGAGGTTTTGTATCTTTTCTTCCTCGAGAGCCACGTTAATCGCAACATTAAGTGATTTTGGGCTTCTGCATCTGACATTATTACTAAGTCGGGGATGTAACCCTAAAGTAAAAGTAAATAAAGCCAAATCTTCGGTCATAGCTATACGACCGGGTATATCCCTTTTTAGGGATTCAGAATTATAAATTTCCGATTGAAGATCGGTAAGGCAACTTTCTACACGAAGTGCGAATTGCGCAACAGTTTCATTTGCCGATTGCCTGCACGACTGTAAATCTAGCAACAAATGATGATAATGTTTTCTCTGACCGAAGTTTTGTTTAAGGAAACATTTCAATTGGTCGAAATCTTCAAATATTTTATTAGAGCATGCGATCTGAGCTTTGCCTTCTAGGCGCGATAAAATATATTTTGTTAGTAAAACCGTTTGACTTGGTGATGCTAGATCTAAGGCGTTCTGGCAATTGGTGATAAAAGCGGTAAGAGTTTCGCGTTCTCCTTTATAAGGGCTAATAAAATTACAGAGCACATTGATGGGAAACTGTTCGCTCAACACGATTTTTGCCGTTTTCTTAGAAGTACTCATAGTAGTTTCATTAGTTTCTGTAGACATTATGAACTTGATAGAAAATTGAAAAAATAAACGTATGATACAAGTATGGATAGGGTTTACGATATGTGATACCCTAGGTTATGGGAATGCCTACTCGTAATTTAAAATATTGTAGCGATAACAGTAAACTGATGTGTTTTACTCACAGACACAGGAACACGAAGTATTCGATACGCATTTCTTGGCACTGGATTAGCACGATTACTGGAGCAGGCGTACAGCGGCGCGATAATTCGCGGCCAGCAGCAACGGGGACGTCAGGGACAGCGGGGTGGCAGCGCACGTCACACGAGCGTGATCAGCGCTTACACGTGGCAGCACCACGCGGCAGCACCGCGTGTCAGGGCGGCAAGGGCAATCACCTGCTCCTTGCGGCGATATCACGATAACAGGGCTCGCGTATTGTGAGCCCTCTGGATGTAGAAGAAGTGAGAGTTCTGGACGGCCGGCAGGCTTACGCAAGATACTCGTAAGGCTTACTGTCGCGACTCGTCTTAAGGAGGTGACACTGAGTTTGTCGAGGTGTGTTTTCACTTAGCGAAAATAAGAACACCCCGGAGATGGATTAGCTTGTCGGTAACGTAAAGTTCACAATTCACATATGATCACTCACAGTTTTTTGGATAACCACGACCCGATAGGGAATACCAGCGGAACGGTTACGGCGATATCAACACTGGTATCCCACTTCTGACACCACTGTTTTTTTTTTTTTTTTAAGTTATGCCCAGTATAATCACAGGGCATTATGAGCTATGCTACTTGGGGAACCCGGATTTCCTTCCAGGATTGTACTACTACGGGAGGGGATCTCCTAACTTTATTTATTTTATTCCTTTTCGGCTAGCCCGATCTTTATCTTTGTTTATTTTTAACATACATAATATACTAACTATCATTATCTTATATACTAGTACTACATGACAGTTATTTATTCTTTTCTTACTTCTATTTATTACTTTCTTATTATAGGTCTATTTATTTACATTTAGGTTTTTGCTTTTGTTACATTCTTTGCTTCATCTACCCTACTTACTACAATCTTACTTACTATTACTTATTTCTACACACTTACTGTCTACTTAATTATTTATCTAATAACAACACTTTGCTAACTTTTATATATTTTCAAATATATAGTTTAACAAACTTATATATCTACTTATTTCTATTATTTACTAATTTACATATAGTTGTGCAGTAATCTATAAATTGGTTTTGGCTATTCTTATTTGTAAGTAAATCGCACAAATTTTGCCTACTTATTAGGGTTCCGTACCTCAAAAGGAAAAAACGGAACCCTTATAGGATCACTTTGTTGTCCGTCTGTCTGTCTGTCTGTCTGTCTGTCACCACCCTTTATCTCAAGAACGCGTGGACGTATCAAGCTGAAATTCACAAGAAATACTCGGGTCTATTGTCCCTTTAAGCTGTAAAAATATCAAACTTCTAAGCCAAGCCAATCAAAAGATACAGCCGATTATGTCGATATTTTTAACAAATTTTCGACACTCGCAAAGGAAT
This sequence comes from Sesamia nonagrioides, assembly GCA_017933935.1. Lineage (NCBI taxonomy): Eukaryota > Metazoa > Arthropoda > Insecta > Lepidoptera > Noctuidae > Sesamia > Sesamia nonagrioides. Next base: position 254,750 of record JADWQK010000123.1, read on the forward strand.
CAAAACCTACAGGATACTTCCCGTAAACTCAGAATCTTGAAATTTGGCATGAAGGATTGTCATATAATGCAAATATAGGAAAAATTGCGAAAATCACATTTTTTTAGTTATATAATATAATAAACATATTTTAAAAAAAGGGAACTTATTACCTTATTTCTCACGAACGAATAAAGTTATCAAATTGAAATTTATACCTAATACCTAGGTCTATTGTCCCTTTAAGCTGTGGAAATATCAAACTTCTAAGCCAAGCCAATCAAAAGATACAGCCGATATGTCGATATTTTCAACAAATTTTCGACACTCGCAAAGGAATCAAAACCTACAGGATACTTCCCGTAAACTCAGAATCTTGAAATTTGGCATGAAGGATTGTCATATAATGCAAATATAGGGAAAATTGCGAAAATCACATTTTTTCAGTTATATAATATAATAAACATATTTTAATAAAATGGAACTTACTACCTTATTTCTCACGAACGAATAAAGTTATCAAATTGAAATTTATACCAAATACCTAGGTCTATTGTCCCTTTAAGCTGTGAAAATATCAAACTTCTAAGCCAAGCCAATCAAAAGATACAGCCGATATGTCGATATTTTCAACAAATTTTCGACACTCGCAAAGGAATCAAAACCTACAGGATACTTCCCGTAAACTCAGAATCTTGAAATTTGGCATGAAGGATTGTCATATAATGCAAATATAGGAAAAATTGCGAAAATCACATTTTTTCAGTTATATAATATAATAAACATATTTTAATAAAATGGAACTTACTACCTTATTTCTCACGAACGAATAAAGTTATCAAATTGAAATTTATACCAAATACCTAGGTCTATTGTCCCTTTAAGCTGTGAAAATATCAAACTTCTAAGCCAAGCCAATCAAAAGATACAGCCGATATGTCGATATTTTCAACAAATTTTCGACACTCGCAAAGGAATCAAAACCTACAGGATACTTCCCGTAAACTCAGAATCTTGAAATTTGGCATGAAGGATTGTCATATAATGCAAATATAGGAAAAATTGCGAAAATCACATTTTTTTAGTTATATAATATAATAAACATATTTTAATAAAATGAAACTTACTACCTTATTTCTCACGAACTAATAAAGGTATCAAATTGAAATTTATACCAAATACCTAGGTCTATTGTCCCTTTAAGCAGTGAAAAAATCAAACTTCTAAGTTAAAGCGATCAAAAGATACAGCAGTTTATACCGACACCTTAGACGAATTTCCGTCACACGCTAGGGAATCAAAACCTACAAGCAAAGACATTAAAATTATATTTACAATAGACAGGACATCACGAACAAAATCGTAAGCCAATACTTTTATCGACTTGGTTAAAAGTCGCTCAGTCTAGTCTGCGCGTCAGGACGTAATTTGTGTCCACCAAGAATAAACATTTTCTAAGGAAATATGCCATGTTGCGCTTTGTGTTACTGTACATCTCGTTATAGTAAAACGACTGGACCTAACTTCGGAATGTTTTTCTATGAATTATTTATATTTCGTCTGCAATTCAAATTTTAAAAAAATCTTAGTTCTAGAAAATTTTCCATTATTGTAATAAGCGCCCTCTATTGTTGAGTAGTTTTACTATTTTCTTGTGGAGATGTAGTAATGTTGTTTATCGATTTAGTTATCGATAATACTTATTAAGATGAATACATTTTGTTGTATTTTATTGACATTTAAAATATAGCTAAATGAACTTAAAATAATACTATATTTCAAGTTTATTTATTATTAACTCTATTTAAACATAATCATATCATATTAATAAACAAGTTTTAATGAGCAATTACTATTCATTTATCTAGGTTTTTGTTATTTTTGGTTTCCGAATAAAAATAATGTCGTAGGGAAAAAGTGGATACGATTTGTCCAGATAGACCGTAGAGAAGAAATGTGGCTTCCGTCTCATTCGTCGAAATTATGCTCAATGCATTTTAAAAGAGAAGTTATCTACTTTGGAAAGACTTGTCGATCAAATTTAAAAAAAAAAAGAATCGGTACCTTGTATTAGAAATGAAATAGTAAGTTATTAATTTCAGTACTTTTCTACTTAACCGTAAAAATTGGAATAAAATTTACGGTTAAGTGGATAAGTACATAGATTACATAACTTATTTATAATGAAATATATTCATAAAATATGTAGGTACGTATATGTAGTACAATGATTGCGAGCTACTTTGTGATTTTGAGGATTCCGTACCTAAAAGGTAAAACGAACCCTATTCATGAGACTTCTCTGTTCGTCTGTCCGTCTGTCACCAGGCTGTATCTCATAAACCGTAATAGCGAGACAGTTGTAATTTCCAGAGATTGTGTTAGTATTTCTGTTGCCGCTATAACAACAAGTACTAAGAATAAAAATAATAAAATATTTAAAGGGGCTCCCATACAACAAACGTGAATTTTTGCCGTTTTTTGCTCCATATTAATAACGGAAACAGATAGACGCTTAAAATGTTCACAGAATATTTGGTTATATATTCAAATTACAAATAAATAATTAAAATATAATAAATACTGAAGGCGGGCTCCCATACAATAACCGTGTTTTTTTTGCCGTTTTTAAAGATAATGGCGTACGAATCTTGTAAAGGTCTTGCTCCAGCAGACTACCATTTTTGTCGTGATTTGGACAATTATCTACGCGACAAGAAGTTTTCTTCCCAGGAGGCAGTTCTGCCTTTGTGATAGAACTCTGAGGATCTAGTCCTCAGAGTTCTATCAAATCAAAGGCATAAACGACCTTCCTATATATTGATTATAAATGAATTATTTAAAAATTAAAAAATAAGCAATTATTTAGATTTTCAGTACTAATCGGCAATTTTAAACTTTAACGCCTATTATATTAAAAGAATTATATAAATAAGAAACTTGCAAACTTGAAATTACCCATAATTATTCTGCTTCCTAATTTTTTGTTTCAAGCTATCATAATGCGAAAAAACATCGTCGTAGTAACTTCTTTGAATATTATCGATAACTTTATATCGAAATGATACAAACCCTAACACAGTTTTTTGCATTGCCATTTAAAAATATTTGCAAACAAACGTGTAAAAAGAATAATTTTGCTAAAAACGAAATGCAAACGAAAATTGCAAAACAAAATGCGCTTTATGGCCTAAAACGTCTATTACACTCAAAAATCGCAATAAACTGAGCGTTAAAATAATTCGTAAGCATAAAACATCTAAAATGCCAATAGACGGTGTCACGGTAAATGAATAGTAGCGAATAAAATTCAAATATACTTCAATTATATACTTTAAATTTAATTTGTAGTTAGTTTGTATTTTATGTCTTTTTAGGTTTAATTTATTCATAATTTAGTTTTAATTAATATTAATTTTCTATTTATCAATTATTAATATTAATTTCATTACTACATTAACTTTGTTATAAAATTCTAAAACAGTTTTTGTTTGTACAAGACAAGTTTCACTTAATTTATTTACTTTTCAATATTTATTTACCCGATTTGAACTATACTAGGGTATTAAATCGGATCTGGCAACATAGACCACACTGGCCACCTACCGGGCAATAGCTGAATATATTTTATATAAACTTATTTCATTTTTACTATTTGATGTCTCCAATTGTCGATCTAATTTTGCTATATTGTACTAGATGGCGGAACTGAGCCATGGGATCACAGTTTTTCTATGTGTGTGTTTTTGCGTGTGTGTGTTTTGTGTGTGTGTGTGTGTTTGTTTTGCTTAAATCTCTTTGCCTACAAGGTACTTCCCGTGAACTCAGAATCTTGAAATTCGGCATGAAGCAACGTTATATTATAGTACAGACAGATAAAGGAAAAATTGTGAAAATGATAAATTTGAAGTTACATAAAATATTAAAATATTATTTTTGCTTACATGACATAAAATATGTTTTTAATAATTATAAACTTACTACCTACCCTTTTTCACATGAACGCGTAGAGATATTAAAGTTGAAATTCATATCAAACACTTCTTAAATCTAATTGCCTCTAAACTGTGAAAAATTATAAATCAATGCTAGAATTATAAATGCAATTCATGGTGGCCTAGTGGTTAAAACACCAGCCTCTCAAGTATGAGTGCGCGGGTTCGATTCCAGGTCAGGCAAGTACCAATGTAACTTTTCTAAAGTTATATGTACTTTCTAAGTATAGCTTGGACACCAATGACTGAAGGTGAAGGAAAACATCTTGAGGAAACCTGGACTTTTCAAGTCTGAAATCGCCAACCCGCATTGAGCAAGCGTGGTGATTACGCTCAATCCTTCTCTGTTGAGAGGAGACCTGTGCCCAGCAGTGGGACGATAAAAGGTTGATGATGATGATGATGATGATGATTATAAATGCGAAAATAACTCTGTCTGTCTGTTACGCTTTCGCGCCTAAACCTCTCAACCGATTTTGATGAAGTTTGGCACAGACAATCTTTAGACCCTGAGAAAGAACATAGGCTACCTTTTATCCCGGAAAAATTTGATGTTCCCGAGGGGATTTAAATGAAACGCGATGTAACCGAACTCCACGCGGGCGAAGCCGCTGGCGGAAAGCTAGTAGGTACGTCATAAATTGTAAACCGCTACGTTTGTACAGCGGAACCCTCGGTGTGCGAGTCCGACTCGCATTTGGCCGGTTTTTTCTTAACCTTAGACTCTGTTCCAGGCTGAACCTCTGCACTGAATGAATCGGGCAGTCGACGAGAATGTGCACGACATCTTCTACGGCGCCTGGCTCACAGACGCATGATGGACTCTCCTTTAACTTAAACCGGCTTAAGTACTGGGAGAATCCACCATGCCCCGTCAGCATCTGGGTAAGCTTCCCCTCGGGCTTGACCTTAAGAACAAAGCGGTGAGCCACTCTGACATCGGGAAGGAACATCTTAGTGACCGACGCAGTGTCCCCGGCTATATACCGACTGTTCCATTCATCCAATGATGACTGACGTATAAGCCGCTTCACGTACGATATGGGACACTGGTCGTAGTCAGGCTTCCTTCTCGATGCCAGAGCCGCCTCCTTAGCCAAATCATCAGCACGCTCGTTCCCCGGGAGTCCCGCATGGGCCTTGACCCAGTACAATGACACAGCCTTGCCCAGAGCCAAGGCTTTCCGCAGGTTCTCCCTCGTCTCCACGGCCAGTGGGTGGAGTGACCCATGGTTAACGACCGTCTCCAATGCGGCTCTCGAGTCGCTGTATAGACCATAGGTCAACTCCTTACCCTTGAGGATGACGCTCGTGGCTTTACATATAGCCAGAAGCTCCGCCTGATAGACAGTGCAGTACGCGGACAGACAAAGCTTGATGTTCCGGACTTCGGCCTCGCTATTCCACAAGGATAGCGCGGCTCCGACCTTCCCATCAATCTTACTGCCGTCGGTGAAGATTCGCACCTGCTGCACATTACACCTGTCCACAAGGCTTTGGTCTATCAGTTGGGTGAATTCTAAAGCCATATGCTCTGCCGGGTGAGGAGTTTCTGCAAACCTTACCGGACGCTCCGTTTCCCTATCGCACAGCTCCAGCGGGGGCGACCCTCTCTTTGCCTCGTACAATGCGGCTGCTTCTTGTACCCTGAGGTCGAGAGGAAGTATCCCCGCTAAGACCAGAGCGGAGTGTAGAGAAACCGTGCGGTAAGATTTGCAGAGCTTCTGAGCGAAACCTCTCTGGACCGTGTTGAGCAACTTACGTACCCCGATCTTCTTAGCCGCGGGTGCCCATACAGCAGACGCGTACATTATAATTGGCTCTACAGCGGCTGTATAGATAGAGCGGATTACGTCGGTGTGCAGACCCCAGTCTACCTTGGCAGCCTTGGATAGCTGTTTGTAGATATTCAAGGCTTTCCGGCACTGTAACGCTACGTGCGTCTTAAAAGTCAGTCGGTCGTCAATCGTCAGTCCTAGAATCTTAACTTCCCGCGACATGCCAACGCTGACCCCTCCCATGCTCAGCTGTGGGGCGTCATACTTAAGTTTTCTGGTTATCACCATTGCGCAGGTTTTATGTGGCGCAAACTTTAACTTATTTCTGACACCCCACTGCCGAACATAGGCGAGTGCCACGTTCGCCTGCCTCGAGACGCCAAGTCCAGTGTCTCCGTCAAAAACCATAACGACGTCATCCGCGAAAGCCTGCACATACACCCCCATCGCCTCCAGTTCCCGCAGCAGAGGATCCAGTAGAAGGTCCCATAGGATAGGACCACCGATTGAGCCCTGCACACAACCTTTGTTGGTGCTCCTCGTGCATTCTTCCCCGGCGTACCTTACACTGACTTTTCTGCAGTCCAGATAGCTATCCAGTAGCCTCCTGATATTAACCGGACACTTTTCCTCGGCCAGACGGTTTCGGATTTTCGGCCACCATGCGCTATCGAAGGCCCCCTCTATATCCAATGACACTAGGGTAACTAGCTTTTTCTGCTTTATCAGACCCTCGATTCGGTGTATTAGAGTATAGAGGGCGTCCTCGGTGCTCTTCTGGGGCATGAAACCAAACTGGCGAGTACTAATCCTCGGTATGATATGCCATTTAATCCTTGCTACTGTCATCTTCTCCAGGACCTTCCCCAAAACTGGCAACAGACCAATAGGCCTGTAAGATTTGGGGTTCGTATAGTCATCCTTGCCCGGTTTTCTCAGGACTACCACGGTTGCCTGCTTCCAGATGTCCGGAAAGTGACCTATCTCTAGGCACTTATTGAATAGGGCAAGGGACGCGTCCAGGTCCTGGTAGATAGCCCTGCTGCAGATATCTGCTGTGAAGCCATCAGCTCCCGGGGCCTTCTTGGGATTGAAACTGCCCGCCGCGGTCTTCAGCTCTAGCAGCGTAAACGGTGGGTCATGAATTTCATCATGCCGCCAGTCATTTACCTGCTTTGCCGCTTCTCTAACGCGGCGATGGTCTTCAGTGTCAGTTTCCTCCAGGTCTTGTGGGTAGAATGTCTCCGCAAGTAAGGCAGCCGACTCTCTTGGGGTAAGGAATGCACCCTCTTTGGTTAGGGTCAAGTCTTCTTGTCTCCTGGTGGTCCTACGGATGATGCGGTATATACCGTCCCATACCCCTTCCCTGTCCTGTCTTCTACAGAACTCCTTCCAACTTTCTATTTGGGCTTTCTGACACCACTGTTACGGAGCGGGTCGGAAGATGGTTTTTAAAAAAACTATTTAATTGGCTAAAAGAAAGATATATTCAATTATCAAACACGTATTACAAGTTACTATGCCCGACGGAAGTCCAATCCAAACTGATGGGAAAAACGGTTAGAATCGCTTACGAGAATAACAACGGTTTCCTATTGCATTCACGTAAATGCAATGGGAAACTCAGCACTTTTAATTTATATTCTACGTAATAGTTAATCCGATATAACAGTACGGAAGACGAGTCTAAGCAATAGTGTTGCGATGTGTGCCGGGTACGATGCGCCAAATGTTTTGTTGTGTCGAAAGTTTGGTCGTAGAGGGTCTCCAGATCAATCTCCTTTTGGCGGAACATTGTATCACCTCGCTCAACTGCCGTCTTCCTTCCTACTCACTCAGTTTTTTTTTTTTTTAATGAATGGGTTCTTAATCTACTAGCGCGATTTACCATCAACGATTGCATCTCTGCTAACCATCAGGCGGGATTGCGGTCAAGCACTAGTTTACAATTATACTATAAACAAATAATTAAATTATTTTATAATTATAAAAAAAAAACACACACTTTGTACTGTTGTTTGGAAGTCGGTTGTTTTTTTTTTAACATGCAAACTTACACACCATGTATATGTTTATTTATTTAGGTAATTAGGGTTCACCAACCGTTGCTACAGATATTTTACACATTAGAAATACATACAAATTATTGTCTTAGGTAGATATAACTGCACAACCAATTTCAGGCAAACACCACATGCTAAGTGCTCTTTGTAATTTTATCAACGTATGCTTATATTCTAACTAGATTGGATTCGAAATAACTAATACACTAATAACGTCTGACAAATGTGGATATTGAGTCAGCGTGGACATCAACCAGAAGGGTACCTAATTGCGTAACACACTATCAGTAGTAACATTGATATAATATTAAACTAGGGTAGATACGTCACTAGCGCACTGAAAATGAAGCGTACAAAAGGAGGTAAGTCCAGCAAGTCGCTTTAGTTTTCGTCGGTTCTATTTAAGCGCAAACGACAAACACTAGCCATCTTTTTCTTCTCTATGCTTTAGATTGCGCCCCACCTCACTCACACTGTGCCAACGTGTGAAATGTACGCAGAATAAAAAAATTGCATGTGTGTGCTGCTGCTCCGATCGGCACATTTATTTTGGTTAATTTGTTAGAGCTTATCACATCTGTTTAATATTATATCAATGAGTAGTAATGGATATCATTTTGACAGTTAAACAACATTCATTGCGTTGTTTACGTTGTTGAACAAGCATATTTTATCGAACATATGGAGCAATGGATTAGCAATATGCTTCAAAATATTTCAAACTAGCTTTCCGCCCGCGGCTTCGCCCGCGTGGAGTTCGGTTATATCGCGCTTTTTAGATTGCCCTCGGGAACATCATTTTTTTCCGGGATAAAAGGTAGCCTATGTCCTTTCCCAGGGTCTCAAGATTGTCTGTGCCAAATTTCATCAAAATCGGTTCAGTAGTTTTGGCGTGAAAGCCGGACAGACAGACAGACAGAGATACTTTCGCATTTATAATATTAGTATGGATTGATAGTGTGTTACGCAATTACGGTGCTGGTCGCTGCGTCCTATGGCGAAGAGGTGAAGTTAAGGGAGTTATGGGTTTACGAGGCGGTCTACGTTGTACTCTGAAGTTGAATCTACATACCAATTGTGGGCAGTCAATGGCGTTATTGGGCAGTTTATGTGCCAATAACAAATCCAAGACTTCCCCTTCGAGCCTCCAGGTTACTCATTTTGTAGCAGCCTAATTTGTCAAGGTAAGAGAGATGTTTAAATTACCTTCCTTTTGATAAATCGGATGATAGGTATCGAATAAACCTTTTTTGGAGTGGGTTGCGTAGTGGGGCCTCCATATCACACTGCAGTATTCCAGGATGCTTCTTATAAGGCTATTTAGTATAGGGGCGTTGAAGTACCTTCCCATTACGAATGACAAATCCAAGCATTCGTTGGGATCGACAAATCCATGATAACTCCCAGATCTCGCACTATGTCCACTTGGCACAAGTCCACTCCATTGATTTGGTACGCCGAATTCACTTTCGTGGTGAATTTTATGTGCCTACATTTCAAACTATTCAACAAGATTCTATTATGATAAAACTATGCAGATCATCGATCGATGTCTTGCGTTCTAAAAATAAATATGTTAGTATTGCGAAAGCACGACGTCACGTCATTAATATATACCTACCATGAATAATACTGGGCCCAGATGAGAACCTTGGGGGACACCCGAAGCAAATGCACACCTGCCTGAACGGAACCCATTGGCAACCACATAAAACTCCCGACCAGCCAGTTATGAACCAAACTACTTTAGAAGACTACCGGTGACGCCGTACCTACGTAGCTAGTTTGTTAAAAAGCAGTTTATGCGAAACTTTATCAAATGCTTTGCTAAAATCCGTGTAAACGGCGTCAACCTGTATACCTCCATCCATGGCTTCGTATGAGGCCTCAACAAAGGAAACTAAATTTGTGCTTTTGGATCTGTTCTTCACAAAGCCGTGCTAATGGTCGCTTAAGAATTTGGAAAAACAGCGTTGAATATGTGGACAAATCAACGACTCCAATATTTTCCCGAAAATCGAGAGGATGGATATTGGTAGGTATCACAAGGGTCTTCTATCTTGTAGACCGATACTACTATCGCCTATTTCCACTCTTTAGGAAAACGACCAGAAATTAATGAAGCGTTGTGTTTTTGTCAAGAGAACAGCCAGGTTAGGTGCACATCGTACATTAAACACTGGTGGTAGGTATATCATCTTGCCCTGCCCCCTTAGCATATATTAGTTATTATTTAGTTTATTGCTTTTTAGTTTTTTCTCAACGTTTTCACATTTGATCTTCACGAAAGCTATATTGCCTATGTGGCTATCGCTTCCAGGTATTCGGAAGCTACATAGTTTTGACCTGAAAGCGATGTTGTTTCATTATAAATGCTGCTATAATTTAAATCAAATGGCTCACATATTCCTACTTAGCCGTCCCTCGTTGTGAAAGTTTGCATGCTATTTTAATTTCCTCGTATTTAGTTTACTTCAATTTTCATTTTATCTTGTTTAAATTAAAATAAACACGATAAATTAAAATGGTGATGATCCACTATATTTTTATTTTTTTAAAGTTGCGCCTTGCGGTTTCATCCGCGTATCATACTTTATAATAATAAATGTAATAAGGGGGCAATTGCGTCTTTGGGGCAATTGCGTCTTTGGGGCAATTGCGTCTAATCGAAGTTATCTTAAATCTATTTGAAAACCCACTCTCCTGCCACCTTGTTTTGTTTACTTTGAATAAAATACTATAACGTATAGATGGCAGGAGGGTAGGTTTTCAAACAGATTTAAAATTATTTCGAATAGACGCAATTGCCCCCAAAGACGCAATTGCCCCGGTTGACCCTATGTTTCATTATGACAGTTCCAAGTGTTCAACCACATTCATTGCGTTGTTTACGTTGTTGAGAAAACACATTTTTCAAACAACAAGCAATGAATTAGCAATATTCTTTAAAATTGATTAAATTGAGAGTAATTGAAGTGTTACGCAATTAGGGTGCCGGTATAATTGGGACAATAAAGTTCAAATAAAACGCAAAATATATTTTTTATAGATTTTATTTTTATAAAGGTTTCATTGTATTTATCGTAGGTATAGTGTCATTTTAATATTTCATAGCTAAATCAGCTTTTCAATCGATAATGTGTAGTAGGCAATTACGTGTGAACTAAAACAATGGTAAATGATTAAAAAGGAGACTTGGCTTACAAAATCACTGAAAGTCTACAGTACTATTAGTAAAAAAAAAATGATAGTAACTTACTGGGTTATTAAATTGTGCATTAACTAAAATAGGTAAATTATTAAAATTAATCTAACTTAAGTTAAAAGCTGCTAAACATAAATTGTAATAATAACCTGCCAAAATAAACGAGAACTTTCGTTTATTTAGACGCGGCAAATAAACGTTTGATTATGGATTTATTTCAACTAGTTTTGTTTATGTTTACTACAACATTTACGCCCTTCGCTGGCCCTAATAATGTGTCGGCCGACTCGTTAGGTTGCCTTTTAAGTATGGTACGTACGACCAAGAAGCAGGCTGGGTTCATGTAGGTAGAGCATTCACGATCGATCTAAGTTACGACCTTTAGTAAGTTACTGAAATTTAGCTCTTAACTCGGTAACATAAGGAATATTAGAATGATTATTAAAAGTAACAACCCGATTCGGATTACTTTTTTATTACAATGAGATAAGGTTTACTTCCTAATGGTTTTTCGTATTTCATATTTGATCGTGAATGCACTGCTTTAGAAAAAAAGGAGTCGCCGGCCGCGCCCATGTCGGCAAGCCCGAGGACGCTCTGCCAACGAACGCTCGCTAAAATAATTTCCATTCAATAACAGTCAAACAAAATTGGACTAAACAACAAGGAATTTGTACTTTGGGAGATGTGATATATTAGAGAATCGACTAGGTCCTCATCAAAATGAATATTAAATACTTAATAAACATTGTATCCATAATATATAATATAAGCAATATAAAACGTAACATAATCGGAATACTAGACAATAATATAATTCTGCTAAATAACTGAAATAATTCAGGATTATCTCCAATGTGCGCTGGAGTGGCTTGCGAGGGGTTAGTTGGACCGCGGGCAAGAATGATGGTGAAGCCGACGGTACCGACTAGAAACGGCTTTCGGAAGAGATCGCGCGATCCGCAAGTCCCTCCAATACACAACTGTCAATACAGAATTGTCTAACAATACCATAAATCGAATAGAATTAAAACTTTACTAAGATTTTGTACCGAAAAATGTATCTAGCGTCGTATTAAAATGATATGCTTGCGAACAGCAACACTTTGGTATTTGTAAGATCACATGCAGGGATGCTGCCCGCTCGTCGCCCACGAAAAGGAAAACAAGATAATGCATCCCGAGTAGAGCCCACTACACATTCTGCTATTGATCAGTGTTGGCTTGTTCGGTAGTACATACTGCGTTTATCAATATCATATTAAAAAAATTTCACAACATCAAGCCGTATAAAAACACTAAGCATACTAACCCTTCTACCTCAAAAACTCTTTTAAAGAGCAAACTTACATCTATGTTCGTAAAGTAACACAAAGAGCGCCCAAATGACGCAAATATCGGATCCGTATAAAATATAACATGTTTTTTTTTTTCGCCTCTTCAGTTTTATTACAATTTTCTGAAACAATCTTATCATTTAACTTCACGCTTTCCCAACTTTACAATAAAGACAATACAACGCTCACTATCGTTACAAAAATTAATAGCTTTTCATTTTTTAAACCGTTACAAAATGGAACTTTTTATCTTATGTTAATCAGAATAATCTTATACTCTTATACTTTTTTTTGTGCCAATTCCTTACGCATCGACATACGATTATACAAAAATATACGATGAGACATATCGAAGATTTAAATAATATCAATTTTCATTGGTATAGGTGTACTTTATAGAATATTTTTAAAACGATCCTTACAATAATTCAAGCACTTATACTTTACTTAAAATTAATCAATTGGCGTTTTCCATCTGAGCATCTCAGCATCGTTCCACGACTCTCAAACCTTATTCCAGTTAATTGTAAGTAAACAAGAGATCATTATAGAAAAGAACACTTACATAACACATGACCACACTCAATAATAGTAAATATTACGAAGATTTCCATTGTTCCTACACAGGACAAAGGAAGTATTACAAAAGGAAGTTAACCACTCATTCAGACATACTTAATCGATATACATACATAGTTATGAAAAAATGCTTCTTTAATGTTGAGATGCTTTTAAAAGACAGGTCTGATACATTATGCCATTCAGTCTGGCCGCGACGTAGCGCTACTGTTTTTTGTCTGCAATAAGCGATCGTAATTACTTTGATACGGCAACACGCCTCAAATATTTCACTTACATTTCTCCTTAACCAGGATCAACGAAGCGAATAGCTTGCGGTTACATTAAAATGCATCGATTTCATGCTGTCGTTTTTTGCATTCTGATAAATGAAAATGTATCTCCAATTAGAGTGACTTTTACAAAGCATCCAATCAAATAGAAATGCACAATAGTTAAAGACATACTAGCCTAAATACACGATGACCTTAGAGTTGCACGTCGAATGTTAAAAAGTAACCCTGAACGTAGATTTCGGGGAAATCCTTCAAAAATATCGGAGACGTTCTGTCAAGATTACTTGTTAACTGGGACACGCATTCGGTCTTACACAATAACTATTATCGCTGTGATACACGTACGAGATCGAGTCTCGTTTGTCTTACAAAAATACTACATCTACAATTCCAGTAAAAAAAGGTATATTACTTGATGTTTAATTTATGCATTATACATATTAATAGAAAAAGTTTTTATCACTAAATTACTTGTTAACTTTACGAAAGTACAAAAGTTAAGTTATTACAAATTATGACACTCATACCCTGATGCACCCCGCTCATTACGTAGTATATCGTTAGTCTAATCTCTACGTAATAACTTAGTTATTATCATTACCCAATTCGTCAGATTATCACCAATTTTATAAACGTGCGTACAAAATGTATCGGCTTTTACGTCGGAACCAATTCAAGAGACCTGAGAACGCTAAAGCAACGTTTTAATAGAAGAGCCGTGACCGCCATATGCGGCTGTGTTGTTCAAAAACCTTTTTGGAACCTCAATCTCAAATGCCGGTTAAAATGTCGGATTTTTATGACGGTCGTTATAAATATTACGGAATCCGCAACTTAATTTTTGTGGACGTGTTCCGCCCGTCAGATCGACAGGGACTGCAGCTAATGAATGTAATGTAATATCACCTTTCACAATCGTATCGCATTTGATAGTTTTCGAGAGCTTTATCTGATGGTGCACTTCAGTCTAAACCTCATAATGAACTGCAAAGATTACCACTTACTGGTCCGTCTAAACTACTAAATGCATACGAGCGCGTCGCTAACCCTACTATACAAGTTAATACAAAGATTAATACGAACTTACTACTTAGTGTAGAAAACATCGAGTATCAAAATATAATTAACATGTTTATGATTTGCATCTTTTCACTAACCAAGAACAGCCGTATACTAGAATCAGCCAATGCGTTTTGGGAAATTTTGAGCTTATGGACGCCGGGTATCATTTGGATGCTGAATGTCACATTGATAACCTGCCTCGGACCTGAATCTGCCTACAGCTCCACGTAACGCGAGATATTAAATCGACATCCTTTAAAAGTAACAATGTTCACTTATAAAGTTCTGTTGAAAATTACTGTGATTAACATAAACAGGCTCTTCGCTGCCTTTTCGGTTTTATGGGGCAACGAATGCTTTGAAATCGCATTTATTATTGGTATTATAAAGACATAAGCAATTGCCGAATTTACTCTGTGGCCGAAGTGCTGGGTGGCCGGCGAAATACACATTATCTTGCTTTTTTGCAATTCAATGTCATGTTGTCACCAGGGATCGACTATGTCCTTGACTCTTCTGTTAATTGTGTCATCATTCTCTTGTGTGGACATTATTACGTAATATTGTCCACGCTAGAGAATGTTTTCAAGTTGTGTTTTGAACTAAATATGATTCGCGAGAGTAACAAGTATGAAATAATAGAATTATAATGATTAAAAACATCAATACATGGCGTACCTACTAATTTCATAATACACTGGATGACATTTCTCACCGTGTCGGAAGTAATATGGTATGTTGAGTAAATGGAACAAAAGCAATACACGAGAATATTTGCATGTACAGGATCGCGCTACGAATTCTCTGATAATTCCGCGCGCCTGTAGGGTGTGTATGATTGGAATTTCCATATTTTTTAATCAGGTTATTTTTTTATTTTACAAATTTTCTATGGTTCTTGTGTAATAAATTTACTTTGAAAGTGTTGCATTTAATGTTAGATCGATTTCTTTGTATGCTCTAGAAACTGAAAAATATTTACCTGAACTATTACCATAATTTCTATGCCATGAGCTTTCTATGTTCATATTTTAAACCATATTTTTTTCAGGACTGGTAAAATGTCATTCGATTTACTTAACTCTACTGATTCTTATTTTATGAAATAGTCTTTCAATAGAATTAGGTAGCTTTTACTATGTTCCATATTTTAAACCACATTTTTTTCAGGACTAGTAAAATGTCATTCGATTTACTTAACCCTACTGATTCTTATTTTATGAAATAGTCTTTCAATATAATTAGACATTAAATTATTAGAATTACATTGATGTATGTTCTTAGATTTACGATACGGATTTTAATGATTCTGGTGATGATTATAATTTTGTGAGATCATATTTGTTACGCTCGAGAATTATTATCATAACCAACATTCAACATGACATCGACAATTGCAAGAATAACACAAGAAAATTTGAATGACTTCTTAGCTTAAATTCAGTTTCACTTGGTTCTTATAACAGAAAATTATGCAGTGGACATGCGACGTCGGTCTACCGTTAAACATTTAATGTCAAAAGCTAGTAGTGACGAAGGCAGGCATTACATCGAGTGCGTAAAACTACATTACATATCACGGTAAGATTTTAAGTTAATTTCTCATACTTAGAATGGCGCAAGCGCACCGCCTATGACCAGAATGTACACCATTCATTATAACAATACTCGCTTGGCACGAGAATACCATTACCGATAATCATTATAAAGAATAAAACGAGACGTGCAGTGACTAAAAGTAAGTAATGTTAAGAGTGAGCACATGCATTCATTCCCATTCACACCAATTATTATTAAAGAAAACCCTAAGAGTCTAAATAAGAACTACAATGGAAATAAGATTTGATTAATCTACGTTTAAAAGCGAGACATGATACCTATAGATCAACGAATATTATGCCAATGACGAGGTCCTACTTACAGAGTGCTAGAGGTACGAATGTACGATGTACGATTTCTAATACAGCATTAGATAAAATACGTATCATTAAGTTATGTTGTTCAAAGTAATAAGACAATATATAGTTTTTTTTTTAATAATAAGTTAGTAACAATTTTGCTCCTAAATTTCAACGAACGTAAAACAAAATACCTTCTATAATAAAACCAATAAAAACTGTTAATATTAGGTACATAATTCTGAAAACAAAACAATTGCAGTTATATTAGGATTACAGCAACTATTTCATAAAGATTATCTAAGTGAGGGTTATTATTAATATGTATTTGATTTACTTTATAAAATTTGCAAAAGTAACAAATTCTTTCTTTGTACTTTTAAGCAATTCACTAAATTACACCACATCAAAATTCAACATGAAGAAACTCTAATCGGTGTCTAAATAAATTGTCATTAATTAGGTATAAAATTTAACAAATATGTGCAAATAAACTAGGAAAGTTGGCAACGTTTGTGTAAATTAGATTTATAATTAAAACTGAACGAGTAACTAAGTGTCTAAAATATGAATAATCAAACACATATTCAGATGATGTACCGTTTGTGTACCAGAACTGGGAGAACCGTACCATTAGACAAATGCACAATACACATCCGGGGACTATTAAATTATCTACACAACCTTTGAAGTGTCAATAAAATCTTCAAAATAATAAACATACTCTAAAAGAGCTCGATTTGTAGAGGAGCTTTAAAATGAAGATATATTTCAAATAAAATGGGACAAACACCTACTGTAAAATGTTCGACTGTTCCCCGATGGGGTCGATAGTTGAATCCCAGGATATTTTTCTTCAGTGGCTACGATAACCGATATTTACTCTGGATTGTATATCTTCGCAAAGTCTAGAGTATACAGCTTTGTCACTGTGTCTCTACGACTCATATCTGTAAATATTCTCTTAACACAATTCAATTTCTGGGTTGACACTATAATTTACTATTTTTTTTTTGTTTGTAGCTAAAGAGGTAATGTTTGTCGAAGATCAATATTGAAATATCTATAATATATGAAACGACTAGCCTTATTATTGAATCAGGGGACTTTGATATAATAAACGTCTTATTGGATTTTGTTTTTTTTTAATATAGCGATTCAAAATACTTTCATTTTGTACGTGGATAGGGTCAATGACTTGATACATTAGATGAGTCATCGTAAACATGTACCTACTATGATTATACATCTATATAGATGGCTCTGTATTTGACTATTAAACAATATGATTTCTTACTTTGTGTTGCCACTTTGCGAACAGCGACTCGAACACACTTCACTTATTTTTGTACATGCTCACCATCAGATGATCTGGTTCTTTTTTTTTAATATTTTCCTAAATATACCAACAACAGCTCGCTTTAATCTTTTTTTTTTTCAAATACTTTATTGGATACATACATTTATTTAAATGTATATTAAACTTTTAAATATAATTCTATATTCGAACGAGCAAACTTCGATAAAATTAAAACAGATTAACATATGAAGTGTGGCCGATTCGCGGCGCGTACGCTTTTTAAAATAATTTGGGATCTTTGATATTATTGAAATTATGTACTATCGATTTACTGCTAAACTAGAATTATGCAATATTATCTCATTAAATACTTTTCGTTAAGCATCTGCGTGTATTAGAATAAACGGCATATTTACAAATATTACGCCATGCTGTGATAAATGTCCTGTCTCAGATATATAATATTTTAGATCTTAGAGTAACGTTAAGCAGAGGATACTAATTTAAAAATATTTAGGAGGTATTACAACCACACAAGGCGACTGGCAACTATAGTCCGTCGGGATATGCGCAGGCGGCGTTTCAATATCAAAATCGCATCGTTAAATATTTTATGAAAGCTCGAAAATTACTAGCTTATTATTTTCTGTTTTTATGTTTTTAAGCGAAAAGCAGCTGCCAAATTGGTTTCAGCGAGTTCCTTTAAATGCGAGGTTGATTATACTGTTGGGATCCCCGTAGGGGCTTAGTTGACGGAAGCTCAATATATTTTAGCTATTTGTGGGTCCAGTCCCCCAGTCATTAAATTACAAAATAAACACTACTAAATAAATGCTTACACTGATTATAAGCAACTAGTGCCAAGCTTTCAACAAATACTTAAGCGAATGGTTCGTGCTGTTCCAATCTGTGTCTTATTTCTCAGGATATAGAGGCCAGTCTGCCGTCCACTCAAACCGTGCCGTGATGACGATGACGTATGAGGTGCAGTGATGCGGATGATGGCGTGATGTGCTATGAAGGTGACCTATAACTACGCAACAGTACCAACTAGTCGTAGTCAGTCCAAAATAAGGGCGAACACATTATCTGGCCTGTTTTCATTGTGTACACTAACCTTTATTTGGTCTGACAAATGGCATATGCCGACTAAAAGGAGTTGATACTTTAAAGTTACTTTAGAAAAAATAAGAAATCCGATTTAATAACGGTCTTGGCTGATTTTCCTTTGCATTGAATTAAAAAAAAAGAAAACGGTTGACCTTTTTAATAAATTTTGTATAAAAAAAAAACATTTAAAAAAATGTAATTACCACTTGTCATACCAAAAAAATTTTGCGTAAAAAATGGAAATCGAACCAGACAATGGCCCGATTAGATTAGTAAAATGTAAATGGCAGTATCAATTCAAGAAGAATGCAAAAATTTTTTACCTATAAAAGTGTTAAGTCTTCATTAGAATTATTGCCTAACATTGCGGATATCCCGCGGATTTTATCACTTTTTCTGTATACACCCCCTAACGCCTAACTATCCGCACCACTTTATTTAGTTGTTAGCTATTCATTAATCATTAAACACGCACTATTACTAAGAATTATCACTTGTAATCACGTTGCGAGTAATAAGTATCAAATGTATAAAAACCTTACCTAAAATATTAACGTTAAACAGTAGTGTTACTGAGTAAATCCGCACATCACTTTTACGCTTAGTCAATGTCGAAGATTACTTATAAATAAATAGACATCCATGATAATAAGAAAAAACCCTTAAATCTATACTATTCAGATAGCCAAACGTATATAGACGATAATATTAGAAAAAAAACTTTCATTCTTTAAAAAAATTAAACATCTTTTTTCTCAATGATTAGCGGCATTCACTTTTTAATCATTTTTTTTTTTTTATTACAAGGAGTATTTCACCTCTTTTCAACTGATATGGCACTATTCCAAAAAGTTTATATTTGTTTATTTTTTTTTTTTAATTTCTCCATGCAGTCCGTTAATCACTGAGACATAAATATTTCAAAACATAAGTAAAACAACAATTCGACATTACATAACTCTACAATAAATGTACGTAATAGATATAGACAGGCTAATAATTTTATTGGTGACACAGCAATTAGGTACTTACAGTTAAAATCCTCTACCATTATTGTTTAAATAAGGTATGTATGTGAAAGTATAATAAGTAAATAAACTGATATTAAAGACGATAACCTAACATGGCATCTTCAGTAGAAGTAAACTTATCCCTTACACTATTAAAGTGCCATTTGGTGGGAGGAAATAAAAGTTCACAATAAACCTAAGAAAATATTGTATAACACTTAAGTTAGGTTTAAAATTTTGCTAAAATAAAACATAACTAATAAACTAAATTGAACTAAACAACACTCCACTCGAACGACCCTATCAGATAGGGCAACAGTATCACTGAAATACAAGGTAATCAATCATTTAAAACTCACTCCATTAATTCCTTCAAAAGGAAAATACTTCCCAATTTAAGATTGATCCGAAACAAAAAATGCAATTTCTGGCATCACTACACCTCTAATTATTTACTTTTCGACAAAAAATCAACTTCTAATCAAACTAGTGCAGAATAAAATTAAAATAAAATCAATAGTACGATCTAAACTGACACATAAAATTATTTTCAATAATACCAACTTAATTTAACAGAAATTATTTCTAGCGTACTCGGACGCAATTAAAGTTCAAAAAACAAACGTCGTAACACAGAGAAGTCCAATCGTCGCTGCATCATTACCTTCACTTAAACAACACTCCCGCGAGACCGCCAGACTATGCTAGCTGGTTCAAGTAGTTGATGAAATCGTTGGAAAAGAGCTGCAGAGCGGGCTCGTCAATAGGTGTGTAGCGTGACTGGCTGCAGCCGCCACCCAGGCGCTCCATGGGGCGTTCAATAGGGTGCTCCACGGGACGCTCAACCCTCTCCACAGGCCTGGTTCGCAGCGAAGCCAGGTAGCGATCGGCCAGCGACTCGCCTAAACTCATAGCCAGCGACTCAGGGCTGACTCCGAACAGAGACAACGACTCACTCAGGCTCGCGAGGGTAGGTGCGAGATACTTAGTAGCGGGTTCTTCAGCGGATGGGTCTTGTGAACGGGAAGCCATGCTAGTGTTGATGACGGGACGCAGCGCAGGGGGTGAAGCGCGACGCGGAGGCGACGGCGCTAGTCCCCATGAATCGGAAGCAGGGGGGGTGCCGGGAGAGCCTCCCGGCACCGCCGACTGTTATGGCCACTGCTGGAACAGCGGAAACGTCCTCTTGGTGAAGCAGTAGCTCAGCGGCTTGACGAAGTGTGTGTCAAGCACGCGGCAGTGTGGGCACGACACTGGATGCGAGTAGTCAGAGTAGTTTAGCCGCTGCTGGGGGTGGAGCAGGGCCTTGAAGCAGTTGTTGCACTGTTGACAATGGGGATACAGCTTTAGTATTAGAATGAACAAAGATATGTTTCAATATTATTTTACATAGAGTCCCGAAGGTTTCTTAACACGGATTAATCCTCACCTTCAGTCTCTCAGCGCAGCACGGCGTGGCCATGAAGATGTCATAAGAGTACATGGTGCCGAGCACGAGGGACGAGCCGTCCCACTTCTGTCCACAGAAACGGCAGCGGATGGTGCGCTCGGCGTCATATCGCTCCAGGCAGCCCATGCACACGCACGTCAGATATTGCGTGCGGCCTTCCACTTTCACCTGCAGACAAAAGAATATTGAATGCTCATGTTCACTAAAAACACTCAAAGGGTCCTTGGACGACAAAAAAAAAATTAACGTTTATAATCTGGCCATTTCTTTGTCGCCGATGAGATTGGGACATAATTTGGACATTTTAAATAACGTTTTTTAAATTACTGCAAGCTGAATACCGCCCTGAACTTGATATTCACACCTAAACCTTCTTTACTATAATCTAAATACTATCAGCGAACTTTGATCCAGTAGCTGTCAACATCAATTGGGTACTTGATAACCCTATTTTTAGTGTTTTGTTTTCCTATACATCCTGTTTACCCATGACGGCTTCAAGACCTATGATAAACGGTGAACCTGGTGTGAGGTGCATGCGTTATCTATATTTATTTCATTTTCTCATTTTATGACTATCAGTACAACGCTAATGAGCAAATTATGTAAGGATTATACAATAACGTTAAGCATATGTAAATATTTTTGTATTTCTTGCATAACTTGAAGTGATTATTTACCTTCATTGGGCAAACATTATTCAACAGCATAGTTGTTGAACATGATTATGCTTGAAATATCAAAACCTAATATTTCTCATTCACAAAAGAAAATTCCTAATCCTTTACTTCATTGGTAGGAAAACTTCGTCTGCTCCACAACGTAAACAACGCAATGAACATGGCTGTATTGTCAAAATGAAACTCATTGATATTAATTGTATGTCACGCAATTACACCGCAGTTATGCCAGTATACGAACCTTTTTAATGATACCTTGCCAAATCTAAAACCTACTGGCGTTTTTCTTTCATCGACAGATGAAAGCAAAACGTAACGTACTGCGAAAACTTCGACTTTTAGTTTAACATATCAGCCTATAATTTTCCCACTGTTGGGACACAGGCCACCTCTCGGTGAGAAGGAGTAGGCCATAATCTACCACACTGACCCAGTGCAGGTTGGTAGATGTCACATGTCTTAGATATGTTTTTTTTTTTTGCTTGAAGATGCCATTTCCTCGCGATGTTTTCCTTCACCGTCTTGAGAGCAGTGGTGATAAAATAATTTACACAAAGTAAAGCGCCTGGTGGGGTTCGAACCCACAAGTTGTGGGCGATACCACTAAGCCACCGCTACTCTTGACTTTCAGTTCAGCCGAACAATAGGCATGATGACAGGGTTAAAAAATAGTGATTCTAATTAGTCCGTCTTTTAGATAAGCATAAAATAATGGACACGTATTTTTTGTTTTAACAAAATAATAAGAATTGAATGAGATATAACGCATTAAAGTTCAGGAGTGGGAGCTTATGACGTCCCGTTTGAGTACAATTTGTACCCAAAAGTAACGTCACACAAAATTTTGACCTGCCGTATCTTCGTTGTTATTTGTTTCTGGGAGAAAAGAAAAAATACGTGTCCAATATTTTTGGCTAATCTGAAAGACGGACTTATTACTTTTTTTTAGTCACCATGCCTATTCTGTAAAGATCCTACCGTAAAAAATTAAGTATAAGTAACTTTGAATGTGAGTGAGCTGTCAATAGTGTCAAGCCCAAAACATACGTTCTAATGTCAGCTCACTCACACACACATCACCCAAGTTTGAGTGAGTAAGTAGGTTACAGAATCTCACTGCTGGAATTAACAGCTTATCGTGAGGAAACGTGGTGTTTCATTAGAAAAGGCCTTTCTCCTGACCAGCAGTGGAGCAGTAATAGGCACACCACACCATACCACATCATAATATTCCAGTCGTGGTGGCCTAGTGGCTGTAGGTGGTGGTAGTTTGAGTCCAGGATGCAACTATTCTAAAGTTATATGTACTTTCTAAGTATATCTTGGAAACCAATGACTGAAGGTGAAGGAAAACATCTTGAGGAAACCTGGACTTTATAAGTCTGGAAACCTGGACTTTTAATTTTAGCTTTGTATTCCTTTTTTTTTTTTACTTAAGTACAAGTCTAACCTTGTTATTGTCTTTGTATAGTTTATATCCAGTTAATATTAGTATTTACATTTATCTAGTTTAAGTTATCACTCATGTTGGTGAATGTTGGTTCACCTGTCATTGGCAACTGTATAAGCCTTTTACTCATATCTACTCTATTTGTTAATTTTTATACAGAAGCTGTTGGTGTACCTTTATTAATAAATAAATAAATAATAAAGTCTGAATTCGCCAACCCGTATTGAGCAAGCGTGGTGATTACGCTCAATCCTTCTCTGTATGAGAGGAGACCTGTGCCCAGCAGTAGGACGATAAAAAAAGGTTGATGATGAATATTCTACACCATATCACTCTACATCAAAATAGTTACACACAATTCCTCTTACACATAGTCACATATTAACAATCAATACATTTATACGTTAAGTTTATTTATAGGTTTAAATCAGATAAACATGAGCTACTATAGGTTTTCTTAGCACACACACATTATATTAAGGTCTTTATTGTTCACTAAGCTACAATAGAACACTGACTCCTAAGTCAAAGGGTCCGCCTAGTTTAGGAGGCAGGGTATTTCACTATTTGTACAACCTTTATTTTCCAAAAATATGCCTGTATGAAATACTAATCCATACTAATATTATAAATGCGAAAGTATCTCTGTCTATCTGTCTGTCTGTCCGGCTTTCACGCTAAAACTACTGAACCGATTGTAATGAAATTTGGTACACAGATAGTCTAGAGCCTGAGAAAGGACATAGGTTATATAGCATCCCGCTGTGATCAATAGGAGCAGAGCAGTAACAAAAAATGTTGCGAAAACGGGGGCTAACGCGGTCGTACATATTGCTCCCATTATACGCGGACGGAGTCGCGGGCAGCAGCTAGTATAAAATAATTTGCTATCTGTATCAATAGTTATTTTTATAAAACCGAAAATCCGAAATAATTCTAAAAGCTCCGTATGTATGGTGCAGAAACAGGGACTATCGGAGGTTCTATGCTAATTCTTACGCCAAACAAAAGCGAGAAGGCAAGTCGTCTCTAATCCGACGAACAAACAACTCGACAAGTCTTGTATGACTCTAAAGCAATGTTTGTCTCTAAAACAAACTCCAGCATCTTATTTAAGTTTTGTTTTGTATTCGTATCTACTCAAAACGGCTGGCTTATTGCTGATTTTTATTCGCATTTGCTAAGTTGTCTGTAATGTCGACGTCGGTAACTTAAACTTTGGATGTGTGTCGTTTCTAATATCGAATTTAGTTTAAGCCTTGTTTGGGATGGGAAATCATCAAATGACCTCTCCCACTCTGGGCGGAGCGGAAGGTCGTGTCTGACTTTTACTGACTAAAACCCACCCGTGTTCCTTCGCTTGCCTGTAGGCCAGGGCCACGGTTTATTTTTTAACCAACCCGGAACCCTGACCCAGGAGGCATCGGCCTTCGTGGACCTCGTCACGATGTGCTGACATCTCTTTGAGGCGCGCGTGAAACACAACGCGCCGTCGACTCGGGCCTGGTCTTTACTGGGCAACGAGCTCCTTACTGCTCACCGCCCGAATCAGTTTAGTAATCAATTAAGGTTATCTCAGTATTGAAACACAATTTTTTCTTTATCTTTACTTTGTGATGAGTAATGATTCATCCAATGGACCATTGTCTTTCGATCTCCTCAGTTCAAGATCTCATTCAAAACGACGAAATTTTCAAACTACAATATTAACCTATATTTTGAAAAATTTTAAAACAGTATTTACCTCGACAGCCCCACTGTTATGTTGACGCGGGCTCAAGAAGAAAGTGCCGTCAACGAGCGGATATCGGTCGAAGACTTCCAGGGTATCCTTGCAGAGTGCGCAGGTTACCTTCGGCTTGTGCTGACCCGCCAGCGTCGACAGGATGAAGAGTCGCGTGTCGTCGTTGCCATGATTACCCTCGTCTTCGATCTATAACAAAATAATTAACAGGTGAGTTAAAAGACTATACTAGTGCAAGGCTGATAGAAACTTATAAAAAGGTCTGTGAAAAATTTGACAAGTAACTTTTTCTTGTAAGCATAAATAACACCCTCAAGTGATAAACCCGCTAATAACCGTAATATTCAACCAAAAACAATAGACAAGCACGACCCTATTCGCCCAGAGCGCAGACGTTATTGTAAATCCACGCCCGCAATTTCAATATTTCATATCCCCACATTTACATATTACGATTAATGCATCCACCCACGACACTTACCGCAGCAACTCTCCCTTCGTAATAACACAAGTAAATGACTGCATAAAGTTGAATAATGAAAGGCTGAAAGGCAATTACACTGAATTCGGAGTTGAAGTCAAACAAAGGCTCACGAGTCACGGAGATCGATTGTGAAGCACAATTCGTTCACGTACGAACAATTTGTGAGAGCGAATAATAATGAAAGTTTAACGAGTTACTGTTGCAGCGTAGGCAAAGCGGTATGCCTTAATTAAACATAATATTATGAGCTGTCAAAGCATAATACGTTCAAACCCATTTTCTACGCGACGTATTGATTAATAAACGATTGTTCCTCGTTTGGATACAAGCAAGTCTGGTATTAGTCAACCAGACATTCAACATCTGAAATTAATATCAGCGGGCATTTAATTGTCTACACGTCGAGTCCACATGGAACAGAATGCGAGACGCATAAGTAAGGAACTCTTCTTACATTCCAGTGTGCATTTATTGATGCTAAGCATTCCTATCTATTATTAGAGTGACGTCGTGACACCAGGAACACATAAAACGTACCCGGCGAGAGCGTTGACCTACGCAAACAAACTCAGTATGATTTGCAGTATAGTGCAGTGAAGTTTGCCAAGAGACGAGCGGGCGGGGGCGGGCCATCCGGCATAGCAAACACCGCCATGATATCTCGCTACCCAACTCCAACAAGAGCGCTACCATCTATTCCGGTCGTGTCAAACATTTTGTTATTAAACCGATGATCATAACTTTCGGCACCAAATGTTAATGCTCCTCTCCATTTGTAAATTGCAATCGTCAGACTGGTGTTGTCATCAGTCGCCTGAACGTGATAAATAACTGGCCGCGAGTACCGCCTGCGCTAGAATCGCGTGATTGATTCAACCGAGCAGCTGCACACACGACACATGGCTACCTTATGATTGATAACACTGAATCGCAGGACCACTTTGTTGGTGGGAGAGACGCGAGTGGCTAATGAAACGTCCATGAATTACTGTGTTAATTAAAACAGCGCTAGACTCGACGCCTTAGGACTAATGAGTGACAATTAAATTGTTAAGTGTCGCGCACACGACAGTTTAGTGAGGTTGCAGGTCTCGGCCGACGAACCCGCGGTGAGTGCTGCAAACTTGCACAATTTACTTTTGTTCTGCAAGATTGATGAGCACTCCGACGCAGACTATTTATTTACTCAATCCGATCACGCTTTGTCTCGCAATCGTCGCCTTTTATAGTAGTCTACGATGACTCGGCGTGGCAGTAAACCGGCACATAAAACTTGCAGCCGAGTTTAGGTAAGTGCATGTCTCTTAGGTAGCTAGAACCAGTAGTCGCGACCGCAAATATACGAATAGAGCAGAAAGCGATTTGGTCGAGTATGGAGTCAGTTAACAAGAGCGGCACGAGCCATTTCACTGGCGTAGACGATCGTAGCTTCCTCTAATTACGTCTACTGAATTAACATAGTGCGGAGAAACTTGGCAGCCAGTAAACTTTGCGGTTTCAATGGTGTCGAAACGTCCCGGTCCCGACCGCCGTATCCTCGGAGCGACTTCCGTAACAGAATAGTTTTAAAATGAAATTAAAACTGACAAAAAGAATTTAACATAGCTGGAATAATGCGTAAAGTTGGGAATCGTTGTCGCACGAATTAAATCGTGGTTTTGTTCGTTTGTTTCGATGTTCAAACAACAAGAGAGAGAAGAGCTCGTTTCGACGAGGAGACGAGAGCTATGGAGAGTGCTCGAAGCGTCGTTAGTACTCCACGTCCCGCAGAACGAATGTACACACATTAAAACTTTCCGAATTGAAGGTGACGCTATAATTAAAGTGCCGTACGGGGTGCCACCCCACGCGGACCGCTTTTATCGCACTGGGAAATGGAAAACAACAGTATCAGATAAACATTACTTCAATTACATTTCTGGCACTATAGCAATGACAGATGGCGTTAAAAAACACACAAACTCTCTCAAAATGTTTCCATCGAAAATCAACAGTTTTCTCCATATTATTTGCTGAAAGTAAAATAAAAATAGAGAGCAAAGTGGATTCGCCTTTCATTTGTATTTTCTCTTAATAAACAGTTGCAAAGGTATTCACGCTACATTGTCAACAACGTTTCCCATTGTTCTTAGTATCTATGTACTCAGTAAAACATTCGCAAACGAGCTTTTATTATAAAACGGCAGACATAAGGTTGAATAACGGCGATAAATCTGGATAGTACCCAAGGGTGGCTTATTTTTAATTAGCCAAATGAAACTTTTCCTATTATATTTCGTCGTCGTCGGCACTGAACACTTATAGTAAAGATAAAAATTAAATACTAAGCGAAACGAGAGAGAGTGCTGAAAGGCCGAGGAAAAATGTGAAACCGCCGCAATCCAATTAGCAGCAACAAGATATCCAATACTACGGATCTGATAGCAGTAAAATTATTTCATTTAGTTTTTAAATGGCTGGATTCTTGGCAATAAAAGACGGTGGTTTCGATTTGTGAATGAAGAACCTATTCAGACGTTGAAAGATTTGGAGTGATGGTGGAAGGGGGATGCAATTTTTCACCAGTGCCATCTCAAACAATAAGTCTGGGAGCGGATGGCGGATGGTATTTGTGGTCTCGATACATTTATCGTGACGGCTGCGTTGCGTTCCGCTTCGTCTTTGCCATTGTCTGAGAGCTTTGCGTTAATACTTTGCTCTTTGTATCACAAAATGCATTCTATAGTAATACAATTGAAGGATTTTGTACAACTTTCTGTGCATCCGAGTTTACGACTAGGTTTTTATTTGAGCTTTGTTCAGAAAACGTAAGTGCCTAAAGTCAAATCAAAAACACATATTCAAGATGGCAGAACAGAAAGTTTTATCTCCAAGATAAATGAGAATAACACAGTGAATGCTATCTGAATCACTGACGGTTACCTAGCCCGGTGCACAGGGCAACACAGATTACAACTTTCTAAAGGAAATTATGGTTTTATTCCATCACGCTGGTTATTCTCAAGCGTAACTCGTCTGCTCATCAGTATTCGACTGTCAAAGGACGCAGCGGTTTATGTAAATCTCGAGCATTTATTACGGTTGCAACTCTGTAAATGTCGATACTTGAGAAGAACGAAAATTCATAAAGCGAATAATTTGTTAATCTTCGCAAACAGAAATAGCTCAAAGGGGAACGTGAGGGCCGGTATTGAAAGAATCTCGTGTACTCGACAAATTCCGTCTATGCATGCGTTATAAGTGTAAATATTTCGCAAAAATTCAAATGTCTTGCAAGATATTTTCTCGCTTGAATTAGTAGCGTCCCAACATTCCACATTACGCGGTGAAGCGCGATATGAATGCCGAGATATTGTTGAGTAACAAAAGGCATCTTAATTTGACTCTAACCGGTGTCAAGAAAACTCCTAGGTACGCGCAGTACATATATCTTAAGAGATCTTAAAGTTGAAGTATGCAACAAAGTCGTTATTATTTTATTGCTCCGTCTCCGGGGGATATGAAGTGTCTGAAGAACCGCGTCTCAAAGTTAAGTAAAATTTAGATTCAAATGGGTGTTAAAAATGTTCGAACGAACCGAGTGGGTGTTCGGGGAGTTTTGATGCGATTTTGATGAGGTTCCCCGTCGGATGTCGTCCGAGACCGAACGGTGACATTTTTATTAAAATGTTGCCTGACAATAAAACGATGTTCGATGAACGAGATGTCGTAAATTCGTCGGAGGTAATTGATTGCGGCCCTGTCCGAATTCGTCGACATATTTGGATGGTGCAATCGGAGTGAAAAATCTCGATATTGCTGAAAGAATGGGAACGAAGCAAATGTTGCGTTGTGTATACAGCCGCAAACGAGACGTTCGTTCTCGCTACATGGAAAACTACTTATCCTGACTTCGTTTTATCGTTAGCCGGATTGTTATGTCAGTAACTGCCCATTCAAATAACGCGTCATTAGAGCCACGTAGATAATGTGCCCTTGTGTTTTATGGTGAGCCGTTTTATAAATAAAATAACGCGTTTCAATTGTTTTTCGCGATATTTGTTTTCCATTGTCTATCCGTCTTAATTAGAATTTGCGTTGTCTAATTGTCTACAAATATACGGAATTCCTGATGTTCAGTTTTTCTTGCCTCCTAGATATAGTAATAAAAACTTGTATTGTTTGGAGTCTGAACAATCTGCGTTAATTGGCGATCTGTAAATTAATGCAATTAGTATGAGGTGGTGAGGTGTATCAACATCAGATTATGAATGTTATGTAGATCTGTTACTACATGTTTAGGTTTCTTTATTTTAAAAAAATTTAAGGAAGTATCTTATGAGAAAAATGCATATAATCAAAACGACAGGTTTAAGAACATAAAACTTATTACAAAAAATAGAAACCGACTTCAAAAAAACACTTAAAAGGAAAAAATAATTTTGCTGTTGTCATGGCTCTAGAAGTCGGTGTCTCGAGGTTTCTGTTGTTTAGCTCGCCACCGACTTAGGAGTCGAATTGATAACTTCCTTTTTTTTTGTCGGATTAAAAAAGGAACCAATCGAAGCTAGCTCGCAACACAAAAAAAACTTTCCACAAATTCATTTATATGAATTGTATCAATAAAAAAATAATTTTAAAAACGTCACATTTATTGCTTGATGTTCGCTACCATAAAAAGAAACCCCATAAAAAAAACACTGAACACAAACGTAGAACAGTCTGTAAATATAAGCTTTCCCTTTTCAATTTGCACAAACATTCGTGCTTCCATCATTTTAGGTATTTCGAGTTGCCAAACTCATTCGCTTAGCAAACATCAGCGAAGCGTTTACTCTGCTAGTTTGTTCGTACATACGTTAACATGCAATGCTCATGAATACTCCATGAAGATGCATCATATCTATGTTCAACGAACGATAAAAAAAGCTGTCTAGCTACCTTTAAAATGTAGCCATCTAATTCTCTGGAGAATCAACAGGACCAAAAAATGGCTTCAATATTACGGTGAAGCCAAATTTGGTAATTTAAGCAGTAAATATTGATGATTTATTCTCACAGAAGCATCAGTCTGTAATGTGCCCACTGTTGGAACATCGGCCTCTTCTCTGTATGAGAAAGTGGGCCGTAAGTGGAAAATGGCCGAAAGTGGCCGTGGCCTATGAGGGTCAGTGCTGGTTCATAAATGCCACAAGGATTTGAAGCTTTCTTTCTTGCTGCGTCTTTGATAGCAGTAGCGATGAAGTTATTTACACGTCTGCGTCTGCCTGGGTTTTCACACAGGGCCCCCTACTAGCCTCTACTGCTCCCATGTTCATACAACCCTCGTCCTTAGAGCTTTATCCCTATTAGGTCAAGATGCTATAAAATACCCATCGAACTTTATCGTCAGCTGCGAAATATTAATACTCAAACAAGAATAAATATGTTAAAGAAATCGATAATCGGAATCGTTTCGCAGTAATAAAATATTTACTTTAAGATGAGTTATAATATAATCGTAAGTGTTGTTGCGATAATTCTGTCAACGTGGTCGGCCACGTGCGCGCGCGCAGACAGCTGAGTCAACAGATTCAAGTGTAGGTATATAGAAATGGCTGACTGTTAGTCTATCCGTGTATAGTGTAGTGAAATCTGACCTTATCTTGAACGTTTGCTGCCTGAAATAGTTACAGTGGAGGCCCTTGTTTGATTTGTGATTGAGCGATATTTTTTATCTGGGATTGTGTTAATAACCCGAAATTTGGCTCGAATTTATTAGTTTTGTATACTTATACTTATGCCCGTTCTCATTACGAGACTATTTAATCGTCTTTGCCCACGTTTCAAAAGGATTGGTCCATTAGTGTTCAACTCTATAAAACTAGGCAATCAAATACAAAAACGAGCGATATATAACTAGTATGAGTCGTTACCTGCAAGTAAACAGCTTTATTATTTCCAACTGCAATCGTATTACCCGTAAATTGCATTTTTTACGACATGTTTTAGGGTCTGACTCATATTCTGACTATCGCTTGAACAGTAATCAGACGAAGAAAAATAGACCAAAGCTCTAACGAAAAATTTGATTCATCCTGCCAAATTGTATGAAGATAAAAATTATTTGACTTCGTTTAAATATTTATACTTCTTGCTAAAATATTCTTAGTTATTATTAGAACTACTGTAGGGGTCTTGAAGATTTTACTTAACATAAATCTGAAATGATAACACCACTATAATAGATGATTATAGTGGTTCGTTATCATTTCAGATATGTAATCCTGCTAATTTATTGTCATATTGAGATCAATATGACAATAAATTAGCAGGGATTTAAAAAAAAGGATATTAGTGGTGGCATTTGGTAAGTGTCCAAGCAAATATACAATAGTAATTCTTAGAAGCATTTGTTTAATGTTTTCTAGCTCCATTATGCCTCATATAACTTCTAAATTTTATGAACACTAGAAAAACTGCACCAATTTAGTAACAGCAATTCACGTTTCAACGAATTCGACTAACTTTGGTTAGAAAGGTTTATATAAAATACTGCACCCTTATTGCGGAACACACTTTTATTAGCAGCTGGTAGCATATTGCTAATCCATTGGTCCATATGTTCTACGCTACATCTTCTCGTCGTCCAAGATACCACAGTGTCTCAAGACTAAAGTCTTTGACCAGTGTGTGTTGCCAGTAATGACTTACGGAACTGAAACGTGGTCGCTCACTATGGGCCTCATACGAAGGCTCAGAGTCACACAAAGGGCAA
Source organism: Sesamia nonagrioides (assembly GCA_017933935.1). Taxonomy (NCBI): domain Eukaryota; kingdom Metazoa; phylum Arthropoda; class Insecta; order Lepidoptera; family Noctuidae; genus Sesamia; species Sesamia nonagrioides. Next base: position 286,885 of record JADWQK010000123.1, read on the forward strand.
TGGAAAGAGCTCGGAGTTTCTCTGCGTGATCGAATCAGAAATGAGGAGATCCGCAGAAGAACCAAAGTCACCGACATAGCTCTGCGAGTCGCTAAACTTAAGTGGCAGTGGGCAGGGCACATTGCTCGTAGAACCGATGGCCGATGGGACAGTAAGGTTCGGGAGTGGCGGCCACGTAGTGGAAGACGCAGCGTAGGGAGGCCCCCAACAAGGTTTTTTTTTTTAATAAATTATAAACCAGCGCTTGACCGCAATCCCGCCTAATGGTAAGCAGTGATGCGATCGTTGATGGTAAAGCGCGCTAGTTTATTAAGAGCCTATTCACTCTAGCCTTGAAGACATTCAAGTTGGATCGATGACCTGGTGAAAGTCGCGGGAAGCCGATGGATGCGGGCTGCACAAGACCGGTCAGCGTGGAAAGCCTTGGGGGAGGGTTTTGTCCAGCAGTGGAGATCTATAGGCTGAAGAAGAAGAAGATATGTTCGAAAATGTGTCTGCTCAACAACTTAAATAATGCAAAGAATGTTGTGGAACTGTCAAAAAAACAACCATTGCTACTGATAGTGTGGTACGCAATTACGCTGTTGGTTCAACTGCTTCTGGTTAGACTGGAAACCGATTCCAAATAGTTGGGAAAAGGTTTGGCAGATGGTGATGACTACCAGACCTTCAAGAAATACTTCATTAAGAAAAGGTCAGAAGACAAAATGTTAATTTAGTTTTTTTTTTTTTTTTTTTTTTTTTTTTTTTTTTTTTTTTTTTTTTTTGTAAACCACCACATGACTTCTCCCGCTCTGGGCGGAGCGGAAGGGTGTGTCAGACTTTTACTGACTAAAACCCACCCATGTTTCTTCGCTTGCCTGTGCGACGGCCAGGGCCACGGTTTCTTGATTAACCAACCCGCAACCCTGATCCAGGAGGCATCAGTCTTCGTGGACCCCGTCACGATGTGCTGGCATCTCTTTGAGGCACGCGTGAAACACGATGCGCCGTCGTCGACTCGGGCCTGGTCCTTACCGGGCGGCGAGCTGCCCACTGCTCACCGCCCGCAGGCCCGCGCCTACGGTGGCTGGGAGTTAGGTGTCGTCTTCCGACCAGTTCGTCTCCTGTGGCGGCTAGCGGCGTGATGCCGCTGGATTCCCCTTGCCTCACGCGTTCCACCTCCTCCTTTGCCAGCATCACTGCTTCGCAGAAGGAGGTGACGGCCTGCCATGCACTTATTTAGACCTGACAAATTAGTCCGCTTCTGAGCGCGTATTCTTGGTCGCCATGTTTATAATCGCGTCTTAAACTGTCTATGGAGTATCTTAATTTGACAGGATTAAACTTAAATCTCATCTTCTATCCCCTTCTTAATGAAATTGAAAGAAAAGATGCAATTAACTTAGAATTGGTTTAGTTTGAGAACTAGAGAATCAGCGCCAGGGTTACACAGAAATACCTACAGAAGTACCTTTAAATACTATGTTAATTAAATCTTCTCGTTTCAATGCTTAATACCTTCATAGATGCGAATATTCATGTTCATTTTTACGAGAAAGGCTTCAAAGAGATCGGCAGGGTTCAAAGAGATGTAGAATTGTCCGTGCGGTAATAACATGTTGGATTCAAACGTCACAATAGCGCTGATATTCAAAGGTTGGCAGACATCGTATCATCGAATCTATGTGTAGAATTATATAGGGTTACCTTATGGTTGTTAAAATGCTCGGATGCCATATTTTTGTTAAAAATGCTATAGTAACAGTTGTTTGCGATGTCTGATATGTGCCGGGTATGATGCACCAAATGTTGTTGTGTCGAGAGTTTGATCGTGAAGGGTCTCCAGACCAATGTCCCTCTAGCGCAGCATCGTTGGTCGTGTTGTTGGGTTTAACATCACCTCACTCAACTGCCGTCTTCCATCCTATTCACTAAGTTTTTTAAGTGAATAGGCTTAATAAACTAGCACGCTTGGCATCAACGATTGCACCACTGCTTAAAATCAGAGCGGGATTGCGGTCAGGCACTAGATTATAATTAATAAAAAAAAGCAGTAACTCTGTCGGTCCTTTTCACGCTTTGACGGATTACGATGAAATTATGCACACAGGATTACCACCACCTGGCTAAGGACGTTAGTGTATTGCCGTGGGGTAATGGGGTAATGTCCGTCCTTAAACTGGCGAAGCCGCGGGCAAAATGTAGGGTGAAATATTAAAACGACGTGTTCGAAGACTGGTAGGAATGGTTGCAAGAGAAAACGGTTTGAAGCCAACATCAATCCTTCAATCCGTCAATCCTTCTCTATATGAGAGGAGACTTGTGCCCAGCAGTGGGACGAAGAAATAAGTAGTTGAAGATGATAATAGTAACCTAACCTAGCTATAAAGTGGCAGGAAGCTTAGTTGATAGTCAATTTAATCATGCAGTAAACATTAAATAAGACAAATATCATTACAGATTGATATTCTAACACCAAAGAAAATATTTGTATGAAGAAAAACACCGTACTAAGCCGGCATGCCCTAAAAGTTGAAACCATCATTACGAAGAATGTGACAATCAACAAACAGTATAATCCAAGGGAGTGGGCGCAGTCCACACTCACTCCACACTCCACTCCGTATGTGTCCCAACACTGGGAACGATATGGGCCGTTTATGATGATGACAAAATTAAAACCAGCAACCCAATTGCGTAACATACATTCAATCATAATGTAAGATGTTGATAATCCATTGGTTGATATTTTCAAAGCAAAAAATCAGTTCCACAACGTTAATAACGCAATGAACGTGGTTGAACTGTCAAATTGATAGCCTATGCTGTTATTAGTTAGTGTGTTACGCTATTACCCCACATAACTGTCTCATACTAGCGGATACTAACAACTGAACGGCTTTACTAAACTATTTACAACACCATATTAACCTAACTATTCCATATAATAACACTGTACTCAGTATTACACTTAACTTGTAAATATTAACTGTTGCTTATAGTTTATCGTACCATAAATCAATCTAGACAAGTATTCGTATTTGGTTTATGAATAAATGTAGTGAATAGAACATTCCTAAAGGATAGACTAGGTCATAGATTATTTCTCTAGGCGCTAGCGCCACTACATGGAGCTTAAGGTTCTTGCTAACGTTTCTACAGACTGCGATCTTATTTTTTTCTGTGGTTATTACTTGTATTATATCATTGCAGCTGGTTTTCTTGTATGCGAGGGTTACGTTATTGTTACAACATATCAATCCTGTAAAACACTATCTTTAATAGTGTGTAGCTTATAGTGTGGAAGTATAAACACAAATTAACAAGTTGACCTTTCTATTCAGTCATCACCATTATCATCATCATCTCAGCCACATGAAGTCCAAAAATAACGGTCGATCGCGGCCTGCATCCAACGCTTCCCTGCGATTCTGCTCAGGTCATCCGACCGCCTAGTCAGTGGGTGTCCGATGCTGCCGGTACGTGGTCGCCATTCAAGAGTCTTTCTGCCCCATCCTCCATCGGCTCTACGTTGCTACGAATCTCCTCATTCCTGATACGATCACGTAGAGAAACATCCAGCATAGCCCTCCTATTCAGTGTCTCAAGTCTTTTATTAAAGGTTGATATAAGCCTATAAAATTCCCATAGCGTCGAGAAGAAGCAAGCCGTATTCTACAACACGGATTGAGTACCCAGTGCGGGTTGGTATGAGCATGGGGTCCGATCTAGTACAACAGACTCTCAGTTCTTATCAAAAGATAATAGATGGCAGCATAGGTTGCGGTGCAAAACTTAGCAACGATTTTAAACCTCTTACGTGCAGTTTATAGCCTTTTTAATATTTTTATCAATTTGAATTTACTTATTTAATGCTACTCCGTATATTTACACGTAAAAATAACGTAATTAAACAAAACGGTAAAATGGGCTCAGTAGTGACAATGTTTTTTATTTTACACTCGGGACAATGGATGGCAGTGCACTCAATTAATCCTGTCATAACATATTTTTTTAGGTTAAGATAAGATGTCTTCTAACCATTATATTGCTGTTATCTTCTTTTAGAATGCGTATTTCTCGATGCACGACGCATGGATGTATATATGACAATGTAGACAAGACATAGATGAAGGTAGTAGCCGGCCGGTCAAGCGCGCCTTGGTGGCCCTCTAATGATCTCTTTAAGAAACTTTTTTTGCTCGACGGTCTGCCAGAATTGAGCTGGACTCATTTTGTTGTTCACCATTAGGTATCTGTATGTAGTATTCTGTAATCTGTGGTATGAGTAGATGTCACATGTCTTGGAATATTCGGTTCTAGGACATGCTTTCTTCACAATGTTTCGTGTCAAAGTGGTGATGGAATTATGTACATATATACACTTACATAGCTATAGTTAGTCAGGGAACTGATTAGTTCAGAACCACCGCCGCCGGTTGTTTAGATATCGCAGTATATAATTATTATTTATCATTGCACTTAATATGTATAAAGGAAATATAGACGCGTCATTGATATCAATATTGATCCGCATCTGGTTACAAGTGGAAGCCTGCCTCAACGTACTTCGGAAGACGCGGATGATGACGTCACTGAAGTTCAAGTATGTGATGTTTTTTTTTGACTGATTGATGGGTGTAGAATCAGTGCATAGCTCTGTATACAAAATTCAACAAAAGACTGACTCCAGTAAAAAATACATTTGATTTTTCATGGAACTCTAAAATGGTCCAGAAATGGAGAAAAATTAAAATCAAAAAATTGTGTATTGTGATCAGACGGCTGCAAAATGAGTAAACAATGCATAATAACGTCTAGAAATGCTTTAGACCAGCTTGCATCAAGTAGGTACTTATATTAAATTATTATCACAAGAATCAAGTGGAACTTACTGTGGCTACTATGCATTTAGATAAGGCAATAAACAAAGAATTTGTTAAATTCAAGAGCCAAGCTACAAATATTATGTGGTGTGGTGTGGTGTGTGGTGTGCTAGTGTGGTGGTGTGTTATTATGTGGCGTAGGTTAGGGATCGCGAAAAAGCCAGGAAATGGGATGGGACGATTCCATCAGTTTGCGTTATTTATTTATTTTTTTCAAAATCAACCTAATATTATACAGGTTGGTTTGTATATTGTTTCTTTATGACGCTCAAACGGCTGGATGAAGTAAAAAATAAAAATGAACTTTGCCCACACTATTAATATCCCCTGTATCGTGTATGCGTTTACAAACATATAAACACATACACACAAACAACCGGACCCGGAACAATGAATTGCAGGTCATACAAATATTTGTTCCGTGCGGAAATCAAACTCGCGACACGCAGTGCAGCATTCAATAGCTTAATCACTGCGCCAATCGTGCCGTCCAAATTAGATTAAAACTAACTGCACCCCGGGGTTTCACCCGCGTAAGTTTCGATTACTGGTTATAAACTGTGTGTCAAATTTCATCCAAATCAGTTCAATAGTTTATGCGTGAAAGCATAAAAAAAAACAAAGAAACTCACTTTCACATTTTTAACATTAGTACCGATTTAGCACACAGATGATTAATTTAAACCTTCGGGTTGTGGAGGTCAGACGGCAGCCGCTTCACGGAAAATGACGAAGTTTAGCCATATCAGCAGTTGGACTGGTAAAAGCGGACTCCAGACTCCAAAGCTGAAAAAGGCTTCGGACGCGACTGGGATTATCGCTGGGATGATGATGATTATCATATAAGATACTTTTTGTCCCGAACTTCCCACGAGATTCAAACTTATACCGCTGAAACAGCAGAGCGCAACTCATTTTCTAATACATATATCCTATTGTCTATGGGTATGCTCTTTGTCTTTATCTGATGTAAAGCAATGGATAAGGTCTAGGATGGCACGAACGTGCCCAGAAGATGCCTGTTTACTCTTAGTTTGACAGGAGACAGGAAACAGGTGGTGGGAAAATCAGTCAAAACTAATAAATGCAGTACACACTGTATTGGGTACAGACACAGGGTATTCTCAAAGTACTACACAATGCCGGACAAAAACCGTCAGCAAAATATACTATAAGCATACATCTCGTAAGCCCACGTTTGTGCGCATAGGGTCAGTACGTGCCAAAGCCTTTTATTATAAAATGTTACACTGCAATGGGTCAGCATTGGATTTCCAGCTCTCGGTGTGAGGCCGAGAATTGAGAGTCCAATAAATAAAGTGCATCAAAAAACAGTGTTGGTTTGTCAACTTGCAGCCCTAAACAACTAAAACCCCATTGCGAGCAAAAAAACAAGCCGCTGGAAAAGCGCAGCCGGGCAACCTGAGCTAAATTTGTAACTGATACGCTTGTATAACAAGTAGGTATTATAAGTACATTCCTCCCGAACAAAAACAAACTACGATTACACTATCAGCTGTAAGATACGAGTATAAGCAACCATTTGGCTTGCACTGATAACCCTGCACTTAGTACTATGTCACCTCAGGGCAAAACTTATCTGTTTTGCAAAGTTGCTAACAGCAGCCTTGTAAGCGTTATCTCATAACGAGAATAAGAGTGACAATAATAAGATAAAGTGAAAATTAATAAATAACTCAACCAAATTACTATTTCACTGATATGGAGCTGAGAAAGTCGTAAATATGAGATTTTAAGGTCGCGTATACGGTTCGGTCTTTTGTACACCGCTCGCTTTCTTTACAGGACAAAGTCTAATCATTTATTTAGCCAAATAGGAACATTTATAGCAAATATTTATGTAGGAGATCATCGGTATAATTTTAATGGAGGTTGCTCATTTGATTTACGTAGTAGTGGGGCAAACGCTTGTGACGTTATTTTGTGATGGCGGCACATGGAAAGGGTCGCTTTGGAAAGCGGGGACTGTCGAACGGTCACTTTGGATTGAGACGCGGACCAAGGCACTTCTCTGGGGCGATACTGTCGGTTTGGCTATTTAAATTGTGATTGCCAAGATTAGTGGGTATATTTACAGCACAAACGCACGTACGAAATGGAGCCCTTACCACCATACTAAGATGCGGATGACCCTAACGCTCCACCGTCTCTGACGTCATCATAAGGACTGATTGTAGTTGCCCTTTCTAAAAGTTTCGTATGGAGAATAATGGGCAAGAAAATCCACCGTTACTCTTTTACCATAACTAATCCTATTAAAGTGGATTATCGTATGTCAGCACATCGTGACGGTGTTCGTGGACCCACGAAGACCGATGCCTGGGTTAGGGTTGCGGGTTGGTTGAAAGAGAACCCGTGGCCCTGGAGCACAGGCAAGTGAAGGAACACGGGTGGGTTTTAGTCAGCAAGAGTCTGTCACGCCCTTCTGCTCCGCCCAGAGCGGGAGAGGTCATTTGCTGATTTCCCATCCACCAAAAAAAGGGGATTATCGTATTACTCAATAACTGGACTATGGGAGTTAGATAGGCAGGCCAGTCGCCCAATGTATTTCTTTTATAATAATAATAAATAATAATAATAATATCTTTATTTCAGACATTTCATTTCATTTTTTTTTTTTTTTCTTTATTCAGCTACATTCAGTTAAGACTGGGCGCCGTCGCAACATATTTGGGAATCTCAAGATGTTCGCCCCTTCTTCCCTTTCAAAATAAGGTCCACTTGTAAACAGGAAAAATGCGTATTTATTATTATTATTCAAAATAAACAGTAATATCTATGTTTAAACGTAATGAGTTCACTATTAGTATCTAATATAAATAGTAATATCAATATTTAAATGTAATGTGTGTGTGTCTTACCATCAGGCGGGATTGCAGTCAAGCACTAGTTTATAACTAACTAGCTTTCCGCCCGCGGCTTCGCCCGCGTGGAGTTCGGTTTTATCGCGCTTTTTAGATTTCTCAGTGTTTCTCTACTATATTATGCATTTATTATACATACAAACCTTCCTTAAGAATCACTCTATCTAATAAAAAAAACCGCGTCAAAATCCGTTGCGTAGTTTTAAAGATCTAAGCATACATACGGACATACAGCGAAAGCGACTTTGTTTTATACTATGTATTGATAAAAAAAAAAAATAAAAAAAAAATGAATTCACTGCGTTTAAATATGGATATTAAGTATCCAAAATAAAAAGTAATATGGAGTAACATTTAGATTTAATTACGAACCTGCAAGATACATAGTAATTCAAGTAAACATAGTTATGTTTTGATGTTAAGATGAATTTAATCGCTTTATCTTTATGATAATTGAGATAAATATATCAGGTGACATTAGTCATTTCCATGACGGCGTCATGGTTGGTAGGCAGTTATTATAATGGAATTTATGATAACCTCAGTTTGAATTTAATTACGTGTCATTATTGTATTCAAACGCCATTGCATGTTTAAAGCGAAATAAAAAATTATTAATATTATAACACGATATGACTTCATTTGTCGTTATGAAAATGGTACAAGTAAGTTTAACTATTACATATATGTATTTTTTTTATAATTATGAACAAGTGCTTCACCGCAATCCCGCCTGATGGTAAGCAATGATGCAGCCGTTGATGATAAAGCGCGCTAGTTTATTAAAAACCTATTCTCTCAAGAAAAGAAGAGGGCAGTTGAGCAAGGTGATGCAAGGTTAAACCCAAGAACATGACCAACGATGCTGCGCCTGAGGGAGGTTGATCTGGAGACCCTCCACGACCAAACTCCTGACACAACAACATTTGGAGTGTTGTACCCGGCACACACCTCAACACAACTGCTCAGATCCGTCCTCCGTATACATACTTGTACAATTTTTATCATTTATTACATAACATATTTATGTTTTCATCATCTGTCCAGCCTTTTCCTGAATATGTTGGAGTCAACTGCCTCCTTGACCTCCTTTTTTCCATAGAAGCTGAGAAAAAAAGGTAGCGGAGAAGTTATTTGCCCAATCTTCTTATTGGAGACTTCCTTATTCAGAGGGCCAACTAGACTCAATTGTTACTTATCTTTCTCATTTCGACGTTCAAATGTTCCTTTTATGTGATATAACTATGTTTTTTTTAGACAAAATCCTAGTATACAAACACATATTTGCCGTCCTCCGTGACGCAGCGGTCAACACGCCTGCCTGCGACGTAGAGGCCCGGGTTCGATCCCCAGCCAGGTCATGATGGAAAACGATCTCTTCCTGATTGGCCTGGGTCTTGGATGTTTATCTATATATTTATCTATTATAAATATAGTATCGTTGAATTCGTATACCGTAACACAAGTCTCGAATTTACTTTGGGGCTAGCTCAATCTGTGTGATTTGTCCGTATATATACAGTATGTAAATAACAGAGGGCGTTCGCTTAAACTCGTTAATATATATCATTAATAGATTAAAATAAAAATATCAGCATAGAAAAATAAGCATAAAAAAATCCGAATAAAAAAAATTGTAATTGGAAATAAATTTGAAACCTCCTGTTTTAAATCAAAATAGTAGTCGTCATGTATAAATAAATTGCGACGTTGCCGTCTTTCATGTTCGCGTGTACAGTGTGTTTCTTTTACATGTCAATTTAAATTTTTATTGAATATTTTCATATTGGAAAAAATTTTAAAACATTTTGTTTTCGAATGGAAATATTTTTTTTAGCATGTATGTATGCTATACTATTTCGGGTTAACGGGAACGCCCTCTGTTAGTTAACATACTATATATATATTTATTTATTTATACAAAAACCCCGCTTAACTTTATTCGTGAGTTCAAGAAAGGAAATTCAAAGAAAGAGGGAATATCTGCAAGCGTCACGTCACGAGTCCTTTAGTTGCGTTGCTTGAACTAAATCTTATCCGCTCTTTACTTGAATTTGTAGGACCGTCGGACACCGCCTTTAGAACGACGATAACACAGCCATATGATAAATTAAATTTCTACTGCGAGATTACAAACAAGACCATTATCGGTTCTATTTTAGTGTCCGAGTTGTTTTATTGACACTTATAAATAAATGTAATTATTCAGTTGAATGAACGGGCTTGGAAATGGGTATATTTAGACAGGATGCTCGCGATGCCCAACCCGCCCGCCACTTGCGTCGGGATTATGGCAACCCTCCCGGATCCGAAACTGTCAAATCTTCGTAAAAAAAAAAGTAAAACCTTAATTCTGTAATAATAAAGTTGAAAATCTGGCGCAGCATCGTCGGTCGTGTTATTGGGTTTAGCATTGCAGCACCTCTTTCAACTACCGTCTTCCTTTCTATTCACTCAGTTTTTTTTTAGTGAATAGGCTCTTAATAAACTAGCGCACTTTACCATCAACGATTGCATCACTGCTTGCCATCAGGCGGGATTTCAGTCAAGTAATAGTTTAAAATTATAAAAAAAAATCACTTCATTTGATCAATGTTACAATAAAGCAATTAAATCCGATCAAATATCTCAAGAATTATCTAATTATAATACCTAATTACATTAGCAATTACAAGTTCTATGCAAACAATGCATTATTAAAATAAATTAAAAGGAACAAATTAGCGTGTCTACTAATTGCATTTGTTGCTTAAAAAAACAAATAAGACAGCACCCTAATTGCGTAATAATATTGCAATCCATTGCTCCCATATGTTTGAAAAATTTGCCTGGTCATAACATAAATAAGGCAATGAATGTTGTTGAATTGTCAAAATGAAACGCATTTCTACTGACACTACGTTACGTACCTAATAACCCTAAAGTTTTGTATTATCAACGTCAATATTTACATTAAGATAAACACTAAGTTCTTATAGTATGGTTCAGACCTCAGGTACCACATTCTTCAAAGATTACCTCGGACATATGTATTATGTAACTGTAATCGGTGAAGGAACACATTGTGACATGGTAGTGGTACCTAATAACTAATAATTCAGTTCTTAATACAATAATGATTAAACTGCCTATTGAAAAAAAAAACTGCCGGAAGCTCGGGCTAGTAAGGAATCAATCCTGTCCGAAAGAGAGGCTATGGTAGAACATACGAATGCTGCACTTCAGGCAGTCTCCGAGTGGGGCAAAGCCAATCTTGTAGCATGCAATGCCGCCAAAACACAAGCGTGTCTTTTCACCGCCAAAAGGAGTCTGTTCACCTTGGCTCCTACTTTTCAGAATGTATCCTTGGAGTGCACCGACCGCCTTCAGCTTTTGGGTGTTGAGATTTCCTCGAACCTCAACTTTGGGCGGTTCATTGAGTCCAAGGCCAAGGTGGCTGCCAGAAAACTTGGCGTCATCGCAAAGGTCTGGCGGTACTTCACACCAAGGCAGCTTCTAATATTGTACAAAGCACAGGTCCGCTCGTGTGTGGAGTACTGCAGCCACATTTGGGCTGGTGCTGCGAAATGTCACATGGCTACTTTGGATTCAGTGGAGAGGCGTGAAGAAATGGCTGATTGGGGACCCAGATTTAACTCGAAACGGTCTCCAAAGCCTGGAACACAGGCGTAGAGTAGCCAACCTTTCGGTCTACTATAGGATGCATTCTGGTGAGTGTGCAAGGGAATTGCTTGATTTAATTCCCCCATCTCCGTTCCACCATCGGACGATCCGTCGTACGGCGACTTTCCACCCTCACGTTGTTAACACCACTATGATCGGGACGAAGCGTTTTGCTTCCTCTTTTATTCCGCGTACATCGAGGGACTGGAACAATTTGCCAGCGGCGGTGTTTCCGTCACACTACAATTTGAGTGTCTTCAAGGCTAGAGTAAATAGGCTCTAATAAACTAGCGCGCTTTACCATCAACTTCCCCATCTTTTGTGTGACCTTCAACCTTCGTATGAGGCCCACTCTGAGTTACGGAGGATGTGAGGACCACGTTTCAGTTCCGTACCCCCAACACGTATCTATAGAAAACTCTCTACTTAGAAAATTCTAGAAACCGCTTTTGACTCCGATAAAAATAAAACATTGCGCCAGGCTTCAAAATAGGCTATTTATGTAAGGTATTGAATGCACACAAATGCATTTGAAAGTAAACAAGTGTAAGGCTATGAACACACTGAAGGCTGATAAGGGTTCCGTCCGGCCAGTGCGTATAAACAATAATTTTTCATTTTATTTTTATAAATAAACGTGACCAGATAAGTCATATCTTATTTAAATAAGGCTATTTATGTTACTTTAGTATTTTATGCACTTGTAGCCGTGAGGGGTACAAGTGCAGCCGCTCTCTTTTACAATCAGTGTCGTAAAGAAAAAGGTGTTGTAAGTATAATTAATATTAATACTTTAGAATTGTAGTCGTCCAGTAAAGACTTCATCTGTCCAAAGGCTTCATAGTTCATGTATTCAGACTTAAAAAACTATTATTTACTAGCGACCGGCAGCGACTTCGTTTGCGTGGTTTAGTTATGCTGCGCTCCTATTGGTCGCAGCGTGATGTTATATAGCCTAAAGCCTTCCTGGATTAATGGGCTATCCAACGCAAAAATAATTTTTCAATTCGCACCAATATTTCCTGAGATTAGCGCGTTCAAACAAACAAACTCTTCAGCTTTATATAGAAGTATAGATTTTTGAGCTAGAGTGAATGAACTCTGGTAAAGATGTCGCCCACCATTCAGTATTAGACCCTATACGTACATATTATTATTTCTTATACTTATTATGTAAAATATTATCTTCCATGTTTGTTAATAAATGAACAAATACTAAGGGTATTTGTTCATTTAGTACTAGCTTTCCGCCAGCGGCTTCGACCGCGTGGAATTCAGTTATATCGCGCTTTTAAGATTTCCCTCGGGAATACCAATTTTTAAATAAAAAGGTAGCCTATGTCCTTTCTCAGGGTCTAAAGATTGTCTGTGCCAAATTTCACCAAAATCGGTTGAGAGGTTTAAGCGGGAAAGCGTAACAGACAGACAGACAGAGTTACTTTTGCATTCATAATATTAGTATGGATTATAATATTAGTATGGATAAATACTTTATTACATAGAAAATTACAATCATATAATTTGAAATGATAATACCTAGGTAATGTTATCGTAATCCTATTTACATTTATTTTGTTATTGCAGCTTTTAAACTGTTAAATAATGTTTATTTGGACAAATATAGGTTGTCTGACTCATAAGAAATCTTATCTATTTGATAACAAGCATCGAACTCAATTAAATCAATATCTATAATATATTATAGACTAACGTCATAGAATAAAGAGGGGAAGTAGGTTATCTGCGACCCAATCCGCGATTTAATTGCCTACTGTCTTAGGGTTGACGACTGTCCGCGCTTCGTCGGTTACGGTTGTCGCCCAAACCGCTAACAAATATTTATAGACTAAGAGCTTATGTTTAAATTATTTGCTTAGTATTTAGTTTACATATACTAGTCAGTTTTTTTTTTTGTAATTTTTATTTTTAGTTTTGTACACATAAAGAACCATATTTATTTTTATTTTTAATTAATACAAATATAAATAATACAAACATAACATCTATTGAATCACACATTTAATACAAAATTACAAATTAGCTACAGAAAAATACCTACTTTCTTCGGTTTCGACTATTACGAAACGCGTTGTTATTAAACTTTAATGTGTAATATATCCGTATCCTTGTAAATAACTTTTAGAAATATAATTTGAAAAATATAAGTCTTTTATTTGTTCATAAATAGACATACCAACTTTGCAGTTTATGTGATCATTTTTTAAAAGCTAATGTGCCGAAAAGCCGTGACGCGCGAACCTCGTTCCGTGCTAGCCGCGACTAGCGCAGTCATAGGCACTCTAATATTGTGTTTAGGTGTGCGTGCGGCGACGCATAGATACTATGGCGCAAACATACAAGCCGCGCGCGGTCCGTTTGTATGAAGATAACGTACTTCCCTCTCTTTATTCTATGCTAACGTTGTCTGCTTTTAGGGTAATTCACCCATTCATGGTTAAGTCGTGGTGGCCTAGTTGTTAAAACGCCAGCCTCTCAAGTATGAGTGTGCGGGTTTGATTCCAGGTCAGGCAAGTATCAATGTAATTTTTTTAAATTGTATGTACATTCTAAGTATATCTTGGACACAAATAACTGATGAGCCAATAACAGGTGAAGGAAAACATCACGAGGAAACCTGGACTTTAAGGTCCGTATTACAGAACGTCACTCAAAACTCAAGCTCTACTTATGTCTCGTTTCAAGCCATTTGATTGGTTGAAACTAGTTTTAAGTACTGCTTAAGCAGAGATCAATGCTTGAGTTTCCTTCTGTAATACGGACCTAAGTCTGAAATCGCCAACCCGCATTGAGCAAGCGTGTTGATTACGCTCAATCTTTCTCTGTATGAGAGGAGACCTGTGCCCAGCAGTATTTAAGGTTTGTCTAGAACTCTAGATAATTAAAGGATTCAATAAAAACAAAAGACTCATATGTGTCTTAAAGCTGCCGACACACAAGCGTATTTACATACTATTGCACTCGCGAGACTGCAAGCTATGCGTGTCGTACATACCTATTACATCGCGATTAGCCGCGGCCAAGTATCGCGGTCGCAGAGGATAACGCCCGCGCCAAGGCGAACATATAGCAACAATAAACATGTCCGCTCGACCCTTACATAATATGCTAAATGTTGTAGTACGCTAGCCAACTACAAATTGTCTACATTGTTACGGTGAAGTGATTGAGACTTGAGTGATGGCAATCGGGCGAATAGCGGCATTTGAACTTAAGGGTCCGTACATACAGGCGCGTCGCGACTCTGGTACAACATTTTCGACAGTTTCGCGGAGACGCATCATGCTATCGTGTCGCGCCTGTCTGACGAAGCACTTATGCTATCAGTGTTTCGATTAATATTGCGATGATAATTTATTTAGGTTTATTTTTTATTTCGGTGAAAGAACGACCTATGAAAGATCGCGGGAAGACATAATTGAGTAACACACTATCCGTAGCAATGGATTTCATTTTGACAGTTCAACAACATTCATTGCGTTCTTGACGTTGTTGAACGGACACATTTTTGGACATATAGAGCAATGGATTAGCAATATGCTTCAAAATGATTTCAATCCAGTGTTACGGAATTAGGGTGCTGCATGAGTGGCACAAAAGATAAAAGACCTAGATACCGAGGCAGCAGTGGATGTTACCAATTATAATGAAGAAAATATCGAGATCATGAAGTTTTTATGTATAACTGCAAATACTGTTTATAATTGCAACAAGTTTTTATAATAAAAAAAAAAAAGACCGTTTTAACCCACACATTGACAATGGATTAAGCAATTACAGTAATTTTAAACCTTTAGGGGGTAGACCAAAGAAGTGCTGGCTTGACGTTGTAAGAGATGACATGGGTGCCAACAATCTTTCACCGCAGGATGCTCAAGATCGCGCAAAATGGAGGAGAATGTGCAGGAAAGCAGACCCCGGGCTCCAACGCGAAAGCCGCGGATGCAACCGGGATAAACGCTGAGATGATGATGATGAGTAATTTTAAACCTTATTAACCTCAATTTAAAGCTAATTTGAAATGATAAAGACATTTACTGCTTTTAAACTAAGTCGCATATTGTCTTATTTGGCACGCCTCTTTTGCAATGTAAACTTTAATTACTACCTTATTTGGACAAGCACACAGTCGAATTTCATTTAAATGTGTAACATTAAGACTAAATTGAGCATGCAAAACCGTTTAAAAGGTCCGACACCTCAATCCGACCATTCAAACGAGTTCTACTTAACATACATGCATCCGGCGACCTTAATAATAAAATAATATCATTCAGTACTATAAGTAGACTAGTTAACAGATGTTGGATACAAGGCAATAGACAACTAGTCTATCACTCACTATACTTGACAGTTCTTATATTTATACTAGGGTTGTAACGGAGGCTTGTTAGCGGAGGCGGAGGCGGATGCGAAGGCGACGAGTCTCACCTCCGCGGATGCGGAGGTTAACGGAGGCGGAGGTGAAAGTACATACAGAAAAAAAATAAATTTATGGTTAATTAAAACGATTTTTTTTTTATTTTAAATACGTACATTAATAGTAGTATACTTGGTAAAAAAAAAACTATTTGTAATGAAAATTAAGGTGAAACAAATTGTGTTTGCCGCGTTCCCACCTCGCACTAGTTGATTCTTGAGTTCTTGACCATTTCGCGCTCAAACGCGGCCGGACGGTTGTCGAGCGTCGCAGCTTGCGCGTTATTTATTTTATAAATACGTAAATAAACCTCCGTTATAACTCCGCAAAAAATTGTGCGGAGGCGGAAGCGAAGATACGATTTCTTGCGGAACTTCCGCAATAACGGAAGCGGAGACGAGGTTTCGTTACAACCCTAATTTATACCACACTAGCGGCCGCCAGCGACTTCGTTCGCCTGGAGTTGGTTATGCTCCGCTCCTATTGGTCGCAGCACAGAAATCGTAATAACAAGTCAACTTGTTATTACGATTTTCGTGGGTCGCAGCATGATGTTATATAGCCTAAAGCCTTCCTGGTTTAATGGGCTATCCAACGCAAAAAGAATTTTTCAAATCGGACCAGTGGTTCCTGACATTAGCGCGTTCAAGTAAACAAACAAACTCTTCAGCTTTATATATTAGTATAGATATCTACAATGATTTATTTTTGCAAGTAGGTTTGTGTTGCTTGAAAACCTAGACTTTATTATAACCTTTACTAAAACCTAGACTTATTTGTTCAAAACGGTTTCAAAAGCAAAATGCTTTTTATAATTATAAACTAGTGCTTGACCGCAATACCGTCTGATGGTAAGCAGTGATGCAATCGTTGATGGTAAAGCGCGCTAGTTAATAAAGAGTCTAATCACTCAAAAAAAAAACAGTGAATAGGAAGGAAGACGGCAGTTGAGCGAGGTGATGCAATGTTAAATCCAGCAACACGACCAACGACGCTGGGCCAGAGGGAGATTGATCTGGAGACCCTCCACGACCAAACTCCTGACACAACAATATTTAGCGCATCGTACCAGGCAGTCGGCACACATCGCAACACAACTGCTCAGATCCGTCCTCCGTAGATTTGGAAAAGTATCATTAAAAAGGTTAAATAAAGGTTCATAACTACGGGGTATTTTTACAGAATTAATGGGCTGTAACTAAACCGTATAATTCAGTAGACTAGTCAAAACATGTTATTACAAAGTAATAGACAACTAGCTTATCGGTCAATGTACCTACAGTTCTTATGTAACGGTACATTATCTGAGGCACTTATCAAAATGACAAGCTTCTGCTCGCGACTTTGTCTACGTGTTTCTTGGTCCCTCAACTGGGAAATTACTTCGGTTTCATAAAGCTTTGTTAAAGTGAAAACTTCTTTTGTTGCGTGGGGAAAAAGCATTGAAATCGCATTAGCGGGACCGACCCGACCCCGTAATAGTTTTTGTTTTTTTATGTATTCTGTGTTTTTTAATTATTTCAGGTTTCTGCCGGTCAGTCTCATGTCTGCTATTTTTTTTAGTTGGCTCGTTAAAATCTGACTAATATTTATTTTTGAAGATTGGAATCAAACAAACTAATTCTTCAGGAACTTGTTTTCTTTATTATGTCAGAATAGATATCTAAAAACTATTTAAAATGTATATACAATATGTAAAGAAAACCCTGTCCGACCCATAAGGATAATAAAGGTTAGGTAAACACTTGACCAAATATAATGTAAAATATTACATAATCATCATAGTAACAATACTAATGAATTTTGAAATAATCCTTTTTTCCCGGGAATTAATTACAATTTCCCCGAAATTTGGTAATTTTTAAAAAAGTGACAACACCGGTATTATTATAAGCGAATAGCGACGCGACCACGTCACAGGTGCCGCGTGCCCTGTGCCCTGTACCGCACATGTATTAAGTTACCTCTTTTTACGAAATAATATTTATTATTTTAGGGGGATTTTTTTTTTAAGTTTAGCCTGTTTTTGTGAGCATTAGTACAATCAGTTATCGATACCTAACAATACCTTCACGGATCGGACAGGGTTCTCTTTACATATTGTATATTTTGTAATATGACATCAATGGCTATTAATTTTAGTATTAGCGGCGTACTTATCAATTAGGTACTATTACGTTAATAATAGATAATAATGGTAGAACAATCGCGAACAATGCTATCAGTCGTTGCCCACGCGCCGATTAGTTTTATCTATCACAACAAAGCAGGCATAAGTATAGCGGAGTCTTCGATCATCTTGCCGGAAAGGTAAACTTGCACTATAGTATCCTACACTCTGCGTAACACACTATCAATATGAATCCGACTCATTTTGAAAGGGATTGCTAATTAATCCATTGCTTCATAACTTCATAATTCTGTATGTTCATCAATGTAAACCAAGCAATGAATGTTGTTGAACTGACAAAATGAAACCCATTGCTGTAGAAAATGTTACGCAATTACCCCGCTGTACTTATTAGCCATTGAATAAAAGTAAGGGAATAGGGTTGTATCCAAGGTATGAACATCAAAAAAATAATTAGTTCGTCTCATAGATAATAAAAAAAATTAAGAAACGTATTTTTTATTTTGTCGAAATTACCAAAAACTACTGAGATATAGCGTATTAAAGTTACGGAGTGGGGGCTAATTACGTCACGCCGTGGTATATTTTGTACCACGGCGTGACGTCATGCGACTTTTCAAATCAATATATCTTCCTAAGTATTTGAATGAAAGAAAAAATAAAAAATACGTTTTCAATATTTTTTATACATCTATCTGATGGACATTAAATTATTATTTAGGATACAACCCAATTGCAAAAACCGGAAAAGTGCGATTCGGACTCGCAAACGAAGGGTTCTGTAGCAAAAGGCAAAAAAGCCCGTTTTTATTTATTTATTTATAAGCCCGTTTTGTATAAGTTGTCATTTTTATCAACATTTTATTATTATTATTTGTTGTTACAGCCGTTTGTCTACGTACTACAGTTCATGAGATACAGTTCGTTTACAGATGAACGGACGCAGCGGTGGCTTAGTAATTTAGTTCCGTACTCTTTAAATGGAATTTTCTCGGTGGTAGGCCATAACATCGGCTGCCGACAGAAGTGACCAGCCACCAAAGTGTTGCCGCCAAGCGATTCGTTGTGTTCCGACATGATGTCTGGTGAATCCGTACGGAGGACGCTGAGGACGTGTCTGAGCAGTTGTGTTGCGATGTGTGCCGAGTACGATGCGTCAAATGTTGTGTCGGGAGTTTAGTCGTGACTCGTGGAGGGTCTTCACATCAATCTCCCTCTGGCGCAGCATTGTTGATCGTGTTGTTGGGTTTAACATTGGATCACCTCGCTAAACTGCCGTCTTTCTTCCTATTCACCCAGTTTTTTTTTGAGTGAATAGGCTCTTAATAAACTAGCACGCTTTACCATAAACGATTGCATCACTGTTACCATCAGTTGGGATTGCTGTCAAGCGCTCGTTTATAACCATTAAAAAAACTGATTTTCACAATATTGCAATCCTAACAATTTTCATTTTGCCCCATTAATGCTAAATGTGGCTCCGATAAATGTTTGACCACTAATGAACCCTGTTTATCTGCTATCAAAAACGTGGTTTCTGTATTTTTTCGTAAACATGTTTGGTTTTCATTAATACCTACCATACATGATAAGGAATTGTTTACTGATGCGTCATGATGCGAATGCCTATGTATACTAGCGTTTATGTACTGTCTTAGAAATAGAATAGAATGGAATACTTTCTTCTCACACAGCCACCGTAGCGTAGCGGTAGCGAACGCGGCCGCTGCGCAAGGAGGCGGCGGTTCGATCCCCCGCTGTGCAAATATTTGTATGCATGAATATGAATATTTGCACTGGTCTGGTTGTGCCTCGAAGCACGTAAAGCCGTTGGTCCCGGTTGCCATACGAACATCTAATGGCAGTCGTTACGGGTTGCTGGAGCCCTCAAAAGTCCAACAATTGGTCTAACTGCAATGCTTCGATATCGCCTTCGGGTTGTGGAGGTCAGACGGCAGTCGCTTCACGGAGAATACCGAAGTTTAGCCAAAATCAGCAGTTAGACAGGTAAAGCGTACCCCAGACTCCAAAGTTGAAAAAGCTTCGGATGCGACTGGGAATTAACGCTGAGATGATGATGATGATGACTCTACTTTCTTCTCTATCGTTGATCATTCGTAGCTGATTCTTTGTTAGTTGTTCAGCTGCAGACGGTTAGACTGGCAATCGACCCCATCATAGCTGGCCATTTTGAGACCAGTGGTGGCATAGTGGTATCGGCCTCGACTTCTACTTGTAGGTCATAGGTTCGAACCTCGTCAGGCGCTTTAGTTCGTGTTAATATTTAATCACCACTGCTCTCAAAACGGTGAAGGAAAACATCTTGAAGAAACCGGCATGTCCTAGAGGGAAAAACTTTGAAGACATGTGACATCTACTAACCCCTCCCACCACTCCCTCTCACCGATAGGAGGCCTGTGTCCCAGGAGTGGGAACATTATAGGCTCTGATATGTAATCTATACTAATATATAAAGCTGAAGAGTTTGTTTGTTTGTTTGTGCGCGCTAATCTCAGGAACTACTGGTCTGATTTGAATAATTCTTTTTGCGTTGGATAGCCTATTAATCTAGGAAGGCTTTAGGCTATATATCATCCCGCTATGACCAATAGGAGCAGAGCAGTAACAAAACATGTTGCGAAAACGGGAGCTAACGCAGCTGTACATATTGCCAATAGGAGCGGAGCATGACTAATTCCACGCGAACGAAGTCGCTGGCGGCCGCTAGTAGCTGATAAAAGGCAGATGATAACACTCTTCAACATACATCTCTTTGCCCAAATTAAAGAAATAGATCAGAAACAAAAAACAATAACCAATGTGGGAGCTATGCATTTTCAGGTTTAGCTGACCTTCGCATTGTATAGGTTTTTCGTACAATCAGAGGTCAGCTTAATACCAGTTATGTACACTGCAACTATAGGTTCACCGATACACAACCATTCGGAGATACAAAGCTTGACATCGATCTACCCAAGACTGTCAAAGTTTCCCAATCAACCTTAAACCTGAATGCTTTTGCGTTTAAAGTTGAAAATCTTTTAAAGAGATTCAACAGATTGCAGTAGGTTAATGTCGGTCGGTATAACGCGTAATCAATACATAGTATAAAACAAAGTCGCTTTCGCTGTATGTCCGTATGTATGCTTAGATCTTTAAAACTACGCAACGGATTTTGACGCGGTTTTTTTTAATAGATAGAGTGATTCTTAAGGAAGGTTTGTATGTATAATAAATGCATAATATAGTAGAGAAACACTGAGAAATCGATAAAACCGAACTCCACGCGGGCGAAGCCGCGGGCGGAAAGCTAGTAAAATATAAAAATTAGTCTTCTTAACTGAAGCTGCCTAAACGATGGTATCAACATCTATTCTAAAACACATTTATCCTGAAGCAGTTAGCCTTCGAATTAGAGAGAATATTAGCATTCCGTTCCCATAATAATGAATCCATTAATATTGATATGCAAATATATGCAACAAATTGTGCTCCTAAAGGATTTAGGACACAATTAAATAGAGTTATCGCCATACGCACAGGAATGGTAACACACAAGTACTTGGAAAAAGCTTCTTATATTTTTTTTTAACCTTCAAATCTATCCGTGATTCATTAATAGTAACTAATGATTCACATACCTACGCAAATGCAGTCTCAATAGACTTACACTCCCACACAGTTATTATGTATTTATTTTAAATAAAACAAACAATGTAAATACTTTTATGCTTTTATCATACACAATGCTATAAAAAATATGTGAACTCGCATCAACAACTTGAAGGTCAGCACTATGTTTATGTTTAACGTATAATATTTCATGATGCGACCGCATTTGGCATCCACTGACGCAGTACCTACCTCTGTATACCGACATTAATGAATGCAGAAATCACCACAAAGAGAAGCTACTTCATTCATAAAATTATGATGTAGAAAGTAGAATTTATACTGCGGATAAATTGGAGCCGATGGAAAGGCCTGCAGGTCAGAGCAATCGTAAAACAAGTATATAGGTAATGATAACGGATTACTGCAGAGCATAACAAATCAATTCGAAGAAGTCTACGCCGAGGAAAGGAAACAGAGAGAATTCTTTAACTAGACGTATCGCTTCCAATAAAACCATAAAGCTGTCATTAACTTTAAAATTGGATTCGCAGTTATTAATTCTAACTATTAATGTATGTAGGTGTGGTGGAGACGAAACGTGTACCAGGATGATGTATATCTCAGTTTACGGCGATGCTCGACGCTCTTAATCCCAAGTATTAACCGGAGGCACCGACCCGCCACGATTTATCGTCCCGGGCCTCGACTAGGCGGGGCCAACTAACAGCTAACACTGCTGTACCTCGCAACCTGATACCTCGTTTTGTTATTTTTCTACAACTCATGATATATTACTGTAATACTTTGTACGAAACCAGTCACGTAGATTGAATTATGTGATGTGAACACATGAATTATCCTCCGCGTGTAAATGTCAGACGACACTCCAGACGTACACATACTGCTAAATCCTGCACTAAACTGTGAATGTAATGACGCACTAAAAGACGTTAACGTAGAAGTAGTTAAAGAGCTAACCCAGTTTAAAATTTGATCCTAGGATGTTGGCACAGTGTTTGAGGAGAGCCCTCGCAGTGTTTAAGCAGTCGATTCCCGTTTTATCCGCAGCCGCCAACTCCTTGGGGATCCTGAAGGATTTGGCGCATTTACAGACGTACAAAAAAAGGAACTAAAACTTGGGACTACGAAAGAAAAGCCAAGATTTCCGACGAGCGATTTCAGCGGAGATAACACCCTCTCATACACTATTTATTTTGTCTTACAAACTCTCGAATGAGCAGTCGTTTAAAGGATTTGAACAAGATTTCGCGTGGTTTACAAAATTACAAGCATTGCACTCAGTGACAGAAATACAAATCAATGATCGATACGATAGAGTGCAGGGCAGAATTAAATAATGGATAAGGTCTATGACCTATAAGTAATTCATAGAATGAGCGAGTGAACGTGAGGTGCGGTGCTCGGCCCGATATGGCAGGTGCGTTATGTAAGCGGCCTGCACCGCAGGCGCACGCTTATGATACCAAATGCCAGTGCGCTATTCCTATGTTGGCTGACTAGCGACAAGCTCGTGCCAAGGCCCCGCTACAATTGAAAGTAGATGTCCAATACTTAACCTTTCGAAACAATATTGGAGTAACAGAAACAAAATAATCGATAGAAAACAAATAATATACAAAATCTAAAGGTCAAGTCGTTAAAGGGCAAAATTGCGCCACTTTCATAACAGGTGCCGTCTGAACTGAACAAAACTTAGAAGCCAGACAAATTTATAATGATATAGCCCATTACCTCTCGCAAAGTCATAACGATAACCATAGATATAGTCGTTACCGTAGTATTCCCGAAGGACTTAAAAGCGGACAATTTAAAACATAAATTACATAGTGCAGTGTCTAAATACGGGAGAACACCGGGAGGCAGCCGACTACCGGGTGGTTAGGGACGATGAATAACGAAGCGACAGGGAGGGTGTATCGGGAAAGTTCGCGGAATGGAGTGAGACAAATGATCGGCCGCGGGTGCAGCAGCCAGAAGCAGTGCACAAAGACATCGATCGATTAGCGGCCGAGCCACCCGGCGGCTCCGCCACATCCAATCTATCGACCTTTACGCTTTATTTTAAACTAGCTTTCCGCCCGCGGCTTCGCCCGCGTGGAGTTCGGTTATATCGCGCTTTTTAGATTTCCCTCGGGAACATCAAATTTTTCCGGGATAAAAGGTAGCCTATGTTCTTTCTCAGGGTCTAAAGATTGTCTATGCCAAATTTCATCAAAATCGGTTGAGAGGTTTAGGCGGGAAAGCGTAACAGACAGACAGACAGACAGACAGAGTTACTTTCACATTTATAATATTAGTATGGATTTGTGGACTGCCAAATTGTATCGATCATAATTGATAATAAAATAAACATTAATTATTCAGCGGCCGTTCCTGTTTTCGCCATTATTGATATGCTTTGTCTATTTATATTGGCTGACTGGGCGCCAAATATATGGAAAACAAACACAATGTAACACTGATCTCTGCACAGCATTGACTTATTCTGTGAATGATAAAAACTGTGCTATTATTGGAAAACAAAATAGAAAGAAAAATATTGTATCTAAGTCATCCATGCAAATCTATTACTAATATAATTTAAACTTGGGTACAAAACCATCAGGGTTCAGCTCACGTCGTCGCTGCCGGTGATCACTTATTTAACTTGGAGGTGCTGTGATTCTATAGAATCGCACAGGAGCAGACACGGATCGAATTTTTTATTTATGAAATTTTCTATTGGAACAGCTGCGGTAATGGAATAATTTCGATGGAACTGATCTGTATTCAGCAAAAACACCTCTGTGTGTCTTTCCGCGCTCCAATCGGCTTTGCAGACCGTTCCTCAGATTAGAACTTGATTGAATTTAAAATTATCGCTCCCTCAGAACAAATTGGAAGACCTAGAATCAAAGGCGGATCTCATGTTACTTTATCATTTTTCCTTTTAATTTTCTAAACTCATTCACTACTACTGGGCTCCCCCTTTTCAATAGCAGCATCAGCTAGTTTCGGTTTTCATTTTTGCCAAAGCTCTTACGTAGATGGCTTTCATATAAATTGGCTGTGGCTTACAGAAATCTGGAATTTGTAACGGTCTATTGAATTTAGAGGAACAATAGTGTCTGACTCTTTGATAAAAAACTAACGGTCCTATAGTCTTGGACAAATTATTTTATTAAAATATGCCAGCGAAAATATGCCAGACGCCCAGACTTACGGCGGTAATTGCGTAGAAACTAGGAAAAAACATGCAATTACCTTGTTATCAGAAAAAGAAAGTTTTATGTCGCTGTCAACGACTGCATAAGTGTTGCTTAGCAAGATAACTGGTTGCAGGAAACGAAGGCAAACGGTGGAACTTGTCGGCGTCACCCAGGAAGTGCCTTAACATATTATGTGAGTGATAAGAAACTCGAGGATAACACACGAGCTGAAGTAGACAAGTTCTTATGTATTTCAAACGATAAAGCTATGTTTGGATACATTGTAATGGAAAACTACGTGACAATGTACCTGACGATAACGTCAAAGGTACGTTTAATCTTATCCAGCCTATTGTTAACCAACATGGCCGTGCATTTAATAAACTCACAATAAAACATGCACTATTTATTTTCGTCTACAAGACGCAAA
Source organism: Sesamia nonagrioides (assembly GCA_017933935.1). Taxonomy (NCBI): domain Eukaryota; kingdom Metazoa; phylum Arthropoda; class Insecta; order Lepidoptera; family Noctuidae; genus Sesamia; species Sesamia nonagrioides. The sequence goes on from JADWQK010000123.1 coordinate 312,124, forward strand.
CAATGGAAAAATAACTTGTGCGACAGAACTTCGCAAACTTCACTGTCCCGAGTTCTCGACCAAGTTCGGGGATTTCATTTTGCGTACGAATAACTAATAACAGCATCCCGGAGTCGTCGGAGAACAAAGCTCCGGCTAACTCAACAATGTGTTTAGTTTCCAGATTAGAACAATCCCGACCAACACCTAAACACGGATTTTAGATAACATTCAAACTCCGACCGCACTGAATATAAATGAGATTTTAGAACGCCGCAGCGCTCGTCTTAGGGCTTTCGTGCATAATTACTATACTCCATTTATTATAACATTAGAAAAAAGAGGCTCGCAGAAGCAGGAGTACAAAACCTTTTATTTTGAAGTCAAGTTCGAACAATTTTAACAAATAATGTATGTGATTTTAATGTAAGTGTATGACTTCTATGTATGGCAAAGCGTATTCTATGTATCTACTCATGACGATGCTTGGAATAGATACATGAAATGAAAAAAAAATAGTAACAATCAGTTTATTAAAAACTATTATTTAAGGCTATTAAATAAGGGAAAAGGTTTTGCCACCTTAATGATATAATTAATGGATGTGATAGATATGTGAATTCTTTATTCATCATCCTCTGATGATGATGAAGAAGATTCACCAACGTTAATAATGAATCTTTCTACAACATTATCCATTATACCATCAAGTTGGCAAAATCTTTCCTCTTCTTTAATCGTATGAGCAATGCAAGATTGCCATTTCTCTGCAGTTATATTTGTGAGTGCTTGAGGGAGCAACTGCTTCACTTCCTCTAATTTAAAACATTTATTGTTTTGTGCTACATATCCCTTCACTTGAGCCCATACTAATTCGATTGGGTTGAGCTCGCAGTGGTAAGGTGGGAGGCGCAACACTAACACATTTTTTTCTTTAGCCATCTCATCTACTACAAACTTTTGGTACAAATGTTTTACTTGTTTCACTTTCTCTAATAAAGTGGCCCTAAGGTCTTTTTCCTCAAAAGGAATACTTTTGTTTTTCAGCCACTCCTGAATATCTGCCTTTCGTGTGGCTGTAGTTGGCAGCTTCTCCACTTTTCTTGAATGATATGGCGCATTATCCATAACAATAACTGAACCACTCTCGATTTTAGATAATATTAGTTTGAACCACTTTTCAAAATTGTGTGCATCCATTTCAGAATGGTAGTCTCCATCACACTTTTTGGCTTCAAATATTAGTTCACCATCCATTAAAAACCCATCTGTTGATCCTGTGAAATGAAATAAAAACAAATCAATAATTGTGTACCGGTGGCATAGAATACTTGATTGCTGGAAATAGATTTTAACCTTTAAATAGCAACCGAAATTAATTGCATCATTAATGTCCTTGAACAGATGATTCTAAAACCATAAACATCTTTCTCCGAGGGAAAGTATTAAGACTTAACCAGTTTTAGTGACCGAAAATGCAGTGGTCATTTTATTAATGTTTTGGTAATGTGACAATTGTTAATGAATTAAAAATAAAATAAAAGTTTTACCAATATGGCCAATGATAAGACGTTTCCCTTTTCCAGTTGGGTTCTTTAAACCAGTTGATAAGCCTGCTCGGTGTGCTTCCTTTGAAGACTTAATAGTGGTGTCTTGCCATACCTTGCTTTTTGTGTGTCCTGTTTGTATAATTAAAGTTGTAGATGTAAATGCAATATTAATTCAACTTATGTTGAACTAATAATACTTCACTGTATTGTTTTGCATAAAGGAGGTTTTACATAACTTGATAAGCTATTTACCGAGTTATGTAAAGCCCCCTTCTTCCAGACTTCATAAATATTAGCAGCACTGTACCTTCATTTAGCCAAGTCTCATCTAAATAATATATTTTTTTTCCTTCATTCCTTAATTTCTTAATTTCATGAAGATATTTCACCCTCCATAACACAATCTCTTGTTTGTCGATAAGGGCACTTTTTCTACTTCTTTTAATATATGTAAATTTTAATTTGTTCTTAATTAAATTATATAAAGTGCTTCTTTTAAAATCGGGTAGAGACTCATCACTATTTACGGCTTCCAGAATCTTATCCAATGTTGGTAATTCATTATCAAAGAAAAAAGAATGAATTTTTCTTCGTATTCCACTTAATGTTATATCATCATATTCATCAGATTTTGAGTATTTCCGTTGGCGAGGAGGGGGTGATTGCAGGCGACCTTTTATATTGTACTCTTTGAGGATATTATAGACCGTTGCACGAGATATGCCTATAAAATGATTAATAGTGTATATTAGTACCTCACAAAGCATGCTATTTTCAAATATATTTATTTTTTATAGTAAAATCCTTAAATTCCTGCAATTTCTGCATTGGATATGATCTTTACCTGCAATTTCTGCAGTTTTATTAATTAACTGCGTCTTATAAGCAGGGGTACCTTCTGGCATGGATCCCTTGACGTCTTTATGAATATTTATAACTGTTGTTTTTTCTGCAGAACAAAGAGGTCTTTGCTTTGATCGCTTTTTCTTGGGAGACAATATTTTAACCTCATGATCAACGTTGGGGCCACGTTTTTTTCGCTGTTGACGTTGCTCAGCTTTACCAGCAGTTTCAGAACGTACATGTTGTGCTTGCAAGCCACTTGGACCTGCACCGAGATAGTCCGTGTTCATAATTCAACAAAACGTACTGTTTTGTATGTACAACACAAAACTAACACTAATAACAATAACAAAACAATAACAAACAGAAAAACAGTAACAAATGACAACTAAACCACGAATATTCAACAATAACAACGAGAGAAGGCGTAGCATTCACAAGTATCCACAAGCGAATAACGGTATGTCAATATTGACAATTGCAGATAGATGATATTATAAACCAACAAAATTAAAAAACACGTGCTGCCACAACTTAGGAAGGGAATAGGTAACATTTTAGATTTGGTTGAGTTATAGTTACATGAAAAAACGTTTCGGGCGTTGTCTGCCTCTGCTTCTTTTAGATTTTAAGCATTGACACGACATTATTTTATTTAAAAAATAAATAATATTAAATGAAGGACATGTAATTTAAGAACGTAGATGGCTTAAATAAGTACAAATTAGGTGTGACAGTTGCTATTTAAATTGATAATATTTAACTCTACATCAATCTTGACTGTAATAGTGTTTATTGTATTTTTTTGCAAACTGTGCACTTAAAAGAGCCTTTTTTAACTTCTGTCTAATGCTATAATAAATGGAGTATAGACGTTACAAACCTTCAACTACATCTCAACGCCGATGAATAACTTTAATGGACAATTCAATCTAGACGGCGAACTTGAAGAGACTCAAGGGAGTTTGTTTTTTTTTTGTTTACAAAAAAACGAGAAAATCTATATCGAAAAAGGTCGGTTGGGCGGAAGGCGGGAGGCAGAGACAGGCTTGCGTGAGGAGGGCCCGGGGACCCGGCGTCCCGGCACGCACCCTCACTTCCCAGCTGTTTGCGTCTATTACGATTTCAATGTCAAGTCCGATCAATACGGCCGGGGATGTAAAATTTCGGCTAGTCTCGGCGCGTTCCGGGAGCTACGAACGACGCTAGCCGCGGGCTTACTAACCTACCGTAATACGGGGTGCGTGCTCTCTGCACGATCAATAAGCGCCAAGTAAGGCTCGGCTCGTTTTATAAATAGTCTTGAACTTCACCTCGGCCGCCGCCGTCAAGATTCGTGGGCGAAAGTGTGGAAATATCTTTCGTTACGTCACGAGGGCGACCGTGTTTTGAACACCTATATCAAGGAGCGTACTTTTCCCTTGTCTGTGATGAATAATCTCAATAGCAGTGATGATAAGCTGCTGCAGCTGTAACACAATGCCGGGCATCTCATTATGCAGATGAGATGCACAATCCCGACGGAGAGAAAGTTTGAATATCTCAATATAACGTGACAATCGGCAACTGATGTGAATATTTTACTAAGTTTCCATGTAAATCGCCCTTCATCGAGTACCTACTAGCTTGAATGGCGCGAGGACACCGCTGGAAAAATGTCACAGAGAGCTCGAATTGGAAAAACAACTGCGGTGAATTTCCCTACCTAGACTGTAAAGGCACTCGAAAAGCCAATATCGCCGAGCTTTATACCTCATCAGCATGCATACATACACAACTGAAACTCGTAATATTAAGGATGGTAAATTGAAATCTGGCAAAAAAACGCACAGAAAATAAAGGAATTAATTACGGGAATACAGAACCGATGAGATGAAGTGAAATCAAGCTCGAGGACTATTATAGTGAGTAAGGGGAGTAAAAGCGGTGATATTAAAGGACGAAAACGAGCGGTTCATTACTGGGAATGTTGGCAATAACAATACGGCTAATGGTCCTGGCGCGATCCTCTCAATTCCCGCTTCTACTCGAATATCTCCCTTCGCAACAAATCCCTGGCAATTGCAACATACTTATTTTGATAGTCTGAATGTTCTGTTCTGTGAGCTTAGTATTCTTTGCATGAATTATCTGTAGTATTTAATGGGGCAGCATCAATTATATTGCATTGTTGACTAATAACGTGCCTATCAATGTAATCGCTGCAGGAGTTATTTATGGTAATTATCGTGTATAATTACTATTTTAGGTATTGTTTTGTGTCGTAAATAGTTGTACTGCGTAATTCATGTTCGTAGTAGTGAAACGTGACATAAGGCATGGAAAACTATCATAACTGGGACGACGTGTTCCTAGGTCACGTAAGCCATTGACGTCTCATTTGTTTTTTTTTTTGTATTAACGGCCTGTAATAAATGTTGGTGATAACAAATAGGCTTACATTTTTTATTGTTGTTGTCTTCTATAGGTAGGAAATAAAAATCGGGCACTCATAATATTTTATACAGCGTTATTTTTTGCTCTTCTGAATCGATTTCAATAATTTTTACACCATGTTATATTTTTTCACAAATACATTTGGAAACTGTTGCAATATGGTTACCGAGCGCGGTACGCAGCTTAGGTCGATCATCGCCCGCACAACAGCTGATGCCAGAGGTCAATGCACCACTCGCCCGCCAGAGGGGAGCATGGACCATAATTTTGTTGGGACAGTCAAGTAGGATAACAAGCTCATAACTTTGTTGTTTTTCATGATACCTTTTCGAAATGTTGTACCTGCATTTTTTACTTAACAATACTGGACACGTGTTTTGGGTTTCACATAAAGAAAAAACGCAAGTACAGTCATCATTATCTCAGCGTTAATCCCAGTCGCATCCGAAGCTTTTCCAGCTCTGGAGTCTGGGGTCCGCTTTTACCAGTCTAACTGCTGATTTTGGCGAAACTTCGACATTTTCCGTGAAGCGACTGCCGTCTGACCTCCACAACCCGAAGGCGATATCGAAGCATTGCAGCTAGACCAATTGTTGGACTTTTGAGGGCTCCAACAACCCGTAACGACTGCCATTAGATGTGAACGGCTTAACGTGCTTTCCGAGGCACGACCAGACGCATATATAGCACATAACGCAAGTACAGTACGGCGAACGGATCATGAATCATGATGGCTCTGAACTAAGAAGAGAAGAGAGAACGCGACAGTTTCGACAGCCCATGTTCAGACTTCAAACCCGAGATGATTAATCTGCCGTATTGTAATAAAATGAGTAATGTAATTTCCGATTAAAATATTGATTAGTATTATCTTAATAAGCTCGGTATAAATTATCAAGGTTATCATTGACGAGGTTAAATTATTCAAAAGCCGTAGAACATTATTAGGAGAAACATCTATATTTGGCTGGCATTACATTAAAGTGGGCGGGAGCAGCTACATACAATATGTAAAGAAAACCCTGTCCGATCCGTGAAGGTATTGTTAGGTATCGATAACTGATTCTAATAATGCCTACAAAGCCGGACTAAACTTAAAAAAAAATCCCCAAAAAAAAAATATTATTTCGAAAAAGCGAGGTAACTTAATGCATGTGCGGTAGACAACCCGATAGCCCCGCCTCCCTTCACCCGCGCATGTATGCGCGGGTGAAGGGGGGCGGGGCATGCGGCACGTGGTCGCATCGCTATTCGCTCCGTCACAAATGGTGTTGTCAGTTTTTTAAAAATGACCAAATTTCGGGGAAATTGGAATTAATACTCGGGAAAAAAAGATTATTTCAAAATTCATTATTATTGTTACTGTGATGATTATGTAAAATTTTGTATTATATTTGGTCAAGTGTTTACCTAACCTTTATTATCCTTATGGGTCGGACAGGGTTTTCTTTACATATTGTATAATCAACTACGTGATTAAATCAAGCGCCTCTCAATTTAAACAGGACTATAATTATAGAACATTTAGTAAACGTTGATCGAAGATTAAGAGACACGATTAGACAATATAGCCGTGCAGTTTAGACTAATTTATAGGAGCACGTAAACATTTTGTCGTAAGAAAACTGGTATCCGAAAAACCTTTGTTGCACAAATGCTCTGATACAAAGCAACAATGGCGTGGATTAGCACCAAATTATTCCGAAAATGTACAACCGACAGCACATCCACGAGACTAGGTCTTGCCGCCAAGCGATTCGTCGTGTTCCGGCATGATGTCTGGTGAAGCCGTACGGAGGACGGGTCTGAGCAGTTGTGTTGCGATGTGTGCCGGGTACGATGCGCCAAATGTTGTTGTGTCGGGAGTTTGGTCGTGGAGAGTCAATCAATCTCCTTCTGACGCAGCATCGTTGGTCGTGTTGGCACCTCGCTCAGCCGTCATCCTTCCTATTCCTAAGTTTTTTAAGTGAATAGGCTTAATAAATTAGTGCACTTTACATCACTGCTTACCACCAGGCGGGTTTGCAGTCAAGCACTAGTTTATAATTATTAAAACAAGCTACTACAATCTGTCACATTTCTTCATTAGATTTTCAACTTTATCTGCATAATAATATAAAGCATTAAGGCTCAAGATTGGTAAGGAATATTTAACAGTTTGGGCTAGCTTGACCTGCTATCGTCCGTACTTTCGAAAGGCCAGCGGGTAAAAGGGCCAATTGCTCTACTTTTCCACGCGAGATTCGTGAAACTAAGAACATTGTCGTACTATAAACCGCTAGACCGTATGTCTGGCAATCACTTTACCCATAAAACTTGTATCATAAGATTGTGGTTGGTCAAGCGTGACCGCTCGCAGTCGGCGAGATCACGCAAGTTAATCTCGGCTCCTCGAGTTATAATAATTAGTTAGAGCAATAACGTATCCAGACCACACCTCGCAATTAGGTCTTGATTATATGAATAGCTTATGTGGCAGAGTTATTAAAGTCACACATAAAACATTCTTTATAAGGTAACTTGCAGATAAATACGTTGTTTATGTTAGGAGTTCGTGTTATGAAACGAATCTTAAATCTTGACGTGGGTCTATAAATAGTATTATGCTGTCTCATGGACGTGTGATCATCTCCTTAATAGGTCATGGACGGAGATAAGATCGTAATTATGATACACTAGCGGTCGTCAGCGATTTCGTTCGTGTGGAGTTAGTTATGCTCCGCTCCTATTGGTCGCAGCGTATATAGCCTAAAGCGTTCCTGCATTAATGGGCTATCCAACGCAAAAAGAATTTTTCAAATCGGACCTGTAGTTCCTGAGATTAGCGCGTTCAAACAAAAAAACTCTTCAGCTTTATATAGTAGTATAGATATAGATGTTAAAACTGAATGGTTCTATAGTTCGAAGTAGTGATTATAGGCAAAACTTAGAAGCCTTAGATTTCCTAATTGTAGTACTAAAATACCAATTTGTTGAATGGATTCAGTATCTAGCTTAACGGATTAAAAGATACACGTGACCCAAGTAAGCCGTTTAGCCTTTTTGGAATTAACTGTTAAAGCATGAAATATTTTAAAGTCAAGCATATTCTAATTTCTCGATTCCCTCCTATGTACTCCCTACTTCCATGCCATGCACATCTGGCTTAAAGGGTTAGATAGACTTACTAAAAACACAACCAGCAACTTGTCTCTGGTTCAAGACCGGATACATAGTCTATGGACAGCAAGCAATCTCTTTGACATTCATGATTAAATCATCGATCAAGCATCAGACCAAAATGAGATAAATCCGCGATTAGCGAGTGCATCTTTAAACCATGGTGATTTGTGTTCAACGTGGGGGCCCCTACGCAACAGGCTGAGCGAGAAAACCTGGATATTCTGGTGAGTCCCGTTCGATCCTTCTATCCATCTTCTGTAATATGCTTGGATTAAGAATTTCTCAGTAAGACGCGCCTCGTGACGCAGCTCCATTTATAGAAGGAATTTATCAAACCACCAAATTATCACAATACACAAACATTAACAAAGCACTCATATTTGTCAAAGCCTAGAGTTAGTTTGAGACATAGTGGCAACGGGGAGTAACTAAAACTACAGTTCATCATCATCAACCTTTTTATCGTCCCACTGCTGGGCACAGGTCACCTCTCATACAGAGAAGGATTGAGAATAATCAACACGCTTGCTCTCAATGCGGGTTGGCGATTTCAGACTTAAAGTCCAGGTTTCCTCAAGATGTTTTCTCCTTCACCTTGTAATCAGTCATTGGTGTCCAAGATATACTTAGAAAGTACATATAACTTTAGAAACCACCAGGTTTTAACCACTAGGCCACCACGACTGCAAACTACAGTTACTTTATAAATATTGTTATTTTACCAAGTAGTTATAAAGGTGTCAATCGTCACTAAAGAATTTGATAATTAGAGTATTCCAACAAATTAATAAATCAGTAAGTTTATTGGACGTAAGTAATTATTTTAAATTATTATTCACATCAAATAATTAATCCACAATAGTCATTGCTGCCAGCTGTTGCTAATTAAAACAAATCGGTAATGAGGTGTCAAATTGTTATTGAAATTGGCGCCCAATTTATCAACGAATTACCAGGATCTCATCATTTGGATAGAGGTTGGCAAAAACAAAAACATTTGAAACCTAGCCAACAGGTACGCGTAACAAATTAAATGACCAGCGCCTGGCAGTAGTACTAGGGCTGTACCGTAGTTCATCCAGTTGTCATTTTGGGAAGCTGGATACAGCGATTAAAAGTTAGCTTTCAGTAGCAGAAATTTAGAAACGCCATATCTACTCAGTCGAGTCCTCGAGTGGGGACCGCGTCTCGGCAAACGTAGCGTAGGACGCCCTTGGGCGAGATGGAGCGAGATCAAAAAGGTGGCTGGTCGTGGCTGGCGGAGACTTGCTCAGGATCGAGCTTGTTGGCGTACCAATAAGGAGGCCTATGCCCAGAAGTGGACGAGTAGAGGCTGATGATAATGACGATATCTAATCAGTTTTATTTACGTTATAAGATTTGCTTTAAATTTTTTACCGGGACCGAATGAACACTAAGAGTCCTTAAAACGTGATCCCCGCATCGATCGCCCACCGATCCAGTGGCTAAATCGTCGATCGTTGACGCTAAAAGTAACATGTCTAATGTAGCCCAAACAAATTAAATCACACAATATGGCTACATTAGTCGCTGCGATTCTATGCGCTAGAGATTTGCAAGCGGCGCGGCGACGTGCACTGTAAGTAGGCCGTGCGCGTGCGTTGACCCGACGCCCGACTTCAGGGTTAACGCCAAGCCAAGTGCTTGTAAGTAGGGTTGACACTGTTGCCAACTGTGAAGGGATAAAAATCTTAGTACTTTGGTGACCTGAGGTTGTAAGTACGAGAGGTAAGAAGATACTGTACGACCAGAGACACGAGAATGAACAGACAGACACAAGACACAACATTAAAATACTGCTGGGGAGTTTGTTGTCCTACTTTGGTACAAAATATACCACGGCGTGACGTAATTTGCCCCCAGTCCGTAACTTTAATACGCTATCATCATCATCAGCATCAACCTTTCTGTCGTCCCACTGCTGGGCACAGTTCTCCTCTCATACAGAGAAGGATTGAGCGTAATCACAACGATTGCTCAATACGGGTTGGTGATTTCAGACTTATAAAGTCCAGGTTTCCTCAAGATTTTTTCCTTCACCTTCAGTCATTGGTGTGCAAGATATACTTAGAAAGTACATATAAGTTTAGAAAAGTTACATTGGTACCTACTAGCCTGACCTGGAATCGAACCCGCGCACTCATACTTGAGAGGCTGGTGTTTTAACCACTAGGCCACCACGACGTCATACGATGTAATCCATACTAATATTGTTACAAATGGACCTTATGTCGACGGCATAAGGTTCAATATCGCGTGACATGCAGTGAGTCACTTTCAAGCCCTATTTCTTTAGATCTAGACATTTTCTAGGTACAATAATAAAACGCATTGCTAGACTTAGGACGGCCTATCGAATGGTACAGGTCTCAACAGTTTTGTCAACAAAGTGTCGACATCGAAATTTCTAGAAACCCGTTTCCGGGAATTACCGTAGGTACTTCCGAGTGACCTCGAAGTTATGTGCTATTATTATTACGTCTAGAGGAATCTGGAATGTTCGATCAGCTGGACTATATATAGCACCGTCACGCCGACGCGGAGTCAGTCTACACTCGACTAGCGATACGAAAACAGCGACAGTTAAGAAGCAATCTTAAAGAAGACCTACTGCGACAATTATAACGAGAACTGTAAGTACTACGTGAAGAAACATCTGTAGCGTTATTGTGTGTTTACAACACGGACTTCGTGGACGTAAGAGAAGACTTCGGTACGACATCAGCTACGTTCTACTTGTCATTGCCTACAATCGACTGTACCTTCGTTGCCAATAAACTTCGTAACCCTTAACCGGCGTTTAAGTACCCCTAGCCCGTAACAATTGGTGTCAGAAGCGGCATGCCGGTCACGCCAAGGGAAGACGAAAGAGTTCGCACGCGACGACAAGCAGCGATGGATTTGGCGCGTCAAGAGGAAGAATCGCTTGGTGTCCCTGCACCCGTAGAAGATGCGGCCGTCGTAACACCGACGAATGTGAGTGCGCCTAGTACCAGCACTATTCCTGGAAGCAGCGGATCCGATTTATCGGTGTTACTGGCTCACTTGACGGCGCAAATAAAGCTGAGTATAGCAGAATCCCAGGCGCAAATAAAAGGCATAGTAGCAGAATCACAGGCAAAATCCCAGGCAGAAATCCAGGCACAAATTAAAAGTGTAGCAGAAACCCAAGCTCAAATAAAAAAATCCCAGGCAGAAACCCAGGCAAAAATAGATAAATCCCAGGCAGAAACCCAGGCAAAAATAGATAAATCCCAGGCAGAAACCCAGGCAAAAATAGATAAATCCCAGGCAGAAACCCAGGCACAAATCATTAAAAGTGTAGCAGAATCCCAGGCAAAATCCCAGAAATTAGTGTTGGAACTCAATGAAAAGTGGAAAGAAACCAAAGAAGACGTCAACGAGCTTAAAATAAAAACAGCACAACAGGATACGCGCATAGACCAGCAAGATGCTCGTATAGACAAACATGATGCGCGTTTCGAGGCACTTGACAGCACCATCATGGAGTGTGAGAAAGAAATAAAATTCCTCCATGATAAGGTACAGAAAGGAGGCATCAAAGGGGTGATACCTAGTGCTTTGCCGACGTTCCAAGTGCCTCATTTTGACGGAACAACGTCATGGGTGGCCTTCCGCCTTCAATTCGAAAAGGTCGCAAAAGGCAACAACTGGGACGACGATCAAGCGGTAACCGCTCTTACGCTTGCTCTGCGTGGTGATGCAGTACAAATTCTCGAAAATATTTCCGGCAATTGCAATACCCTAACCTGTCTGCTAGAAGCGTTGGAGTCTAGATACGGGGAGAAACACCTCGAACATGTCTACAGGGCTCAACTCCGCGACTGCACACAGAAGAGCAGTGAGGGTTTGCAACAATGGGCAACGGAAATAGAACGTGTTGTTCGGAGGGCGTATGCATCAACACCGGGATTAATTGATGCTACTACGGTGCAAGCTTTTACTGATGGAATCCGAGATGCAGAAGTCAGGGCTGCAGTTCGTCTGGGTCACCATCAGACTCTGAAGGCAGCCTTGACACACGCTCTGGAGGTGGAAGCAGTACGCCAAGACGGCCGACAACAGCACCGCATTCGCGAGGTAACCCCAATAATTAAAACTCGGCAAGGACCAACCTGCTATGAGTGCGGCGAAAAGGGTCATATTCGGATCAATTGTCCCAGGAAGTCTAAGGGAAGAAGTACTTCTGGGACACAGGTGGAAGCCGAGGATTTAAACTAGGAACAGCCAGGGCTATGGGGCGAGTACTGGCTGGTCGACAAGTAGCCCCCATTATAACAGTATCACAAGTGGGTGACGGAAACAGTCTCATTATAGAAGGAGAACTGAATGGTAAATCCTGCAGTTTCACATTGGATACTGGTGCATCAAGAACCATTGCACGACCGGAGCTATTTCCTCGGACCATAGTATGGAAAAGAGGATCTTCACAATGCCGATTACAAACCGCCACTGGCCAACCAGTACTCGTCCTTGGTGAAACGAATGTGACTTTGAAAATGGGTGATAAGACATTCACGCACCCTGTTTTAGTAGCTAATATTACAGATGATTGCATAATAGGACTGGACTTTTTGAAGAAACAGCAGTGCGTCCTTAATGTAGCAAAAGGAGTATTGAGTTTTCCAGAACAAGAAGTATTTCTTCAAGGTGGAAAACAGGGGTCAGTGTACTGTGTAAGGAGAACGGTATTACCACCAAGATCAGAAACCTTAGTAGATATTAGATTATCACAATAGGATGCCGTAAACGTTGCATTATAATAGAAGATTCTGGAGATCACCCAGACTGGATAACAGCAAGGACACTGATGATGATTTCCGATAAACCAAAAGTACGCATTATCAACGTTAGTAACAAGGAAATAATTCTTGAAAAGAATTGCATCGTGGGTGTGTGCGACCATGTAGCATCATTGCGAAAAACAGAGGCGCACGAAAAGGAACGTGATAAGAAGTGGCAGGAACATATATCGACACTAATCGAAAATTGTAAGGGCAATTTAAACAAGTTCGAAAGTCACAAAGTTAAGCAACTGTTACATAACTTCCATGACATCTTCTCGAAGACCGACGGTGACGTGGGAAGGACCGGGCTCGTCAAACACCATATAGATACGGGTGATACACCGCCGATAAGACAGAGACCACGTCGTATCCCCTTTGCAAGAGAACAGGAAGTCACGGAAATGTTAAGAGATATGGAGAAAAACCGGATTATAGAAGCATCCACCAGCCCTTGGTCATCTCCAGTAGTCCTAGTCAAGAAAAAGGATGGCAGCACAAGGTTTTGCGTTGACTACAGGATGTTGAATGATGCCACGAAAAAGGATAGTTATCCTCTGCCACGTATAGATGACACTTTGGACTTGCTAAGTGGCATGAAATGGTTCTCCACAGTTGACCTCAAAAGTGGATACTGGCAGGTGGAAATCTGTCAGCAGGATAAGGAAAAGACCGCTTTCACCACTGGTCCTGGGAACGGTCTCTGGCAATTCAATGTCATGCCATTTGGACTGTGCAACGCTCCAGCAACATTCGAGCGCCTAATGGAGCGCATTTTGGTGGGGTTGCTTGGTGATGCATGCCTGGTCTATTTGGATGACATCATCATTATGGGACGAAACTTCGCAGAACACCTACGCAATTTAGAGAAAGTGTTCCAGAAACTGCGTGAAGCGAATTTAAAACTCAGTCCTAGTAAGTGTACACTATTCCAGAAAGAAGTTGGATACTTGGGACACATTATTTCGGCGCAAGGAATTCGAACAGACCCTGAAAAAATAAAAGCCGTGTCGAAGTGGCCTACCCCTCGTAATAAAACTGAGGTACGCTCTTTCTTGGGTCTGTGTGCATATTACCGTCGGTTTGTGAAGAACTTCTCCGAGTTAGCGAAACCGTTGCATCGTTTAACAGAGGAAAAGTGTCAATTTGAATGGAACTCTGACTGCGAACAGGCATTTGCTCTACTGAAAACTCACTTGTGTGAGGCTCCTGTACTAGGTTACCCTAGTAGGGAAGGCCGATTTTTGGTAGACACAGATGCCAGCAATGTGGGTATTGGAGGAGTTCTCTCTCAAACACAAGGAGATAGGCAGGTCGTTATCGCATATTTCAGCAAATGCCTTTCCAAGCCAGAAAGAAATTATTGTGTTACCCGCCGAGAACTTCTAGCCGTTGTTAAGACCTTACAACACTTCAAGAAATATTTGATTGGGAGGCAGTTTACACTTCGTACCGATCACGCTGCCTTACAGTGGCTCCTCCAGTTCAAAGACCCAGAAGGACAAGTAGCAAGGTGGATAGAGCAGCTGCAAGAATTTGACTTTGTCACTGAACATCGGAAAGGCAAGTCACACAATAATGCTGATGCTTTGTCTAGACGACCTTGCGAAGATTCTTGCCGACATTGTGCCAAACAGGAAAAGAAAGAGAACGTACGGATTATCCAGGTGAACGCTTTGGATGAAGACTGGGATAATCAATCATTGAAAGACGCACAAAAGGAAGACAGTGACCTGAAGGCAGTAATCGAGTGGAAGCAACGTGGCCAGAGGCCCGCTTGGAGTGAAATATCAGCGCTTAGCCCAACAGTAAAAAGTTACTGGGCCCAATGGGACAGCCTGATAATTGATAATGGAGTTCTCAAGAGGAAATGGGAATCACCCAGTGGTCAGGAGGTCACCTTACAGATAGTTGTCCCCTGCGATAAAGTCGCGTCAGTGCTAAGACAGGTGCACGACGGAGTATCAGGAGGACATCTAGGAATAAAGAAAACCCTGGAGAAGGTGAGAAAAAGATTCTATTGGGTGCATTGCCGCGAAGACGTAGAGGACTGGTGTAGAAAATGCGTAGCTTGCTCCTCAGTAAAGGGACCGCAAACGAGAGCCAGAGGTCGGCTGAAAGTGTACAATGTTGGTGCACCATGGGAAAGAGTTGCTGTCGATATAACTGGGCCATTCCCTGTTACTGAAGAAGGGAATAGGTATATCATCGTCATGCAAGACTATTTCAGCAAATGGCCAGAAGCTTTTGCAGTACCTAACCAGGAAGCTCATACAGTCGCCAAAAAGCTAGTTCACGAGGTGTTCTGTCGATTTGGCGTTCCCTTGGAGTTACACTCTGACCAGGGTAGAAACTTCGAGTCTTCACTATTTCAAGAGGTTTGCCAACTACTCGGGATACATAAGACTCGTACAACACCGTATCACCCACAGTCAGATGGAATGGTCGAAAGATTCAATCAGACGTTGGAGAATCATTTGGCCAAAGTAGTGGAAGAACACCAAAGGGATTGGGACCAATACATTCCACTCTTTTTAATGTCATACCGCTCAGCAACACATGATAGCACAAACTGCACACCGGCGAAAGTCAACTTCGGCCGAGAAATAAGACTACCCATAGATGCACTAACCGGAACACCTCCCGATACTCCTATCCTAGCCGTCGACTATGTGGCCGACCTGCGGCGTAAATTAGATGGAATACATGAGCTAGTGAGAGAGAATGGTCTGAAAACCAGTGAGAAAATGAAGATCCGATACGACCGCAAAGCTAACGTGCCCGGATTCGAAGAGGGAACTTTGGTATGGTTGCATAATCCCATTAGAAGAAAAGGAAAGAGTCCAAAGTTCCAAGCCAAATGGGAGGGTCCGTACACGACAGTAACCAGAATCAACGATGTCACCTACCGGATTAAGAAAGGACCTAGAGGGAAGCTGAAAATCGTACACGTAGACCGCCTAGCTCGCTATTATGGATCAAATCATGCTCGGGACGAGCATGACTAAGAAGGGGGCAATGTTACAAATGGACCTTATGTCGACGGCATAAGGTTCAATATCGCGTGACATGCAGTGAGTCACTTTCAAGCCCTATTTCTTTAGATCTAGACATTTTCTAGGTACAATAATAAAACGCATTACTAGACTTAGGACGGCCTATCGAATGGTACAGGTCTCAACAGTTTTGTCAACAAAGTGTCGACATCGAAATTTCTAGAAACCCGTTTCCGGGAATTACCGTAGGTACTTCCGAGTGACCTCGAAGTTATGTGCTATTATTATTACGTCTAGAGGAATCTGGAATGTTCGATCAGCTGGACTATATATAGCACCGTCACGCCGACGCGGAGTCAGTCTACACTCGACTAGCGATACGAAAACAGCGACAGTTAAGAAGCAATCTTAAAGAAGACCTACTGCGACAATTATAACGAGAACTGTAAGTACTACGTGAAGAAACATCTGTAGCGTTATTGTGTGTTTACAACACGGACTTCGTGGACGTAAGAGAAGACTTCGGTACGACATCAGCTACGTTCTACTTGTCATTGCCTACAATCGACTGTACCTTCGTTGCCAATAAACTTCGTAACCCTTAACCGGCGTTTAAGTACCCCTAGCCCGTAACAATATTATAAATGCGAAAGTAACTCTGTCTGTCTGTTACGCTTTCCCGCTTAATCCTTTCAACCGATTTTGATGAAATTTGGCATAGACAATCTTTAGACCCTGAGAAAGCAGGCTACCTTTTATCCCGGAAAAATTTGATATTCCCGAGGGAAATCTAAAAAGCACGATATAACCGAACTCCACGCGGGCGAAGCCGCGGGCGGAAAGCAAGTACGCTATATTTCAGTAGTTTTTGGTAATTTAGACAAAATAAAAATGCGGGTCCTAATTTTTTTATTATCTGTAAGACGGACTAATTATTTTTTTTATTTTCATACCTTGTATACATCCCTATTCTACATGGAAACACATGTCCTCACTTCGGAAGGAGCCATAAGTCTTTTCTTTTTTGGGCATGAAGAAACCCATTAATTAAATAGCTTTTGTCTAAAAACAGGGTTTTATTTTACAGGATTGATTATAATAATTTATAACAATAACGCTTTAAGAATAATTTATTATCAATCTTATTATGAAGAAGTATCGATGCAGCGGGAGTTGGTGAATCACTGAAATCAGACGCATTATTAGATCGATGTTTTATTTCAATATTCTTATCTGACATTTTGAACTTTTAAAGTGCAAATATACTATACATTTTGTAATTGCAATTCAATCAATAGCCTAAATCAATCGAACAGAAAATATGTAGGTATCACATCAGAGTCCTATACGCATAAGCCTCGGTTAATCCCACATTAAATCTACAAGAACAGCAGGCGCTGCAAATATTACTGTCAGAACTTAATTAAGAGTCCTGGATCTGAATGGTGATGGAGCCAACCTACTCACGACCTTAAACAACTTGTTATAGATCTCGCTTGCGCTTGGTTATGAACGTTATGTAACTTATCTACGCGCTTGTAAGTTCTGTGATATTTTGATAATATTAATTCGCTAATAAGCCAGCAATTTTGGCCTCAAATCATGCTCGTGTTTTCCAAACATTATTGCGTAGTTATCGCGATAATAATAGCAGCGTGAGTTCATTGACCGCTCCAGTTCTATTCTCGTTACATACAACTAGCATTACAACTTTGTTTCTGTGAATTTCATACTCTGAAATATATGAATTTTCTATGTATCATGGCGGAAAATGAGCAATTTAAAAAAATGCATTTTGAAATCAAAATGCTATAGACGATTTAACAGTAAGGGTAATTTTATACACCTACACAGTAATACTGTTTGATTAATTTTCTTGGTTTATGCTTCGCGTTTTCCTTTGGGATCTGACTGAATAACGATATTTTTGTTTTTACAGCGAACTTTACTGTTTAAGTCTTTACGATTATGAGAAAAAACCTGATGAATAATTCAGAAGTTTCTAGCGATGTGCGCACGAATACTTTATTCCCAAGAAAATTGTGTAAAACGAACAGATTGATGGTTACGTAACATAATATGACCTCATAATAATCCGTAGTTTATACATAAGATATATGTATAAAAATAACTTCACTACTCACTAATAAAGATAAATAATGGGCTAACATACCTACAGCAAAACATACTCGTGTACACTTATTTTCATAGTTATTCATTTAAATTTAGACTTGTTAACTCGACCTAAATCATAATCAAATAAGGTTTTTATGTCAACAAACAAGATGACAAAAAAACGAAATCCGTAGTACGCACTGAAATTAATTAAAGGATGTTTTATTGATAAAAGGCGTGTAATACATTCAATCTGTCATATCTGGCGCACGCGTCGAATCTGCGAAGAGTTGGGCGTGGGCGCAGCGGGCGACAGCAACACGCCGCGCCCGCGCATCGGCGTGGGTTACGTGCGGTGCATTATCCACGGAAATTCAGCTCTTGGCGATACACATTCTATTTAGTACCTAAAAATTACATTCTAATAACGCATCTCATTCTAATAACGTTCTACCGATAAAGAAATCAATTACTAAGCCATGATAGTTCGGTAAAACTCGATGTTGCAACATAGAAGCTAAATTATGGGTGCTACTACGAAATATTAAACTAAACGACTCTTAAATGTACGCAAACAAGGCGCATGTTTATCAAGATTGAATTTAACAGTACGATGCCAACAAAAACCGGCTTTAAAGGCTTACCATGTATGGCAATGTCCTGCAAGTGGATACTTGCGATAACTTTATAAAAACTTGATCACAACTACACGAAACGGTCTTGCAAACCGCGGATTGGCTAAAGTTCGCACGCTTGCTACCTTTTATAGGACTGCTAGCCTATTCCAGCTATGTCGAAAGCTAAACACCAAGAAAATGTAAGATACACTATCTGTTGCACCATACCATCACTGCATGTTCGCAAATTCTTACTGATTTAAAGAGATTCGTTCATCAGACTTAAAGAGCAAAAATTTACCAAGCATCTGTGTAATGGAGTAATTACGTTTATCGAGTTTTTACAACACGACCGATATCTGAACTAGTAAGAACTTATTGCACTTCGTGCTATCATTCTACAACTTTTTGCATCAAAGGAAAGTTGCACAGCGAGACCTATCCAGCCCTATTGTATCTATTAACCAGCTACTTTCTCATTTCTTGCCATTTACGGTCCGTTGAGAAAATCGAGATGCATTTTGCAGTATATCAGCGCATGATGAAGAGACGGAATGACAGCATAACTTAGGCCCACTCACGGTCGGGCTGAGTCATTTATCGTGAGGCATATAAATTATTTTTCAAAAGTTATAGGAGCTGTCTTATACATGATAGACAAAAAACAATAAACCGACAGGCAAAAAAAGCTTAAGCGACTGTTGAGCTCGCTGAGCAAGACGATTTAAAGAAAAACGTGGTGTTAATCCACATGGGAAGCCTTGAGCGTGGTGTCGAGTTGCGGCCACGGCTCCGTCGGCTTCAGTTACATGGACGACCGCGTGCCCGCCACATCTTCCTACGTGCTCGGCGTATAACACAATCACTCCTCACAGCTCCCCTTTGATCTTAGCGATAAAGGCGATCTATCACACTTGAGGAGTCGAGCAAACGTATACCTGCAAAACATTTTATAAAGTCGTTCAGCTCGTTAGGCCATGTTTGATCACGAGTTGCGATATAAGTACATAATGTACATATATGCTTGGTGGACGTGAAAATTACCGCTGCGATAAATTCAAAAACTCGGCTTTAGGTCTTACGAGCAGTGCAACCGGTTGCCGTAATCAATATGCGGGCAGACAGCGGGCCACCATAAATAGAAGAGGTATACTGGGATTTAATGACGCCGCTTCGCGAAAACGTGCCTCGCTTGTCTCCGTTATCAATCATGCTTACAGCTCAGCCCCAGTATCAACCGTATCGTTCCACTTGGTTATTAGATTCCAGTAGGAAGAAACCGATATTTATTTTATAGCGTGGCTATTGAATTTTATTGCCAGACTCCAACGGACGTGATTTATTTTTTACGGACCGAAGGAACCAGTTCGAGATAAGTAAAAGATCATGTAAACGGTGTAGTTGAATGTTGTTTTAGGTACATTGGGGGTAAAATAGGGGGTGTGGAGAATTATGAAGTTTCCCCCGTCGTACAAACGGGGCGTTCTCACGCGAAACAAGTCGGCTACAAGACAATACCGGTCGCGTTATTTACGTGATAGATAAGTGAAGAAAATGTTTTAAATTATCTTGCGTGCTTCAGTCTGTGCACGAGCGGACGTTAGCAGCCACAATAGTAGCACTTCGCGCGTCAGAATAGCACGAAATAGCATTTAAATTACTGTCACTGATAATCTATGTTAAAATACTATCTAAATTACTTTGAATATCTGTCTGGTGGGTTACGAGAATCGTGACTAAAGACCGGTGCACTCAATTCTTTTATATTTTTTTTTATTAGAAAAAAATCTCTCATGCCAATAGTAAATACTTTAATTGGCCAATTGGTTGGTTAATTGAATTCAATTTATGGTAATTATGATGTAAATTTTACGTTCATGTAACTACATTCTCAGCAGAAACAAGCAAATTGCTAATGCTTGCTTAGTATGCTTTCTCTACAGTTCTTGCTTGTTAATCAGGCGATTATGGAGTCATAAAATGCTAGAGGCAAGATAAATCTAGCAGGTAATATGTCTAGGTTAATCTGCTTAATAAGCTAGAGAAAGTCTTTAACAACAAAAGCTGACAAGATGGACTGAAAACTATTTAAACTCGTGAGTCGCGTGAAATCAACATTCAAAGCTAATTGCTAATAATTTTAACTAACAGACTTAGGTCTATACTTATTATATGGCTTATTTTCATGACCATTGTATTAAGTGAATTTCACTTCTTTTCTTTTGAACTAACTGAAGTAAAATAAATTGTAGCCATAGACACCAAAAAGACATTAGGGGTCATCCATAAAGTACGTCACACATAAAGGGGGGAGGGGGGTGTCGACAAAGTGTGACATAGTGTGACAAGGGGTGGGTGGGGTACTATGTTTCGTGACATCACATTTCAAAATCGAATATAGCTAGAGGTAATAATCGCGTTATTTGAAATATTAATTATAAACTAAAAAATATTTCCAACTCTATCTTTGGGACAATACGGTTTAAATTGTTTTCTTTACGAGATCATACTCGCTTTAGTGACACTCGCCGATCGAGCCCTTTGGGTTTCTTTCTTTTCTTTATATTCAATAGTTTATTGCTTTGTTATTGTTTCAAATAATTGATATAATATTGATTTCATAAAAAAGTACTTTATTTAAATGGAAATAAAACTAAATTCGGAACTGCTGTTTTAATTTAATAATTTTTCGATGTGAAATTGCAAAACATGTGACGTCACATGGAGGGGGGGGGGTCTCAGAAATGTGAACACCTGTGACAAGGACGGAGGGGGGGCTCAAAAAATCATGAAATTCGTGTGACGTACTTTATGGATGGCCCCTTAGTGCTTGACCGCAATCCCGCCTGATGGTAAGTAGTGATGCATTCGTTGATGATAAAACGCGATAGTTTATTATGAGCCTATTCACTAAGAAAAAAACTGCTTGAATAGGAAGGAAGACCGCAGTTGAGCGAGGTGATGCAATGTGAAACCCAACAACACGACCAACGACGCTGCGCCAGAGGTAGATTGATCTGGAGACCCTCCACGACCAAACTCGCGACACAACAATATTTGGCGCATCGTACCCTGCACACATCGTAACACAACTGCTCAGACCCGTCCTCCGTACGACTTCAGTAGGCATCATGCAGACCCGTCCTCACTTGGATCTCATATCATTCATTGTGTACAGCTTGGCTACCATGAGTTTTCATTACGAAGACTCGATCATAGATATCGACTGCGTTTGACTCATCGATTGAACCGCTTCAAGGTTGTAAGTAGGGTTGTAACGGAAGCTTATTAGCGGAGGCGGAGGCGGATGCGGAGGCGACGAGTCTCACCTCCGCGGAAGCGGAGGTTAACAGAGGCGGAGACGGAGGTGAAAGTACATATAGAAAAAAATGAAATTTATGGTTAATTAAAACAAAATTTTAATTTTAAATACGTACATTAATAGTAGTATACTTGGTAAAAAAATATTACCTTCTTGTAATGAAAATTAAGGAGAAACAAATTGTGTTTGCCGCATTCCCGCCTCGCACTAGTTAATTCTTGACCATTTCGCTCTCAAACGCGGCCGGACGGTTGTCGAGCGTTGCTGCTTATGCGTTATTTATTTTATAAATACGTAAATAAACCTCCGTTATAACTCCGCAAAAAATTGTGCGGAGGCGGAGGCGGAAGCGAAGATACGATTTCTTGCGGAACTTCCGCAGTAACGGAAGCGGAGGCGAAGCTCCGTTACAACCCTAGTTGTAAGAACTCTCAACCAATGAGAGCGCTAAAAGCGGTCGATGCGTATAATCGAGTCCCGTAATGAAAATTCATGGTAGCCACACTGAACCCTAAAATCAATTAAATACTTTTAAGTAATTGCTTAACCATTACCTGATATGTTTGATAAAATCGTCAGCTCAACATTGTTAATAACACAATGAATGCTGTTGAACTGTCAAAATGATTGCGATTTCGTTTCAGCCTATAATGTCCCCTATTTCTAGTAACCTCCTATTTCTAGTAGTAGTAGTTTCTAGTGTCCTCCTCTCTGTAAGAGGAAATGGGCCATAATCCACCACGCGGGTCCAGGGCGAATTGATAGACGTCTTGTCTTCGAATTTGTGATTATAGAACATACCGTTTCCTCCACCGTTTTGAAAGTAATGTTGGTGAAATTATGAACTCAAAATAAGGTGTCCTATTACTGTTTTTCGCAATTACCTTAAACACTACTACCACTTACTACTTGCATAGTATTATTTTAACATCTATTGCAAACTATTTGTGACAAAAAAGAGAGATTAGATTTAATTTGACTTATCAATAAAAAGACTAGAGAAACGAAAACTCTTGGACACATAGTTAAAACGTATCTAGATTCCAGACGATGTGGCGTCTTTTCGCCATAAACAATAACATTGAACTTGGCTGGGAAGTGAACGTGATAACTACGCCTCACTGATTAAATAGGCACGCATCAATTAGGATACACGCATCATCAGTCATTACACTCACTTTTACAGAAAGTGCGCGTTTCCAAACTTTTGTATATTTATAAATAAAACGAAAATCGGGAATGATTTTGGTTTTTTACAAAATACTAATTTTTTAACTTTATCTCTAAAGTATTAAGGCTCAAAGTAGATTGGAAATATTTGGCAGTTTTGGGTAGCTTGACCTGCTGTCTTCCATACAGAGTATTTTATATACATAGTCCATTATTGAAAAAAAATGTACATATTCATATTCAATATACTGACAGCAATCGGGTATACCGGCTAGGATTTTCAAGGTGATATTGAAGCAAGCCCGCGTTTTACCTAGTACAGATACGGTATTTTTTCCTCCTTATTAATAATGTCAATGGGAACCTTTCAAATTTTAAACTACTAGCGGCCGCCAGCAATTTCGTTCGCGTGGACTTAGTTATGCTCCGCTCCTATTGGTCACAGGATGTTATATAGCCTAAAGCGTTCCCGGATTAATGGGCTATCCAACGCAAAAATAATTTTTCAAATCGGTCCAGTAGTTCCTGAGATTAGCGCGTTCAAACAAACAAACTCTTCAGCTTTATTTATTAGATCGTGATCGCGATTATAGTGGCGTGGGCTTGGTACGTGGTGGCCTAGTGGTTAAAACACCAGCCTTCTCAAGTATGAGTGCGCGGGTTCGAGTCCAGGTCAGGCAAGTACCATTGTAACTCTTCGAACGTTATATGTACTTTCTAAGTATATCTTGGACACCAATGACTGAAGGTGAAGGAAAACATTTTGAGGAAACCTGGACTTTAATAAAGTCTGAAATCGCCAACCCACATTGAGCAAGCGTGGTAATTACGCTCAATCCTTCTCTGTATGTGAGGAGACCTGTGCCCAGCAGTGGGACGATAAAAAGGTTGATGATGATGATGATGATACTGCTACTATATTAAGTTTATTACAACTCCAAACCAATACTTACTTTCAAAAACATGACTGCGGGTTCACACTAGACAAACTGCACCCAACTATGTGTAGCCACAAAACTAATATAACTCGCTGACTGCGTACAGCCAAGCGTATGTGTTGAGTGTTGTAATAAATAACAAACAAACGTCGCCAGGCAAAAATAGCAGCGAGCACTACGGACAGGGGAATGACCGTCGGTTGACACACAACTAGCTCAGGGCCAGTAGAGATTAGATACCAGAGCCGCATAACAAATAAGTACACGCAATTGCAAAATAATCCGTGGTGAGAACAATTCAGTAAAAATTGCGATCGAAATTTGAATTTATGTGGATTTTTGAACAATCTGTGGAAGAAATGCCATATACTTTACTGTAAAAAAAAGTTTTTTTTTTTTTTAATTTTGGAACCAAATTCTCAGTAGCCTGCAGCAGCCACAGATATTAGTGATAAGATCTGTAGCAAGAACAATTCAGCGAGGATAGATGATTATGGGTGTGGGTGTTAAATTATGTAAAAAATAATTAAAAAGTGTATTCGCTGTTTTTGAGAGAAATTTCTCAGGAGAAAACCAAGTATTGAAGATACGTTTATTACCATTAAACAGTGTTCATTAATAATCATCATATTCTTCATTATTCTACCTTAGTACTTATCAATTAAGGAAAAAAACAAAAATGCTAATTATTATAGAGCAGACAAATATTTTCGCTAAGGAAGACCAATTATTGTAAGTATTTTTAGATGTTTATGTACAGACGACAGCACATCAAGCTACTACATCTGTCAGATTTCCGTATTAGATTTTCAACTTTACCTCTAAAGCATTAAGGCTCAAGATTGATAGGGAATATCTGACAGTTTGGGGTAGCTTGACATGCTGTCATCCGTACACTATGTGTTCAGTGGTAATAAAATCAAAAAGGTGAGATTGAAAGTAACTATAAAATAATTACACAACGTAAACAAAGTCCTCGCGTAGGATTTACGATTAAATGAATGTTCAAGTTCGTTTTAAAACGATATGACTATGAGCCAGAGCACTTAGAAAAAAAAAATGTGTCGAAAATCCTTTCAGGGCATTTCAGTCTGATTAATGGGGCTGGACCCATATTTGGAGATGGAGCATATTACTTGCAGGACAGGTCACCAAAGAGGCCGAAAGGTTCTGGGCTGGCGACCGCGTACCGGACGACGATATAGCGTTGGGAGGCCTCCCGCTAGGTGGATGTGGAGCCGATTTTAATAACTTCAACAAATTTTAAAAGATTGCTAGAAATGGCGAAGGGTGATACTTTGGCCCTTCTGGTCCTTTTTTGTCTCCACTTTCTAATTATGATAATTTTAAATAATTGAACTGGCTGGTCTTACGAAAACTTGCAATCTACGCCTTTTCATTCTAACTTACCTACTAACCATTAAACGGTGTCAATCAATATAAAATTATGGCTTCAACTGCGTTAAGAATTCATACACTTTACATATTATACATATATTCATACACTTTTTTTTTATTAAATGATGGTAATCAGTGATGCAATCGTGGATGGTAAAGCGCTCTAGGTGCATTCACTAGAACTCAGGTATACATATAGTATTAGTGTAAGCTGGGATCGCTGATTATCTAACAATATGGGTCCATCCCTTTCTAAGTAGATCTTGGACACCAATGACTGAAGGTGAAGGAAAACATCTTGAGGAAACCTGGACTTTATCAAGTCCGAAGTCGCCAACCCGCATTGAATAAGCGTGGTGATTACGCTCAATCCTTCTCTGTATGACAGGAGACCTGTGTCCAGCAGTGGGGCGATAAAAGGTTGATGATATGTAAGCACTGACGAGACATGTTGTAAAGTCTTACATGAACATCAATTTCTCCATCCTGACTACTACAAAGTGCAACACGGCATAGAATTGATACTTCACGTTTATTTATCTCATTCTTTTAATCAGAATTAGAAGAAAAAGAAAGATGAATGTATACTTAGCGTTTACTGATACATTGTGAGAAATTGCCATCAGTTAGCGTTAATTAGAAATGTATACAGCGGTCTATACAATAGACAATAAAGTTGATAGCGCGAAGATGTTTTAGATGCATTCATTTATTTGGCTTATTAAGGAGATATTGTGCCTTAATTAGTAGGATTTTTGATGAAGATAATACAACTAGACCTGTAGCCAATGTAACATCGCTTCATAGCGAAGCGAAATCGAATACCAAACCGACCAATAACGAAAACGATTGACCACGTGATTTATCGCGTTACGTCGTCAATCGTTCCCGCCATCGGCATCGGTTGGTTTGGTATTCGTTTTCGCTTCGCTACGAAGCGATGTTACATTGGCTATAGGCCCTGTACAGACAGCACTACAAGCTACTACAATCTGTCGAATTTCTTTATTAGATCTTCAACTTTATGGCTAAAGCATTAAAGCTCGGAGTGGGAATATCGGACAATTTCGGGTAGCTTGATCTTCTGTACATTTAAAATGGATGTTATTAAAAATTATCTAAATTAAATTATTTTCGTAGATAAAACGCACCGAAGAGACAGTATTATCATCATCATTATCAACCTTTTTATATTTATATAGAGAAGGATTGAGCGTAATCACCACGCTTGCTCAATGCGGATTGGCGATTTCAGACTTACAAGTCCAGGTTTCCTCAAGATGTATTCCTTCACCCTGTAATCAGTCATTGGTGTCCAAGATATATTTATAAAGTACATATAACTTAGAAAAGTTACATTGGCACTTGCCTGACCTGGAATCGAACCCGCACACTCATACTTTAGAGGGTGGTATTTTAACCATTAGGCCACCACGACTGTACTACAGTATGTATGCTAATAAAGTGCCAATATCATTGAATCGATCGATTCCGAACAAATTATTCGACAGATCTTTAGTAATTCAACTAACGTTCAAACTCAAAGGAATGTTTGCAAAATCAACAGCATTCCTACTGGTTTTTTTCATCAAATCCACTTATCCACTTTAAAGACAGGCGCGACTCGAGTCTATTGGAACTATTTATATGAAAACTTCAACGAAATTGGTCTACCGAAGTCACGACTGCGGAATCTTTTTCGCATACGTTATGAAAGCCATCAATTACAGTTTTTTGTGGGCGTGTTATTAACTGTTAATCCATTCCTTTCTGATTCAGTAATGTTCTTATGAATATGTCTCTAAAATTTATCAACATTACGTTGTTATTAAACGGGTTTATGCAATATATTAGCACACAAACACTCATAATAATTTCATTAATTTTAAACAGTCGCTTGACAAGGCGCCATGTTATACGAATTCGAAATATGGTAGCATAATACGCCGCGCTTGCATTCATTTTATTTTATTTGGAACGAAGCCATAAAATAAGTCTTGTGTATGGAAACAGTGTTGATGGCTGGCTAGATATTTGAAAAAAAGCTGGCAAAGAGGTATTAAAAAAAAAAATAGTTGAATATTTTTTTAATCTCAAATCGTCTAATAAAACGCACATATAAAACACCTTTTCTTCCCACAGGTGCTTATGTTATAAAGCCACATTAAACCGAAATAAAGTTTATTTAAAACAGTAAAAAGGCGACATTTTACTTTCGTCTGGTGGTTAGAGGATGCATAATAGCACAAACCACACAGTGGTACGATTAAATTATAGAAAAGTTACATTTATTCGGTAGAAAATGTAACGACCGCCCTCGGCGCCACACATGACAGCATTTTATCGCGAAAAGTGCCACCCTGTGTTTTTATGGCGCCGCCAACAAAAGCAAACTTTCACCTCCGCGAAGCTTTTGTGCAATAAAAATATTTATTGGGCACCTCTACGACCTGCGGCCAGTTGAAAGGTACTTATATGCTTTCATAGGAATAGGTCTTGATGGGAAAATCATTAATTAAGTAGAAGCTATTCAACAAAGTTAAAAGCATTTACTTCGAATAAGCATGACGACGTCAACGACGGCGGAGCGGTAGGGTCGTCGCTATCTTGGTGTGATGGTAATGGATCCATATGGTGGCGTTTTGAATTAAAGCACGAAGTGTACATATACCCTCCAATCTTGACAATAACAATTTAAATAGGCAAACCGACAGTTTCGCCTCGGAGAAGTGCCTTGATCCACGTCTCAATCCGAAGTCACCGTTCGACAATCCCCACATTCCAAAAGACTCTGTCTCGTGCCGCCATTCCAAAATAACGTCACAGCGTTTGCCCCACTACCTACTACATAAATCAAATTAGCAACCTTTATTAAAATCATATTGTCATCCATGACAAGCATATAAAAGCCGCCAATGAAGGTCAAAACGCCGGTGGCACAAAATTTTGTGAAGAACCTGGCACGTCCTAGAACCAAAAATTGCAAGAAATGACACATTTACAAACCCGCTAACGACCCACATGGTGGCTCTCAAGGAAGTGGGGACATCATAGGCTGATTTAGCTTATGCGTATGAACGAAGAAGGTAAAGTTCGTCAATAAAACTGACAGCCACAGAATTTCTCGCCTATTTTTGAGCTGCTTTTGACGTCAATCATACTTGGTTGCTAACTAGTCTATTTTTGAATAAATCCATTACTTATAATGTGTGATAATTGTCAATCTTATTTCGCCAGTTACCATTTAATCACTTTTTACTATTACAGTAGTCATGTTCGGTTATATACCCTGGAAAACACATAAAAACTCTATTTGAAAGGACTGTTTAAGTGTTTTCGTTAGACGTTAGAGCTCCCGGAGGAATCGATGCTGTCGTTAAATTGTTATTTTCTCTTTTCTATTGTTAATTCCGATTCTTTAAATACAGGGGTACATACCTTGATCTGATATGAGTTGACTTTGTGCTTCGGTAGAAGGTTGAAAGTAGAAAAGTCCAGTCTCCGGGAGAATATGCCGTTTGCGCCAGCACCAGCTCTGTAAAAAAAAAGTAAATCAGTAAAATAAACCCTAAAGAGTTGCATTTGTGAAGCTTTGTATAATATTTCAGCGTACGTTTCCACCCTTACGTTGTTAACACCACTACGATCCGGACGAAGCGTTTCGCCTCCTCCTTTACACCGCGTACATCGAGGGACTGGAACAGTTAGCCAGCGGCGGTGTTTCCGTCGAACTACAATTTGAGTGAATAGGCTCTTAATAAACCAGTGCGCTTTACCATCAACGACTGCGTCACTGCTTACCAACAGGCGGGATTACGGTCAAGCGCTAGTTTATAATTTAATTTAAAAAAAAAAAGCCCTGGGAAAAGCCATTAATGTTCTTAACAATATGTAATCTAAGACATTACCACGCCCGACATCACGTTTACTCCATTCCGATTTGCTGTATAAGCAACTAGTAATATCTTTACCCTTTCCATTTCTAAGTCTTCCAATTTTTACCCCTTTCACTGCGCTGATGAATCTAAATCCAATTTCCTATGTAGGTAGGTACACTAGGGTCTGCCCTTTGCGACGAGCACATTTCGTGCCGTCAGTATTGAAATGGTTTAATGCCTAATCGCGTTACATGGATTTACAGCGACGCAGACTTGCGGATTTAAAGCAGACGGAATGCAAGCGCCATTTTAAATCAAATGACGTTTTATCCTTATTTTATTTTTAGTCCAATCGAGAAGGGCATTCTGCAGTCGTAAATAGGAAGTCCTTGAAACAAACATTACCATACAAAACGACATCTTTATAAAGGAAATCGTGAACAACAAAGACAAACAAACTCGTTTGGCGCTTAAACCACTTAACAT
Organism: Sesamia nonagrioides; assembly: GCA_017933935.1. Taxonomy (NCBI): domain Eukaryota; kingdom Metazoa; phylum Arthropoda; class Insecta; order Lepidoptera; family Noctuidae; genus Sesamia; species Sesamia nonagrioides. The sequence goes on from JADWQK010000123.1 coordinate 341,840, forward strand.
TTTTATAATACCATCAAGAGTTTTAAAAGTATGTAAAAATGTACATAAAAACCTCTACATCAGGCCCGTAAAACAATTAAATAAAAAAGTAAAAAAATATTCAGCGTCTGAATTAATAAACTGTAAACTAGTACAATATGCATCGCTTTTTTTGCGATACACGTCAAGCAAAAAACAGTCTCCAAGGTTGTGCGAAAAAACTTGTTTTTCACTGCCAAGGCCAACAGAATTAGATACCGGCTTTCGTATCTCGGCGGGGCGTGTCAATACCAACTATGTTTACATTTGCGTATAGATAAAAAACCGGCCATTATAAAGTTGACGGTGAGGTTATGTAATTCTTTTGGCAAACGTTTCAGACTGTCGGAGCATATTACCTACATCAAATTTGAATGATTAATCGATTATTCTGACTAACTGACTGATTACTAATGTAATCACTGTCGTTAAGCAGTCAGGAGGTGTAATGATTGAACTAAAGCCTTCAAAATTTTTATTTTTATTTTTTTAAGTACCGACGAAGACCATGCGTGATGCATTTTATATATCACTTTATTTTACAAACTGTAGGCATTTTGATTCAAAGACATAGTTAGCAGTCGAGTCGACTTGCTTGAACGGAAGTCCGCTCGACTTAATATGGGTGACCTTGGTGCGTACAATAGGTTAGTTTAATTTCATGAACAAAAACCGCCGACAGTAGACGCTGGCCCAGTTACGTAACACGAGTGCTTTAGTGCCTTTTAATGCTGGCCCCTGTTGAATTAGGATATACTGATAACGCGACCCGAAATTGTAAACAGCAACGGGAAACGCTAAAGTATTTTGCCTGATAACGCTGAGCCCAAAGAAATATATATATATAAATATATAATAAGCCGCGGCTAATTTGTAAATGTGTTTATCTTTTATTGCACTGTTGATATGGCTGCGATATTTTTTCTTTTAACACTTTCTTCGGCGGAAGCTAAGGGTATTCAAATCTAGGTAGGAGCATTATCAAAAAAAAAAAACAGATATTTAATAGACAATATAAGCTGTTGAGAGAACCAACGATAACATACCAGCCAATATCAGGGCAGAAGTGGAGACTGTTCCAAAAATATTGCTAAAGGGCCTAAGGTATAAGATATATGTATGTACCTAGATAGCTGTGTTGGTCAGTACTGTGCCTGAAGAATCGACATAAAGGTAGGCCTAAGAAATGCCAGGTATTCAGTATAATATGTACTTCATTAAAATATAAAGGCACCGGTTCCAGTAGAAAACGGTGTTTTTCTATCTGGATAAAGTCCTTCATCAGAACTCAACGTCCTTCTAACGACTTTTACAACACTTCCTAAATTCATGGAATGACGTGTCAAATTCAAAATCGGAATGTTAATGTTTTGACAGATGAAGCTAAAACGATCTCAAATCTGCATGATTATAGCATAACATGTATTTAACATATTTCGCTCGCCACTCAAAACACGCGTTTGCCAACGTGAATCCGATTAGATTTGGCGGTTCGCATAAATGCTGTTTTCGAAGGCAAAATAAATAAAAGCTAGCCTTATTTATGATTTGTGTTAATATTTTTGCTCTACGCCGTATATTTTTTAAATTATATGAATAAAAACTTAATATTCCGTCGATGATTGGAGCGATGTAGTGTTTTTTTTTGTATAAACGAAGTGTTATTTAATCGAACCTTTAATGATCCCCATTTTGCACTGCTTTAAATTGATTTTGATGAGACTGCGTCTCTTTTTGTGAACATCAAATAATTTCAAATTCGGAATCTAAAAATACAAACTTGTAGCAAGCAGATGTAGCACAGCGATTGGTCAATTTTCAATTGCCGGAGTTCGGTCTTTTTTCTCGCAGAGCTTAGTCATTAGTGTCCTGAGAGAAAAAAGGCTAAAAAGTTAAAAAGAGGTGAGATTATTTAAAAAAAAAAGAATGCTGAAGATTTACGTTATTTACGTTCCATGTGTGAACAGAACTAACCATCTTAGCATCGCAAGACAATCAAAGCTTAGAAAAGAACTTGTTTACAGGACCAACGTTGTCGTGACATACCTACAACGAATGCAATAATATTATGGCGTTGTGGCCTTGGTTGTTGAATAAAAATAACGATCTTTTTGTCGAGTTGATTTTATATCAGAAGTGCGGGCGGACGCGGCTCCGTGTGTGTGCATTCGACCAAAATACTCGACACGCTTGCGCTCGCGCACCTCCACACACAGCTCACTGTTTACTTAGGATAAGGTTAGGTTCCAGACTTAATAGTACGTTCGATAATTAAATTTAGTATAGACAATTTGAGTTTTAGTCTGCTTATTACTAAAGCTCTTTTAGCAATAACATAGTTTTACAAATAATGTTTTTTTAAGGCGTTGTTTATCTAGACGTTTAAAATTAACATTTGTGTTTAACAAATATTGCCATCGCAAGGTTAACAGGTACAAAAGATATTCAGACTTTTGCCATTCATTAACATTCTTGGCGAATAACTTGAAGAGAAGATAGTCACTAGCTGCTTGCTGAGGAAGCAGCAGGATAGCGAAATTCAAATAATCTTAGATTTTCTACAATTAGCAGCCCAGTGTCAAATTGTATTTTGAACAAAATATGATTTCCGACCGTAACGAATGTCGAAACTTGTGCAGGAAGACATTAATACAACACTGTAAGCTTATAAAACCCTGATTGTTTCAGGAATATCAATTAATAGGGTTACTATAAATTGATATTCCTGAAACATATATTCCCGGCTACTAACCGGCACTCCCTACTCAATAACAGATATTGAATTGGTTAAGCTGTGTTGCCATGATTAAGATGATAAAACGAATCAAAACAATTTACAGAACTAACATTATAACCGATAAATGGAGTTACCATATAAATTTTTACCAAATTTAAATTGTGTGGCTACGAAAATTGTTAATTTAAAACCGGTGGTATTTTAAGGCACCAACACCAGTTTTATGGTACAGAAGCTGTTCCGTTTAGTGCTTAAATAAGTCGAATGTCTATTGTGATTTGAAAGTAGACACCTCAGCCAGAGTGGAAGCTGGCATCGAACCGGTTCAAGACTTTCTCATTCATGCGGCCCACGTACATTGAGTACCAAGTGTACCGACTGGCTTTACAGACACGAACCAAAATGTAATGAAACATTTTCTTCTACTACCCACCTTATTATTAGATTAGAATCACGTAAGTACCAGCTGGCATTGTCTGCTGCAAATTGATGTGCCTCACCATGAAGTTTTTTGTACGTGCAAGTTACACAATGATTTAACCCTGCAAGGCTGCCAATACTGGGCCATAAAAAGTGTTACAAAGAACTGGCTGAATATCATTAAAAAGAATTTTATTTTTTTGAATCACCTCAACAGCTAGCCAGCCAGTAACTTCTTTTCACTATTTTGAAATTCGAAGTATTATTTTAAATTCCTTGAAAATTCTTCATAGGAGCAATTCTAAAATTTTTTTATTTCAAATAATAGAAACTAGTGCTTGACAGCAATCCTGCATGATGGTAAGCAGTGATGCAATCGTTGATGGTAAAGCGCGCTAGTTTATTAAGAGATAATTTACTCTAGTTTTGGAGACATTTAAATTGTAGTCAGACGAAAAGATCGCCGCTAGCAAATTGTTCCAGTCCTACGATGTAAGCGGTATAAAAGACGAGGCGAAACGTAGTGGTGTCAACAACGTAAGGGTGGATTCCTTGCCGAAGGACGGGTCGTCCGATGAGGGAACGAAGATGGGGGAGTTAAGTCATGCAATTCCCGCGCACATTCTCCAAAATGCAGCCTATAGAACACCGACAGGCTGGCCACCCTACGCCTGTGCTCCAGGCTTTGGAGACCGTTTTGGACCAAATCTGGGTCGCCAATTAGCCTCTTCGCACGCCTCTCTTGTACAGTCTTAAGACTGAATCTGTCAAAAATATCCCTCTCTACTTTCCATACATTTTTGACATTGATTGGCGCCGAGATGAGATTCCGACTAGAATTTGAACGTTTCTAATTATGGGAATTGCCTGGCCTTGTTGAAATACGTTTATTTGGCTCTACAGAGCTCCTAATTTAAATAAAAACTACATTATATAAAATAGTACATACCAACGCATATTGGGCTTTAAATTGTGACACAAATTGAGCATTGTGCTCTATCTGATACAATCAAATAGTTTATATGGCGGAGCGCTACTATTTACATTAGACGACCTCTAGAAGTACTGAATCAGAATGTTGATATGCTAATTCTGTCTACCAACAATGGCATAGCATTCTTAAATATGTTCGTATTCTCACACCGTACAAGATATTTACTAACATTAAATTGAATTAAGCCATGCGTATATCAGCGATCTATTTAAAAGCATTTATTTCGGTCACGGTCCAAATATTTTCACCCTAAACGAACTCCCACAGACCTTGAGACGGTACAAATTAACTAACAGTTTGACAAAGGAAAATGACGCTTAAAAACAAAAACAAAGGCACTCCAAGGTGCCATTCGGCGCCGTTCAAACATGCGTGAAGCAAACGTGCCTCGAAATTTCTTACGATGGCCGACGATTACGAAATGATTGGTACCTATAGAACGTTTAGCATGCAATGTGCAAGCAAATACGTAGACCATATTGATTTATTGGCGGTTGCTCAGTTGCTCAGCGGTCAGTCATGTTTTCCGTCAAGATAAACAGTCGTCAAAGGAATAATAAGTGAACTGCGGCACGAAATTATCGCCTAAACTGTATCTGGATTTTAGAAAAGCCCGCGAAATTTATATATTTTCGCGTTTTTTTGCAATTAACAGAAGAAACATAAGAAAATTATTGCTTTATATTATTGACTAGATTCTGCCTGAAATATATCATATACCTAGTTGTGGCCCGTTACTTATTTCAATTAGCTCAGCGTTCTTTCCGACTTGTTTTTATTTAATTTGGCGGCGTGATGTGTTCAGCCCCACAGTCCACAAGACCACAGACAAACAGTCAACGGTCCCATTTTTTACGTTTGCTAGATTTTCTTTTTTATTATTTCATAAAATTCGTAGGTATTAGGTTAGAGGGAGCATGAAGTGATCATGTAAGGATCGATTCCTTTTGATGTTTGGAACTCTAAAAACAAACGTTTATCATTATCATTACAGACTGAGGTTGTAATAAAAGATTGTTTACTCGCTGTAACCAATAAGAAACTTGCGAATTCGCAACTATTTTATTAACCGGGCGTGGGCCGGTTACTGCGACGACTCACGACCGCCAAGACGGCCGGCAGACGCAGATGGATTGACAAACTGGTCGACCAAATCGTGGTTGTATCTCGTAATGAACATGGACATTACAATGCTTTATGTGTATATTAACAGGCCTTCGCCCCCGCGCTAAGAACGTAATAATACATCACTTTACATATCTACGTAATAACAATATTATTAATCTTGAGCGTAGGAAGTGGGAGTTATTGTGCATAATACGTTATATAATAAGATCAGTGGTGCCCAAATAGTACCTAACTGTCGCGACTTACGACTAAAATGTAGGTGCGAACCAAATAAACAGGTGCTTTACTTTGTGTGCTCGGTGGTAGGCCATAATATCGGCCGCCGGCAGAAGTTACCACCCATCAGACAAAGTCTTGCCGCAAAGCGATTCGTAGTGTTCCGGCATGATGTCTGGTGAAGCCGTACGGAGGGCGGGTCTGAGCAATTGTGTTGCTATTGGTCAGATGTGTGCTGGGTACGATGCACCAAATGTAATTGTGTCGGGAGTTTGGTCGTGGAGGGTCTCCAGATCAGTCTCCCTCTGACGCAGCATCGTTGGTCGTGCTGTTGACTTTAACATGGCATCACCTCGCTCAACTGCCGTCTGCCTTCCTATTCACTAAGTTTTTTTAAGTGATTAGGCTTAATTAACTAGCACGCTTTACCATCAACGATTGCATTACTGCTTACCATCAGGCGGGATTGCAGTCAAGCACTAGTATATAATGATTAAAAAAGAAATTGTAACATCACCACTTCATCAGCAAAATATCGCGAAGCAAACGGGGCATGTTCTAGTACCTACCAAAAATTCAAATACACGTGGCATCTATCAACCCACACTGGGCCCCTGTGATTACGGCTCTCCGGCCACTCCCTCAGAGACCCAGCAATGAACTTAAAGACTGATTATGTACGTATTAATTGAATTAATAAAATATTAAGTACCTAAATTAAGTTTATGACAACATAAGCAAGCTTCCACAACAGTAACATTGAGTCAGAATGTAAATCGTTGTTAATAAGGATCGTAATCGCGCTTTACAGCTGTGTACAGTAACATAATGAGTTTTACGGCTGCTTCGAACAATTGTTATTATGAATTCGCTTCCCAAGGTCAGTGGCAATATATAACACAATATCTAGATTAATTAATACTTGTTTCCGTAGCGTTGTTATAGTAACTATCAACCTATAACGCTGCAACTGAAAGAAGACGACCGTGCAGTGTGGCTACCATGAGTTTTCATTACGAAGACTCGGTGGTAGGCCATAACATCGGCTGCCGGCAGAAGTTACCACCCACCAGACAAAGTTTTGCCGCCAAGCGATTCGTCGTGTTCCGGCATGATGTCTGGTGAAGCAGTACGGAGGACGGGTCTGAGCAGTTGTGTTGCGATGTGTGGCGGGTACGATGCGCCATATGTTGTTGTGGCGGGAGTTTGGTCGTGGAGAGTCTCCAGATCAATCTCCCTTTAGCGCAGCATCGTTTGGTCGTGTTGATCTTGGGTTTAACATTGCATCACCTCGTTCAACTGCCGTCATCCTTCATATTCCTAATTTTTTTTAAGTGAATAGGCTTAATAAACTAGCGCGCTTTACCATCAACGATTGCATCACTGCTTACCATCAGGCGGGATTGCAGTCAAGCACTAGTTTATAATTATATAAAAAAAAAACACGCTCCGACTGAAGGAAGAAGACCGTGCAGTCTGGCTACCATGAGTTCTCACTACGAAGACTCGATCATCGATATCGAGCGCGTTTGACTCATCGAGTGGACCGCTTCAAGGTTGTAAGAACTCTCAACCAATGAAAGCGCCAAACGCGGTCGATACGTATGATCGAGTCTGGTAATGGTAACTCATGGTATACACACAGGGCCACCTTGAGTCCCAATTGCCGGATCCTCTCGACGATTGTTGCAACCCCGAGTTTCGCTGCGTCGGCCGTCGCCTGGTGCGACCTTCCTTGCACTAGGACCAGCAACGGTGGCCCTGGGTCACAGGCAAGGGAATGAACAGGGGTGGGTTTTAGTCCCGAAAAAATAGGAAGAAGACTAATAAACAAGTGGACCCAGTACGCACTGGCAGATGCCACATGTTTTCGAATATTTAGTTCTAGAACATGCAGGTTTCCTAACGATGTTTGTCTTTTTATTGAGAGCAATGATGATGAAATTATTTACACAAGTGCTTCACTAGTTTTTAAACCCACGACCAACAATTCGTAAATCGTAGCCATTTCTACTCCCAATAGAAATGGTAAATGAAATGAAATATTTTGTAATGACACAGATTGTATGTATAACCACAACTTGTTCACATTGGGACAGGTAGTAATTATACAATGCTACCTTCTGAGATCTTACTATGACATTTTAATTATAATCCAAACAATTTCCCAATAATATACCTTTCAAGCAAGTAAATAATAATATGGTTTGTATGCCCATGTGACGGTAAAGTATGGAAAAAACTACTTACTATCATCATCATCATCAACCTGTTTATCGTCCCACTGCTGGGCACAGGTCTCCTCTCATACGGAGAAGGATTGAGAGTAATCATTTGTACTAAACACCCATTTTTGTAAACCAATGTTTTGACATTACCCTTTCATACTCATTTTTCCTTGTTCACGTTCTAATTATGAACTCATCATCACTCAGAATAAGCCCAAATTGGGATACCTACACCCAAATGCGAGGTTTTTGAGATTTTTATCCGGATTCGGGTAACTTAGCTGCTGGCAGCCCTAAACTCAATACCACACGTGACCACTAGATCTACTAGCCAGTAAAAGCTCGTCAAGTTATACATATTAGGCGAATTTCGGTATAACAAAATTAACAATAGAAACCACGCGGCCACGTGTAAAGAGACATTCACTTTGCAAAACAAATAACTTCTGTTACCATCCCAGACTTTACAGAGAATAACAAGTCTATTTAAAACATTGTTTATTTCTATTACAAACATCGTTCAGTATAATTTATTTAACTAATACATAATTATGATACTTAATGGTAATAATTTTTTCGAGGAATTTTTAGAAGTCGTGGTGGTCACTGGTGGCCCAGTGGTTAAAACACCAGCCTCTCAAGTATGAATGTAACTTTTCTAAGTTACGTGTACTTTATAAGCATATCTTGGACACCAATGACTGATTTATAAGGTGAAGGAAAACAGCTTGAGAAAACCTGGACTTTGCGTCTGAAGGTTGCCAACCCACATTAAACCCGCATTGAGCAAGCGTGGTGATTACGCTCAATCCTTCTTTGTATGAGAGGAGACCTGTGTCCAGTAGTGGGACGATAAAAAGGTTGATGATGATGAGGAATTTTTGGGAATATCTGTATTTCACCGGTTTTTTTAAGATGTTATCCGGGGTCCGTAAATCAGGTGATGACAACCCTAAATCCAATACTACATGAGTCTACTAGAACAACGAGCCATTCAAAGCCTGTTTTACGAGGCAATTTATATTAGTCGGACTTATAAAATTAACAATAGAGGCACGTGTAAAGTGTCATTCACTTTTCAAAACAAATATTTTTTCCATACAAATTGGAACGAGTGTAAAAATCAATTTAAAACGTTGGTTTGTAACCTCAAAAGCCACACTATGATATTAATATGACACTCAGTGATTTTTTTTTTCTGGGAAATATCTTTATTTCACGCAAATGTCCGAGATCCGCAATTTAAGTGATGGCAGCCCTAAACCACATGCGATCAATTAAGGATCATCGAGCCAGTCAAGGTCCGTTCAACTTTAGGCAAATTTCAGATTAAGAACATTAACCATAGAGACGCGTGTAAAGTGACATTCACTTTTCAAAACAAATATTGTTCCCATTCCAAATTCGAACGTGCGTAAAAAATCAATTTCAAAGCATTATTTATTCTGTAACATAACCTCAAAAGCCTCACCTACCTCCTATATTGACACGCCTCGTACGTATCCTAACATTAGGTGCGAGTTTTAGCGGTCATAATGATGCATCATCAACGAAACGTGCGATGTAAACAACACAGACCTTGGCCTCGACGAACAATAGAACCCGTCGGCCCCACCAAATTCGATTACCTAACATTATGTAGTCTCGGTTATTTCGCTCACGATTTTTGCCATAAAAGCAAACTACGCCGCGCTTTTGCCGCCATAATTATAAAACGTAGCGACTTTACACAAACAAAAAGTTTTAAGTCGATGTGTTCACAAAAAATGCTAAATATAAAAATGTGAGCACGATTTTATGTAATACAAATCAAGGTTGCTAGATCAAGCGTTGAGAAATGTATGATAATCAATCTTTTGTTAAGGTTGATAGATTATTGTTTGTTTTGTACAGACGACAGCATATCAAGTTACTACAATCTGTCAGATTTCTTTATTGGATTATCAACTTTATCTCTAAAGCGTTAAGGCTTAAAGTTGATTATAAATATTTGACAGTTTCGTTCGGGTAGCTTGACCTGCTGTTGTCCGTACGTTACCGAAAGGCTTGAGACATAAAAATGTTCGATAATATTTATAATACATATTATGGCTAAGTTTTAACAGCCGCACGGGTCAATCGATCAGGTTAAGCTACGTTTGCCGCGGTTGGTGTATAGATGGGTGACCATCTTTTCATACCAGACGCGAAGGGCGTATCGGAAAGCACGAAACGCAGAAGAACACACGTAGATATTTAAATATATAAGTACATTATATCGATTTTATAATTTTCAAACCATTATAAATTCCAAAAGACATTCCGTTTACAATAAAAGACACCGATTCCCAATACTACTTACGAAATCCCAATTAAATTTGAAATATCTCCTAACGAAGGTGAAAATTCGGCGGTTGAAGAATTTGAACAAAGAATGGTCCCTAATTGACAAACGAATAGAATGTTTATCGGTCAATAGCCCGAATTGGGAATTATTCTACCATTTATATTTCGAACGTCGAACCTTTTTAAAGAGTTAAATTGAAAAATTGGATGAGAGATGTGCTGGGCCAAACAAACGGCCAATAAAAATAATTACACTATTAGTTCAATTGTAGGCGGGGGCGGGGCGATCGATAAACGGTTATCTTCATTATATGCAGGGCTGCCTAATGCGAATTTACATTCTAACATCATCATCATCAACCTTTTTATCGTCCCACTTTTCACACACTTTTCACAATTCTTCTCTTCTACAGAGAAGAATTGAGGGTAATCACTACGCTTGCTCAATGCGTGTTTGCGATTTCCGACTTAAAGTCCAGGTTTACACAACACTTAAAAGCTTACTGCTCACATAAATACTTTACAAAATATGTTTTATTTTTCTGAATAACAAGACTCAAATGGTAAATGGCTAAAATGAAATAAATATTTAAGTCGTGTTGAGATTATAAATATTTTTACCTCAATGTAGATAACTACTTATTTCGGTCGGCTAATTAAGCAAATAAAAATATACGAGTATAAAATTTTATAACTGTGCCGAAAATGGGATCAAATCTACATAATTGATTTTGGTAAATGAGTTCGTTAGCAACTTTGTTTCATTTAACTGCGTTATATGTCGAGTAATTTAATATGGTCAAGCACATTTATATACAAAGCCTATATGTATACATACATAATTACTTACAAGACACTTAAGTGCATACCGTTCCTCGGAAATCACATTAAGCCATTGGTACAGACGACAGCACATCAAGCTACACTACAATGTGTCAGATTTCCTTAATAGATTTTCAACTTTATCTCTCAAGCACTAGGGTTCAAGGTTGATTGGGAATATCTGACAGTTTGGGGTTGCTTGACCTGCTGTCGTCCGTACCGGCTGTCATTCTTGGATTTTTGAAGGTTACTGGTCGTCAGATGCCCGAAGGTCTGGCAACCAGACACACCAAGGTTTATTGTGTTTCCTCAATAATTAGGTTGTGGAGGCCAGATAGCAGTCTATAATTATGTATAAAGTACCGGTATTTAGCGCTGAAGTATTCGGTTGGACTGGAAGCCAACCAAAATATAGTTGTGAAAAGGCTAAACAGATAGGTGGCTTAGTACATCATCATCATCTCAGCCACATGAAGTTCACTGCTGGACATACGCCTCCCCCAAGGTTTTCCAAAAAGAACGATTGGACGCAGCCTACATTTAACCTCTGAAGGTTCTTTGAAGTGGCAGTGGGCGGGGCACATAGCTCGTAGAGCCCATGGCCGAAGGGACAGAAAGGTTCTTGAATGGCGACCGCGTACCGGCAAGCGCAGCGTCGGACGCCCACCGACTAGGTGGTCGGATGACCTGACCAAAATCGCAGAGAAGCGGTAAGTGTTGAGTAAACAGCATAACACCCTAATTGTGTAACACACTACCAATCACAATATGGATCACTTTGAAGAATTCACTAATCCATTGATTGATTTGTTCGAAAAATGTGTCCGCTCAACCACCTAAATAATACAATGGATACTGCTGAACTGTCAAAAAGTTGATAAGCAACAGACAGTTTTTTTGCTCATTTATCTTGCACAGAACATACGTGAGACAATTTCTCAGAGATCAACACACTGTTACACGTGGTTACACTTACAGTATGTAAAAAGTGAGATGACTCATTCAGTCGGCCGTAACGATGAACAACAGTGTTTTATTTTGGCCTCTTTGAATCATTTTGTACATAAAAATAAATAGGTACGATAAACTGTGAAATTGGACTTACGACTTTTTGTGTTTAAAACTGACATTATCTGGCTTCAGTGAAGGAAAATATCTGAACATTGTCGGGTTGAATCTGAATTGGTCGCTAAATTGTATTGAGCCAGCTTGCTGAACACAGCTCGTGTCTTCTATGTATATACGAGAAGATGCCGTAGCCTCATAGTGGGACACTAATCCAGCAATGACCGTAACATCAGCTGCTGACAGAAGTTATCACCCACCAGACAAAGTCTTGCCGCCAAGCGATTCGTCGTGTTCCGGCATGATGTATGGTGAAGCAGTACGGACGGCGGGTCTGAGCAGTTGTGTTGCGATGTGTGCCGGGTACGATGCGCCAAATGTTGTGTCAGGAGTTTGGTCGTGGAGGGTCTCCAGATCAATCTCCCTCTGGCCCAGCATCGTTGATCGTGTTGTTGGGTTTAACATTGCTTCAGTTTTTTTGACTGTATTGGCTCTTAATAAGCTAGCGTGCTTTATCATTATCATCAACGATTGCATCACTGCTTACTATCAGACGGAGCGGCGATCAAGCACTAGTTTATTATTATAAACAAGCATGTCTCACTGCTGGGCAAAAGCCTTCTTTCTCTCCTTCCACCACTTTCTGTCCACAGCTGCCCTGCACCAATCTTTGTCCAAATTCTGTCTGGGCCTGCCACGGTGTAATATGCCTTTAAACGAAACTTCCCTAGGTGAGTTTTTTCCCATTGATAGTCTGACAAGAGACAGGTGTGTCAAGTCTTTGTCCTAGAGATACGGTGAATGCTTATGCAAATCCCGTACCCCCGGCCATAAGCGGAGGTGAAAAACCGCGGTAGTTTTAGCAGTTAAGCCGCTTAGTCCAGTGGAGTATACCGGAAGTCTAGTCCAATATTACTCCTCTGTCACCCCCTCGATGGTGGAAGTACATGAGAATTTCCATCGCGAAAAAAGAAAGCAAGATATGTGTATGTAAACTTTCTGTAATTTTCTATGAAATAGAAAAGATAGCATAAAGATAGGAAAAAAAGATAGGATAGAATTGAGTCTAGATTTGTGCCTGGAGGTGATGGCAATAGGCTCATCCTCTGCTACATGGGGATTCAACTTAAACTGGCCAAAGCCTGGAGCACAGGCGGAGAGTAGACAGCTTTTCGGTCTTCTATAGGATGCATTCGGTTGAGTGTGCAAGGGAATTGCATGATTTAATTCCCCCATCTCCGTTCTACCATCGGACGACCCGTCATACGGGTACTACGGTACTCTTACTCTCACCCTTACGTTGTTAACACCACTACGATCCGGACGAAGCGTTTCGCTTCTTCTTTTATACCGCGTAACATCAAGGGACTGGAACAATTTGCCGGCGGCAGTGTTTCTGTCACACTAAAATTTGAGTGTATTCAAGGCTAGAGTTGAATAGGCTCTTATTAAACTAGCGTGCTTTACTATCAACGATCGCATCACTGCTTACCATCAGGCGGGATTGCTGTCAAGCGCTAGTTTCTTCAGCCTGACCCTTTTTGGGGAAACATCGTGATGTTAATGATAGTGTATGGTGACACTATAACAGGAAACTCGTGTTTTATACGTTCTACTAGCTTTCCGCCCGCGGCTTCATTCGCGTGGAGTTCGGTTATATCGCGCTTTTTAGATTTCCCTCGGGAATATCAAATTTATCCGGGATAAAAGGTAGCCTATGTTCTTTCTCGGGGTCTAAAGATTGTCTGTGCCACATTTCATCAAAATCGATTTAGAGGTTTAAGCGGGAAAGAGTAACAGACAGACAGAGTTCCTTTCGCATTTATAATATTAGTATGGATTCAACAAAAATAGTCATCCTTATCTTTATAAAGCTTCTAATATTAACCCGGTCGGGCCTCCAACGCCGCTAAAAATATTTCGCAACAATTTAATGACAAGAGCAGTTTTATTACTGTTGTCCAATAGAATTATGTATTTGGTAAATTTATGATCACTAAATCGTGGACTTATCAATGTCATAATACTTTTAAGAACGAGGCTTCCGTCGACTGGGACCGCAATTAACTCGGACCGCGGTCCCAGTCGCCGGATTCATAAAAATTAAATAATTTTCTTCCGGCGACTAGGACCACTCATAGGTGACTTAAAAAAGTCTACTATACAAGCCGAATTGGTACAGTCAAACGAATTAACCATCTAAATTATTGATATGAATATGAATATCATTGACTCGTTCTAGATGATGTTCATGATTTTATCCTATGCGCTTATAAATTGACCTAGCCCGTTTTTATGTAATTCACGCATGCAGGTAAACACACACAAAGGCAATAGCATTGTATGATAGTATATTACTATTTCTTTCTAACTCGTAAAATTATTCATACAAAATATTTACCTAGTTCGTATCGAGTATCGACGAATACTATTGCATTAGGGCTATATTTGACCGGATACTTTAGAAAAAAAAAAAATGGATGTTATAAAATTATAACATTATTTTTAAATATTAACCCAGTTAATACTGATTTTATGTGAAGCCATAACGGCCATTTTTAGGGTTCCATAGCCAAATGGCAAAAAACGGAACCCTTATAGATTCGTCATGTTTGTCTAGTATCCGTCTGTCCGTCCGTATATCACAGCCATTTTATCCGATACTATAAGAGCTATAGGTACTGTTGAAACTTAGTAGGTAGATGTATTCTGTGAACCGCATTAAGATTTTGATGCAAAAATATTAATAAATATTGAGGGGCGGGCCCCCTTCCTAACAACTGAAACTCAAATATTTTTTTTTTCGTCAAACACCTACGTGTGGAGTATCTATAGATAGCTCTTCAAAAATGATATCGACTTTTTTAAAATATTTTTTTTCTAAACCGAATACTTTGCGTGACAGGCGCTTCTAAAGTGGAAAAAAGTTGGTCCACCCCCCCCCCCCCACCCCCAATTTTAAAATAAGAAAATGAAAAATCTAAAAAAGCATATGATGTACATTACTATAAAAACTACCAACGAACATTGTTTTGAAAGAGATCTAGTATGTTTTTTTAATACCCCGTAAATCGTAAACCGCTTATTACCGCGTAATCATTCACACAAATAACTTAAATCCTTTAATTTCATAATCAATGGTACAGAATGCACTAGTCACCTCTACGATTTTTGAAAGCTCCCCTTGATTTCCCTGGTCTTCCATCATCAGATCCTGACCTGGTGACTATGGGACTACCTGGAAAGTATACACTTTCGAAAAAAAAAGAGAATTCTGCACATCGGTCTTAGAGTGATCGGTGAACATATGTAAATTTATATATAAATATAAAAATTAGGGGACCTCCTCTACAGTGGATATCGTCATATTTATGTAATAGACAACAACGTGTCATAATCAATAAAATTACCAAAACTAAAGATATGACATCCTACTCATCGCAATATATGGTTAATAAGTATGGTGTTCCACAAGGAAGCGTACTAGGCCCATTATTATTTATTTTATATATAAATGACATCATAAAAATAACCAAGCATAAATGCGTATTATTTGCTGACGACATAACAATCATAGTGACATCTGATAGAATGAAAAGTACCATTGCAGATCATGAATTAGATATCAATAATACAATAGATATGTTATTAAATTGGCTTGACATGAATAATTTAAAAATGAATTTAGATAAATCAGTTTACATTCAATTTAATCAATCAAATAATAATAAATACAACATAAAATTGAATATAACTAAAATTAAGGAAGTAACACATACCAAATTTCTGGGTGTTACAATAGATAAAGACATTAATTGGAAAGAACACGTAGATAATGTTAGCACTAGAATTAATAAATTCGTCTATGCGCTGAAACAGGTTAAAAATGTAACGAATTTAAAAACTGCTATTATTTCTTACCATGCGTATGTAGAATCTTTACTACGCTATGGCCTTGTGATGTGGGGTAATGGTACAGATGTAAATAGAGCATTTGTCGCTCAAAAGAAATGCATAAGAGCAATATGTGGCCTTCAACCGGATGACTCCTGCCAACCAGTATTTAAAAGACTTGGTTTGTTACCGTTACCATCACTTTATATTTATGAGATATGCATGTTTGTTAGGCAACATCAAGATTTATTTGTAAAAGCAAATGACATTTGTGTCCGAAACCGACGAGACCCCTGCAGGCTTGTACTAAGTGATATTCCGAGGCTATCTAAATATAGTAAAAGCTGTCTTGCAATGTGTGTACGTTTATATAATAAGTTGCCCAATGATATCAAAAACGTTAATACTACATTATTTAGAAAGAAAATGTACGAATGGCTATCTGTAAATAGTTTTTATAGTGTAAAAGAATTCATTGACAAAAAATGTTAATGTCAGTTATATTCTGAAAAATTTGCATGCTTATTTTATATTGGCAAAACATGTTCGTTCTAAATTTTATTGATACCATCCTTGTATACCGTGTTTTTAGGCAAATAAATATATTATTATTATTATTATTATATAAAAAAAAAAAATTACGAAGAATTGGGAACCTCCTCCTTTTTTTGGAGTCGGTTAAAAAAGATTTTTTCTCAATTATTACTTTGTCGTTTGACTGTACATTATTTGATTTCAGTTATCATGTATGAGTGGTCCCAGTCGCCGGAAGAAAATTATTTAATTTTTATGAATCCGGCGACTGGGACCGCGGTCCGAGTTAATTGCGGTCCCAGTCGACGGAAGCCTCTTAAGAACAGTTCTGTGTCTATTCATTAATGATTATATTTTGCTAAGCGTTTTTTGGTTAAGCGTTCTATGTAAATCATAAATATCTAAACATAAATAAACTGTTTACTTAGTAGGAAGTAGGATTATTACTTTTATGAAAATCATCCATCTAAAACAGGTTGTTAACATCTGTCTTTTAGGCGTAAACACCTAGTTGCCTAGCAACGGTTTGTTTACCTCTATTCTTTATCCAATTTGGCTTTTATACAATATGTAAAGAAAACCCTGTCCGATCCGTGAAGGCATTGTTAGGTATCGATAACTGATTCTACTTATGCCTACAAAGTCGGGCTAAACTAAAAAAAAAATATGATTTAGCAAAAAGAGGTAACTTAAAACATGTGCGGTATGCCATACAGGCGCGGGCGAAGAGGGGCAGGGCACGCGGCCGCATCGCTATTCGCTAAGAATTCTACCGTCAAAAATAATGTTGTCACTTTTTAAAAACTACCAAATTTTGGGGAAGTTAAAGTTTATTCGCGGGAAAAAAAGATTATTTCAAAATTCACTAGTATTGTTACTATGATGATTATATAAAATTTCATATTTTATTTGGTCATGTATTTACCTAACCTTTATTATCCTTACGGGTCGGACAGGGTTTTCTTAACATATTGTATAGTTACTAACATCATAGGCGCAGGCTTGCCGGCGGCGAGCAGTGCAGCTCGCCACCCTGTAAAGACTAGGCCCGGTCGACGGAGCGTTGTGATCCACGCACGCGTCAGAGAGCTGTCAGCACATCGTGGCGGGGTCCACGAAGACCGATGCCTCCTGGGTCAGGGTTGCGGGTTGGTTAAAAACGAAACCGTGGCCCTGGCGTACAGGCAAGTGAAGAAACACGGGTGGGTTTTTAGTCAGTAAAAGTCTGACACGCCCTTCAGAGCGGAAGAGGTATTTGATAGATTTCCCATCTAGGACAAAAAAAAAATCTCGGGTTTGAAAAAATGAAAATATATTTTCACATGTAGCCAGAAAGGATGGAGACAACCTCGAACATCTGATGGTTACTGGGAAGGTGGATTGACGACGTTCTAGAGGTCCCAGTCCAATAAGGTGGACTGACCAAATTCGTTCATCTCTGGACACCGGCCTGCATGATGCTATATTCGCGGCCAGGGATCGTAACAAATGGTGAACATTGTGAAGAAGAGGATAATTTCACACGGACATCACGACCCTCAGTAATGAGGAGAACGACTTGAGGAGGAGGAGGATATGATAGCTCAATTCTTAAGGAAAGCTATAAGTTACTTAGCATCATGTTAGGACTATAGTGGGCCGAGCTGAACGCTGACGGTTGCCGCGCGCAATGGCGGTTGTGAGGCGGAGCTGAGCGAAGAGTCCGAAGACGGTGGGTGTGCTTTTTGTCCTGTCCTGGCACTTGTCTGTATAATTTATGGCCGGATGTCATAAAATATAAACATTTTATGCTAACAAGAATCTTCACGTGAACTAAGAAGCGGTCCGCGGCAGTCGTTTCATAACTGATTCCACACAAAAAATATGGCTACTTTAAAAACGCTTTTATCATTCGCAGCTATAAACTTAATCTTATACCTACAAATACTTTGCCAATATTTAAATTCATCGCCTTTATTCTCAGCTAACAAAGGAATATAATTAACTTTTTGCACAAAAACACAGTTTTTATATGCAGAAGTCGTGTTAACAACCATTTTGTTGGACGTCAAAAAATCTACGAGAAACAATGATTGCATGAATATTTATTCGAATTATTCGAATTCGCCAAGAAATCTTTACTGATTCGAGACAGGTATCAAGCAAGCAACCTACTCGATTCAGCAAACGAAAAGTTTCCCCCGATCATCGAGCATTGGATTGATGCTCGATGCCCCCCGAATCCCGATAGACTGCGTCGCATCGCCCGCCCTCTTCTATTCCCTTTAGCGTTCTTTCTAATACTTATAGAATAGACCAAACTTTTCGCTCGGCTCTTGATGGACGAAGCTAAATGTTAAATAGCCTCTAACCTCTTCAAGATTTTGGACATCAAATCCAAAAAAAATCTCAAGTGTGACAGGTAAGATCCAAAGATTGAAAGACATTCAAACAATCAAGTTCTTCAGTTTAATTGATACATTAAGAATAGGTATAAGTAGAAGAGAAAATATAAATATATTAAATATAAGCCCCGCACGATGATATTGCGATGGAACCTTGTCACAATAACAGCTTTGTGACGTCATCTGTCACACGAAAGGACAGCTAGCAAAAGAATGTTAAATGCAAAATTATAGTTTATTAATTTTGCATTTAACATTCTTTCGGGTTAAGGATTTATTTGTATTTTATAATTTTATTATACATACACATACCTACTCATCCATATTCTGACAAATAAACTTTCATTATTAAAAAATTCAAGGAAATAATTCTTGTAGACGTAAGAAAAATATACTTATTCGTATGTCTTTCTTACATGTTTATTAACTTTTGCTAACTACATTTCTGTTAATTTGTGAGCGGGAATTAAACCAGAGTACCAAATAACACCAGGATAGTATGTAAAATTTTTTTTATTTAAAATTCAATATAATCTTACCCTATTTATTCAATTCCACTCATACAGTCTTCCGAATCAGAACGGCTTTCTGTGTCTGTCGTTTCCGATTCACTGTCGTCTGCCGTATTTATGATAAATAACTCGTCAGTTATTCGATCTTTTTTCCAATATTCCTCTTCAAGCCGTTTAACATGATTGACTTCCTTTCGCCAGTCATCTGGAGTTATTGACGCCAACGCCTCCAATGTCAGAGCTTCAATGCGACTTTCCAACTGCTCCACATTTTTTTCTGACACCCTCATCTTTACCAGGTTCCAGATGTACTCAATGGGGTTGAGGTCGCAGTTGTAGGGTGGTAATCTAACGACCTCATGGCCATTGGCAGCTAATAAATAAATTTTATAATTTTTCGGCGGTCTGTGCCGTTTAATTAATAAATACAGTTCAGGTTTTGTACTGTCGTTGGGAAAGTCGATGTTGTGAGCTTGTAGCCACTCAACCATCAACTGTTTTTTATTGTTCATACTTGGTGGCCTATTCTCTTCCCTACTGTGATAAGGGGCGTTGTCCATCACAATTATGGAGTTGCGTGGTATGTTGGGTACTAATTTTTCTGTAAGCCACTTGGTGAAATTCTCAGCATTCATTTGATCATGGTAATCCCCCGTTTTGGTGTCTGCTTTAAACATTAAAAGGGCATTGTCAACAAAACCGCTTTCACTTCCCGCGTGAACTATTATCCATCGGCGGCCGGGGCTGTCGTTCCGTCTCACTCCGACATCGGTTGCTGTTTGCCAACATTTTTTTACCGTGTAGTATGCGTGTATCCACGTTTCATCGAGATAAATAACGGGTCTTTTGTTATTAGCAAGCGAGTCATTTTCTTTCATACGTCATAAATATTTAGCCCTCCACGCTTGAATTTGGGGTCTTTCAATTAGAGCCAGTCTTTTTTGGTAGCATCGTTTAAATTGGTAGCCTAAATCACATTTAATTATTTTTCTTAATGTAGTTTCACTATTGGTATAATTAAGGTCTAATTTTGAAGCCGCCAAGATTTTGCGCATTGTGGGTATTTCTCTCCTCACCGTATACATTGAATGTATAATATTTCTTAAAGCTGTTAAGGAAAACCCGTCGAAATATTCCTTCTTTTGTCTTTTTCCTTTAGTAGGAGGTCTCATTTTGCTGCCACTGGCTGTTGCCGACTCATGCTCTCGTCGCAATTTAGTCACAGTATTTTTTTGCAACGCCTGTGGCACATGCCACACGCTCCGTGACTTTGGTTTAGCTGTTGCTTCGGTATTAAAATGTCCTCAGTAGTGTCCGAAGTACTTTTTAAAGCACGGTTTATACTTTCAAGAACTAACTTACAGTCCTCTTTTTCTTTAACAAAATAATTGTCCACTTTAATTATAATTTCACGAGCACGATTGTGAATTAATTTCTTACTCATTTTAACGAGTAACAGCTAACAAAACTAAACAACAAAACTCAAGAACAACAATAAAACAGGATAACAAAAACAAAAAACTAACAAAAATATTCGATGTGCGTAAGTGGGTAAGCGCGGACTGAACTTGCGAACGGTACTGACGGTGCGAGGTCGACTACGTCACCAAGATGGCCGCCGATCGCAATATCATCGTGCGGGGCTAGTATTTTGATCATAGACGAATGGCATGCTCCTCAGTTGGAGGAAAATCGCATCTCAAAATCATCGTTTTCGGCTAGTTTACTTGTTTTATTTTTGTTTCGAACGCCATTATAATTCTTACTATGATACAAAGCCACGAACGATAAAATTTAGAACAAATGCTACGAGCGTAAAATTTAGAACTAAATCGCCACGAGCGATAAAATTTAGAACTATACTCTGTTTTTTAATCTCGTAGACTAAATTGACACATGCAAATGTCAAATTTACATTATTAATTTTGTATTATTACGTTTTTAATAAGTACCTACACATTATTTCAGGATAACTTATTGTAAAAAAACGATACTTGATTTTATGAACGCTAAGTTTCGGCACTATTTAAGAATTGCAATAAACTGCCAACACTCGTAATGTCAGTTTAGTCTACGAGATTAAAAAACAGAGTATAAAATGGCACGAGCGATAAAATGTAGTACTAAAATCTTGTAGGTTAGTTCTTTTAGTAATTTTATTTCACGAAACCGCTAATCATTGAGCCGCTACATTGCAAAACGTTTATGCATTTCTACTTGGTTAAGTTCAGCAATGATGGAAAACCACTTAAATTATTTCAGTTGTTTTGTAAAACAGCGTGTTCTACAATCTATTTCCTTTACAGTTATAGTGTATTTGAGTTAAATGTCATAATAATAAGGATATGCAATGTTTTCGACAACAACATTAATAGGTACCTACTGTAATGGCTACCTCGTTAGTGGATCCTAAAAGGCCAAAAGTTCAAACCAGAGACATTATCTGGAAAAAAGTTTGTTTATACAGAAAACTGCGAAGGTTGTAGATAGTTGTGTAGGTAAGAAGGAACAAGTATTGCAAGTTACTTCTTTTTTTATTGCGTTTTTCCCGCCAATGTGTTATTAAATTCTTGAGCTCATAAATAGTCACAGCTCCCTGTGAGACCACTTTATTTTTAATTTAAAAAAGTAAGCTTCAATCAGAAGGGCCGCTATCGAATTAATTTTTAAAAAATGCTCAAAATCTGGTTGGAATCTCATCTCAGTGACAATCCATCTCAAAAAGTTGTCCAAAAAATGTATGAAAATTTGAAGACTTTCTGACAAATTGAGACTGAGATCTGACTGTCGATGTTCATGAAATTACGAGTATTGCTCCTCTGGTGTTTCATTTATTTTGAAATAAAATAAAAAAGAACTTCTGGAATAGCGTTTTTTTGTAAGGTTCACGATACCATACCACGAATTAAGAATTCACAAATAAGTGAACGCGCAAACCAAAATACACCTCCATATAAATTTACCCTGTCAGAGTTTTTGTCCTCGACCTCCTCCAAAACGGCTGAGAAAAGGTTTTCATATATTTTTTTTATATTCATAAGTGCAATATTTTTATAAATAATCGTACTACTACTACTAGGTACTACTACTAACGCGGCTGAAACCGCGAAGCGCAACTAGTTAAAACAGATTTAAATTCGTATCCCAAGTTATGTTAAGATGTAAATAAACCGTCACTTAATTTATTCTATTAGCGAGCAAGACAAATAAACAATAATAATTTTCATATTACGAGTGCGCAAATGTAAACGTTTAAATCACGAAACCTGTTATAGTGTGGGAAACGTTACGTAATTATCGCGACACAGCACGAATGTAACAGTAGGTTCATTACATTTCTTTTTAACAATTATGATAACTGAGAACGTATATGTAAACATTCAATTCATTCAGGTACAATAAATAGTTCGTGCGTGCAACATCAGATTATGTCTGAACTAATAAAACATACACGTTCTTTACTGGACACTAAAATTATAGCTTTTCATGCACTACATGTTAAAGCCTCATTCTGCCGGTCTATTCTATGTATAAAAGAATCATCGTGACAACTTCGTTCAATTGAGTTGTCATTAGTTATCCTAATATTGAGTATGACAGCTCATTTGACAAAAGTTTCCGCAGCGAGATTTTCACATAACGTATTAGCTGTCTGCTCCAGAAGTGCTTCTGTTACTTAAATTGCCGCCTTTGTCAGTCAATGGTGTGTAAAGTCTCGAATTAGATTCAGGTATCTGAAGTTGGACTAAACATTATTAGATACAAAGCATAGTAGCGAAACTACGAAGGAATCGGCAGAGTTATATCTATCAAGTCATGTTAGTCCATTAGTCGCATTCAGAATGTGCAGTCGATTGTGAAAATTATAAATTGAAAGTAATTGTTATTCACAGTTGGAAATTTGCCTTGAACGTTTCATGTGCAGCGAATAATGTGAAAAGATGTGGTTACAGATAGGCATTTATAGTATATTGGTGTTTTTAATCCCTAAAACTGCCGTGCCGTTACAGATAGCTACATGATTAAGTTTACTGGGAGTTGCTGAGTATAACCTGGTTTGTGCAACATAGTAAAGTATAGTTTACTGATAATTGCAGAGTATAAGTGTAATTATTATTAATTACAAATTACACAGAGCGGTAATCGTCGCCGTTAGCTCCAAGTCCTAAGCTGTAAAGGAACTTATCTGGTTTCCGAATGAACCGGTTTGTGCAACATATTACGTGTCTTGGTATTAAAGTTTTATTTTTATTTTGTGATCTCGTAGAATCAAAATAAACATCAGCACGCCTGTTTTCTTCAAAGGGTTAGGTTAGACAAAGGTACACATTTCACCAGTGATATAGTTAAGTCCCGACGCGGCGAGCCTGTTGCCCTCAAATAGTCACAAATCCAGGCTCCGGTCTGCTACTGAAAAATTTCTAATGCGAAAACCTATTAACATTCCTGATTGCTTGACCTGGGAGATAAAGGAGGCAGTGGAATCACTAGGAAGTGGTGAAGGGCGGGCGAATTGGCTGACTGTCTTTAGTAATTTTCACGTTCAAAAAATACCGATCCTCAGCCTAATATGAACAAATGCCTTTTGACTTTGATTTTTGATAGTATTCAAAATTATAAATTACTACTAACATAAAAACGCAATTATGGTCTTTGAATTAAGACCATCACAATATGTATGACGGGTTTATATGTGCGATGAGGGTCATTTAACTTAATTTTGTAGCAAACAAAAACTTATTCGTTTTGCGCCGTTGCGTTGACTTGGCATGTCCAAACACATTGTTTCTTGTTCAAACTAATTTACCAATGTATAATTTAATACATTATGTAAGAACGAGCAGGCAAGTTTCTTTGTTATGATTACTCTCATTTTTTTTAAATCGAGATGTACGTTTGCAAATGTCTTAAGAATATCAGTAACTTCCAAGAGACGGTCAGAAAATGGAGCAAATATGTAAATGTGATGGTCACGATCCGTTTATAGATTTCTAAGATTCAACTTGATAGCGAAAATTTAAAGCAGGAATGGCCATGGAAAATAACAAGTTCCGTCTTAATTTTTCAAATGATATTAATTATTTCTTAAAACTCGATTTAAATTGCATCCTTTGAATTGTTTTATTTTTCTGTCCAATATCAGCTCGAAAGGTTTTAGTGACATGGCCAAATATTGGTCATGACAGCTGTCAAAATTGCAATCACAAACTTGCAACCCACGAGTAGGATTGTATGTCAATATACTTGAAAAAAAAATACACCAGTTCACATTACTCATCGTCAGCGGTAACGACATATTATATTTCTACTCCTACATAATCATGTTTATGGCAGGAAATAAGAGTGTACTGTTACTACTATGTAGCGACAATTGTTGTGAACAAATGCTTTATGTGTATATAACACATTGACCTTCCCAACTATGTATTTGTTGGGTATGGTTAGTGTTAACACACATAAAATAATACTTTATTGCATTTCAAACGTGCTGTAAACTGCACCGTGGTTTATTCGAAATATTGGCATTTTAAGTTATACAACTCTATTCATAAACCTTGCTTTAAGTTAACTAGTGATTAGTGACGGTTTAACTATAATTTTTTGACGTTTTAAAGGCCCTTAACTTTAATCATCGTTTACTAATAAACACTATAGTGTTTAAGGGGTTTATTCATAAATGAAGATTAAAGTTAGGTGACGTGCAAACGTCAAAAATGTAGGTATGGTCAAACAGTGGATAACCACTAGTTAACTTTAAACAACGTTTACCAATGTGGGGGATTGTTATCTGTAAGAATTTTATATATCACTATATTTTATGATAATTACTAGATATTATAGGCAACCGCACACTGAACACAGCGGTTCGCGTGGAAATATATTCAAAATTATTCTCGAAAATTCTAAACGTACCTACGTACTTGATGCCACATCGTAACCATTAAAAAGTGACCAATCCCTTCATGGAAATTTAAATGCATATAATTTCATAGTAGGGCATTAAAATGTCTGGGCTTTATTTTATTCTAGAGTAACTTCGTGATTTTGCATCAACACGACACTCTGGCCACAATTTATGCACACTAACTTGGCAACCTGCAGCGCATTTTTAAACACATATCAAATGAATTGAATACAATGATAATAATATTAAAATGTCTGGTGAAATACATACCCAGACTATTCGATTGCACTTAATACAAACAGTCGGCATAGCTGTTAATAATAGCAGTGTAATACTTGATACGATATCAAGTTAACGAGTCGACGCAACTATAAATCTGCTGTGAACGTCATTCTCGTGGTGCAGCGAGCAATTTGCAGCGAATATATTGCAAACAATCATGGCACGACCAACTGACTAGGCAATGAGACAGGGGACAAACTTAGAATTTATTGCACGTTGTGTTTGTCATTTAGTAACATATGTGTGTGTCACGTCCCTTATCTTACTGAAAAGTCTGTACTGTGGCATTATTTTCATGCACATTATTTCATTTGTACAATTTTTTGATGTCATGGTGGCCTAGTGGTCAAAACATCAGCCTCTCAAGTATGAGTGTGCGGGTTCGATTCCAGGTCAGGCAAGTACCAATGTAACTTTTCTAAGTTATATGTACTTTCTAATTATATCTTGGATACCAATGAAAGATTAAAAGGTGTATTAAAAGATGATCGAAAACATCTTGAGGAAACCTGGACTTTAAGTCTGAAATCCGCAATTCGCACTGAGCAAGCGTGGTGATTACGCTCATTCCTTCTCTGTATGAGAGGAGACCAGTGCCCAGCAGTGGGACGATAAAAAAGGGTTGATGAAAATTGGATGATATATTTAAACATATGATCGAAAACATCTTGAGGAAACCTGGACTTTATAAGTCTGAAATCGCCAATCCGCATTGAGCAAGCGTGGTGATTACGCTCAATCCTTGAGCGGAGAGCTTGTATGAGAGGAGACCTGTGCCCAGCAGTGGGACTATAAAAAAGGTTGCTGATGATGATGAATTAATAATTGTCGGTTTAATGTATTTAGGTTGCAACACAATATTATTATATTCATAAATTAATAATCGCTGTGTCCAACAAGTTTCAATAGTTTATGTTCACGATACCAGTTTAAAATAGAGAGAAATATAATATTCATTAGGTATACGAGTAATATTATTTATGACTTCGTAATCAGTAAATTATAACATTTATTACATCGTGTAAGTAAAAGGGAAACTTGTTATTAATGTCGACAAGTTTTTTATAAGAGCGGTATACATCAGATATACCGTTACGTAATTAATTAAGGTTTACAAGACTTTGTTGTAATTATTATTATCTATGATCGTTATTATGGTAGAACAAAGCCACTTTCAGAGTCAAGAGTCAGACAGGGATCGCAAAGGTGGATGAAATATTACTACAAATTTCTCCGGGGGAAATTAAATACATTTATGTATGTACGTAAAACAAGAATCCGTCTATTTGGGGAGTAGTTTTGTTTACAAGTAGTAAGCAAAGAAAACCAACTAAATCGCAGACCCTATTTTTATTTTAAAACATTTAAATCATCATCAACTTTTTATCGTCCCACTGCTGGGCGCAGGTCTCCTCTGATACAGAGAAGGATTGAGCGTAATCACCACGCTTGCTCAATGCGGGTTGGCGATTTCAGACATAAAGTCCAGGTTTCCTCAAGATGTTTTCCTTTACCTTTTAATCAGTCATTGGTGTCTAAAATATACTTAGAAAGTACATATAACTTTGAACAGTTACATTGGTATTTGCCAGACCTGGAATCGAACCCGCACACTCATACTTGAGAGGCTGGTGTTTTAACCACTAGGCCACCTCGACTTGAACATTTACATGATTATAATTAATAACAATTAACATAAAGAACATCCGCAATTTACGATTTTAATAAAAATATTTAAAATAATATTAGGTATTTTGTACCATACCTAGGGCTGCCACCACAGCCATTACCTTATTAAGAAAATCCGGATATAAACTTCAAATACCCCGGACATAAAAATATGGTTTAGTATCATTATTACATTTTCTATATTTTTTTTTAAATAGACTTAGAAATATCTTTTTTCTTTTGTGAACTTAAACCTCAACAATACGAATAACGCTTTTTTGACAGCCTCCGTGGCGTAGCGGTAGCGAACGCGACCGTTGCGCAAGGAGGCGCGGGTTCGATCCCCGCACAGTGCAAATATTTGTATGCATGAATATGAATATTTGCACTGGTCTGGACGTGCCTCGGAAAGCACGTTAAGCCGTTGGTCCCGGTTGCCATACGAATACCTAGTGGCAGTCGTTACGGGTTGCTGGAGCCCTCAAAAGTCAAACAATTGGTCTAACTACTATGCTTAGATATCGGGTTGTGGAGGTCAGACGGCAGTCGGTTCACGGAAAATATCGAAGTTTAGCCAAAATCAGCAGTTAGACTGGTAAACGCGGGATTAACGCTGAGATGATGATGATGATTAATACGAATGAAAATAAGAATTAATTCTCCTATTTGGTGCAACCATGAGACATACGCCGTAAAGTTGTGTTTGAAACCGTTTCAAATGTCTGTGTTGCCTATGGGTGAATTTGTTTTTATTTTTTCTCTAATTATTTTTTTTTTGTACTATTTGATTATCACCCTTCTTGATGTATTTTTTATCCAGTATTACCTGTATTGTGTCTTTTGTTGTTGCATCAAATAAATGTGTTATCTATCTATCTAATGACGCTTGATGTATTTATTACTTGTATACTTCTTCTCTATACGAGATATATTCTGGTAACAAAATTAATTAGGAAATCTCTTCTATTTGGCACCAATAAAAATAAAATTGTAAATCAAAAGCAAATATTGTCGCGAGCTCACGTGTCGTATGTATTATTTTACATTATGTAAGTATTTGCCGCGGGCGAAATTCTAATTTCCTACCATTCAATCAAATTTGCTTTAAATTACGAGTGTCCGTTTTCACTCAGGACACTATTTAAACACATCACCCGTACGTTCTTCGGATCTCCAAACTGGGACATATAAAGAGAAACACAGAGGGATGACAGCCCTAAACATTAATGTGTAAAAATAAAAAATACATAACTGGTTAGAAAACAAATAAATGAAACTGATTCGTGTTCTAAATTCATTAGCGAGTTGAATATCCATATTAAGAAAAAGATAAATTATAAAATAAAATTAGCATTTTAATGAGGTTGAGTTGCGTTACATACGTAACGTTTTTGTTTGCTTGCTCATCTGGTAATTTAAATGAAGGAAATAATAAATTGAATACATAATTATTATGTAAATAGAAATCATCAGCTGCAGTCCAGATGATGTTTTTGTTCACTTTATCAGTTTATTAGGTTATAACTTAAGAAAAAAAAAAGACATCGAGGTCTTTTACGATTTTATTTTCAATTTTCGTAATCACAGTTGTTTTTTTTTTTTTCGAGTTATCTTTTTGTATGCACAAGTTTTTGGGTTAAATAAATGTAAGCAATCTTTCTTTTGTTTTGAGATTAGTCCTTTTCAAAACGCACCAACCATTTTCATTTTTCTTTGTTTTCCAGTTCCAAAGAGGTTCTAATTTTAAAAGCATGTAAACTTAGCATAGCCCGCATATTGTTATATTTGTAAAGCTCAAGGCACACTAGATATGCGACTGCAACAGTAGATTTGACCTTTGCGAAGGGACAATGAACGCGATAGGTGTTCGAGCGCATTGAACTACTGAACTTTGCTTACTGCCGCCGATTGCTCCATCCAACTCACGCTCCCTTCTTTAATGACATTCTCTTGTATACCTACAGTGGCAATTTAAATTTAGTTCCATATTTAAATTAACTAACTACCTAAATTAATCCTTCGAAACATAAATCGCGTATTAATGAATTCCTAAACCGCAATTCATTGGAAAATGTGACATTCGATTTTCAAAAAACAATGTTTCGAAATTGTTTTAAGTTCATTTAAATGCAAATGCATTTTTAGGAAAAAATTAAATACAATTTATATATTTACTTATAAATTATGTAGTTGTTTAGCCAAAATAAATGGCGGAGACTGCTTATAAAGCAAGCTCCAAAGTCAAGGAACATACAGACGCATGGTCTCCGAACCGGGAATGCAATGAAAATGATTGCCTTTCCAGTCGGTCGGCACGGCAACGTCGCGCGATCCTCTTATATTTAGCCCGGAGAACATAAAGCTTCGTTTACAAATTTAATTGCATCGTCGATCGCCCGCCATGAGACGCAAATAGCCGCAACTCGTCCCTGAACCTACCCGAACTTTCTCCCGCGCGCTGCAAGAGAACGCTGTGAAAATATTTGTTAGTTTGTTTTTAAGCTCTCAGACTCGCAGTGTACAACTATTCTGCTAAGTGCATTGATGCACTACAAGAAAGGGACAACGGACAACTCATGTCTTGTTTCTCCGCCAAACTACATTTTATTTTAAATTATTTTTATTGCAGTAACAATCCGTATCGGCAAGAACGCTTCAAAGTTTCATGCAAAACTGTCGCTTACATTACGTCGAGGATGGTCATCGTGGTCCGGCGAGAGCAGAACTTCCAACAGTCATTTTGAGAATTAATGGATAAATTATGCATAGTTCGCTCTGAATTGTCGCGAGTCCGCTCGACTGCGTAATGAACTTAACTGCAGTACTGGCCATACATATGTGACGCGTCGATAAAATACCACATTTCATAAACATTTTTCAATAAAATTGAAGCACAAACCAGCCGAAGAGTACAAATTGGTAACGAACCCTCGAGACGAAAGCGTCTGGCCTCGCTTCAATTGAAATAAATCGTGAAATGGGATGAAGTAGAAAACAGGACGACTTAAAACGTCAAACATGCTACACTTTAGAACTCATTAATAATTTTCGAGCAGCAAAGTGCATCTTAGGGTAGCATCGATCATTTGACTCAGACGGAATAGAACGCAGAGGGGAACTTACCGCGAAGGTATGTATGTTGACGTATAGTAGGACATTCGGTGTGTGCCCCACACGCGTACACCACACAATGCATACAATGCAGACGCAAATACATCTTCACCCGACTCCACCTTGCATAATCACCTGAATTTGCAAGTACAATGACGAGACACTGCACTTTTTAAGCTTTGCAAATGTAAAAACAGCATTGTCTGTGCTAAACCAAGTTTCGGTCGGTAAAGCTGAGCATCGAGTTCCAAAAATTCGATACAAGGTCGACCCCAATAGATGCGTGACAGAATGGAATATTAGAGATGCATGCAAAAGGGGTTCGAGTAGGTTGTGTATTTGGATGCAATTTATGCAGGCATGCGCCGTTGCGTCGATCACGCCCTAAAAACGGCGCTAACGAGCCGTGCCGACTACCAGCGTACCGCGCGCCATCGCCGCCGCCGGCATGGGAACGGAAATCACCGCCTCTTACTGGCGGGAAATCCAGACGCACTTCAGACAATTGACCACGACGACGAACAGCAGAAAAACCTTGTTTAATCCAAGAAAATTACGACGAACGCGGTTGTGTTACTGGTTGGTAACAAATTGGACCACGTACAAAGTGAATAATTTACTTTATTACTTTGGGTCGTTCGATGGTTTGAAAATGGAACACATAAAAACTGCGCCTCTGTGTTCGGGAAATTCACAATAGACGAGTGAGTAAAGAATATTAATGCATTAGAAACTTATGTTCTCTGTGAAACAATCAC
This sequence comes from Sesamia nonagrioides, assembly GCA_017933935.1. Taxonomy (NCBI): domain Eukaryota; kingdom Metazoa; phylum Arthropoda; class Insecta; order Lepidoptera; family Noctuidae; genus Sesamia; species Sesamia nonagrioides. The sequence goes on from JADWQK010000123.1 coordinate 372,841, forward strand.
TAAGTACATACACAATTCATTAAAAAAAGGTATTATTTATTCATTGCGGCGTAGCAAATCATGCGCATTTATGTAAGACCCAGCTTGAAATAACCGCAAGTCTGTCGAGAATCCATTGACTCATTAGTTTACATTAGATAAATGCAATTTAAATCTGCAACACATAAATAAAACGTACTATGAGGTTAGTTGAGTTGTATCTGTACTGCAAATAATTGCTTTATTGAGACGTCAGTGTGTTTATTTTTATTCATTTTATATTAATTTCTTTTTAAAATTCCAGAATAAATTGACCACAATTATTTTATTCTGGCGTCAGTTTCAATGGATTCTATTTTTAAATGCCATTTCATCAATGCGTAGGTACAGTCAGTCACACATTGTTCTTAAAAATATTTATTGTTTTGAAGTTAAATAGTTTTATCACGCTATTTATTTAATTTTGAGTCCATCATTTAATTTTTGGTTTTTTAAGACGCTACCATTAAATTGGATGGAGAAGTTTCAATAAAACTTGACACACACTTTAAGACGTCTACAATGTGGTGCAGTGATATCCTTTAGAGGCCTCCCCTCCTCAAGTTTGCTTCACGCCCGACTGGCGACTGACTCACAATGGTCGCGCCTCAGACGTACTATATACTGCACTTAAATGTAATTTAAATAAGTACTTAAGTACACATCAGGTTTACTTCGCTGTTTGACAAGCATTAGCCAATGTTTACCATTTACATTGCTAATTATATCGATTAGTGTCCAAAATAGGAATTTTATCGCTATACATATTTGTAAATGGGATAGTTACCTTTTCTATTTGGCCACCTGTAGTGGTATTGAAAAAATACATATTTATAAATTAATAATTAAATAGTTTTTATTATCCATTTTCATAAATGTTCTGAAATGACGAAATATAAAAGCTGAGTGCAGAATCATTTAAGTAGGTACAGTCTTATGCTTGAACTATGGGTTACCTACCAATCGAGGAATATTTTAGCACCGAAAATATGGAAAATCCCATATCATTTGCAAATATGAATGAAAATTTACGATTCGCAATACTAGCAAGGTCTTAAAGCTCATGTTTACGTCGGGCTCGGCTCAAGGCCACGACGTGATTCTAGCCAATGCTTTTTATGTACTTAACTAAAACATATCGTGATAATTTATCAAATAAATATTCATGAGATTTGTCATCGCTTTAATTATTACAATTATATTCAGGAGTACTATGAGAAATGAATGAACGTAAAGGAAGTACATATAAAATTACATTGCATTGACAATTTAATTATAACAGCGTATCAAAAGATTCTTCTAACCGTTTAAAGTTTAAAAAATACATCAGACCGCAAAAATGTCAGAAAAAATACTACACTTCATTCATAACCATAACATCACATTTATACATTTCATAAATGTTACTTCATACATAATAACTGCTTTAAAAACTTAATAACACGTTGCCGAAAACCTAAACAACTGAGCGTTTTTTACAAAAAAAAGTCACGCCCCCTCATTAATATAAAAAACCGGTATTCAGAAACCGCTTTATCGTAAAAATGTTCTCGACCAATGTAAATCTCATTTGATTTTTATAATAACAAGGACACTGGACGGTATAAACTTATTTTTTATTTATTAGATTGATAAGTAAATTAAAGTAACTAGCATCATTTTTGTATCTCAAGATAATAAAGTTTGCAACATATAAAAATATCGTTACTCACGTGTCCTTGGTTTTAAAATTAGAACAAAAATATAAAGACAATCTTTTAAATTAAACCCTAAAGACCGCCCATTGTGTCACTCTTTGTAAAATCTTTATATTTACGTTCTGTTATCTATATTATGGTGTACATACTTAAGACGCTGTGAATAGCAAACTTTTAGGTATTTGAGGGGGTGAAGCAGACGAAGTGGGACACGACTAGCCCCGCCCACTGCGGGACGCGGGGCGCTCCGCGCGAGTACATCGATGCGTGAGGTGAGGCGTCGTGCATCGAGAAATACGCACGTTCTATTAAATCTATACCAACCATTCTCTTCCATCTACATTTAGAAGCGTAATTTCACAACCCAACCGCGACGTATGGTTGGCTCTGTTCGTTACAGTCCCGGTTCGCATTAGACGAGCAGCAGGTTCGAATCCCACATCCGTTCACTTTACCTTGCGATTTTCGAAAATGTGTATTTTATACATATTTTCATTTTTTATTATTACTTTTGTTTTCTTTTTTATTTTTATAATGCGTTTTGTCCGTTCTGCTTAAATTTTTTGTGTTATGTCCTTTTTTCATGAAACTGTTAGAAATATATCATTTCTAGAAATTACTCTTTATAAACAGCTGTTTAGAGTAACTGTTAAAAAAAATGCATTATCGGATATTTAAAAAAATAAAAGATTTTTTCTTCAAAACTGCAACTCTTATCGAAGTCGGGTTTGTACGAGTGCTTACAATAACACAACACAAAAAGATTGAAATAGATGGAGGCACTTGGAGGAGGCCTATACTGAATAATGCAACAAAATGAAATCTAAATTTACTGTTTTGAACTATTATCAAATCAACTGTTATTTTTATTGTTTTTCTTTTCTATTCCATCTACATTTAGAAGGGTTATTTCACAACACAAACCCGAAGCATGGTTGGCTCTGTTCGTCACAGTCCCGGTTCGCATTAGACGAGCACCAGGATCGAATCCGACTTTACCTTGCGATTTTCGAAAATGTGTATTTTATACATATTTTCATTTTTTATTATTTTTTTTGTTTTCTTTTTTATTTTTATAATGCGCTTTGTCCGTTCTGCTTAATTTTTTTGTGTTATGTCCTTTTTTCATGAAACTGTCAGAAATATATCATTTCTAGAAATTACTATTTATAAACAGCTGTTTAGAGTAACTGTTAAAAAAATGCATTTTCGGATATTTAAAAAAATAAAAGATTTCTTCTTCAAAACTGCAACTCTTATCGAAATCGGGTTTGTACGAGTGAAATATTATAATACAAATTAACTGTTATTTTTATTGTTTTTCTTTTTTTAAATTATATTATGAACTAAGAAATTCATGGTTAAATAAAGGCTTATTATTATTATTTATTATTAATTTCTAGAAATTTGTAGAAAGAAAATTATAACGAATTGATTTTAAATATTAGTTTGCATTATAATTGTTACAAAAAGAATATATTTAAAAAGATGGAACAATTACTACAAAAAATACAGAAAATCGGATAAATTAATAATAATTAAAAAAAAAAACAATTGCAAATAAGAAATCCAACAAAAAGCATACAACGTAAAGCTGGGGTTTGAACCCGAACACATACAGGTGAAGAAAAATGTGCCGGGAAAAAGTAAAAAGAATAATTACAGAAAAAAATCAAATAAAATATCGGCAAAAATACAACAGTAAATTAAAAAGCATTTATTTCAATTAAAATCTACAAAAAGCATATAATGTAAACCTGGGGTTTGAACCCGGGCAAAAACGAAATATGATTATTCATCAACAAACAGACACGTAAATATAATTATTTTCTGTGCGGGGTAAAGCAAAAAGTGACATAGGTCCGACAAGCACAGCGCCTCAGCGGTCACTGTCGCTAAGCATAGAAGTGAAAGAGAAGGCAATGGACGCCGCGATGGAGTGACGTTTCGTTCACGTTATTTATCATTAAATACATTATTTATTTTAGAATATCTTAGTTAAATCGATAAACAAAAACAATGGTTTCATTTACTATTATATTTTACATCGCTCTTCTCAATTTTATCAAGATTTGATGATTAATAATACAGTTACAACTGTTATAAATTCAATTTTAGGGGTTACTTTAGGATTTTTTTCTATCGAGAAAATTAATTCAAAACGTGTTTTGAAAACAATGGTTTCCTGCTACATATAATCAAGATTAACATATAAATTTTTGGCTGCTCTGAAATGTATACATTTGGCTAAAAAATTGTTTTAAGAAGCCTATTTTTACTGAACACAGCGCCTTAATAAAGAGTATTCTATTCTAAAGGTTACTTTTTATATTACATATTTTGTATTATTCTTTTTTGTAATTATAAGTGGCCAGCACAGCTGGTCTTACCGTCAATGTTCACTATAATTATAATTTTTAACAGTAGTAATTAATTCCAAAAATTATAGCGTCTACTAAACACAATAATTGTACGTATGAATATACTGCCGAAAAAGATTTTCATATGTAGGTATTTAATATTTTTTGCATTCTTTTTTGTTTTTTTTTTTTTCTATATTATGTTTAGTTATGTATGACTCAGAATCAACTACGTAGCTGCTCTCGTTTAGTAAGGTACATAATATTACTCTTTTTTGTGAGCTTAAAAACTGAGTTGTATCCTCTCAATTGACAAAAAAGGTTTTTGTACTCAAATGCCCGAGATTATTATCTCTGGCATTTTTTTTTATGACTCCATTGTTTTTACTACGGAAGCAATTTGTTTAATTTTTTTGACTACCAATCTTATGTAACTTGGTTGCACAAATGCTGAAACGGAAAACGTAGAACCATAGCCGCATAACCAGTTACGGGTCGCTAACCTAGGCAACAAGCAACTTTAAGGAAGTATTTAACCCTAAATTGTTTGGAATGCAAAGTAAGCATTGCTCTCCGCTGCCGCGAGAAATCGCGGTACAGCGAACTGAGCTTCGGCGGGACCAGTGTTGAGCACGCCACAATAGCGGAGATAAGTCCCCTCTTTGAGGAGTGGCTAAAGAGGCGCCATGGCGCCCTCACCTTTCGCCGGTAAAGACCAGGCCCAGGTCGACGGCGCGTTGAGTTCCACGTGCGCCTCAAAGAGATGTCAGCACATCGCGACGAGATCCACGAAGACCAATGCCTGCCAGGACCGCGGGTGTTTGTATGAGATACTGTCTCCTCTTCTAGCGCGCAGGCAAGTAAAGGAATACGGGTGGGCTAAAGCCCACTACTGGACTAAAGTCAGGCCTAAATGGGAGAGGACATTTCATGATTTCCCCACCCAAAAAAAGGCATTGTTAGTTTTAAATTACCAATAATTCTAGACGACTAAATACTGTGTAGGTATTCAAAACGACAGCTGTAATTCTTACTCAATAAATTCACGTAAGTACATATGTGTACAGTGTGTCTTAAGCATGTGTACACAACACAATATTATGCGACGCACCTCAGACGGACACGGAATGCAAATGGCTTTATTTTAAACAGGTAATTTCCTTCAGTTTTATATAGCAACAGGAATACGACGTATGTCATACACAGTGATTTTTACATAGTTGCTCACATCTTAGTGATATTCTGGCTGGGGTATTTTGTAAAGTAACTAGGTTATTTACTTTAGTGGCAAGCTGTTATTTATTTATTTTATTATTTATACACACAATAAAATACACAAGGATAAGACAAAATTATGATCTGAGTACAAAGGTGTTCATGTCAGTTATGTAGAAAATTAAAAGTTTTTACTGAAATGCTAATAAAATGTAACTTTTTTTTTCTTCCATAAAACACAAAATGTATTCGGTTTTTAAATTTACCGCCAAATAACCCGCATAAGAAAGGTATTTTAAAGACTTCATTTAAAATCGATGTGTCTATACATATAAAGACTGGAGACATAATAGACTGTAAGTATTTGTGCGTTAGTTACATTATTGACAACAAAACGATGCGCCGGTGCATACTAACTGCTTCATTTGTTCTGTTTGGAATCGATTTGAGAAGTCCTATAGGTAGTTGGTGCCTCGCCTAATGACGTAAAATTTATTACGACGGTTTATCAGTTAGTGAGATTTACATTTATTTTATTGTTTATTAAATTAATGAAAGTTCTGATGTAATCGGTAAAAACGGAAAATTAAAAGTTATTTCTTTGCTGGTTTTTATTTTATTAAATTACTAGCGGCCGCCAGCGACTTCGTTCGCGTGGAGTTAGTTATGCTCCGCTCCTATTCGTCGCAGCGTGATGTTAGCCTAAAGCCTTCCTGGATTAATGGGCTATCCAATGCAAAAAGAATTTTTCAAATCGACCAGTAGTTCCTGAGATTAGCGCGTTCAAACAAACTCTTCAGCTTTATACATATAATATATTAGTAAAGATTTTATTTGTTAGGTATCTACATCGGGTATTAAAATCACTTGAAATAGAATTTCAGCACCCTAATTGCGTAACACACTATTACAATTTAATTTGAATCATTTTGAAGCATATTGCTGATGCATTGCTTCGTACATACAATTAGGGTTGTAACGGAGGCTTGTTAGCGGAGGCGGAGGCGGATGCGGAGGCGACGAGTCTCACCTCCGCGGATGCGGAGGTTAACGGAGGCGGAGGTGAAAGTACATATAGAAAAAAAATAAATTTATGGTTAATTAAAACAAAATGTTTATTTTAAATACGTACATTAATAGTAGTATACTTGGAAAAAAAAATATTACCTCCTTGTAATGAAAATTAAGGAGAAAAAAATCGTGTCTGCCGCATTCCCGCCTCGCACTAGTTGATTCTTGACCATTTCGCGCTCAAACGCGGCCGGACGGTTGTCGAGCGTCGCAGCTTGCGCGTTATTTATTTTATAAATACGTAAATAAACCTCCGTTATAACTCCGCATAAAATTGTGCGGAGGCGGAGGCGGAAGCGAAGATACGATTTCTTGCGGAACTTCCGCAGTAACGGAGGCGGAGGCGAAGCTCCGTTACAACCCTACATACAATATGTAAAGAAAACCCTGTCCGATCCGTGAAGGTATTGTTAGGAATCGATAACTGATTATACTAATGCCGACAAAGCCAGACTAAAGTTAAAAAAAAAAAAAATATTATTTTGCAAAAAGAGGTAACTTAATACATGTGCGGTAGAACACCCTTCCGCGGGCGATGGGGGGCAGGGCATGCGACGGGTGGTCGAATCGCATAAGCGTACCGTCAAAATGATGTTGTCACTTTTTAAAAATGACCAAATTTCGGGGAAGTTGGAATTAATTCGCGGGAAAAAAGATTATTTTAAAATCCATTAGTATTGTTATTATGATGATTACGTAAAATTTTATATTATATTTGGTCATGTGTTTACCTAACCTTTATTATCCTTATGGGTCGGACAGGGTTTTCTTTACATATTTTATATTCCAAAAAGTGTCTGCTCAACAACGTAAATTAAATAATGCTATGAATGTTATTCAGTCGTTTGACAATTTCTAAAAAAAAAAAAAAAAAAAAAAAAAATACCCAATTTAATAAATACCTTCGTAAATTGACTTTTTAACGGTGCGTGTAATGAAACGTAAAATCACCGAGGTCATTACGACCAGCTTTATTGGGTCAAGTTAAAATAATGAATGAATAAAGAGTGCTAAGATTATTTGTTGGATGCGCCGGAGTTCGCCCACGATTTAATAAAGGAAATAATTAATAAACCCACGATCACCTACACTCGACTATTATATCGAAGCATCACATGTTTTGATGCGCACGCGATTTAAATGTGAGAAAAAATGATGATACTTTTTGGTATATCTGACTATTAAATCAATAAATAAACTACCCGATTATTTCTTGGTTAAATTACCCAAGTACTTTAGAAAAGTTCATCACTTACTTCCTGACCAGATTAACTGCATTTGTATTAAAACTATTGATTCAGTTTAATATTTTATATTCCTTAATTCCTTCCTTTTCGTTGAATCTAAAAATAAAATCGTAAAGTGAAGAGTTGTGCAGAAATTGCAGTGTCCAATTTAATTCACATTCAAGTAATCAAAATGTTCAATTTGGTGGGTAAAACATTAAATGAATTTATCCGTTGGATGGTTCTGTAATCTGTATACGTAACCATAATAAGAAAAACAAAGCCACCTTTTTGTATGGTACTAGCTTTCCGCCCGCGGCTTCGCCCGCTTTGAATTCGGTTATATCGCGCTTTTTAGATTTCCCTCGGGAATATCAAATTTTGCAATAAAAGGTAGCCTATGTCCTTTATCAGGGTCTAAAGATTGTCTGTGCCAAATTTCATCAAAATCGGTTTTATAATATTAGTATGGATTAAAAACCTAGTTAGAAAAACTACAATACATGGTTTAATAAAAGTTTCACAATAAATAAATATTGCATCGTTGTTTTTTTTTCTATTTTGGTAGTAAAATAACAGACTTGTATTATGTAAAAATGTTAAGTCCTAGAATTCATATCAGTGATATGGTATTTATATCAACAGATAACACAAGATAAGAATGATAAAATTTACCACAATGACACTCAGGTATCACTTTTATCAATGCATAATCTCTCAGCGTGGAAAAGATTTTAATAAAACCTTATTTTTATTATTTAACAAAATACTTACCCGAACAAAATTGACCGCTTACTATTTCGAGACAACCCCATGCCCATGCAATGCTATTAACGTGGCCATTGGCCGGCCATGGTATTTGTTTTAAATTACAAATAAGTAGGTATTAATATAATATTAGTTTTTGCTAAGCACATATTTTGTGGTGTAAAATAAACGTATTATTGTTTAAATAAAATATCTCTAATATATACCCGACAAGTGATGTTTTCCCAATAAAGTTATTTAAAAAAACAATTTCTATAAAAAAATATAAAATATAAATATTCTAGATAGGTATTATAGAGGAGTTTAGTTACAAAATCTGTGATATACTGTTTACGTAGAATTACGAAGTTCTAATCATCTAAACACTGATATTAAGTAACACGAGATAATGTTGTTCATTCATCCATGTGTTCTTCTATTTATAGACTACTTAATACTTACAGCGAGTAAGGATAATGACGACGTTATATAACTAGGTACTAGATAATGGTTAAAACAATTATGTGTGCTCGCAACATAGAAACATTTTTGTATGCGACTGTACTTTAATTTGGAATGGAATTTTGAATTACGAACAGAAATACAGTGTTTTTATTATTGCATAACATTATCTAAAGTCATCGATATTACACTAAAAATAGTTTTGATAATAGGTACATATTTAATAGTTTTATCAGAAATAATAAACATTTTGCGAACTTGTAAATTATGTTACTCGTAACTATGTTTTAAAATAACGCCTGTTATAAGCCCCGCACGATGATATTGCGATGGAACCTTGTCACAATAACAGCGTTGTGACGTCATCTGTCACACAAAAGGACAGCTAGCAAAAGAATGTTAAATGCAAAATTAATATTAGGGTTAAGGGTTTATTTGTATTTTATAATTTTATTACACTCTTTATAAAGAGTGTATGTATAATAAAATTCATATTAATTTTGCATTTAACATTCTTTCGTAGGTATACCTACTCACCCATATTCTGACAAATAAACTTTCATTATTAAAAATTTCATGGAAATAATTTTTGTAGACGTAAGAAAAATATACTTATTCGTATATCTTTCTTACATGTATACTATTTTTTTCTAACTACATTTCTGTTAATTTGCGAGCGGGAATTGAACCAGAGTCCACTGTGTAGTAGTCATGTTTTAATTACTACCTACATCTATCAGCTTATAAATAAAACCAGGATAATATGTAAAAAAATGTATATAGTCTTCCGAATCAGAACTGCTTTCTGTGTCTGTCGTTTCCGATTCACTGTCGTCGCCGTATTTATGACAAATAACTCGTCAGTTATTCGATCTTTATTCCAATATTCCTCTTCAATCCGTTTAACATGATCGACTTCCTTTCGCCAGTCATCTGGAGTTATTGACGCCAACGCCTCTAACGTCAGAGCTTCAATGCGACTTTCCAACTGCTCCACATTCTTTTCTGACACCCTCATCGTTACCAGGTTCCAGATGTACTCAATGGGGTTGAGGTCGCAGTTGTAAGGTGGTAATCTAACGACTTCATGGCCATTGCCAGCTAATAAATTGTCAATTTTATAATTTTTCGGCGGTGTGTGCCGTTTAATTAATGCCGTTTATGAAAGTCGATGTTGTGAGCTTGTAGCCACTCAATAATCAACTGTTTTTTATTGTTCATACTTGGTGGCCTATTCTCATCCCTACTGTGATAAGGGGCGTTGTCCATCACAATTTTGGAGTTGCGTGGTATGTTGGGTACTATTTTTTCTGTAAGCCACTTGGTGAAATTCTCAGCATTCATTTGATCATAGTAATCCCCCGTTTTGGTGTCTGCTTTAAACATTAAAAGGGCATTGTCAACAAAACCGCTTTGACTTCCCGCGTGAACTATTATCCATCGGCGGCCGGGGCTGTCGTTCCGTCTCACTCCATCGGTTGTTGTTTGCCAACATTTTTCTACCGTGTAGTGTGCGTGTATCCACGTTTCGTCGAGATAAATAACGGGTCTTTTGTTATTACCAAGCGAGTCATTTTCTTTCATACGTCGAAAATATTTAGCCCTCCACGCTTGAATTTGGGGTCTTTGAATTAGGGCCAGTCTTTTTTGGTAGCATCGTTTAAATTGGTAGCCTAAATCACATTTAATTATTTTTCTTAATGTAGTTTCACTACCAGTATAATTAAGGTCTACTTTTGAAGCCGCCAAGATTTTGCGCATTGTGGGTATTTCTCTCCTCACCGTACACATTGAATCTATAATATTTCTTAAAGCTGTTAAGGAAAACCCGTCGAAATATTTCTTCTTTTGTCTTTTTCCTTTAGTAGGAGTTCTCATTTTGCTGCCACTGGCTGTTGCTGACTCATGCTCTCGTCTCAATTTCGTCACAGTATTTTTTGCAACGCCTGTGGCACATGCCACACACTGCGCGACTTTGATAGAATTTTGCAACATATTTTTAATAACTGTAAGCAGTTGCTTCGGTATTAAAATGTCCGAAGCACTTTTTAAAGCACGGTTTATACTTTCAAGAACTAACTTACAATCCTCTTTCTCTTTAACAAAATAATTGTCCACTTAAATTATAATTTCACGAGCAAGACTATTAATTAATTTCTTACTCATTTTAACGAGTAACAGCTAACAAAACTAAACAACAAAACTCAAGAACAACAATAAAACAGGATAACAAAAACAAAAAGCTAACAAAAATATTCGATGTGCGTAAGTGGGTAAGCGCGGACTGAACTTGCGAACGGTACCGACGGTGCGAGTTCGACTACGTCACCAAGATGGCCGCCAATCGCAATATCATCGTGCGGGGCTTATACGTGTTTTTTTGCTGCGATAAGCGTTGCAACAGTGTAATAACTAGCACCGTCAGGTGTTTCCTTTTTTAGCGAAGACAACAAGGGAACAACAATTTGGGGAAGGGACAGCTGCCGTAATTTCGGGAAAAACGCACTTTTGCCAGGAAACGGAAACCAGCTGTGCAGCAAACCGCGGTTAATGTATTAAGCCGACGAAATTGCATTTTTAAGGCTCCACCAATTTGGGCTCGAATTAAAACTCGACGTTATTTGCAAAAAATACTGTTGTGAAAGTTGAAAGCTCACTTTAGACAATTGTTGTTCGCTAATATGGCAATTAAAAAACTTCGCAAAGAGATTTTATATGTTGGCTTAAATATCTAGTAACCGAGCCAGAAACATAGATAAGAAAGAAAAAAAGAATGATACGTTCTAAATTCAAACTCGTTTTAGTTAATTGTGACCTTAATTTAAAAAGGATTAACAGTAAGACTTTTTTAAGTTTCGACTATTGTTATATTACACGACGGAGTTTTTGTGCATTACTCACATATAAAAAACTGTGCAAGGTTGCTTAATAACAATACAACACAAAATATATCAATCATGGGGATCAGGAAGTGAATGAATGATTTATATTATACCTTTTAAGATAACATCTTAATCAAATATAATAATGTTTGTTTACTATTATAGATATTTTATCAATGACTTTCGATATGAGATATCTATTTCGCGTTTAAGACAATTCGACATGTAAAAAATACCTTCAAGGTTTCTGGAAATACCCATTTTTTTAAAGTTTTATGCATACAGGTAAGTAAACAAGCAAAGATTTTATAAAATAACAACGAGACTAAATACCTTGGCATTTCATTCAGTTTTCAAGCTTACCTAATTGGCTTACCTAATATTTGTGCGCCTTCGAAGGTAACACAGCACATTTTCTTACCTTTTAAATAATACCATCACCAATATACATTACACCTATATGTAGCAATAAATAAATTTGAATTTAAATTTCCTGCTACTTATACACAAGCATAAACAGGTGCTAAACTTATAAAATTGGTAATAATTCTACGATTTATCTGTACAAACTTACCATTCAAAGTTGAGCTCGATGGTAAGAATTTCTTTATCACCATGAAGTTACAAGGTAAACCAAACATAGGTAGGTGCATGGAGTGCAACTTGCATCTTATCTAAACTCAATAGCGGGGCGTAGGGCCGCGCCGGCCGGTTTCCGCGCTGCGTTCAACCGCCTTCACCGGCACAACCAGTTCTTCGCCAATTACATGGGCTTCTATTCGATTCGATATAAACAACCGAGAAGAAATGCATTCAATACACACACAACGATGTAGTAACCAACCTACACAAATAAATTGAATGCACTCGGGAATCCGTAGGCTTATTTGAAGTGCTTATAATTTGTAAAGCCATGGCATTATGATGTTTGTATAACATGTAGGAAACTACTTATTAAGATTCTCTCGTGTAAAGTTTTTACCAACTTACCTTTATACAGGTATGAACTCAAGTTGTTTGTGCCTGACTGCAGATATTTCGCAATCGTTGTAATGTTTATAAACATTTAAATAGTTAACCAATAGGAAAGTTATTTAAAAAAAAAACAACGTGATGAAAACTTACCTAATCCTGTCGGAAATAATTTCTGGTTTGGATATCTTCTTAACGGGTGTGATGCCGTGCGTCGGTGCGTGAGTGGGACTAGCTGAGGGCTCGGATGGGGCCGAAGGCGGCGAGCAGGAACCAGAGCTGGACAGGCTGAAGGCGCGCGAACGGCTATCCGGAACCGACGGCATGCGTCCTGACCGTGTGCGCCGGCGACGCTTCTTCTCCTCCTCAGCGCGGATCGCAGCACCCGGAGGCGCCCAGTCCAGATCTTTCTTCAAATGCCCTCTCCCACAACGGCAGCCGCAAGCCTTGAACGCCAGATCGTACCCTTTCTTAGTCCATAAATTCTGATGCCTCTGGCGTTCAGACCAGGAGCGAGCTCGACCGCAGGATTTGAGATAAGCGAGAACTCCTCCTTCCCATTGCTCGAAGCACTCTCGGTGCATGTACCGGCCGGCAGCGCACGTGTCGTTGTTGCATAGTACGCGCACAGCATCTTCGATGCGCACGGGTTCCCGGGGGCGCAGGCACTCGCCGGGCACGCAGCACCCGCGAGCCTCCTCCGCTTCACGCTCGCCGGTGGCGCCTTGCCGTCGCGGGGCCATGCCAACGAAATCGAACGTGCCGCGCGGAAGTAGTGGAGCGCGTCACACGAGACACATGCTTGCCGAAGCGCGCGCGGCCGACTAATAACCGCGAGTGAACGAAAGCGAAATTTCAAGAGCGCAGCGCGTCGCCGCGCCGCCGCGCCACCCGCCTGCACGCGGGGCTGACCTTGCGCCGCGGAGGGACGCGCGGTGCAGCGAGGGGCGGGCCGATGCGACGCGGAGGTGGGGAGAAAGTGCCCAGCGAATTTTCACTTTCGCGCGGTAGCGGGAAGCGGGCGCGGGAGCGGGTGTCGCATCCTCTTGGCCATCGGTGTTGCTGTTGCCAAGCCAATGCAGGAGATCCATCCTCCCGTCGGAGCTGTTTGTTGACATGGCTGTTGTGTAAAATGTTAGATCTATGTATTACATTACAACACTCAAGTCATGAAGTTACTTAACAACATACTTTATCTAGGATATATATATTACATTCTTTATTTAAAAAAAAAGAATGGATATAATCTTAAAATATAAAATTAAACTTGTAGCAATATTAAAATTGTATTTAATAGTTAAAATGAAGTATATGAACGTACTTGCAACACATTGGTAATCAATAATAGGTAAGTAGAGCATTGATGACCTAGTGGAATCGCCCGCGACTTATGTACAGGTTGTAGGTTCGAACCCCATCAAACGCTTTACTTTCTTTAAATTATTTCTTCACCACTGCTCTCAAAACGGTGAACGATTTCTTTCACATGGTGAGAAAACCGGCTTGTCCTAGAGGCAAAACTTCGAAGACAGATGGCACTTGTCTTCGAAGTGTTGCCTCTAGGACAACCAATGTACTGTAGATGTAGGTGGTAGATTATGGCCCATTCCCTCTCACCGAGAGGAGGCCTGTGGCCCAGGAGTAGGATCATTATAAGCTGATTGTGTTCTGTTAATAAGAATAATACACTTAGCAACAATATGTTATCCTTACTAATCAAAGAATTTGCCCGTAACTTCCCGAGATAAAGGTTTGCAAGCAGTTTGGTTTGGTTTGTTAAGCATTACGGCATGCAATGACTGGTAACGCTTCACCTCTCAGGCCACCTTCCTTTTAAGGGCTTCTTCTGCTGCTGACAATGGAGAGACGATGCGACTAAGGTGGCTGGCGGCAACAGTGCTGACGAAAGTTTTGTCCCATAGACATTTCCGTTCCTCCAGGGTCAGCCCCTCCGTCCGTCCTGCTCCGGTGCGAAGGCGCCAGCGCAGTGGAACATCTGCTGACAAAAATACTCCCTGCGCAATGTTAGTGGTGACATGGGAACCTCCCTGAGCAAAGACAACAACTCAAAGTGAGTGAAAGGGCCATAGGCCTCCAGAATGGAGACGCCGGAATGCCGACAGGCGAACTTTAAAACCCCGTTACGAATATCAGTTGCGCCCATAGGCGAACCCCGGGGGGCAGGGAAGAGCAGCTGCCCCAGTCTGGAAATCTCGCAGAACATGTATGACTTCCCCTAATTACTAAATGAAGACTTATCTCTAACTTTTAAATAAACCACGCAGTAGACACTGCGACACACCCGCTTGCGGTCACTCTAAAAATTTGCCTTGCCCCCACTTGGCCTGTCTTGCCCAAGGCCTGACTTGCCACCCCCTAGGCCCTGCTAAGCTGGGTATCGGGAATATCAGGATAAAAATATCCTATGGAGGATTCCTGGTTATAAACTACTAGCTGCGCCACGCGGTTTCATTGCTTTTTTTAATATGTCCGCTCCTATTGGTCGCAGCGTGATGTTATATAGCTTAAAGCCTTCCTAGATTAATGGGCTTATCCAACGCAAAAAGAATTTTTCAAATCGGGCCAGTAGTTTCTGAGATTAGCGCGTTCAAACAAACAATCAAATCAAACTCTTCAGCTTTATACATTATACTAGCGGCCGCCAGCGACTTCGTTCACGTGGAGTTAGTTATGCTCAGCTCCTATTGGTCGCAGCGTGATGTTTTGTACCAGCCTTCCTGGATTAATGGGCTATCCAACGCAAAAAGAATTTTTCATATCGACCAGTAGTTCCCGAGATTAGCGTGAACAAACAAACATACAAACAAACTCTTCAGCTTTTTATATTAGTATAGATTAGTATACTAGATCTGTGAGCCAAATTTTATCCAAATCCGTGTAGTAGTTATTAGTTACATCCTCACAAACTTTCGTATTTATAATATTAAGTAGTAGAATGGTGAAACGCAGTGATTTTGCATCCATTTATGTTTAGATAGCAGGTCAAACTGCTCGAAACTGTTAAATATTCCCAATCATCCTTGAGCCTTAAAGCTTTAAAGATAAAGTTGAAAATCTAATAAAGAAATCTGACAGATTATAGTAGCTTGATGTGCTGTCGTCTGTACCTACCTATGTATTTATCCATTTGTTTTATTATGGTGATATTATGGCTTCCTTATCGCATTCTCAGTACCTACATTACATCAGAGTTCACTCAAGTCTAATATAAACCACATTGAAGAGTTGTTTACTTAAATAACTATCCGTATTATAAACATTAATAAGTACAGATGACAGCACGTCAAGCTACCACAATTTGTCAAATTTCTTTGTTTGATCTTCAACTTTATAGCTAAAGCATTAAGGCTCAAAGTCTAGTGGGAATATTTTACAATTTCGGGTAGCTTGACCTGCTGTCGCACTTCATATACGTACTTGATGATCTTATTTATAATAATAGACCTACGTCTACCTAACTACAGTGCGCCAGTGTTCAGATAACTTACATTCCATCACTATATAGATCTGTTATCTACTTTAGAGTAATGATCTCTAAGTCGATTTTTGATTGACCATTTTTGACAAAAAGGTCCTATTAAGTTTTTGAAGACAATGAAATTTGAACTTTGTTACTATGACATTCAGTCTATTGTCCCGTCAATGAAAAATGTTTTACAATTCTCAATATAAATACTAAATTATAATACAAAGGTCAATCATTTCCACTTTTCCAGAATTACCATAGAGTATGTACAAAAACTATCTGCTAAAATATAAAAATCGTAAACATGGTTGAACAAAAAAATAATTTGTAAATAAACGCTCATTGTTATCACCCTAACTCGGTGTTATTATAAATATTCTATAGAATCTAAAAAACTAAGCCCTCAAAGAATCAGAAACCGTGAATCGAAGTGACTATTCTTGAAGCGCGCACGTGTTTAACAGGGGACGCGTATGAAAGAACCATAGGGACAAAATCTCCTTGTTCCACCAAACCGGTCCAAGGCTGAGGGCCCGAGTACCTCAGAGGGAAGAAAGAAACTAGTGGCGTAACGTGTGACCCAATTTTATTCCAACTATATTCCTTTGAACCAGGTGATAGGTGCATTTCACTTGGAGGGGAACTCGCCGGAACACGTGTATCCGAACACCGGCCGAATTATGACCTTACAAACATACATTTCCGTTGCTATAACATTACTTAATCGGGAATAGAAACCTTATCTCCACTAAATAAGGACTGTAAACATTGGTCTTATAAGAATTAATGTAATGGCAAAGGATCTGCGTCGCAAACAAACGAGTTTCAGCAATATTATTACGAAGCTTTTGTCTGTAAAGACCGCCATCTGTGTGACCTCTGAATAGCCATTCAATATTATTTATTCATAAATAAGTACGTAAATAAGGATAAGTACCGTGCATCTGGCTTTTCATACTCTGAATGGACGGTATCTGGTATCTACATACTTGCATGCATTCTAATTAAGAACCACATACTACAATATTTTACCAGAAAAATGCCAGATAAAAAACCAATATTGAAATTCTTTTACCTATAGGTGGACATTTTCTGCATCTAAAATTACTTATTAGCAAAATAAAAATATTATTTCAATTTTGGAAAGTAAAAATGTTATTTCAATGTTGGAAAGTCGTGCAGGGTGCTTCATAAAAATTCAAATAGCGAACACCGTGGTGTTTGCACATGTAAATAATGAATGTTACCATAACATTAATTTTGAATTAACAAAGAAATGATTGCTGACATTAATAAACGTATTTCTATAGGAAACTACAATAAAATAATGTAGGTACGACGTGATTAAATTCATACATAATGTTGATATGGTTGTAATAAATATTGACCTTTACTCCACAAATGTGTTTGTGTTATGGATGCATACAAAGTTCAAATGCATAGTACCTAATACCTAAGTAGGTGTAAAAGTGACAGTTGAATTTTATATAGAACCCCTATTTCCTTTCGTGCGGTCAGGCGAAGTGCAGTGGAACATAAAAAATACGTGGGTATGTTGGTCAAGTACCTACATACATCGTTGTTTTAGGGAGCTGGGTTCCGTACAAATATTTTCCTTACTGAGAACTTTCTACCTATAAATATATGTTTTAAAAGGGAATCGCCAAATTAGTTTTTTTTATCAACTAGGGTTCGTCTGCAATCCCGCCTTATGCAATGCAGTGATGAAAATATATTATGAAGCAGTGATGCAATCGTTGATGGTTCAGCGCACTATTTTATTAAGAGTCTATTAATTCTAGCCTTGAAAACACTTAAATACTAACCGGACCAGCAGGGTATTTGCGTAACATACTATCACTAGCAATGGGTATCATTTTGACAGTTCAACAACATTCATACCGTTATTTACGTAGTTGAGGAGACATATTTTTCGAACATATGAAGCAATGTATTAGCAGTTTGCTTCGAAATGATTTCAACCGATATTAATAGTGTGTTACGTGATTAGGGTGCTGGAATGGGGTAATTCTATCTATATAATAAACTAGCTTTCCGCCCGCGGCTTCGCCCGCGTGGAGTTCGGTTATATCGCGCTATTTAGATTTCCCTCAAGAACATCAAATTTTTCCGGGATAAAAGGTAGCCTATGGTGTTTCTCAGGGTCTAAAGATTGTCTGTGCCAAATTTCATCAAAATCGGTTGAGAGGTTTAAGCGGGAAAGCGTAACAGACAGACAGACAGACAGAGTTACTTTCGCATTTATAATATTACTAGCTTTCCGCTCGCGGCTTCGCCCGCGTGGAGTTCGGTTATATCGCGCTTTTTAGATTTCCCTCGGGAACATCAAATTTTTCCGGGATAAAAGGTAGCCTATGTTCTTTCTCAGGGTCTAAAGGTCTGTGCCAAATTTCATCAAAATCGGTTGAGAGGTTTAAGCGGGAAAGCGTAACAGACAGACAGACAGACAGACAGAGTTACTTTCGCATTTATAATATTAGTATGGATGTCTAATCTTGAACTGAATATAGTGATTTAGGAAAGGGAGCTAGGATTAGCTAGCTACTAGCTAGTTTTCTGTCTGAACTAAAGACTGAACTGAAGGGCAGGTACAGACGACAGCACATCAAGCTACTTCAATCTGTAAGATTTCTTTATTAAATTTTCAAGTTTATCTCTGAAGTATTAAAGCTCAAGGTTGATTGGGAATATTTGACAGTTTCGGTTAGCTTGACCTGCTGACGTCTACACAGAAGTATCTCACCCTGTTGCTAGTTCAGAACTACATAGTTTCAAAAAGCTTTTTACGGACCTGCTGCGGAGTAATTAGGGACGTATTATAAATCTGAATCGGTTTCATTTTGACAGTTCAATACCATTCATTGCGTTATTTAGGTGTCGAGCAGACAAATGTTTCGAACTAAAGAAGCAATCGTTTAGAAATATGCTTCAAAATGAACAGAAATGAAAAATGAGATTTCGATTAATACTCAATATGGTGCAGCTCCGGTTAGGTGGGTACTCTGTTTATGATCCATTTTTATAAATTTTCTTCAGGGTGACCTTTGCATCTACAACATTCGTCTTATTTTTTATTTTTGGCAGGTGTGGCGTAGCTTAGTGATGTTGATTAAGATTATTTTGGCGACACCTGCTTATATTTTGAGTATTGGAGGACCGGAAAAGAAAACCGGTTTCAAGCACATTGTCAAACAATTGCTTGGAGTATTGGAAACATGAAATGGAGATTTTAAAATCACGAGAAATAATATTGCCATTACCTTAACAGGCCTCCACAAAGTAAGTGCCTGAAGATGAACGGCGTCAAACAAGGCCGACCTGGGCCGTACTGGGAGCTCTGATTCGAGTGATGTGAGTAAAGAGTTTCTGGAAGGACTTAGGGGAAGCCATTGCCCAGCTACGCATAGGTACAGAATAGGCTAATCTTCTATTATATAAAATTCTCCTGTCACAGTGTTCGTCCTCGAACTTCTCCAAAACGGCTGAACCAATTTTAATGAAATTTCGTATACTTACAGTCGTTAGGCATGAGAATAGGTTTATTTTATATACTACATAGAATATCTACACATCTCCACAATCTAAATCTGACCACCGTAAGGACTATTATTGCTTGCAGCGTATATTATTAGTCGACCTAAAAAGGAACTTCTTTTGTGTTACTTGCGGACGCAGCTGTGGTCGTCATGATGATGCATGTGATTTTGTTTTGTAAATCATTTTATATTAATAGGTTTTGGCTATAGTACTTGTAGAATTATAAGTGAGTTACGACCTGATTTTCTCCTTGGAGTAGAAGCTTCCTTGAAACGAGCAGAAAAGACGTCCGTTTCTTGGGGTTGATTAGTGCGACCTTAATCTTTAATTCTTTACATTACGAAACGATGAAGGCGAAAATTTATGTGTTTGTGTGTGTGTACGTGTGCGTGTGTCCGTATGTGCGTGTGTGCGTGTGTGGGGGTGTGTCTGTGAGTGTGCGGGTGTGTGTGTGTGTGTGTGTGTGTGTGAGGGTGTTGGTATATTTGTTACTCCTTCACGTTCAAACGGCTGGACGGATTTGGATGAAAAACACCTAGGTAATTTATAATCAGAAGTAACATTAATCATAGGTTTTACCAAATTATTCTTACGCGATTGATTTAATTCCCCCATCTCCGTTCCACCAGCGGACGACCCGTCGTACGGCTGGTTTCCACCCTTACGTTGTTAATTAACACCACTACGATCCGGACGAAGCGTTTCGCCTCCTCCTTTATACCGCGTACATCGAGGGACTGGAATAGTTTGCCAGTGGCGGTGTTTCCGTCGGACTACAATTTGAGTGGATAACGAAAAGGGATGGAAACTGGACGCAGCTGGTAATTAAAACCCATTGTCCCACGTATCCTTAAAACGTCCCTTTTTATTTGACCCACATCTAAGGGATAATTGTCGGGAATAAATTATTTAATTATTGCCTTTATAGGTCACTGCATAATGCTAGCAGGTGCACGGATGGATGCACCTGCAGGGCGTTTCAAGGTCTTGATAAACTGTGTCTTAGTACTTATATACATACTTACTAACTTATATACTTTTACGAGTACCATATACAATATCTAAAGAAAACCTTGTCCGATCCGTGAAGGTATTGGTTAGGTAGCGATAACTGATTCTACTAATGCCTACAAAGCCGGGCTAAACTTAAAAAAATCCCCCTAAAAATAAATATTATTTCGCAAAAGGAGGTAACTTAAAACATGTGCGGTAGGCCATACAAGGCGCGGGCGAAGAGGGGCAGAGCACGCGGCACGCGGTCGCATCGCTATTCCCTCAGAATTATACCGTCAAAAATAATGTTGTCACTTTTTAAAAATTACCAAATTTTGGGGAAGTTGGAATTAATTCGCGGGAAAAAAAGATTATTTCAAAATTCACTAGTATTGTTACTATGATGATTATGTAAAATTTCATATGTTATTTGGTCATGTGGTTACCTAACCACACGGGTCCTTACGGGTCGGACAGGGTTTTCTTAACATATTGTATACTGACTTGAGACTTCAGAATAGTCGTATCTGCAATCTCTATCTATTTAAATCTTTCTACCAGTTTTGTTGCCGCTAAACAAGTTTTCACTTCAAAAAAGGTTTAACTCAAATCTGTCTCCAAAGTCTGGAGCACAGGCGTAGAGTAGCCAGCCTGTCGGTGTTCTATAGGATGCATTTTGGAGAGTGTGCGAAGGAATTGCATGATTTAATAATAATGGAAAAAGGTAAGTACTTTTGATTATATTTTTTGTGTAAATATATGATAATGATGTTATTTGTACGGACGACATCAGGGGCCCTATTCTGCTATTACAATAGTGTCAGAATGGTTGATCACTGATCTCATAATGTTCGATTTTGACAAGTTTCATAATTTACTAATAAAATGGCGTCATTATGACTTTCCAGTGGTGAAGCACTGTGTCACCACTGCATATTTAAATTGAGTAGTAGGTAGTTTTTAGAAAATCATTTCTACTAATGAAATCTTGACAATGGAATCTTGTTGGAATGACAAATTTATAAAAATAGCAAAATAGGGCCGCAAGTGCAGCTACCCGAAACCGTCAAATATTGCCAATCAATCTTGGGCCTTAATGGCTTAGCGATAAAGTTAAAAACGTAATAAAGAAATTTGACACACTATAGTAGCATCGGGAAGCCGATGGATGCGGGCAGCACAAGACCGCAGGCTAATTGCGTAACACATCAGCAGCAAAAGGTTTCATTTTGACAGTTTAACAGCATTCATTGCGTTGTTTAGGTTGTTGAGCAGATACATTTTAGAATATAGGGAGCAATGAAATAGCAATAAGCTTCAAAATGATTCCAACTGATAGCGTGTCGCGCAATTAGGGTGCTGGCCATTGTGGAAAGCCTTGGGGTAGGCCTTTGTTTAGCAGTGGACCTCTATAGGCTGAACAAGAAGAAGTAGCTTGATGTGCTGTTGTCTGTCCACACCAGCAGTACGATTCTTTAAACGTCTCATCGTGAGTGTGGTGTGAGCCATCATTCTAACGAATGGTACGGATTGAAACTATTGACAGCTCACATCTAACACGGTGACTTCATTGCTTTTCTGAGAAAATATACAGACCATATGCTATTTATTTTTATTGTGGCACAGGTCGACTGCTCAGGTTAAGTTTTGCTTGTCGCGGTTAGTTTATGGATGAGTAATTTCCGTAGCCGTATTAGCTGTAATTTCCGGCTGTCATAAAAGATTGTTAAAAAAGGCTAGGCGGATGATGATATGTATATATTTTTTAATTTTAATAATATCAATGCGAAAGTATCTACGTACGTGTGAAATTTGAGAGATAGGTACCCTAGAACCAGCACCCTAATTGCGTATCAAACTATCAATTTGAATCATTTTGAAACTCACTGCTAATCTATTGCTCCATATGTTCAAAAAATGTGTCTCTCTCAACAACGTAAATACCGCAATGAATGTTGTTGAACTGTCAAAATGAAACCCATTGCTACTGATAGTGTTGCAATTACCCCGCTGAACAAGGTCATAAATATGTACTACTATTCAATATGCTATTTGAATTTGGAACAATTTTCACAGAGACGAACTTTCTACGGTGAGTTTTTTACAGAATTAATCGGCTGGTTATCCTTAGCACTTGAGTTGGTAATGAAAACGTATTAATTTTGTTCTCTTAAAATTACTTGTGATCTTGTTTAAGTTTTTTTAACAAATAGTAAGGCGTTGGTCACTGGTATAATTGCAGCTGCTATTATAGGTATAGTATTTTGTATCACGAAGTGACGCGCACTTTAATCGTGGTAACCAAGAGTAGGTAACAACCCGCTGTGTGTGAGTGTTCCGACTTTGCTATTTTATTTTACACTTGTGTACTACGATTAAAGCTCGCGTCATTATGAAAAAAATTGTCCTTTGAGCTTGTTCTGTAATTTTAAAAAGAATGGTCTAATCATTAGACCTTTCATTATATTAGTATATAGCTCAGTACTTTACCTATAGAGGTCAGTTCTGTGTCGATACGATTAGACTCTAATCGTATCGACACAGAACTGATCTCTCAATACTGAAACAAATTCATCATTATTTTTCGAATGTATAAAGTACAAACGCAGTGCTGCATTACCTAAAACTAAATAAAACTTTTACTACTAAAACTAATAAAACTATTACTACTTAAAATTAAATAAAAATCAACCTTATTTTAATAGTCATTAAGTTTATTTCTGAGATACTAGCACTATTGAAAAATTCATATAAATGTTTAAATTTGTAGCGTAAATTAAACTTTATTATGTACGAATTAAAGTATTTTTTCCATTAATTCATTTTTTTTTACGTTTTTGGCGAATGTGTTGCAATGTGGTACGGACACCTTAAGAAGATTAATTAACCATCGTCGTTGCATAGGCATACACTTAGTTTGGTAAAAAACCGAAGGATTTATCCGAATAAAAATTCTATTTTTAATCAATAAAATACAAACAATTAATTTATTACTTAAATAAAAAAAAAATATGATGTTTTCGAACTACGATAAGTACATATAGTTACGATAAGTGTACTTCGAAAATGACTGAATTCTTCGAAAACCTTATCAAATTATTTAAGTATACAAAATAGTAAAGGAGACAGGATGCAGGAAACTGTAATTACAGATTACGAAATGATTTTTGTGTTATGCAAAAATGGTTCACGAGAATGTTACAAAAACGTAGTAAATTAGTACAAAATTTTACAGTCGAATTGAGAACCTCCTCCTTTTTTGAAGTCGGTTGAAACGAGGAAATCAAAATAAAATGTAATTTTTTATTAAAATTAGGCTGAGAAAAGAAGGAAAACGTCGTGAGGAAACCAATATTCCAATCCATCCATACTAATATTATAAATGCGAAAGTAACTCTGTCTGTCTGTTTGTTACGCTTTCCCGCTTAAACCTTTCAACCGATTTTGATGAAATTTGGCACAGACAATCTTTAGACCCTGAGAAAGGACATAGGCTACCTTTTATTGTAAAAAAATGATATTCCCGAAGGAAATCTAAAAAGCGCCATATAACCGAATTCCACGCGAGCGAATCCGCGGGCGGAAAGCTAGTATGTAATAAAATAAAATAATGTAATAAACTTAGAAAATACATATAAGTAAGTAACGTTGAAAAGAAAGGTAAATAAGTATGTTTGCATCCCACGTTGTCTACAATAGCTCAGGTGTTAAATTAACTTAAAATGTTTTGTTAAGTGCATTTCCGCGCCATCGCAATTAATGACACTATACTTCTTTAACGAACAACTGCTTTCAATATTTTATCATTTCTTCTCTTTTCAACAAACTGCAACCCTAATTGCGAACACACTATTGCTATCAATGGGAATAATTTTTAAACTTAATGCTAATATTGCTCCGTTCGAAAAATGTGTCTGCTCATCAACGTCAATAACGCAATGAATGTGGTTGAACTGTCAAAATGAAACCCATTGTTGTCAGTCAGTGATTTCATAATGACCGATTTTGACAAGTTTCGTAATCTACTAACAAAATGGCGTCATTATGAGATTCCAGTGGTCAATCACTGACACTTCACTCGACTTAAATAAATGTTCAAATTTAGTAGTAGGTATTTTTTAGAAAATTATTTCTACTAACGGGTTTTATAATAATGGTAAGACGGCAATGTCATTCTTTCAACATTCCATTACGAGACAACTTACCGATTATTGATAGATCATTATGAATTTTACAGATAACGAACGTTTAGCACAATGACTATGGAATCGTGTTGGAATGACAAATTTATAAAAATAGTAGACTCGGGCCCTTGATAGGGTATTGCGCAACTACCCTGCTGTTTAACAAGTTGAATAATACCTGTCTTCTTTACCCGTTTCCCCGGTACATCTATTATGCTAATACATATGTTTGGGCCTAGAAGGTGGCCAAATTTATTGCAGCGTCAGAGGCAGATAGGTTGTCTAAATTGACCCTAAATTGCTAATAAACGACGGCTTCAGATTTAGTAGCCGTATATACCTACATATAGGTATTGTCGTCTGTGGCGTCCAAAATATCGAAATAAAAATGATAAAATTATTATAAAAGTCACGCGCCCTATGTAGTTACGAAACTAAACTACTAACTTCATAGGTCTTTTAGTCTTCTAGGTGTCTTCTAAGGTAGTCTTCTAAATATCCTTAGTTTCGTATTTAGGCCATTTTGCAACTAAGTGTAACCTGAGAAGGTTTTAATACACGCCTGCATACAATAGCTACAGTCAGTAACATCTTATAAGAAATAAAATCATAAACAAGATATCGATACATTATATAAAAAAACAATAACATAACAATAGTTTACTGTACAATTAATGAATTAATTTCATTCAATTCCATCAACAATTAAAAATACTCCTTTATTGGTCGGCTTCAACTGCTTAAGTTTCAATTCCGTGGGTATAACGGGTTAAGAAAATATCCTTTGGTTATTTACTTATGCGCCAAATTTCATTAAAACACGCCAGTAGTTTTAGGCATGTTGGCGTAACAAACTTCTAATCTAATCTATAAAAACTTTCGCATGTATAATATTAGTATTAGGTTTTAACAACAATGTGTGCGAAAGAATTTCTCGGATCAAAACAACCAACGTTATCCACACACAAATATGTTGGTTATAGGCATCCTGCACAACCGGTGGACCTTGATATCACAAAGGGACCCTCGATCTGCGAGCTAACCTTGAGTTATTTTTAAACCACGCTCGCTGCATACGAATCCCGTCGAACGACTCCTTCCGAGTATTACATAATGCGAAATTATAGTTCTTTTTTTTTGTACAGCGTCTCCTTGAAAAGCGTGTGGCCCTGTCATTTCGGTTTTATACCCTTTGTTTTGGCTCATATATTTTATTTCTTTTCTTTGAATCGTTAAAGGAAGAGGCAATGAAGGGTTAGCGTTTTTGTGTAGTGGATTATTTACGGTACGAAATAATGGGCGTTCGAGTTTACCGCAGAATATTGGCTACAGCTGCGGTGTTTTTGAAAATATGTAATCGTCATTCGTTTTTGGTCACACAGAAAGTTGTTACAGTTCAGTGGTCGCGCCATAACATGCAGCTAGCTGGCACAATTGAGATGTGTAGGTACACATCTACCTTTGTGTGTTCGCGATGCGTTAACTCTCCGACATAGCCACGGTTGCATACATCCCCATTCCCCCCATTTTACTGTGTTGTTTGTTCACTAAAAGAAATTGGATACCTACCATATAAAAAAGATACTTCGGTAATACCTGTATAACTTGTTTCTCTCAACTTAATACATACATTTGCGTTGTGTCTCTCTTGCTGGTCACTTTGCAAGGAAACTGGATACAAGCATTATTGTTTTATTATTTTATAAATGCTTGCACATTGTATAGCTGCATCTTGCATCGACCATCTGCATGTTAAGTTTTTTAATAAAAATAAAATAATAAAACCGTTGCATATTTCGATGCCGCTTTATGGATGATGACATCCAGGTTACGAAACGGTTGCTTATGAGCTGAACAAAGTAACAAAGCGAATGTAACGGTTTAGTCATGTCATTGTCAATAACATGATTAATTTGTCCTCCATAATAATAGAACTATCAAAAGCATTTAAACTCAACTAACACAATAAGTTAATTGTTAATCATCTGCGTGATTCATCGATTGTAGCAATCCTAATAGAAAGCGTAGAGCCGTAGACCATTGATGTCAATAAACCCTTGGAATGCAAAAGCAAATTATAATCGAGATTAATCAGCGAATGAAATCCTCTAAACTTCGAAAGCTATGCTCCGAATCCCAGCTATGGTCCCATATCGTGTTCGAATCAATAAAACCTCCGATGTTTTTCTACAAAGCACGTTTCTCGGAACAATCTCCCTGCTAAAGTTTCAACGTGGTTGCATAACCGTGGGTCTAACAAAGCCACACATTGTAGACGATTATTGACCTGACCTTAATATATTTCAACGAAACGAGAGAACTATATAATTATCTCTTTATTGCCTTATTTGTAATTTATATTTATTATTTTGCATATAGAAGGGAATATTTTTATTAATTTCCAATGGGCCTCATACGAAGTCGTCACACAAAGGGCAATGGAAAGAGCTATGCTCGGAGTTTCTTTGCGTTATCGAATCAGAAATGAGGAGATCCGCAGAAGAACCAAAGTCACCGACATAGCTCTGCGAGTCGCTAAACTTAAGTGGCAGTGGGCAGGGCACATTGCTCGTAGAACCGATGGCCGATGGGGCAGTAAGGTTCTGGAGTGGCGGCCATGTAATGGAAGACGCAGAGGGAGGCCCCCAACAAGGTGGAGAGATGACCTGGTGAAGGTCGCGGAAAGCCGATGGATGCGGGCAGCACAAGACCGGTTAGCGTGGAAAGCCTTGGGAGAGGCCTTTGTCCAACAGTGGACATCCATAGGCTGAAGAAGAAGAAGATATAGAAGGGGCTCGTGGGTAAAATAAGAACAGCCGCCAAGATCGATTGATCAGGTTAAGTTTCGCTTGCCGCGGTTGGTTTGTGGATGGGTGACCATCGTTACATACTGAGACCTCTCCGTGCCTCGGAAAGCAGGTTAACAGGGTCCCGGCTGTCATTTGTAAATCTTTGACAGTCGTTACAGGTCGTCAGAAGTTCGTAAGGTCGCCTGAATTTGGTTAGACTAGAAGCCAAACCCAATATAGTTGGGAATGGTTAGGTAGATTATGGTAATTATTTTATACAATATGTATAAAAGAAAATCCTGTCCGATCCGTGAAGGTATTTCTACTAGGTAGGCATACAAAGCCGGGATAAACTTAAAAAAAGTCCTCCTAAAAATTTATGTCATTTCCCAAAAGGTGGTAACTTAAACTTAATACATGTGCGGTAGGCAATGTATTCGCGGAAAAAAATATTATTTAGAAATTCATTAGCATTGTTACTATGATGATTATGTGAAATTTCATATTTTATTTGGCCATGTTTTTCCGTAACCTTTATTATCCTTATGGATCGAACGGGGTTTTCTTTACATATTGTATACATATTTATGTTATCATATGTAGTTATCGTTTATTTTAATTAAAGATGGACGGTGCCGCCGACGTTAACCAGGAAACGATACAGTGGCGAGATGACCTGTGTAGCTACCCATGAGTTTACATTACGAGTTACGAGACTCGATCGTTGATATCGAACGCGTTTGACTCATCGATTGGTCCCCTTCAAGGTTGTAAGAACTCTCAACCAATGAGAGCGCCAAACGCACTCGATATCAACGATTGAGTCTCGTGATGAAAACTCATGGTAGCTACAAAATATTCCTAGGAGGACTTGGGGAGGCTTTTGCCCAGCAGTGGAACAGTGTTAGACTAAATCAGTAAAAGTTATTAACAAGGGAGTATCGGTGAGGAAAAATAATAAAAACAGTGCCGTGGCAGTTTACAATGTGTGTAGTAAATCAGGTGTATGTACGACCGTACGACGTGAGTGGCATATTGAGCGATATCGATACGATATTGTATCGACATTGTTGCTGAGCACGATGAAGTCAAGCGTTCGCGGTGTTCTTTATTAAGGGGATAGATACCCTCGAGCGGCCAAAAACGCTCATCTTTCAAAGTTTATTCCTCCAGAATGCCTTGATCAAAAATTTTGAAAAAAATATATTATAATCATAGATTCAAGCACAACATATTTAGTGTTTATTATTTTCTATACGGCCTATATTTACGTCAAAAAAAAATATTTCTACACGGCGTTTTTTAACTTTTAAATCGATATTTCTCTTAAAGCGCTTAGACTTTTTAAAATATTCTTACTCGCAGTAACGTGTACCTGTAAGAACTATAAAATCATAGTTCTATTTTAAAATTGATGAAATATTTAATAAGAAAAGTAATAAAAATGAGTGCCCGTACGAGTTTCCGCCTTGCGAGGTTCAGAGGGGCTCTATGCGGGACGCGGGCGCGGCCGTAGGGCTTCCATTACGTAATTACGTAATTACGCAATTACGTAATTACGGACTCATTTTAAAGTATTTTCGATTCCGTAACTGAAAATTTCAATTCCGTACTTACGTAATTATTGGTATCATAACTCAGTTAAAATAGTCAACCAATAAAAAAATCAATCTACTACGTATCATATATCATTTGATGCAGCAACACTATACGATATATCTACATCGAAACTATACAAATAGGGAATTCCCCGCAGTTTATATTTTTATCGTTTGTTAAATCTTAAAAAAAAAAAAATCTAAGATGTACAGAATAGAGTTCAAAATATGTTAACTTGGCGAGTCGCGGTCGGTAGATCCGGGGAGTCCCTGGCGAAAAGTCCCTACGACTACGGGGAACTACTATGCACTTTACTTTCTTAACTAAAATGAAAGTGTAGTTTCATTGCTAAATTGTCGGTTCATCGGTTCGGTTGTTCAGTTCACAACTTCACATCGCTGGACCTTCGACACAGTTGACACTTGATCAGATAACTTAATTAAAAGCTGGTGGTAAATGCGCGAAAATATTAACAATTTGGAGCAGTTAATTGTATCTTTATCGTGGGTGACTTTGAATGTGTGGATTATCTCTTGAAAGATGTAAGTACCTAGATCAAAGTTTTAATCAGTAAAAACCCCGTGGAGCATGCATAGTTCATACAAAATAATTTATTATTATACAAACATTTTTTTTTTAATTATGGTGTGCAATAAAGGAATAAATACAGACATAATTTTCTTTAAGTGTATTTTTATTCCGATTTGATTTTAGAACATCTAAATTCCCAAATATAATATAATAAAATAAAAAAATATTAAGATATTTATCATAAATTTGAAATTATATAGCTCATCTCTAAATCAGGAATTAATGAACTAAGCATGCTGTATCGTTTGGCTACGAAATTTGTAATAGGTTTGACGACACGGTTTGAGTAATGGTTGAGCGATCGACTACTACGCAGCATATCGCGGGTTCGATCCCCGCAGGCCGCACGGACGGAACAAATATTTGTAAAATCTGCAAGTAGTTGTTCCGGGTGTTTGTGTTTGAGAGACCAGGAAGAAATTTAGGAATTTCTTCCGGTCCTAACAAACACAAACACCAACGTGCGGCGTAACGTTTTATTAAAAAAAAAGAAGTGTGTTTACATTTTATAATGAGTTGGCCACTAGGTTTTACCAATATCGTTATTATTAACCTAACTTCTTTTTATTTTATTTTTCAGGTCTTCTTCAAATAAGACTGTATACAAGGAGTTTTTGAACAAACGCACACAAAGTTCTATCTGGGAACATTTCTTGAGAGCTGATAATGGACAGAGTGTTGAATGTAAGCATTGCAAAAAAATTTTGAAAACTCCAGGTGGCGCAACTGGAGCTTTACATACTCACATGCGTGCCAAGCATATCGGAGAGATGCCGCAAGTGCAGGACTCGCAAAGGCCGAGTACATCAACGTCTAGTAGTGGTCTAATTCAAACACGAAAACGTACAAATGAACCTTCACAAAAGAAAATTAAACTCACTGATTATTTTTCAAATATGGAGGTTCGAGTGACGAGAATGGCAGCATTAGATGGGATAACATTGAGCACATTTTGTACTTCAGAAGATCTAAGATATCTTTTTAAGAACTCTGGCTACGACATACCGAAATCTTCTACGACTATAACAAAGATAATTCTAGATCAAAGTGATAACACAAAAAACCAATTGAAAAAACAATTGAAAATTATGAAGTCTGAAAATAAAAGATTTACAATTACGTTTGATGAGTGGACGTCTACCCGAAATAAAAGGTATATGAATATAAATATCCACAATAAAGACTTCGATATGGCCAAATATAAAAATTTGGGACTTGTACGGATATATGGATCAATGCCAGCTGAAGTAGGCACTCAATTATTACAGCAGCATTTGAGTGAATTCGGTTTAAATCTGGAAGACGACATTATTGCTTTCACAACAGATGGAGCAAGTGTAATGGTCAAAATGGGTAGAAATTTTGAGGGCCACCACCAATTGTGTTTGGCTCATGGGATACAACTAGCAGTCCTGGAAGTTTTATATAAAACACAAAAATCTTCAAAACCTGAAGTGGAGGAGGATGTCTCAAATACTGGCGCTGAAGAAGAAGAAGAAATTGAAGAAGATGAAGATGCGTTTATTTTAGAATCGACCAGAGTTCCAGAATCGGAGTTTTTATACAAAGACACTATAAAAAAATTAAGAGATCTAATAAAATCTTTTAAAAACTCTCCTTTGAAAAACGACTTGTTGCAAAAGTACGTTTTAGAAGAATATGGTAAAAATGTTGACCTAATACTAGACTGTAAAACGAGGTGGAACAGCTTATCAGATATGGTAGGCCGATTTCTCAAATTAAAATCATGCGTTTTTAAGGCGTTATTAGATTTGAAATTGAAATCAAATGTAAAATTTACAGATGAAGAGATCAAAGACCTTCACGAAATTCATTACAGCTTGGACGTAATAAAAACTACAGTTTTGTCATTATGTCACCGTGATTCAAACTTATTGACGGCCGACGCTGCGCTTCGATTTATGCTCGAGAAACTTGATCTTCAGTCAAACGATCTCAGTGCAAAACTAGCCACAACTCTTAGAAAAAGAATAAAGGAAAGGCGAACAAATGTATTCGGTGTTTTGCAATATTTGCATAACAATGAGGAATTTTTTAAAACTGCTGCCACAGAATATTTCACAAAACCATCGTCGGATGAGATACGAATGTATATTGTGGCACTGTTGGAACGGTTTAAATATAATTCTACACAAAAATGTGTAAGTTCACAGCCAAAACCTAGTACATCGGACGCAATTGCCACCAGTGACGATGATGATGAGGAGTTGACAATCGCACAACAGTTAGAGAAGAAAATAAACAAAGTGACTGTGAATAAACCAATTACAACAGTAAACACAGATCTCGATTCCATTATTAGGGTAGAAATGTGCATTTACGACAGCGCTGGCGGCGGTCGCGAAGTTTTTTTGACTGCAGCGTATAACTATTTGCTTTCAATAACGCCTACAAGTGTTGAAGCTGAGCGAGCCTTTTCATCTGCCGGATATTTTTGTAATAAACTTAGAAGTTCCCTGGGTGACAAAACTTTAAATGCCTTGTCATTTATGAGGTCATATTTTCAAGAAAAGAGATTATATTCGGGAGGAAAAAATGATTTGACTAAACTGATTAAAACTACAATGCTAAGTTCTTAAATAAATATTTTTTTTTATTAATTATTGTGTTTATTTTGATAAACCCTTGAATTTGAGATAGTAAAAGATAATTGTAAATTGTAACTACAATATTTACAAAAATTCATAGTCGATTAGGGAAAAATTACGTAATTACGTAATTACGGAATTGAAGAAAAAAGTTGCGTAATTAGTTACGTAATTGATATTTCCGTAATTTTGGAAGCCCTAGGCGCGGGTCGGCCGGCAGTCTCGCGCCAGCGCTCGTGAGAGGAGGCTGTGTCACTTTTTGCTCCGTGCACCCTTGGATACTAATGTAAAGACATGCTTCAGAAGCGTAGAAAATAATAACGACGTAGTATGATCCAGTACAAGTCTGTTTAATTAATGATCAACAGCACAGACATCAGTAGCTTTTATACACCATTGAGTCAAAACACTAACGAATAGTCACAAAACTAATAGACAACGGAAACGGAAATTATCAGGTATTGAATAAAATTAAGAAAAAGTTAATAGTAACGCTAGTAATTGTCAATAATTGTGTACAGATATTTGGATTAACCTAAAATATCGAAAGTTGTATAGATTTATTTAGTTGAACAATGCTTGATTCAATAAATAAATATCCGATGGGCGGGAAGACTAATGCTCGATAGGATTTTATAATAAAAGTTGGCGGTAATCGGAAGTTGCATCAACAATTCTAAAATTAATAAATTAATGACTGAAAGACCGGAAGTGTACTTCCAAGTGTGATTTTAGAATAAACTAAGGTTTTAAAATCCTCCCAAGTAATTTAAAGTAATCATAATAAATTTAAATTAACATAAATAATTACGCAATACGATCAATATAAAATAATTATGAAACTAAGTATAGCTTCATAGATGAGCGGGAAGCGCAAGATGTAACACTAAGTACTTCGAGGGCAACGAAGTATTTTTAGTGATTTTGTGTATAATTATTGAATGTTTGCATTTATTGCCGCGCTGGAACGCTTTACGTGATTTTATATGATGTTTTATTTTGATACTAGCTTTCCGCCCGCGGCTTCGCCCGCGTGGTGTTCGATTATATCGTGCTTTTCAGATTTCCTTCAGGAACACCAAATTTTTCCGGGATAAGAAGTACCCTATCTTTTAATCCGGATTTCTAACTTTGCGTCTACAAAATTACAAAGCAATCGGTTCAGTAGTTACAGTGTGAAAGCAGAACAAACAAACAAACAAACTCACTTTCCCATTTATAATATTAGTATGATTCGGTTATATCGCGCTTCCAGATTCCTTCGGGTTAAAGTTATTTCTAAGTAGGACATGCAATACCGGTTTACCGGTTTTCATTTTTACCGCCTTTTCTCCTTTCGTTTTTTTTTCGTAACTATAAAATTACCGGTAAAAAAATATAAAACCGGTAATTTACCGGTTTTATGTTTTTGGGCAACGTTGTTCATTTATTCACGCAAACGTCAAACTTTCCATTATATGTAATGTTTGACACTTGACAGTAGCTTTGACGTAAGCGTTTGTGACGATTCGTGTCATTCATTAGTTTGTATAACTGTACTGTACAACGAGCTAGACGAACGTAGCCAGTCTTACTAGCTTGGCAGTGCAGGATTGAATACCGTATTGGTGGGGCCAGAGCACTTATCGGTAAACTAATCTGCTTCAGGGAATGTGATACTCGTCCTAGAGTGATACGCTTTGTAAGGCGGGTATTTTCAGGTACAAATACCAACCTACAGGATTATGCGACCCGTTTCAGAGAGCACATCTACTTCCTGAAGCAGAAAATGTACGGTACACCCAGAATCGCACTTTCTAAAACAATGAAAGGTGGGTTTATCGACCAGACCAAGGTGGCTGACACTTAACTTCTGGATGACGATGCCATGTGTTCATTCTGGCGCAGTATCTGTTTTGTGCCTGTCGCTTTTTTGGATCAAATGGTTTTCAAGGTTGCACGCTCGCTTGAGTCTGGTTCGCTACCTCAGTTCCTAACAACTAGAGTAACCCACCTGCTCCGTAAATCAGGTAGCACTGCGGAACCCAAAAATTATAGGCCCATCACTTGTTTACCGACCATCTTTATAGTTCTTACATCCAATTTTAAAGTTAAAATTAACAAACATATTGACAGCAACTCATCATGTCTGCCTCTCAAAATGGATGTAGGAGCGGCTCCGGCGGTACTAAGGAGCTACTCCTTAATAACATGGCCATTACCCAACAAGTTCGTCGTTCCCAAAAAGATCTATCGACATGTTGAATAGTTTTTTTTTTTATATTGCCTTTCTCGCACACCAGCTCCTCACATATGTAACAAATACTAGACTGAGTAATTGTACGGTTTTAGCTATAAACAAAACATTGTGAGGAGAAATAATTGAATAATAATAATTATTATTATATAATAAGGCCTATTATGACTTGGTGCCACATACAAGGCTCATGCGGGTGATGGAGTTCTATAAAGTTGATGCAACTCTGCACACCATCTTGATGACGTGTATGGCTAATGGAGGACGGTCCTTCGCTATCCTGGATATCGAGATATTCATGGGAATAGCGATCCGAGCCAGGTCTATTCCAGGGCGATACTTTGAGTCCACTTTGATTTTGCTTAGCCTTGAATCCTCTAAGTACACTGCTGGAGAATACACGTCTAGACTATCGGCTGAGGAGAGGTGATCAAGTTATATCGCACCTCCTTTACATGAGTGACTTAAAATTCATTGCTCCCCACAAATTTCAACTGAAGGAGCTACTGAAAATTACTGAAACTTTCAGTAGCGTTATCAGGATGGAATTTTGTGTGGATAAATGTGGGTCATGCATGTAAAGCGAGGAGAAATTGCGGCATCCATGGGAACCCAACTCACGTTCCGTAAACCTTAGAGCGCTCTCTGCATCTGAAACCGTCGAATGCTTTATACCAGTAACATTGATACCCAACGTATCAATGTTACTGGTATGAAGCAATCGCTGAAGAAACGTTTGGCATCTCATATCCATCTTCACATCGCTGAAAAAAGTAATAAATAGTCTTCTATTAAGCGGAAATAAGGTACGAGCCTTCAACGTTTGGATCATCCCGATTTTATGTACTCTTTCAGCATACTAAAATGGACTCGGTCGACACCCTGGATAGGAGGGTCCGTACGGTGCTGACTACAATTCAATTGCAACACCCACTGACATCGGTTATGAGGCTGTATTAGTGTATACCCCGCGAAAAAGTGAAAGTTGAAGCTTTTTAAATGTTAAGACCCTCCACAATCGCGAGATATGCAGGGAATATTTCTTAAAAACCGACGTGGGAATGCATCGAGATGTGGGCGCGGTTGACAAGGGACTCACTCCGCTCTCCTTGCATTGGCTAAAAAGAACTGGTGCAAGCCAGTATACCTACTTGACACTAAAGATCGCATGGAGGTTTAGCAAGCTACATTGAGGTTATTTCCGGGTTCTCCACGGGCATGATGTAGATTTACCAGCATCCGTTGGCTGGCCGCGTTTTGAAAATGAAAATTTACGCTTGACTGCGCCAAAGGAAAGGTCATGGTTTTAAAAATTGTGTTTGTATGCTCATTTTAAGCAATATGTAACATGTTCACTACCATTGTACCTGGTATTAGGGGTCGCAAACCGGTATACCGAATTTCGAAAATACCGGAATACCGGGCCAAATTTAGGTCTTATTAATACCGGTATTCATTTTACAAAAACTGGGATATTCGGTATTTTCGGTTTTAGTAAAATAAATACAAAGAGATAAAGTTATGCTCTATCTAATTCAAAATACGTGCGCGCAAATCACACTCCTTCGCTGGTTAAGCCCGATAGAACTCTGACTATTACGGCGAGAAAGAAAGCAGGTCTCTTTGCATCTCTCTTTGGTTACAATTCACGTCTTGATACTCTAGTAGTGCTACTCCTTGAATTTTCTTCACTTCGCCACTTCAATGCCCGAGGTTCGCATTAGAAACAAGGAGGTTCTGAGAGTGATGTGTCGTCTGGACGTGAATAAGGGTAGTGGACTAGATGGCATACCAGCGATTGTTCTAAAGGCGTGTTAGCGATTGTGCGCCCGAGTTGTCTCCTGTATTGACGCGCTTGTATCGATTCTCATTTAGAACTGGTGTAGTGCCCAAGTATTGGAAGCTTTCCAACGTGCAGACCGAGCCCAGAAACGAAAGTCGTGCCGATCCTTCCAACTGTCAACCGATTTCAATAACCTCCACACCCTGCTAAATTATGGAGCGTGTATTGAACTGTCGCCTCTTGACATATCTGGAAGGTATCGATTTCCTCAGTGACCAACAGTACAGGTTTCGCCGCAGTCGGTCAACTGGGGAACTACTAGTGTATGACACACACTTGTGAGGTGAGGCCCTCGAGAAAAATGCGGGAACGATTGCCATCTCCCTAGATGTCTCGAAGGCCTTCGACCGGCTATGGTACGCTGGCCTTTTGAGTGAGCTTCCAGCGTACGGAATTTCTCCTGACCTGACTACACAGTAAAAGACATCCTGACTGAATGGTCCCTCCGAGTCGCCGTCGACGGGTGCTCATCGGAGCTCATGTCGACTAATGCCGGTGTTCCTCAGGGGTCTGTTCTCTTGCATCTCTGTTCCTGCTGTATATAAACGATCTGCTGATGCCCGGTATCTATGAGTATGCAGATGACGGTACAGTTGTGGAGAGCAGATATCTGCTGGGTGGGGCTGGTAAGGAAGCAATCCGGTCCGAAAGAGGCTATGGTAGAGCATACGAATGTTGCACTACAGGCAGCCTCCGAATGGGGCGAAGCCAATCTTGTGGCATTCAATGCCTGCCAAAACACAAGCGTCTATTCACCGCCAAAAAGAGCCCGTTCATCTTGGCGCAGGTGCGTTTATGTGGTGTGGAGTACTGCCGCATTTGTTGGCTGATGCTGCAAAATGCCACCTGGAAACTTTGGATTCAGTGAAGAGACATACGAAGAGGCTAATTGGTGACCAAGATTTGGTTCAAAACGGTCTCCTAAGCCTGGAGTACAAGCTAAGAGTGGCCAGCCTGTCGGTGTTCTATAATCTATAGGATGCATTTTGGAGAGTGCACGAGGGCATTGCATGATTTAATTCCCCTTCTCCGTTCCATCATCGGACAACTCGTCGTACGGCGAGTATCCACGCTTATGTTGTTCACCCCTCTACAATCCGGACGAAGCGTTTGGCCTCGCCTTTTATACCGCGTACATCGACGGACAGAAACAATTTTCAAGCGACGGTATTTCAGTCTAACTACAATTTAAGTGTCTTCTAGGCTAGATTGAATAGGCTCTTAATAAACTACCGCGCTTTACCTTCAACGATTGCATCACTGCTTACCATCAGGCGGGATTGCGGTAAAGCACTAGATTATAATTATTATAAAAAAAACGGCGATAGCCGATCTTCCCGCGCAATGATTATCGAACTAGCCTATGGTGTGGCGCGAACGATGCACGTGAGTTGAACTTAGTTGCGACCGACAAGTATCAAAATTTCTATTTCAACTATTTTCACGTCATTGCGTGTTTTGTTGGTGTTGTGGTTTGTTTTTGTTATCCACACACGGTTTTTTTCTTACTATTTCATTCTGCGCTTAGGTAACTACTTACTAAGTATTCCTCCTTAACCTAACCTAACTTTATTATACTACATTTGCTAACTTTTGCTTAATCCCGAAAATATCAAAAATACCGGATTATCGGTATTGGTCTGGAGCCCATACCGAAAATACCGGTTTTGCTTAAATGGTTCGGTATTGCGACCCCTACCTGGTATACTTACTTATTTTCTGCTTTAAGACTACCTAATGACATTATTAATATTTTTGAAAAAAATATATAAATTTATCGTTTTTACCGGTTTACCGATAAAAATATTTCAATTATCGTTTTTTACCGGTAAAATAAAAATTACGCTAATTGCATGCCCTATTTCTAAGGCCACACCCTGTTCATTCCTCCAATAAAAATTAAGAACATCTCAAAAAAAAATCGTCAAGTTTTTGCTAAGTCCAAAACAATAATATTTTCCTTCCCTTAAAAAATATATAATTGATACTTGTAATTTAATCCGTATGAAACTTGATTAAATTTCCCCAATTTTTTTTCTAGTAGGTAAATCAAAACAATTTCTTTTTTTCATTCTTTAAGTTCATTAGTCTCAGGTGTTCATTACCTAAAATATGGTCAGCTAAATTTTTAAACAATATGTATTCTAAATAAAATGCACCTATTTAAGTCTGACCTGTGAGTTTTATTTAGATGATGGAGTTTCCGGGATTTTCTTTTAAGTCCTGGTAAGTATCAATGGGAATTATACCAAAAACGCTAAATGCTAAATAATAACTATAAATAAAAAAGAATAAACCGGTTCCCATTTTGCATTAATCATTTTTATAAATTAATATTTGTTTTCCCTTTTTTAAATAAAAAAATCCCTGCAACGCAGTATCGAAAACAACATAATAAAAGTAATTACCTAATATGTTTCACTTTAGGGCATGAGTTTTGATACCACGTAATTCTATATTAGGTACTTTTTAGACAGAATAGTATACTTTATAGACATGGTATGGCATTCTACGTTTGTTGCGAGACGTCCGCGCTCGAAGCAAGCTAGTAGGAAATGTGCACGTAAATATGATGCGGGGTGCGCGGGGCTTTTTGCCTAGCCCCGCCCAGATGCGCAAGGTCATCGTCGTTACTAATCGCCTTAAAGAAGACAGTATATAAACGAATCGACAGCCTCCGTGGCGTAGCGGTAGCGGACGCGGCCGCTGCGCAAGGAAGCGCGGGTTCGATCCCCGCACAGTGCAAGTATTTGTATGCATGAATATGAATACTTGCACTGGTCTGGTCGTGCCTCGGAAAGCACATTAAGCCGTTGGTCCCGGTTGCCATACAAACATCTAGTGGCAGTTGTTACGGGTCGTTGGAGCCCTCAAAAAGTCCAACTATTGGTCTAGCTGCAATGCTTCGATGTCGCCTGCGGGTTGTGGAGGTCAGACGGCAGTCGCTTCACGGAAAATGTCGAAGTTTAGCCAATTCAGCAGTTGGACGGGTAAAGCGGACCCCAGACTCCAACGCTGAAAAGGCTTCGGATGCGACTGGGATTAACGCTGTGATGATGATGATGAGTATAAAAACGAATCTCCAGTTATCCCTAGCTTCCACCCACAACGTCACCCGCGTGCAATTTGTTGCTTCTCCGACCCCGTCAGATCGCATTGCCTGATCATCATCATCATCATCAACTTTTTTTTATCGTCCCACTGCTGGGCACTGGTCTCTTCTCATACAGAGAAGGATTGAGAGTAATCATCACGCTTGCTCAATGCGGGTTGCTCATTGCCTGATCGCTTACTTCGTTTTCGCCTAACGTTCTGTTTTTTTTTTTGTTTCAGGTCTTATTGGTCCTACCGTGCTATGCTACGTCCTTCTTGCATGGGCTATCAAATGCAAAGAAATATTGTTCAAATCTGACAGGTACTTCCAGAGATTACAGCAACTACAGCTTTATTATTTCTAATATACATATACAGTAGAACCTCGATAAGTTAAAGTCCAAGGGAAACAAAAATAGTTTAAGTTATAGAGGTTTTAAGTTATCAAGGGTCTATGTTAGGGACAGGTTAATAGTCATCGCGACACGGACCGTGCGGGCGTACCGCACTTCGAGGAGGTAAGGCGGGTCCGAATAGCGGCTCAGGGGGAGGCCCTGAGTCGGTGGAGGGAGGCACTCCGCACACCAGCTTTCGGCCACCCGCCGATTGGAGCGATTCGTCCGGTGTTGGAGGGATGGGCTGGGCGCCGGCACGGCAGCCTTACCTACCGCTTGGTGCAGGTACTGACCGGACATGGGTGCTTCGGTCACTACCTGCACCGTGTCGCCCGTCGGGAGGAGTCGCCGCGGTGTCACCACTGCGACTCTCTCGAAGACACGGCCGAGCACACCTTGGTGGAGTGCCCGGCCTGACGAAACTAGCGCCGCGACCTCGTCGCGGCGCTCGGAGGCGGACGCCTCTCCCTGGCAACCATGGTTCGAGCCATGGTTGAAAGCGAGAGTGCAAGGGAGGCTGCCGCCTCCTTCTGTGAGACCGTACTCTTGCAGAAGGAGGCAGCGGAGAGGGAGCGGGAAGAAGATAGCCTTGCCGCTCCCCTCCGGCGTAGACGGGCGGGGCGAAGAAGGCGGGGGACGAACCCCCGTCTCCTTTAGCCCCGGAGTGTGACCAGCGCGTGTGAGAGCAGCCCCCCGCACGCGCATTGCACTGGTCACCACGTCTGAGGATTACCTCGGTATCCTCGGGTAATCCTCCCTTGGCGCGGAAACCGGCCTAAAGGCCGGTAAGCCCTGAGAGTGGCACGGAGTTAGGTCTTCGGGCTGATCCCGTGACACTCTCGACACAGGGCCTGAGGGGAACCGAGTGGTTTTAGTGGGTATTCCCGGCTCCGGCTGGGCGAGCCACACACGCCCGTCGCCTAGCTAACGGCGGGTAGGAGCGTAAATGCATTTCCACGCGATAAAAAAAGGGACAGGTTAATATACAATATGTTAAGAAAACCCTGTCCGACCCGTAAGGATAGTAAAGATTAGGTAAACACTTGACCAAATATAATATAAAATTTTACATAATCATCATAGTAACAATACTAATGAATTTTGAAATAATCCTTTTTTCCCGGGAATTAATTCCAATTTCCCCGAAATTTGGTAATTTTTAAAAAAGTGACAACACCGGTATTATTATAAGCGAATAGCGACGCGACCACGTCACAGGTGCCGCGTGCCCTGCCCCCGCCGCCCGCGGAATGGGGTTGCTTACCGCACATGTATTAAGTTACCTCTTTTTGCGAAATAATATTTATTTTTTTAGGGGGATTTTTTTTTTAAGTTTAGCCTGTCTTTGTGGGCATTAGTAGAATCAGTTATCGATACCTAACAATACCTTCACGGATCGGATAGGGATTTCTTTACATATTGTATAGGTAGGTTTTTACAGTAAAGGGTCAAAAGTGGAGTACCATTTTTAACACTTATTGTTATTGCATTAAAGTTCAAAAGTGGAAATGTACTTTTGATCCCTACTGTACTGTACTACTGTATTGTAACCCTTGTTCCTATTTTTACATTATTAACGTTTTTCTAAATTAGGGAATTTGGCATATTTTCGCCTTTTTCATTGAAAACTTTCTCCTGATTTTTGTTTCTTCAAGCTTAATTTTTAATGATGATTGATAATTTACTCTCATGTGGGATACATGAGAGTAAATTGAGAACTGAGAACTGAGCAGCAACTTATTTCCTAAAAACGAATTGAAAAAATCATTTTTCACTGCTTCTGCAATTTATCAGCATATATGGGTGTTGTTAGTTTTCTTTGTTCTCATTTTAAGCCAGTTTTATCACACAGCAGGTAAAGCAATGTTTCCAAGACAATGATCAAAAACTTATGATCCAAGTAAGTTGTTGTCTTAAGGCTAACCGCCGCAATGCTTTAAAGAATTTCAACGAAGCAAACAATAGATGACATAATATTATGTGTCAATTTAACTAGTGATCACGTGCAAGCAATAAAAACCGAAACCCTTTTTTTTTTTTTTTTTTTAATATTTATAAACTAGTGCTTGACTGCAATCCCGCCTGATGGTAAGCAGTGATGCAATCGTTGAGTGTAAAGCGCACTAGTTTATTAAGCCTATTCACTTAAAAAACTTAGGAATAGGAAGGATGACGGCAGTTGAGCGAGGTGATGCAATGTTAAACCCAAGATCAACACGACCAAACGATGCTGCGCTAGAGGGAGATTGATCTGGACACTCTCCACGACCAAACTCCCGACACAACAACATTTGGCGCATCGTACCCGCCACACATCGCAACACAACTGCTCAGACCTGTCCTCCGTACGGCTTCACCAGACATCATGCCGGAACACGACGAATCGCTTGGCGGCAAGACTTTGTCTGGTGGGTGGTAACTTCCGCCGGCAGCCGATGTTATGGCCTACCACCGAGAAGAAATGTTTTGCTCACTTTCTCAAATTGACTCATTGACAAACAATTTTATGTTATAGAGGTTGTGGAAACATTTCTTTAATTACTGAGGGCCAATACAGAGATTCGTACTCTTTCTGTTCGTACTTTTGATGTCATATGCGTACGTCATATAGTACGAACAGAAAGAGTAGGTGAAGCCTTTCCTATTAAAAGAGGAGTTCGACAAGGGGACCCGTTGTCACCAAAACTTTTCTCAGCAGTCCTTCAATACGTATTTAGACGCCTCGAATGGGACAACTTCGGAATAAACTTTAACGGAACACAACTGAACCACCTAATTTACAGACGATCTGATCCTAATTACGAGTGACGCGAGGAGCCTACAGGAAATGGTCGAACAACTTACATACGAAAGTAGGAACGTCGGCCTGTCAATGAACACCTCAAAAACAAAACTGATGACGAATCTAGAAAAGATCCCTATGAAAGTCAATGGTAATCAAATGGAATATGTGGACGAATACACATATCTTGGGCAAATTATCTTTCCAAAAGACCTAACAAAGAAAGAAATAAACAACAGAATTAATCTATCCTGGAAAAGATATTGGTCCTTCATTATCAACCTTTTTATCGTCCCACTGTTGGGCACAGGTCTCCTCTCATACAGAGAAGGATTGAGCGTAATCACCACGCTTGCTCAATGCGGGTTGGCGATTTCAGACATAAAGTCCAGGTTTCCTCAAGATGTTTTCCTTCACCTTCAGTCATTGGTGTCCAAGATATACTTAGAAAGTACAGTCAAGACCAAAAGTCGAGTTACAATCTCACAAAACTATGGCCAAGCAATACTAGTTGTAGTTACGACCTTCTTCTATAATAAAGTTTAATACACACTTATACACTTTGACAACTTGCTGCCCGCTTATGATTGTTAGGTACTACTTACTAATTTCAACGCTCACAGTAAATGTTTAAATAGCCTAGCGGTTCTCGTCTTGATTGGCGTTCAAGGTGGTTCGAGTTCAAATCTAATAACTTACATAAAAACTTTTTTACAAAAAAACAACCGACTTCCAAAAACCACTACAAAGTGAAAAATAACTAATTTCGGAAGTCGGTGTCTTGGGTTTTGTTTATTCATTTTTGACACCGACTTCCGAAATTAGTTATTTTTCACTTTGTAGTGGTTTTTGGAAGTCGGTTGTTTTTTTGTAAAAAAGTTTTTATTTTACAATTTTTAGTTGTTAAAAGTACTATGTATTCAGTTGCATCCGGTCAGACTGGAAGCTGACGCAAATATAGTTGGGAAACGACGTAATTTTGTTTACTTTAATTTTTACCCGTAAGTATTCCCTCAACTGCCTATGGTCTTCATCATCAAATTTACTGCACACCATTATTTTAACCCAATGGGTGCAAAGGTCTCATCAATATAAATGAATTGAGTCCAAATACAAGGTAGCTGCTGTGAATTGTTGAGGAGTTCCTTCGACTGTCCCCCAGCTCCATCATCAGATCTACTCCAGACCTTTATTAAATTGTAGTGCTTTAAAATACTTAATGAAAATGCTAAGAAATGCACTAGTCGACCCTGCAATTTTTGAAAGTTTCCCTTGTTTTCTCTGGTCTTCCACCATCAAACCCTGATATCCTTATCATGGGACCACCTTGGGAACGTCTTCTTTCCAACAGAAAAAGAATGATCAAAATCGGTTCTTAAACGACGAAGTTATGCGCGAACAAACATAAAAAAAAAAAAAAAAGCATATATACGGTCGAATTGAGTAACCTCCTCCTTTTTGAAGTCGGTTAAAAATATTTTTGAAATGTTTATTGATGAGTTATGAATGCTGACAACAAAAATATGTAAAAATACCGATCCGCAACTTAACGATGATACTTTATTTTAAGATTTTTTCTATATTAGAGTCATTATAAAAAGATGACGGTAGATTTGAAACAAACTGAACAAAAAATATTCCACTACCTACAATAACTATTATTAACTACAATAACTCAAATAATATTACTTAGCTGTTGTTGGTTGGTGATCATATAGTTACGAGTTCGTGTTATTAGTTTTACTTTTTTAATCAATATGCAGGCATATATCTCAAATATCATAATATGAAACCGGCTTTTGTGTAAGTTGTTTTTATTATTATTTGGGTAAGGTGCAAACCAATCTCTTGTTGAAAGTGTGTAATAAATTTGTTATTGT
Organism: Sesamia nonagrioides; assembly: GCA_017933935.1. NCBI lineage: Eukaryota > Metazoa > Arthropoda > Insecta > Lepidoptera > Noctuidae > Sesamia > Sesamia nonagrioides. The sequence goes on from JADWQK010000123.1 coordinate 417,530, forward strand.
TTTAGAGAACTACTGTAAGCCAAAGTCAAGAGGTTGGAGGACGAAGGTGGCTTATATGTCGAGACAAGTGGAACGAAACAACAATATTTACCGTTGAATAAACCTTTGAATCTTGCGAAGAAGAGAGGTTGCATTTGTGGTTTAAAAATAAACTGGCGATACTGGTGGAGACTTATCGAGCTAAACAAAAAAAAAAAAACAATTTATAACAATCACAGTGCAGAAGTGTCCTACAAAGTGTTTTAAATATATGTCATTATATATCGTAATAACGGATTCTAAACCAACTCGTAAAGTAATTTAGCTAAGTGACAGTAATATGTTCGGTTGGCTTAATGGCTAACAGATGTCGCCTTTTGCAATTTCAATACAAATTACTTTTGGTAAATTATAAAAACAATAATTTCGGAATTTGATAAGAAATAAGTTCGTTTACTTTTGAACTAAGAAAGCGCTTGAAGATTATAATCTCATGCCTTCAAACTCCGAAAAAGGCACTGCAGGATGGCATGCTATACACGCAAAAAAATTGTAAATGTAATAAGCACTGTTTTGTGTTCTAAGTATAGATTATTTTATGATTGTAATAATATTCAGGTTAAGCTTTAATCCTCTTTTCTTTAAGAAAATGAATAATTAAGCTATAACCTCTTTAATGACAACATGTAATACTATAACTTTCATATCTAAAAACCAAAAATGTTTTTTATATTTTTTACCATAATAATATCATAAGTTTGTCAAGGATTACTTTTATATAAAATATTACAATGCTGCCATTTCAACGTTTGTTTCATTTATTAGTATAAGTATATCTATACCGAATAATATATAACTTTATAATATATTGTATTATATTATTTATTATGTTACATCTATAGTAAACTAAAACATATAATAAAAACCTATTTTGGTATAAATATTCAGTAAATTTTCCTATTCGTTTAAATATTATTTGCAAACATTTTTATTTTAAAATACAAATCAGTTATCACAATTTTAAATTATATGAAACAACAAAAAGATTTGCCGTTAATAAGGATCGAACCCACAATCGCTCGCTTATGATAGACCATTGTTAAGTGCGGCCGCTAACTTAACTTCAAATGAAGTAACGAAATTTTGCATTACTTTAAAGAAAGATGAAGACTGCGATAATAAAAATAATGCGTTAGTGTGCGTGGCCGGTTTAGCGCAGGCGACAGTAGTCTTTAAGGTGAGAATGGACTTCTACAGCTGATTGTACATATAACTTTAGAAAAGTTACATTGGTACTTGCCTGACCTGGAATCGAACCCGCGCACTCATACTTGAGAGGCTGGTATTTTAACCACTAGGCCACCACGGCCACTATTGGTCCTTGAAATCATGAAAAATCCAGTATACCACTTGAACAAAAGCAAAAACTGTTCGATTCATGTATACTGCCTGTCATGACGTACGGATGCTAAGCATGGAGTTTAACGAAACAAAATATACGCGCACTAGAGACCTGCCAACATGGGATGGAAAGAAGCATGCTTGGGGTTAAACTCAGACTTAGAATTAAACTGGACATTATTCGAAAGCAAACTAAAGTTACTGATGTGACATATTGCATCAAAAAACTAAAGTGGATGTGGACAGGCCACATGATGAGAAACAAAAGGAACAAATGGTCAAAAGACGTAACTGGTGGGTGGTGTCCAAGAGAATACAAAAGAAAAAGAGGCAGACAACATCGGAGATGGGAAGACGATATAAGAAGTATAGCTGACGCCACATGGCAAAGGAAGACACGAGATCGCAAACTATGGCAAGCTTTAGGGGAGGCCTATGCTAAGTAGCAAGACAATATGTGTTTTTTAAGATTGTTGAATAAAGGCTTTATTATATAATACAGAGATTACTTATTTAAGTTATAGAGGTAGCGTGTTTTAAATTATTAAGGTAAGGCTGTGATGGGAAGGGAACATATTATTTTTTGCAGTTAAGGAGGTTTTTAAGTTACCGAGGTTTGAGTTACTAAGTAAAAACTTTTATTCACTTGCATCCAGTCAGACTAGAAGGAGACTCCAACATTTGCAAAAATTTTGGCACAAAATGATGAGTTTTAAAAACGGAAGCGGCGCAATTTCGTGTTCTTGAAGCTTTACACGTATCTAATTTTGTTTGAAAACCAAACTACTGAAATAATTTTGATAAAATTTCTATAGGAATAATGTGAAAGTATATTCTTTCACATAAAAAAAAATATTTTGCAAATCGGACAAAACATAAAAAGAAAAAAGTCAAATTGAGAACCTCCACCTTTTTTTGAAGTCTGTTAAAAGGAATACATACTTATAGCTTAGGAACAGGGGCCCTAGTCTTCTATTACAATAGTGTCAGAATGGTTGATCAGTGATCTCATAATGATCGATTTTGGCAAGTTTCCTAATATACTAATAAAATGGCGTGATTATGATTTTCCAGTAATCAATCACCGACACTCTCCTCTATATTAATAAATGTTCAAATAGGGATGTTTCCTGGGTAAAAAATCTGATTCTATTTACGTTATTTCCGTCATTCAGATTATAGAAAAATATTGGATACGTATATTTTTTTATCAAATAAAATAAAAATTTAAAAATACAAAAGGCATCAAAGATCAGGAGTGATGGCTGGTGACGTCACTCCTCGCTAAAACGTGTAGCGTGCAGTAACGTCACACGAGTTTTCAACGCACTGTGTCGTCTTCATTTTTTGTTTATATGAAAAAAGTAAAAATACGTGTCTAGTATTTTTTGGAAATGTGATTGACTGACTAATTAGTTTTTTTAGTCAACCACCCTATTGAGTACCTAGTAGTTTTTAGAAAATCATTTGTACTAACAGGTTTTATAATAATACCAATATGGCAATGTCATTTTATTTTATCACCATTCCATTTCAAGACGACTGAGATATTTAATTAATCGATCATTCTGAATTTAACAGATTACCAATTTTTAAGCCCAATGAAAATGGAATCGTGTTGGAATGACAAATAAAAATTGCAGACGAGGACACCTATTATATCGACAGTAGTGTCCGCTTCTTGAAGAGTGGTTAGCAGAAACATGTTATCGATTACATCGATAAATTTCGTCCTCCGTGGCGCAGCGGTCAACACGCCTGCCTGCGACGTGGAAACCCCGGGTTCGATCCCCGGCCAGCCCCCTAATCGGCGAACACATTTTTGACAAATGATTGTAACTAGTTGAATGAGCCGAATGATCCCAACTGATGCCAACTAGTCGCAATCATTTGACAAAAATGTGTTCGCCGATTAGGGGGCTGGTCATGATGGAAAACGATCTTTTCCTATTGGCCTGGGTCTTTGATGTTTATCTATATATGTATCTATTATAAATATAGTATCGTTGAGTTAGTATCCCATAACACAAGTCTCGAACTCACTTAGGGGCTAGCTCAATCTGTGTGATTTGTCCGTATATGTATATTTATTTATTTATCGAAAAGCCAATTTGTTTTATTTATCAACGTTATTTAATTAAGGCAGACTCTTTAAAGACGTTGGTGACGGTTCCCAGAAATTATTGAGTTGGTACGTTTGCACCTGTTTGAGATTTTAATCATCGGCTTTTGATAATATGTACCTGTTAAAATGATACTGTTTACGAATGTGATTCCGTATTTGCTGAGGCCTTCTTAAAACCTTAAAAAATTCTTGGTGAAAACTGGAACGAACCAATATTTACTCTTTCATTACTACTGATGCACTTGGATGAGCAAAAATAAACATGTAATTATTTATTATAACCTTATAGGACTAAAAGTTTTGCCATTGGCTTTTGTTAAAGTACCCGCAAAATACATATACTTTCTGCTTGTTAATTAGATTGTTAGATTATTGAGTTGGTTTTATAGGGTTCTGTACCTAAAAGGTAAAACGGAAGCCTATTCATGAGACTTGGCTGTCCGTCTGTCCGTCCGTTTGTCACCAGGTTGTATCTCATAAACTGTAATAGCTAGACAGTTGGAATGTTCAAAGATTGTGTATTTTTGTTGCCGCTATAACAAAAAATACTAAAAATGAAAATATTGAAGGGGGACTCCCATTTAACAAATGTGATTTTTTGCTCCATATTAAAAACAGAAATAGACAGACGCTTGAAATGTTCACAGTATATCCATACTAATATTATAAATGCGAAAGTAACTCTGTCTGTTACGCTTTCCCGCTTAAACCTCTCAACCGATTTTGATGAAATTTGGCACAGACAATCTCTAGACTCTGAGAAAGGACATAGGCTACCTTTTATCCCGGAAAAAAATTGATGTTCCCGAGGGAAATCTAAAAAGCGCGATATAACCGAACTCCACGCGGGCGGAAAGCTAGTTTGGTTATATATTAAAAATAAAAATAAATAATTAAATTGAAATAAATATTGAAGGGGGTCCATACAACAAAAGTGATCTATTTGCCGTTTTTAAAGATACTTATACAGAACTCATCGTGCGCGAGTCCGTCCGACTCGCACTTGGCAGGTTTTCTTATATGCGCAAGGGCATAGTTTTGTTTATTCTTTCATAAGTATAAATGAATAGCTATCATTTAACCTACTATGTGAATCTGAGGGCCAATTCTTGAGGAATGTTCACTCTGTGAAAATATCCTCGAATTTCCATACATTTTGGACAACTTTTTAACATTTGTTTGTCGCCAAGGTGAGACTAGGTACCTAATTAATGTTTTAGGTTACGAGAATCGACCTTCGTATGTTTCCGGAATACTCTTTAATCACCAGTGATCCGAATAGGTAGAGTGATTTTTGGTACTTGTATCATAAATGTTCACAGAAAGATAACGTGGATAAGCCATTTTAGTAGTTCTAGTAAATATTGTTAATGTTAGTACAACAAAACTAAACTAATTTATTATTTACTTGTAGAAAAATAAAAACAATAAAATTCCGATCGAAGCATTAATACATTTCAATATTTTATTTTCAGCCTTTAATGAAGGGTATATCCAAATCAAACGGTTTTACGACTAAATATAATTTATACATATTTTTTTTTTAAATAATCAATCAATTGCGTAAATCCGGAGGAATGTCCATATTAATATACGTTTCCGATCGATGACCCCAATTCACTCTACCTATTCCGGTCACTGTTAATCACACATAACCTATTTTTATTTTCGTCCAACAAGTTATGCCTTCTTCTATTAAAGAAGTAGAATGTGCTGGTTGTCGTGGTGGCCTAGTGGTGAAAACACCAGCCTCTCAAGTACCTAATGAGTGTGCGGGTTCGATTCCGTAATCTATAGGTATGGTGTACATAATAAAGAGTATTCTATTCTATTACGTTGTTGAACAAACAAAATTTCGATTAGTGGACTCCTCAAAAATTATAAGAATGGTGATTGACAATGTGTTACGAAAGTAGGTTGGTACGGATGACAGGAGGTCAAACTACCCGAATTTGTCAAATATTCCCAATCAATCATGAGGCTTAATACTATAGCGATAAAATTGAAAATCTATTAAAGAAATTTGACAGATTGTAGTAGCTTGATGTGCTTGTAGTCTGTAAGTATAGTTTAGCTGTTATCACTTAACTAACTGCGTGAAGGTGATGTTTCCGAAATTCTTTTTAAACCTCCTGCGAGCTCTTAACCATCCCCAAGAGAAGGTCTTTTAGATTTTGTCAAATGCTTCTTCTTTTTTCTAGTTCTTATAAGCATTAAATTTTAAGGTGTTCTTATAATCATGTTTCATTCATGCAACATAATCAGCCTAATCTCCTAGGACACTTCTACTCATGAGACACGGGCCTCGCGGCCCAGTACCGGTTGGTAGATGTCATATGTCTTCGAAGTTTTGCTTCTAGGACATGCATGCATGGTTTCCTTACAATGTTGTCCTGCACCGTTTTTGAGAGAAGTGAAGAAGGGTGAGGAAATAAAGTAAATAATTCATGCAAAGTGTTTTTAAATTCAAATCATCATCATCATTTCAGCCGAAAGACGTTCACTGTTGGACATAGGCCTCCCCCCAGGGGTCTCCACGACGACCGGTCATCCAAAAGTTTCCTGCGACCTTCACCAGGTTGTCGGTCCACCTTATCGGGGCCCACGCTGAGACTAAATTAAAATAAAACTTCATTATTCCTATATTCTAAACCGAGTTCATGAGATTAGACCATTCTGCTTTGTTATTGGACATGTATCACGTATTATCATAATTGGTACAAAATATCAAAGAAATAAAGCTCCTTTGTCCTTCTCTTTTATCGGATTGGATTTGATATTCTCACGGTACAGAGCCACATGTTTATCATGGCGTATATTTTTGTACTTATTTGACAGTCCGCCATATGACATCATGTGGCCATAAATTGGAGCAATTTTTTGAATTAACTCGTGTTGGTAATAAAATTGGATTTGTTTATTTTGTTTTATAAACTCATTACATTCATATGTTGTAATGAGTGCAGTCATTTTACGATGTTAAATTTTTGCTCACATTGAACAAGACTACTACATATTTCAAAGCTTCAAATGTCACTCGATGGCCGGGTATAAAAGTAACGCAGGCTACTTCTGTGCGAATCTATATACTAATATATAAAGCTGAAGAATTTGTTCGTTTGTTTGAACGCGCTAATCTCAGAAACTACTGGTCCAATTTGAAAAATTCTTTTTGCGTTGGATAGCCTAATAATCCAGTGAGGTAGGCTTTAGGTAATATAACATCACGCTGCGACCAATAGGAGCGGAGCATAACTAACTCCACGCGAACGAAGTCACTGGCGGCCGCTAGTATACATACATATAAAGCTGAAGAGTTTGTTTGTTTGAACGCGCTAATCTCAGGAACTACTGGTCCAATTAGAAAAAATCTTTTTGCGTTGGATATCCCATTCATCCAGGAAGGTTTTAGTCTATATAACATCACGCTGCGACCAATAGGAGCGGAGCATAACAACAATTTAAAATGTAAGCTGTATATTTTGGGGTTAAAATAATATATTCAAATAACTAACTCCACGCGAACGAAGTCGCAGGCGACCGCTAGTACGGAAATAAAAATGTCTACTAAATATCCCTGCCAAAATCAAAATAAGCAGTTTCATAATGTAAATGAGATTTTTATAGCTTTACGGTGAATATTATTAAGGTACCTCAAGTAGAGCAATAAAAATAGGAAGTGATTAAAAAGATATAACATTTTTTTATTAAAAATCCCTTTGATCTACCGAGCATAATCAGAATCACTATGACGGGAAAAAATATGACATCAGTAAAATTATAATGGGCCGCCTCGTAAAACGCATTTGAATAGGAAAGTTACATATCAAAAATTTTCAGTGATCCGTGTTTTACGAGTTTGTCGTAAACGTGTACTTAACAGGAAGAATAAAAGGGGCCCTTCAATACGGCTGTGTTTAAAAATCTATGCGAGCATGCGAGGGGGCTCGTAATCAGTTCGCGAACAGTCAACGTTTATGATGTTTCCACATTTTAATATCTACATAATATGTTATGGATTTCACCGGGCCTTTCAACAGCACCCATAAAAATAACTTGAATCGTTCCACAGCCGATCGGTTTCGTTAAAGAAACTGATGGATATGTAATTTCTGCGTAACTTCCGGTGGGACCACGACTATATTATAAACTAGCTTTCCGCCCGCGGCTTCGCCCGCGTGGAGTTCGGTTATATCGCGCTTTTTAGATTTCCCTCGGGAATATCAATTTTTTTCCGGGATAAAAGGTAGCCTATGTTCTTTCTCAGGGTCTAAAGATTGTCTGTGCCAAATTTCATCAAAATCGGTTGAGAGGTTTAAGTGGGAAAGCGTAACAGACAGACATGATGATGCGAGTATGGATTAAACTAAATGGTAAAGGTATTAGACTTGATCTTCCAACCTGCACTGGGCCCGCGTGGTAGATTATGCCCCACTCCCTCTCACTGAGAGGAGGCCTGTATCCCAGGAGTGGGAACGTTATACAGGCTGATGATGATTACAAAATCATTTCATCATGCTTTTAAAAATGAGCATGGTTAAGATTGAGCCGACTTAAAGGTCGTGGGTTTCAACTGAAACGGGAACGGCGAAGGAAAATATAAAAAGAAAACTCTTCTTCTTCTTCTTCAGCTTATAGAGGTCCACTGCTGGACAAAGGCCCCCCCCAAGGCTTTCCACGATGACCGGTCTTCTGCTACCCGCATCCATCCGCTTCCTGAGACCTTCACCAGGTCATCGGTCCACCTTGTTGGGGGCCTCCTTACGCTGCGTCTTCCGGTAGGTGGCTGCCACTCCAGAACCTTACTGCCCCATCGGAAATCGGTTCTTCGAGCATTGTGCCCTGCCCACTGCCATTTAATTTTAGCCATTCAAAGAGCTATGTCAGTGACTTTGGTTCTTCTGCGGATCTCCTCATTTCTGATTCAAAAATTCGAAAATAATTGACATGTACCAAACCATACTGATCCCGCGTCATAGGTAGTTTAGATAGTTCACTTACTCTTATAAAGAGTCTGTGTCCCAATTGCGGGAACATTGTAGTCGTTTATGTATCATCATCATCATCTCAGCGTTTATCCCGGTTGCATCCGCGGCTTTCGCTTTGGAGCCCGGGGTCCGCTTTCCTGCACATTCTCCTCCATTTCGGGCGATCTTTAGCATCCTGTGGTGAGAGATTGTTGGCACGCATGTCATCTCTTACAAAGTCGAGCCAGCACTTCTTTGGTCTACCCGGCCCGGCGGAGGCGCCATGGTAAGACATTTGTTACCCACGTAACAAATGTCTCTCTCTCGCCGGTTTTCGTAAGACGTGGCCGTACCAGTGTAGGTGACCCTCCTGCAGTTTGACTGCTATGTCACGGACACGAAGACTGCCCCGGATGCGGGAGTTCCTGATGCGGTCGTTCCGCATAACTCCACACATCCACCGCAGCATATTCATCTCCGTGATATGCAGTCGTTTGTGTATGTTTAAGACTAAATAATGCAAAAATAACAACTGTTAGTTTCAAAACTCAAAAAATTCATAAGCGAGCGTTATTTACGCTTTAAAGCAACAACATAGAGCTGGCATTGAACAGCAAAAATCTCAAGAAAACCATTGTGTTATAGTCATAAATATAAAATGAACTCCGTCCCTCAAGTAACCAGATGCCCATTGAAATACATAATAAGATTTACTTATTCTGAACTTAGCTAAAGGAAATACAGGTGGACTAACAATACGATAGGGTCCCTTGAGACTTCCCTCTTTGACTATTTTAATAAGAAAAAAATCCCATTGCTTCCAGAGCGAATTACTTTGAAACGAATAAATAAATGAACTGAAGGTTCACGAGATTGAATTAGAAAAAGAATTCGTGTGTAATAAAGAGATCTGTTCATTCATAAAAGTTATGAGGGTAGATCACAATAAGGAAGTTGAAGTATACGATGATCTGAGCGTTGACAATGACGGCAGGTATCGAACCGGAAAAGGGATCAGTTTTTCTTTTGATGTCACATCAAAAAGATCCTTAAAAGGAGAAGCCAATATCGGACTTACTGAACTTTTCCAACTACCAGAAATTAGGTTAATACTTATTATTAGAGCCTTTATTTGAGACTAGCGGCCGTTCGCGACGTGGAGTTAGTTATTTGAACATTTTATTTGACCCCAAAAGAGTTGATTTCTAATAAGATGTTAATTCAAATTAAGTGTGGTCAAGGACGATTTTGATCACAATTAAATAGTATTAATTAATTAGAAAAAGGATTAATATATTTTTCTATATTAATCCTTAATAATAATTACGGATTAATGGGCTATCCAACGCAAATATATTTTTTCAAATCGGACCAGTAGTTCCTGAAATTAGCGCGTTCAAACAAACAAATAAACTTTTCAGCTTTATATATTAGTATAGATAAATATCTCTTTGCAATTTTAGTCAAAAACTCCTCCATATTTAAACTGTTATTCGCTTTTTCCTCTTAAATTTTTGCAAGATGTTTTTCATTGTGCAGTTTAAATGCATTTCATTCCTTCTTTAAGCACCAAGCTACACAAAGCCAGAGGTGTACTTTTTACATGCAGACATTATTTTTGAGGAACCAACCCACAAAAATCATATTTTCGCCTCAGCACTCTCCTTTGTTTTACGGTTTTTTCATTGCAGCCACTTTACGAGCATCGGTGATGGGAACCACTCTTCTTTTATAACCGAGTAACAGTATTCTGAGACCTCAAAGATCGCGTGTTTGGTGCTAATTAAACGTCTTCATGGCAGTTGGGATACGTGATTCGTCTGGTCGTGGTGAATAATATGTTTCTTACATCGTTTTAAAGGACCTCACCGAATTTCGCCACTTCAATTTTCAGCAAACAAAAAGTGTATGACATAAATATATTGCATTCACGTGGTGGTATCGAGGGGATTCGAATGAGTCCTTCAAATATAGCTCGTTACGTCATCGGAGATGTTTTTAAATTAATACCGATTGTAAATCTTGTCGCGCATTAGAGATGTCGTCGTCTGTAAATTGGAAACACCTCGGCTTCACGCTCAGTCGGGGGCTCCTCTCTCTCGTTCTATTCCTGTTCTTGACACCACCGCCCCAGGACACGACGCGTCTTTGTTACAGACAACGAAACGCGTTGTAATTATTTCCACTTGTACTTTAACGTCATCGTCTCGATTAGTTAGAGCGTTAAAATTTAAGCTTGAATTTATAATATAAACATGACAGAGCCAGAGTGTGTTGTTTTTTGTTGCCGTTCACAGTTTTGATTTCTCTCTTGACTGGATTTGAAATATGATCCCCACACTTCGTTGTAACAATCGAGTCATATTTCACTGTAATTATGTTCAATGACGATGAATTTCAATAGCTGTAAATATCATTTACAAGCGAGCGATCACCATTTATGTTCCTTTTAATCAAACCGCCTTTCGAGCGGCTCTCACGAGTACATATTTATCTTTAGTCTGTACAAACAAATGTAGCCGTGAAACCGTTTCATCATTCAGCACATTGTCGTCAGCGGCATGCGAGATGGGCTCTGACGCAACCACACGCTCCTTGAGCACAAAGAGTAGCACCAACTTGAAAAAATAATATTTTCTCAGATTTGTGTTACCGCGGTTGTCACCGACATGATTTACGTCGAATCTGTCAGGTTTGGAGACAAAGGAATCTTGTTGAAACTCGCGGGAGCATGATGTCATGCGTTCAGGAGCCGCCTTAGCCGCGGCCCCCTAATTAATAGACCGGCTTTTATGGCGCGCTAGGGTAATACCAAGATGTTTCAAAGAAAAATAAGAAATATGTGTGTTAGACAGCGTAAGTTATGGGCCGTTGTTTATTGTGAGCGCTCCAAACCAAAATCGAACTAAGAACCGATTCTTTGTTTTGTTCAGAATTTATTACGAGGAGGTAAAGTTCGTGAAATCAATTCAAAAGCATAGCTCGTTAAGAGAGCACACCTTTCTATTTTGTGATCTTTTGTATCTTATTTCTACTATCTAGATATTTTTATTTGCATTGTTGTGAGGATTACTTTGTACCACTGAGATCTGTAGTCGTTATTTATCTTATAGTTTATTACAGAACTAAAGGATCCTTATAAAGAATTGAAAGCCTCTGACAAAAAATAAGAAAAAGAGTTTCTATATAGTCTGAGCTGAACTTTATTGAGAAATATCTAAGATGAATAGGACAAGTTAAATGAAATCGATCACAACGCCCACGCGTATAATCCTTGAACAGGGAGGGTAACATTTATAAATGAGGTACTTTCAAAATCTAAAACGCAAATTACCTTCGGAGTGGAGCTTGTCTAGACAATATTTACAATGAAACAGGCTTGATAGTACATCGTTGTTCTTTCAACAAATCATAGCGACAAAGTTTAACATATTATACAGTATGAAATTGAAAACTTCTGCCAAATCGAAATAAGAGCTCCTATTTCGAGTTGCCGAAAATTTGTACTACGGCGTGACGGCATGCGACATTTTAAATCAATATATCTTCCTAAGTATTTGAATGAAAGAAAAAATAAAAAATACGTGTTCAATATTTTTTATAAATCTATCTGATGGACATTCAATTATTTTTTAGGATACAACCCAATTGTTATTGTAGCAGCAACTGTTACAATGTTTTAAATTGTCATTACCAAAATCTAAATTCTTCCCCTCCTTCTTTCTTCTCTTCCTTCTTAATTCTTTCTTTTTTTTTGCGTACCTACCTGAGGGGTAATTCCACTAATTTTAAGAACGTTCACAGACTGATCTCATCCTCAATCTGTCAAAAAATACCTCTAATTACCCTAAATTTTGACAAGTTATTGACATTTGGTTGTCTCCGAGATGAGACTGCGACTAAATCTTGAACGTTTTAACGTTAGTAACGTAGTGCAAACTAAGATAGCAGCAATAGTGTGGAGGGTTGGTCCGGCCACCGTAGGCGCGGGCATGTGGGCGGCGAGCAGTGGGTAGCTCACCGCCTGGTAAGGACCTGGCCCGGGTCGACGGCGCGTTGTGTGTCACGCGCGCCTCAAAGAGATGTCAGCACATCGTGGACACCACCAAGTGAAAGAACACGGGTGGCTTTTAGTCAGTAAAAATCTGACACGCCCGTCCGCTCCGCCCAGAGCGGAAGAGGTCATTTGATGATTTCCCATACAGAACAAAAAAAAAAGGTAGTAATAATAGTCATGAAATCATCGCTAAAGTAAAACAAAAAACATAATCCGTCAAAGCAACTAAAAAAATCAATACGTGAGTTTTAGCATGTATCAGAAAAGGAATCCATTCATTGCTGTGTTCACAACTTTTTTTTTTCTAAGGTGGAAAATCCTCATAGAGTATCCTCCGCTCGGGGACGCGGAGAGGTGTGCCGGACTCTTACCGGCTAAAAAACCACCTAAGCGTTCGTCATCTGCCTTTCGGGGTACCGAGTCCTCTCAGTTCACAACCTGAAAGAAGTTGGCAATGACGACACGATTGGCACATTGGCTGAGTAACCTTTTGCTGCGCTGCAGGTTCAAATATTTATATTACTGTTACTACATATAGCTGTTCCGGGTCTGGGTGCCTGTGTGTGTAAAGTTAAATATTTGTAAACGCACCTACGATACAAGACTAATTAATATAAGGCAAAGTTTTGAAATAAAAAAACATTAATTTTGACAGATCCTACGAAAAAAGGACGCTCGATGACGTTACTAATTTCCTAGTCTATGCGCCCGTCATGTCCGGACGACAGCAGCTCAAGCTATCCGAAACTGTCAAATATTCCCAATCAACCTTGAGCCTTAATGCTTTAGAGGTAAAGTTAAAACTCTAATAAAGAACTGACAGATTGGAGTAGCTTGATGTGCTGTAGTCTGTACATACATCAAAATCAAAACATTTATTTCATGTGAACCAATGGTCGGTCAGTAGAGATGAAGTTGTATCTAGTTGCATCTCTTTCTTTAATGACATGTTCCAATTTTTCTTATAATTCGTTTAGGTACTTAGATTTCCTTCGTGGCGCAGCGGTCAACACGCCTGCCTGCGACGTGGAGGCCGCCCCGGGTTCGATCCCCGGCCAGGTCATGAAGGAAAACGATCTTTTTCTGGTTGGCTTGGGTCTTGGATGGTTATCTATATATGTATCTATTATAAATATAGTATCGTCGAGTTAGTATCCCATAACACAAGTCTCGAACTTACTTTGGGGTTAGCTCAATCTGTGTGATTTGTCCGTATACATTTATTTATTTATATTATCGCACCTAGTTTCATCCTGTATAAGAATTGTAGCAAGCCTAACATTATCTTTTGCATCTGTATGTTGAGATCGTGCAGGAAAATCTGTAGTATACAGCTTTGTACGATGGATCAAGATTGTGACCCGAAATCGTGTGTGGGGCATTAAAAATGACAATTCAAAATGATACAACTGGTTTAGATTAAACCATCGGTGACAAGGTCTGATGTTAAGTATCTGCTGAGTGATAATCGACTTGATTGTTCGTAGATGGATCTAATAATAAGATAAGAAAGCTTTGATTGAAAGACAGCAACAGGAAATGAAACACACACCATGCATCTTTCTTGGAGAATTGAGAGTACCTACCTAATACATATACAATGTAGGTCTTCTTTATACTGTTATTAATGTAATAAATGTTCAATCTTCTTCCTTTCATTCTTTTTTGGCTTCGCACGGTTTGTGCATTTAGCCAATGTCACGTAATGAATTATTCATGTCGAAAAAGACGGCCGCGTGAACCGTCTTATGAGGGAGGTTTGAGGCATAGTCATGATATGGCGACTATAATGCGATATTTCACTGTTCTTTACGAATTATTTACTGAATACACTTTTTACTACATAAACAACGTACTTTTATTTAGGAAATAACATCCATACTTACTAATATTATAAATGCGAAAGTAACTCTGTCGGTCTGTCTGTCTGTTTGTTTGTCTGTTACGCTTTCCCGCCTAAACCTCTCAATCGATTTAGATGAAATTTGGCGCAGACAATATTTAGACCCTGAGAAAGAACAAAGGCTACCTTTTATCCCGGAAAAATTTGATGTTCCCGAGGGAAATCTAAAAAGCGCGATATAACCGAACTCCACGCGGGCGAAGCCGCGGGCGGAAAGCTAGTTATAAATAATTTTAAAAGTCCAGTGAAATATGAGCGTGACACTCAGCTTGACTTTCCCGCCAAAACTCCCCAATCAGATCTCAAATTTTTTCAATAGTTTTTCCCAATTTAAATTTTTAGTTTTTACTTTTGAAATTGTTATGTTTATCTTGCTTAAAAGTACTATTTACCATATGAATGTTTAATTTTGATTATGTTAATTTTATTTTATGTTTCTAATTTTATAAGTTGCACTCATCATCATCATGAACACATGTCGTGGTGGCTTAGTGGTTAAAACACCAGCCTCTCAAGTATGAGTGCGCGGGTTCGATTCCAGGTCAGGCAAGTACCAAAGTAACTTTTCTAAAGTTATATGTACTTTCTAAGTATATCTTGGACACCAATGACTGAAGGTGAAGGAATAAATACATCTTGAGGAAATCTGGACTTTAAAGTCTGAAATCGCCAACCTGCATTGAGCAAGCGTGGTGATTAGGCTCAATCCTTCTCTCTATGAGAGGAGACCTGTGCCCAGCAGTGGGCTGATAAAAAGGTTGATTGTGATGATGATGATACTATTTATAATATGAATGTTTAATTTCGATTATGTTAATTTTATTCTATGTTTCTAATTTTATAATTTGCACTAATCATTATCAACCATTTGTGTCGTGTTTACACCTATTTATATATGCATGCTGTGGTCTTCTGTAACTGAAGGAGCACACCTAAAAGTTCCTTCTTCTATTGTTGTAATTCTTATTGTGTTTGTGTATTCTTTGTCGGAGATCTCAATAAATAAATACTGGTTATATTTCTGAGTCAATAGAATACAATCTTGAACTAAACAGAACAGCAAAATAAAAGATAAAGAACTGGGAAAATATACAGCAAAGCTTATGCGTGATACAGTAGCGCAATATTTTCATGTAAGCGTCTCTTACCTTACATAAAATATTGCGGAGTTCTGAACTGTCTCCTATTGTGTCGTTTTAGACTGTTATGAGATACTGCGGTATAATTGCGTAACAAATACTAGCAATGGCTACCATTTTGACAGATCAACCACATTCATTGCGTTATGTATGTAGTTAAGCGGACTAATTTTGTCCAACATATGGAGTAATGGATTAGCATAAAAAAATCAGATGGAGATTGATAGTGTCTTACGTAATTAGGATACGGATCTCATTAGCCACCTCTAGAATAAAAGAGGATTTTATTTATGATTGTAACTTGTGATTGACCGCAATCCCGTAAGCAGTGATGCAATCATTGATGGTCAAGCGTGCTAGTTTATTAAGACCCTAAGGTAAGAGTACCTATTTCCGTTAATGTCCCGGTAGCCGTTAACTAGTCAGTTTTTTAATATTAGCGTCTTTCTAGCAAAACTAAATTAAAATTTGCAAATAGCAATTTATTCTTGGTACTATTTTATACAATTCTGATGGCGACACTCACCAAAAAGTTTAATAATGTAAAAACTATGAGAAAATAAAAGTACGGTATAGTAAAACTATCTATAAGTACAAAGTTCTGTCAGTGAACTACGAACCCACCCGGTCGCAGAAATTATCTAGCCATACTTCGACGGATAAAATTAAGGTAAAAGTGTTAATTTTTTTAATAAATTGTGTATATTATTTAACGATTTAATCTATAAATTGAGGTAAATCTCATCGAAAAGTAAATAATTTTACATGTTACATCTATTGGTACACTCAAACCCCTACTTGACCTAGTACCCGGTAAAAATGTGCGATTTTTACCGGATATTGCTACACTATCAAACCAGTTACATACGTTGCACCAAAACCCGTTATTCTATTCTTATTGCTTTGGAATAGATCTCATTTTCCTTTGAAACTGTAGATTATATTAAATATTTTCTGCCGGATACTGGGGCATGCCTTAACAGCTGCATTTAAATCCGTTTATAGTCCTTATTGTCTTGAATTAAGCATTATTTTCCTTTGAATCAAAAGGATGTAGTTACTAGACATTTAGTTTGTTTTGGTACCATGTGAATTTGGTTGCGTTTTTTTTGTATGGTTTACCACTTTTTGTACTGGTTGCGTTACAAGCTTTTCTTGAATCAGCTATGAAGTATATAAAAAAGCCTACTGCGACTAGAATGTGAATAATTTGTTTTGGAAATCAAAAAATTAAACATGTTTATTTCTTAGCAGATGGTAATTTAATTATTTAAACATGGTTTTGGGATTTAACAGCATAGTGGCCAAGTATTTTGTCATGCAACGTACACCGTGGTATACCATGTACTACCATTTGCTCCATGGTACTCCAAACAGTACGGTATATGGTAGTGTTGGTACGATATACGGTACGGTACTCCAAACAGTACGATATATGGTAGTATACCGTACTGTTTGGAGTACCATGGAGAAAATGGTAGTTCCTAGCTGAAACTGAAGCAAGGGCGAAAAGATTTTGGCTATTTCATTTACATAATGCAGTTCGAGTCCTAACATATGTCTTTCTTTTATTTATTTTTTGATGACTATGCCTCATTAGTTGGAACTCTCGTCTACATATTCTTACGCCCGTACTTTCCCATATTTCCAGCACGGCTTTCATTTGTACTCATTAAGTCACTCACGTGAGTTCTGATTTAGGAGCAAGTCTCAGTCGGAACAGGTGTTAAAAAATCATTAATAAGTACTAAATATTGATTTGCCATAATTGAATCTTTCTAGAGATTATTATTATTTAAAGGTAATTTTGCATATTTATCTACCTTCAATTATTTTTCGAAAGATCTAACTCATTCCATGTTTTCAAACTTCTGGTGCCGTAAAAACCTTCGAACTGACTTGCTTGCTTAAGTGTGCCGCCATAATAAGAGATACCCTGGATCACAGGCAAATGAAGGGACACGGGTGGGTTAAAACAGACCCTCACCCTTCCGCTCCGCTCAATGTGGACTTTTTTTGGATGAGAATACATCATATGACTTTTTTTAAATTAATTGAGCACAAAGCGCTACCTAGCCTGGAGGAAAGCTCAGCTTGGACCCAACAGCGCTGTGCCATAGTCGCGACACTTGGTGCCGGTGATATCTCACTCCCGGCCGTAGTACAGTTCATGGTCGAAAGCGAAGAAGGAAGGAGCGTGGGGGATGCTATGGCCTCTTTTTGCGAGAAGGTAGTGCATGCAATGGAGGCTGCAGAAAGGGAAAAAGAGCAAGACTCTCACTCCACTCGCATGAGAAGGGTAGCCAGGCGTCGAAGGGCGCTTCACGATCTTTGGCCATCATAAGAAGGACCATGCGGGCGACGAAATTGGGGCCGTATCGTCGCTCGAGCGTGACATGCAGTATGCGAAGCTTAGTGGAAGGATGTGTGGTCGAGGGATCGGCCGCACTTGGTCCCCACGTCTGTGGGGCGAATGTACAAGTATCTGCCGGGTCCCCAACTCATGGTACTGGAAGGAATAGTGGACGTTTAGATGGTAGGAGGCCGACATAACCCTCCCTTATTCCCAGACGAAATAAGGGGGAAACTTTTTTAATCGGATTTATCCACGATAAAAAAGCAAAAGGTCGCATCTTAAAAACCTTCCCAAGTCGCCTCCCCACTCTACCGATTTCTACTCCTACTCCTTCAGAGTTCACGTCTTCTGTCCTTTACTTTTTACACGCTGTCTTATTGCAGGTATGCCGAAAGAGCTTTTTATTATATAATCATCTCTGTACCTTTTATCTGTTCTGTTTTTTCTTTTTGTTAATATATTAAATGGTAAAATAAATAAATAAATAATTTCAGATGTCACTAAGGAGCAGTTATTGGATAGTGTTAGTTTATTTATTAAAAAAATTAAGCGAGAAAATGCTTTTAACAATGGCAGACTCGGTCATTTGGTTGAAGCTGCCGCCTGTAGTAGGCCAGCAAGTGTCTCAAAATCTGATGCACACCCGTGCTTTATAGTTCAGGAAAGCAGTTTAAGGGCGTGGTTTAAAGAAGTGATGGACTATTGACACATCTCATCACATTCAATCACAGAAAGAATGACAATCCACGACGGACAGAGTTTGTTTGTTTCTTTTTATATAGGTATAGGTACTTTATAAAACATACATTATAAAAAGTTAAAACAAATCGTGTTTATTTGTTGGTTAAATACGGACCCTAATGTTTTTTAGTAATATTTTATTTGAATATATTGTATTTCTATGAACTTTAACGTAAAGCAATAGAGTACAATTTCGCGGCAAAAATTACCGGGTACCGGGACAATTTAACGTTAACTAGTACAACTCTACCGGGTACTGGTACAATTGGCCCTTTTTGTAGTTTTATTGTTTTATAGTTAATTAAATTTTACACTAGTTTAATAGAATCATAATATACTAAAAGTATATTAAATTATCTAAACAGTCAAGTAAAAATTATTTTTGTAAGTCTTCTAGTTTTAGCCTAGTTCTCATGCAAATTCGGCGAAGTTCATAACTTAACGGTTACTGGGCCGTTTACCTTATTCACTCTAGCCTTGAAGATACTTAAATTGTAGTCCGACGGAAACATCGCTGCTGGCAAATTGCTCCAGTCCCACGATGTACGCGGTATAAAAGAGGAGGCGAAACGCTTTGTCCGGATTGTACTGGTGTCAACAACGTAAGGGTGGATATTCGTCATACGACGGATCGTCCGATAATAGAATGGAGATGGGGGAATTAAGTCCACACTCTCTAAAATGCATCCTATAGAACACCGACAGGCTGCCTATTCTTCGTCTATGTTCCAGGCTTTGGAGACCGTTTTGAACTAAATCTGGGTCGCCAATTAGCTTCTTCGCACGCCTCTCCACCGAATCAAAAGTTGCCAGGTGTCATTTTGCAGCACCCGCCCAAATGTGGCTGCAGTACTCCACACACGAACGGACCTGTGCTTTGTATAACATTAGAAGCTGTCATTGCCAAAAAACTGTTTAAATTATCAACACTCTATTCCAATTACTTAATTCGTTTTTCAAACTTAAACCTTCATATGTCAAAAACTGAAATCACTTTAATTTTCGTCATCTGGCGGCAGGGCACTGTGTACCCATATCGGATAAACGTACAAACTCATAAACTCCACTTTAAACATTGTGTAAAATTATCGTCTAGACATTGCAAAAGCATTGAATGAGTGTTAGTTTATTAGTTTTGTATTCATCATCATCATCCCAGCGTTAATCCCAGTCGCATCCGAAGCCTTTTTCAGCTTTTGGAGTCTGGGGTCCGCTTTATTAGTCCAACTGCTGATATGGCTAAACTTCGACATTTTCCGTGTAGCGACTGCCGTCTGACCTCCACAACCCGAAGGCGACATCGAAGCATTGCAGTTAGACTAAATTTATTAGTTTAGTATTGGTTGTGTAAAAAGGAACTGGAATCTCTCTCTGGGGGTAAACAAATAAAGTGAAATCACGAATGACCTGAAAGATTTTAATTCGCTAATGGTAGACTTAGTCGCTGTTTCTCGACTAATGGAAGCTATAATGTTATGTTGAATAATGTGAGGCTACTCCAAAGAGGAAAAGTGGAAGTTTCGATCGATATATGCAAAAAATGTGACTGTTCAAAACTTATCCATACTAATCTGTCTCTCTGTCTGTCTATCTGTCTGTTACGCTTTCCCGCTTAAACCTCTCAACCGATTTTGATGAAATTTGGCACAGACACATCTTTAGACCCTGAGAAAGGACATAGGCTACCTTTTATCCCGGAAAAAATTGATATTCCCGAGAGAAACCTAAAAAGCGCGATATAACCGAATTCCACGCGGGCGAAGCCGCGGGCGGAAAGCTAATAAAGCAATGAATGTTGTTGAACTGTGAAAATGAAACTTTTTGCTACTGATATTATCAGTGGTTATGGGATACTGTGAGTTACTATGGGTTACTCACTCACCCCGCTGATCGATTCCAATCAATGATAAACGTTTAGTCACATGTATCATTACTTCACTTTATCATAGACATGTTTGACATGGGAAAAACTGGAAGCCAAGGCCAACTTGGGTATCGTATTACCTGGGCACGCCACAATAGCGGCGTAAAGTAAGTCCCCTTTTTGAGGAGTGGCTAGACGCAGGTCCTCACCGGACACGGCTGTTTCGGGAGGTTCCTGTTCTGTGTAAGGTGGGAGGAAACGCCAGTATGTCACAACTGTGAGGTCCGCCCTGATGACACGGTAGAGCATACGGAGGAGGTCTGCACAGCTTGGGTGGACATGTGTCTTCGTGGCGGCGGTTAGCTAGACGGCGGTAGGCGGCGGCTGGAGTGCATCGCAGATCGTCACCTCCTTTTGCGAAGCAGTGATGCTGGCAAAAGAGGAGGCGGAGCGGGAATCCCGGCGCCCTCACGCCACTAGCCGCCGCAGGAGACACCCTGGTCAGTCAACATTACCAGCTACCGTAGGCGCGGGCTTGCGGGCGGTGAGCAGTGGGCATCCCGCCGCCCGGTAAGGACCAGGCCCGAGTCGACGGCGCGTTGTGTTTCACGAGCGCCTCAAACAGATTCATCAGAGATTTAAGTTTGTGAATGTGAGGCACCTTGGACTATGGTTTGTTTTTTTTTTTATATAACTTGTTTGACATTACGAGCATGGCAGTTGAGAGTTTGTCATGCTCACTCAAATGTCTTGCTGATGGTGGCGCGTGGTGTTGGATCATTTGGTTCCCTTCAAAATGGTTGAGCTAAGCGGGGCTGATGCGCGCGTCATGCTCGTGAACGGGGGCCGTCAGTGGAGACTGGTCATCTCTTAGCTGCCAGTGGGCTTAATTCATTTTCTGACTTTTAATTAATTTTTATATTTATACATTGTGCTCACATGATAGAAGCAACAGAAATATGTAACCAAGAAATGTAATGCATACTATGATTTTAAAAGAGTGTCCATGGAGTTTCTTGCACGTTCTTCTCCATAGAGATCTACGCTTTGGAACGTGCAATTAAGCCTCACTTTTCTTGGACTGGCCTACATTGACGATTCAAAAGCACCAACGGATGGTTAATTTGAAATAAACAATTTTGATTTTGATTTTTGATATTGTCAGCATAGCGCGTGGTGAATTACGGCCTACTCCCTCTCATAGCGAGGAGGTTTGTCCCGACAGTGGGAACACTGATTCTTTAGTAACACTGACTCATTACACTTACCATAAAATGCTAAGTATCTATAAAACACTTCTAAGTGCTTCTACCTTAAAACGCTATCAGACTTGTCAAAGTTACTTTGAACAGCGTAATAAATTAATAACTCCTTATACCTCTGAACGCTAACTACTAACTCTGTAAAGTTCTGATTAAGGAACTAAACTAAAATCCGTTTAGGGGATATGGGGGGAAAATAAATCAGCGGCGGCGCCTGGTCGTTCATCGAACTCTCTGGAGTTGGGAACAATTGGTGCGGAGATGTAAATTGAATCGGGTGGGTGTCGCCTGGCTCGGTTTTCGGCCGGCCACTGACTCGGCAGAAGTTCAACTTTATTATACAGGTGCGAAATTATTGCGTCGCGTGAATCTATTGTTAGGCGGATTGGTAATCTAGGTATTGAAATCACACTGTATTGTAAAGGCAAAAGTTTGTGAGTGTCTGTGTGTGTTTTATAAGGTAAACGATCCACATACCAATCGTGGCAAGTATAGCTTAACTTGATTTATCGGGCATTAACGGCTACCATTACATTCAATAATTCAAGATATGGGTTAAATAATATAAAAACTGGGATTTTTTGCTGTAAAGTGATGTGGGGGATACAGAAATCTCGTAAAGGGACTTTGACGACACTATGTCCATGTGGAGTTTTGTCGCAAACTATTTTCCACCTCTTATCCTACGGGTCCCCAAAAATTCAGCCAACATGACCTTTGTGCTGTCAATGTGACTATGCTGTAACCAGTATTAACACATATAGGATACTTTTATCGCGAAAATCACACTGAAAGCTAACAGTTAACATAATATTAATATGAACATCTGATAATCATGGGGCATCAAAAAATTCTTTCTAATCGCTATCAACAGAAATAGTGCCCAAAAGGCTTTCAGCATTTCAGAGTTTTATAGCGATGTTCTTTGGCCAAGAAACAGACCAGCACTCTTGCAACGTGAAGAGTCGACTACCCACTTGTCGATATCTTGAAAAACTATTTTTGTAAGGTGGTGAATAATTTTAGCGATTAAATTGATCTGCACATAGACTCCTCGAGCAAAGTGAAAGTCAAAATTTATTAATATCTTCCAGATTAACATTTAGCACTTAGTTTATGGCATGTAATGAAACATGTTTTATCTGATAACTTAATTTATACGTAAGTATATAACCTAAATTACACAACCCGAAGGCGATATCTAAGCATTGTAGTTAGACCAATTGTTAGACTTTTGAGGGCTCCAACCCACACAATAGGGATGTTTCCTGGGTAAGAAAAAAATGATTCTATTAAGTCCGTCATTCAGATTATAGAAAAATATTGGAAACGTATATTTTGTTTATCAAATCAATAAGAATTGACAAATATAAAAGGCATCAAAGATCAGGAGTGGTGGCTAGTGACGTCACTGCTCTTTAAAAAGTGTAGTGTGCAGTGACACGAGTTTTCAACACACTGTGTCGTCTTCATTTTTTGTTTATATGAAAAAAGTAAAAATACCTACGTGTCTAATGTGCATGAATGCGGAGTTAACCTAAGTGATTGTTACACTACTCTGTCATCATTTTAAATCACGGATTACCTTATGTACAACCTTAGTGTAAATAATTGTTGGTGGAACAAACTAAATAAATAAAAAGCAAGTTTGGCAATTTGCTTGGGTAGATTTCATTAAACCATCTGTTTATATAAGGAGTTCAGTAATTACGTGAATGATAATTACAATTTGGACCACCTAGTTAGTGCAAGTCGTCAAACCAGCTTAATGTCACAAGCTATGGCTAGAACAGTTCAAGTTTGGTTAGTAATATTTACATATTTATAACATGAGGAGTTTTTATGTCAGTCCATATCTTCTAATGATCAGCAATATGCTAATTATTGTAGCAGTTCTGTAGTTAGGAGTTCTGTAGTGTCTGTATATATATATATATATATATAATGTTTTTTTGTAATGACGGAGCTGATGGTTTTAATTGATATTGTCTTTATGTTGATATATCTAATTAGTTTTAGATCAATGATTCTAGAATGGGTGACTGCTGTATGGAGTTTAAATTCAACAATGAAGAAAAAATATTTAAAGCGCTAATCTTTTTGGTACCGTTTCCGCCCGACCAGTCGAGTCGAAGCTTCTAGATTACAGAACCTCCCTTTTAAAATATTTGACGGCTTTTTTTGTTTTTGAAGAGTCATCTGACTTCCGTCAACGACTTTTGCGAATGTTAAATACTGTTTAAAATGTAGGTATACAAAAGTGGTATCGCATTTCCCAGTTACTGGTATGTGAAGGTCAGATAGACTGCCGCCATGTAAAATGATTTATTATTATTGAAGTGAAAACTTCTTTAGCGACCTTGAGCACTTTCGTTGGATGGGGAAAAAGCAATGAATTCGCGTGAGCGTGACCGATCTGACACCCGGCTTGCTGCAGCGAGATATACTAGATATGTGTACTGTGCCCCCTAAGATACAGGCCTAGCCTAGTTTAGGGGACAGGGGGAAACCTATTGTACCTACCTATTGTAATGCAGTATTATTGTACACAAAAATTTAAAAATGTATCTTTTGTGCTAATAAAATATTTCTATTTCTATTTCTACTGTATATGTATATTGTATGCTATGGTATAGAATGCGTCACTGCTAAACTTTTTTTTTTGTTAACATAACAATGACTTCAGTTTTCATTTTTGCCGGCCAGTTCCACGATTGGTTTTTTATTAATTTGTACATGGGATGTGGGCTTCTTGTCGGATTGTATTATTCCAGAATGCACAAGAAAGACAAATCAAACAATTGTTTTTTCGTTTGGATTTACAACTCAACAAAATGCCCTAGCCGCGGTATTCTTTTAACATTTTTCCAAACGAGTTCTTTTTAGTTTTCCAACAAGTTTCTCGGATTCCCAACCCTTTGTCAGTTGGAGTGGACGTGGAAATCTCCAGTTACCAACTTTTCGACACATGTTCACCCACTGTTTGAGAATACTACCTACCTATTGGTCCTTTGGATTACTTTTGATGTACGAGTAGATTCATAAATTTATTTACTAACTAGCTTTCCGCCCGCGGCTTCGCCCGCGTGGAGTTCGGTTATATCGCGCTCTTTAGATTTCCCTCGGGAAAATCAAAATTTTCCGGAATAAAAGGTAGCCTATGTTCTTTCTCGGGGTCTAAAGATTATCTGTGCCAAATTTCATCAAAATCGGTTGAGAGATTTAAGCGGGAAAGCGTAACAGACAGACAGACAGACAGACAGACAGACAGACAGACAGACAGACAGACAGACAGACCGACAGACAGACAGACAGAGTTACTTTCGCATTTATAATATTAGTATGGATTAGCTAATAAAAAAATTTAATAATTTGTACACAATTTTTATTAGCATTTTTTTTAATTATAAACAGTGCTAGACTGCATTCCCGCCCGATGGTAAGCAGTGATGCAATCGTTGATGGTAAGTGCGCTAGTGAATAAAAAGTAAGACGGCAGTTGAGCGAGATGATGCAATGTTATACCCAACAACACGACTAACGATGCTGCGCCAGATGGATCTGGAGACCCTCCACGACCAAACTCCCGGCACAACAACATTTGGCGCATTGTACCCGGCACTATCGCAACAGAACTGCTTAGACCCGTCCTACGAATCTACTCGTACCATCTAACCGTGTTGTTGTAGGAAAAGGTCTAACTGATACTCTGGAGGAGTATGGGTTAGACCTTTTCTTTCCTTGTGTTGTGACTTCTTTGTTCGTCAAACTGCGTTTCTTAGACCATCTTAGTGACGTTGTCTGCCTTTAGGCGCCTACTGTGTGACGACTCGGGCCTATTTTTCTGGATGAATCCTATAAGTGTGACCCAGCCAGTCCTAAATCACAGATAGCAAGTTGGCCAAGAAAATGCACACATCACAATCAACAAGGCTAAGTTAAGGTTAAATCTAAGATAATTAGGTAGCTACTTCAAAATCACTTATGGAATAAGTACTCGGATGCCATTAAAAAGTGATTAGTAACTAATTATAAATCTAAATATAATCACTGAACTTTTCTTAACTTGGGATCATTAATACTAAAGTTAGTGTTATTTTTAAATACAACTAGCTGCTAAAAACAGCCACGTTTCGTTCGTTCTTTCGAGCTTCCTACTTATTTCGTTTTTTTTTTGACGTATTGTTGTAGGTACCGAAAACAAAAAAGATGCCGCTAATTCCTGGGTAGGTTCGCCTTCCATCTTCTCTCTTAATTCATCGTTATTCACCTGTGTGGGCGGGCGGTCTTCCCCGTGGCTCGTTCTTCAAGTCGAAGTTTGCATCAAGAATGCGTTTAAACCTAAATCGCACGGTGCGTTCATTAGTAGACCCCTCTCTAAACGCAACATTGATATTTTTTTAATAATCTTAAACTAGCGCTTGACTGCAATCCCGCCTGATGGTAAGCAGTGATGCAATCGGTGATGGTAAAGCAAGCTAGTTTATTACGCCTATTCATTTAAAAAATCTTAGAGAATAGGAAGGAGACGGCAGTTGAGCGAGGTGGTGCAATGTTTGACCCAATAACACGACCAACGATGCTGCGCCAGAGGGAGATTGATGTGGAGACCCTCCACGACCAAACTCCCGGCTCAACAACATTTGGCGCATCATACTCGGCACACATCGCAGCACAACTGCTCAGACCCGTCCTCCGTACGGCTTCACCAGACATCATGCCGGAACACGACGAATCGCTTGGCGGCAAGACTTTGTTTGGTGGGTGGTAACTTCTGCCGGCAGCCGATGTTATAGCCTACCACCAAGAGAATTGCGACTTGAATTTTGCGGACTTGAATTTTCGCAGTATCCATCTTTCTTGTCTAAGTTGAATAAAAAAAATAATTGAAAGTCGATATTCAAATGTTTCACATTTTTTAAAAGAAGACTATCATAGAATCCACCTGAAAATAGTTCCATTCGAAAACCTCAAACCAAGAAGATTCTATGTTAATTCAAAGAACTTATTGCAACAAAACGGCAATTTCATATTTCAACCCCTAATATTAAATCCAATACCTACTAATACCATACACTAATTAAAATGTAAACAGGCGTCAGTCCAAATGCGAACAGGAAATCAAACATGTTACAATTAATCCATCTGTCTTAGCAGTCATTAAAGCTAATGGGTCATAATAAACATCATAATGAACTCATGCTAATCTTGATCGAGAGAAACTTAGGCCACATGCCATTGAATTATCGATGTTACTATTTAGTTTAAATATCACCATGAAAACCATAAGGGAAGTGAACTTGAAGGGAGCTGTCTCTTGCATCAGGTGAATGCAAGAGACAGCTCCCTTATTTTAAATTATAATTATAGACTAGTGCTTGACCGCAATCCCGCCTGATGGTAAGCAGTTGGGCATTAATAGTAATAAGTAAGTATGTGTTTTGCAATTGGGGTGCAGGTTCAAAATCATTAGATATTAATCTTAGAGATATTGGACTGAAACTTAGGGTTTTGGAATGAAATGTTTATTTCTCATTATTTTTAAACTAGCGCACGGGCATACATAGAATAGTATCAACCCACATCCTCCTGTGGGTGTCGTAAGAGGCGAGTTTACATATGTATGTGAAATGGTAAAATATTATACACACAATTACGACAGAGTTGTCTGGTGAAGCCGTACGGAGGACGGGTCTGAGCAGTTGTGTTGCGATATGTGGCGGGTACGATGCGCCAAATGTTGTTGTCTTGGGAATTTGGTCGTGGAGTCTCCAGATCAATCTCCCTCTAGCGCAGCATCGTTTGGTCGTGTTGGTCTTGGGTTTAACATTGCATCACCTCGCTCAACTGCCGTCATCCTTCCTATTCCTAAGTTTTTTAAGTGAATAGGCTTTATAAACTAGTGCGCTTTACACTCAACGATTGCATCACTGCTTACCATCAGGCGGGATTGCAGTCAAGCACTAGTTTATAATTATTAAAAAAAAAAAAAAAGAACCACCACGATTAAAAAAAAATAATTTATTCATACTTTTTCTTTTTTGTGAGACGACGATAATTAATATCGACGACAATAAAAAAATAATTATCGTCGGCTCACACTAGGGATATCTGCTGTATCGTGGGTCCGTTTACAAACATATAAAGTCACATACACAAAAAGCAAGGTTATTTATACAATATGTAAAGAAAACCCTGTCCGATCCGTGAAGGTATCGTTAGGTATCGATAACTGATTCTACTAATGCCTACAAAGCTGGGCTAAACTTAAATAAAAATCCCCTTAAAAGTAAATATTATTTCGCAAAAAGAAGTAACTTAATACATGTGCGGTAGGCATGGCGGTGGTAGGCCATAACATAGGCTGCCGGCAGAAGTTACCACCCACCAGACAAACTCTTGCCGCCAAGCGATTCGTCGTGTTCCGGCATAATGTCTGGTGAAGTCGTAGGGAGGACGGGTATGAGCAGTCGTGTTGCGATGTGTGCCTGGTACGATGCGCTAAATGTTGTTGTGTCGGGAGTTTGGTGGTGGAGGGTCTCCACATCAATCTCCCTCTGTCGCAGCATCGTCGGTCGTGTTGTTGGGTTTAACATTGCGCTACCTCGCTCAACTGCCGTCTTCCTTCCTATTCACTAAGTTTTTTAAGTGAATAGGCTTAATAAACTAGCGCGCTTTACCATCAACGATTGCATCACGGCTTACCATCAGGCAGGATTGCAGTCAAGCGCTAGTTTATAATGATTAAAAATTAAAATTAAAAAATACAAGCGCGGGCAAAAGACACAGGGCGTGCGGCACGTGGTCGCATCGCTATTCGCTCATAATAATACCGTCAAAAAAGGGGTTTGTCACTTTTAAAAAAAATACCAATTTTTAGGGGAGGTGGAATTAATTCGCGGAAGAAAAAGATTATTTCAAAATTTATTAGTATTGTTACTATGATGATTGTGTAGAATTTTAATGGTCATGTGTTTACCTAACCGTTATTATCCTTGTGACTCGGACAGGGTTTTCTTTACATATTATACAATATGTAAAGAAAACCCTGTCCGATCCGTGAAGGTATTGTTAGGTATCGATAACTGATTCTACTAATGCCCACAAAGACCGGCTAAACTTAAAAAAAAATCCCCCTAAAAAATAAATATCATTTCGCAAAAAGAGGTACTTAACTTATTACATGGGCGCTAAGCAACCCCTTCCGCGGGCGGCAGGAGGCAGGGCACGCGGCACCTGTGACGTGGTCGCGTCGCTATTCGCTTATAATAATACCGGTGCTGTCACTTTTTTAAAAATTACCAAATTTCGGGAAAATTGGAATTAAATCCCGGGAAAAAAGGATTATTTCAAAATTATTAGTATTGTTACTATGATGATTAGGTATGTAAAATTTTATATCATATTTGGTCAAGTGATTACCTAACCTTTATTATCCTTAAGGGTCGGACAGGGTTTTCTTTACATATTATATATACTTTATTGTACACCAACACCATACATTGATTAAAATACATTTAAAACAACAAAATATACAATGGGCGGCATTATCGCTAATGCAATCTCTTCCAGGCAACCAATGAATGGACCATAAATCGAACTGTCGTTGGTGCAAACATTATAAATGTAAACAATATAATAAAATATACAACACAGAGATATAAATATCCAAAATTATACATTGGTACATAGATACTGAACATAACACGTAAGGCAAAATTTTGGAGACACCAGGCAAATTTTATATCAAGTAGTCGCCAATCAACAAATTAAACAATGAAGTAATTAAGAACAGTGATATATAAAACTGGTAAAAGATGTTAAAGACTGATTTACATATTACGATTTATTTGCCTATGTTGAAGCAACAATAAAAGTTGCATTGTATAAACACCATTTAGACGATGCAAGTCATTTGTTGCATCAATTTTATTGTATGCGAGAGGAATATTATATGAAAGTCGTATCGTGTAAAAGGGACTTTTGAGCTAAGCGATTGACAGGTGATAGCAACGCTACATAGTTGGCTGATGTTGATTGTCTTTTCTAATCATTTGCGCATACGCACACATACGTAGTACAAAAAGATTAGATGAGACCCCCCCCCCCCTCCCCCAAAACGCCCGCCCTTCGCCACTTCCACACCAGCAGCACAGTTGTCTGTTCATTTAACAAAAAAAAAAAAAAAACACATGACTTTATACAATATTATGTACAGTAATGAATACAAGAAAACACGAAAACAATGAAATTATTTACCAGACATACGGCATTCCAGAGTCAAAAAGGCATTGCAGTGTTGTAGGTACGATGCTAGAGCGAGTGATTGCAGAATCAGGAGGGACGGCGCGGATGTTCGCGGGGTGCTATTTGTAAGCTTAAAATGCACTCCGTGGACACCTACGCCGTTATTTACGCCGTTGATTCTTTCTTCTTAGTTTGGCATTTTCTGATGGCATCTGAGGCTGCTGCCTCGAATCTTGCGGGCAGTGGGGCGGCGGCGGCGGCGGCGAGTGAGCGGCAGGATCTTATGCGTAAAATCAAACGGACCGGTTCTCGAAAACAGCGGCGCGGCAGCGGGGCGGTGGCGGGCAGCGAGCGGTGTACTTCTCGCGCTCGAATCTTGCGGGCAGCGAGCGGTGATCGAGCGTTAGGAATAAATTTGAATCAAAAAGATGTTGCCGCCATTGTTTAGACATTTCTTTCGCGAATAAAAAGAAATATCTCGTCGACACAATCGTGAACACAACACTACGCGGCTATAGTGACGCGCGATCTGCCCGCTAGTTTCGAGAACAGGTCTTCGATGCCCGCTCGGCTCCCGCGCCGCTGCCGCCCCCGCCCGCAAGATTCGAGGCAGCGGCCTAAAAGTCTCCCCACGATGGCCCGATGATTTTGTGCCTTCGATTCCGCTGCAGGTCGGAGTACAGAATCGGTCGAATCTTTTCCCACCTCCTTGTTAATAGTTAGCACAAAAAAGGCAAGAAAAGATTGAACACAATTTCTGTCCATTGCTGTAGACGTATTTGCTGAAATAAAGTCGTTCGGCATTAAACACGACTTGTACGGACGACAGCAAGTCAACCTACCCGAAACTGTCAAAAATACCCAATCACCCTTCAGCCTTAACACTTTACAAATAAAGTTAAAATGTAATAAAGAAATCTGCCTGATTGTAGTAGCTTGATGTGCTGTCGTCTTTACAAGCTGTACAGTTACCACTGCCGTAGCTATTTAGTCCAGCATAACTGTTTTAGTTGCCGCAGGTAGCAGTGCGGTGCGGCAGGGTTGAGGTGACGTGATGCGGAAGCTTACTGATTCGTGAACTTGTGGCAAATATCACATCTACGATCTACCCCATCGCACAGCTGCCCCAGGCAAAGTCTCAGTTAAGCGGTCGGCCTATATCTACAATCGTTCAATGAGAGATCATAATTATGATACCTCGTAATAAATAATCCCACCAAAACATTTCAAGTAATATAGGTTGTCACGATTTAAATGACGCTTTCGAGTCTCTTTTTACGAGTTACCATAACTCTATACGCCTGATACTTTTGGTTGAAATAACGGGTCTAATAATAACCCGCAACGCTGTTTAACAGTGGGTAAGTGATTCTTTAAGAAATTTCTAGAATAAGCAATGCCCATAATATTTGCCTCCCCTAGGCTGCAGTAGGCTAATAAACACTGTACTCTTGCCTCCCCCTAGCAACGCCGGAGCGCCTGCTGCGGTCGCGCACGTGCGTATATTTAATTTCCCTGACTGTTGACCAAGTCGGGGAAATCAATTGATAAGCTAACACACACGTCACCCTACGTCAATTTATCTGTTATGTCTATCCATTTCATCATCATCATCATCAACCTCTTTATCGTCCCACTGCTGGACACCAGTCTCCTCTCATAGAGAGAAGGATTGGGCGTAATCACCACGCTTGTTCAATGCGGGTTGGCGATTTCAGACTTAAAGTCCTTCAGTCATTGGTGTCCAAGATATAATTAGAAAGTACATATAACTTAGAAAAGTTACATTGGCTGGTGTTATAACCACTAGGCCACCACAACTACCCATTTCACACTAATGTCAAAAGATGACAGTTGTGATTTAAATATACAGAAAATAATGACACTTTCGTTTGTCCATGCAGCTATACTAACACCTACCACGAATGGAAAAGTTCGACGGCCTGCCTCTGTTTGCTGCCGTCACCACGTGACACTGGCAGAATAGTCGAATACGGCTCAGTTGCCAAAAACGGAAAAAAATGACACTTTCAGTTCTAGATCGAGGTTTTTATTTCTCTTTCTTTCCCCTTAGTATTCCATCTAAATGTTGTCTGTAAAAGATTGCTCTTAGCGATAAGACCGCCCATTGTGTCGCCCTTTTATTAAATCTTAATATTTATATTCTGTAATTTATGTGGTATATGTACATAATAAAGGGTATTCTATTCTATTTAAATATTATAAATAGAGTTTAGTTTCTTTGCTGTAATCTGCCCGTAGTGGTCAAATGCGAGGCTGGAGAATAAAATATAGATGGCAACTATCAAATGTACTCATTTAATTTAAATTGATATGATGGTCACGTAAAAATAAAAACAAGTTATTATTTAATTAACTATTTCTATCGAAAGAATGAATATACATTTAATTGTGGTAAATAAGAAGAATAAAAAGAACACAAATGACATACATTTGGTTGGGGAATAAACTCACCGCCGAAGACGGCCTTCGCTCAGCAAATTGGTCAGACCCAATGTGAGATAAAACCTCAGGGCTGGATTTCACCGCTAGCCATCGAACTGGACCGGTGGTCGACCTGGCAGCATACTACTAAATACTGGTATATATATAAAAACAATAAGAAATAAAACAAATATCTATATATTACTTTCTTATACATATTGGTATAATTATATAATTTACGAAATGGTAATATTCCAAACCACGACACAAAAAAGACTTTTTCATCCCACCATCTCGGAAAGAGTATTTTTAATCTTCAATATCTGACTCGAAAAGCCGTTTTTATTCTCTAGAGGATAAAGTAAATTGAATTTAGAACATCGTGTGCAATAAGTTTGTAAATTAAAAAAAACATTAAACCTATTTACTGTTACCTATATGGTGCCGAATATATCATACAACTTTTTTTTTAATTTGTTAAAAACTCAGACTCGGAACCTTCTTGGTGTTCTTTTTTCAATTTTCTTTGTACGCGGTTCTTTACGCGGCATTTTTTCACGTCATTGTTAAACCTTATATTAAAAAAAAGAAACTTGAAAACAAGTGAAAAACTAAAATGAGTGAATCTAACGACGAGGAAGTTTGTTTGACGCCAACAGAATTGACTGAAACTGTTAATAATGCGCAAATGAGCTTTCTACCTCAACAATCACGCGAGAAGTATTTAAAACAGTACGATATGTTCAACACGTGGCGACTAGCAAAAGGAGCCAAAACTTTCTCAGAAAACGTTTTGCTGGCATATTTTATAGAATTATCCGAGAACAAGAAAGCAAGCACTCTATGGAGTACGTATTCGATGCTAAAAGCAACAATAAAGATGAAAAAAGACACATATCGATACCTATCCTAAATTAGTAGCATTTTTAAAAAGAGCCTCATCTGGTCACCACCCAAAAAAATCGAAGGTTTTCACAGTATCTGATATTGAAAAGTTTCTTAACGAAGCACCCGATTCCGTATATTTGGCGGCAAAAGTAAGTCAGTTGCACATTCAGTATCTACTTAAGTACATATATTAATCTCAATTAGATAGTATACTTAGTAAATGTTGATAGGCATAATTATGCGTTCATATAAATTTTATTCATTTATCTACTACAATACTCTTTACATTGCAGGTTGTTCTTATTATTGGAATAAACGGAGCATGTCGAACTAATGAACTAACACAACTTAATGTCAAAAACATTGAGAAACATTCAGATGACTTACTATTAATTAATTTACCAACAATCATTCGCACAAAGACAAAAAGAGACCGCAACTTTGTCATTCGCAAGGAATACGTAACGATTGTTGAGAAATATAAGCCTTACGGCCGCCTAACACTCCAATCAATCGTTTTTTTTAATCGTTTTTAATGCAGTTGTAGAGGGATACATAGAGGATTCCATCCAAAATAAGTCTAAAATATGTGAAGGCATCGTAGGAGCCATTACACTGAAAGAGCCTCAATCGGAAACTTGGACTGGCCCTTCTACATCAAAAATAAGCCGTTATGAAACACCTAACCATCTCCCTCTCTCTCCAACATTCACGCCAAGGGAATCCGATGAATCGGTACAACTATTAAGTATGACAGACAGTTTACCGAAAAACAGTACACAAGTGACTAACACCAATATTACAGTACCAAACAAAAATATTACACTCAATTTAAATAACTGTTGCAACGTTACTTTAAAATTTTCTTAATTATACTTTAGTAGTATTTTATTATAATTTAAAGATTATTCTGTAATACTTACCTGTCATAATGTAGTAATTAACACCTAAACTGAAATAAAAGTGTACCTATCTTGTGATTGTAAACATTTTTTTATTGCATTTAGTCATTTCCTCGCTGAGGTGGAATAAAAAGTTACGTGTTGCACTCGAGTGCAAAGATTTTTCACCTCGTGTCCTTTTGATTCCCTCGCTAACGCTCAGGATTCTAATTTTGAATCCTTCGCTTGCTCGGTCATCAAAATTGAACACGCGGTTAAAAAGCAACTTTGCACTCTTGTATAACAAATAACTATTTCAAGAATCATTATTAGCCTATGGTCGATACATACAATATGTAAAAAAAACCCTGTCCGACCCATAAGGATAATAAAGGTTAGGTAAACACATGACTAAATAGAATATAAAATTATGCACAATCATCATAATAACAATAGGGTAGTTGACTAAAAAAAAAAACTAATTAGTCCGTCAGTCAGATTTCCAAAAAAAAACTATACACGTATTTTTCCTTTTTTCATATAAACAAAAAATTAAGACGATACAGTGCGTTGAAAACTCGTGTGACGTCACTCATTGCTACACTTTTTAGCAACGAGTGACGTCACCAGCTCCCACTCCTGATCTTTGATGCCTTTTTTATTTGTCAATTTTTATTGATTTGATAAAACAAAATATACATATCCAATATTTTTCTATAATCTGAATGACGGACTAAATAGAATCTTTTTTTTTAACCAGGAAACATGCCTATACTAATGGATTTTGAAATAATCTTTTTTTCCGCGAATTAATCCCAACTTCCCCAAATTTTAATAATTTGGTAGTTTTAAAAAGTGACAACACCATTTTCGACGGCATTATTATGGGCGATGACACCACGGCCCTCCTTCGCCCGCGCATGTATTTCCTACTCCTTTTATGAACTAATATTTTTTTATGGGGGATATTTTTTAATTTCAGCTCGGCTTTTTAGGCATCAGTAAAATCAATTATCGAATATCAAAATACCTTGACGGATCGGACCTGTCCGATCCGTCTCTATCTATACAATATGTAAGCAATAAGTACGTTCTGTATCTATACAATATGTAAAGAAAACCCTGGTTTTCTTTACATATTGTATAGATACAGAAGAATAAAATGACTTTCATAGCTTCGTACCGGGAAATAAGTTTCAACGCGCGCTATCCTATTTGCCGGAATTACCTGCGAAGGCAAGGCTAGACAGAAAGGCAAATATACTAGAACATCTTACTGAAATTAAAGTTCTGGGAGCTCAAATAGGAAACTCGACGGTATTACCTAAGACCGGAAAACATTCTTGTTTTACGTTATCCTATTAACTTATATAGAATAATTCGATTGGGTTCAAATATATGAATGAATAATATAATATTCAAAATTTTTTATGTTTTAAATTGTCGTTATTTCAAGTAAATCTCGGCTTTATTTTAATGACATTTCTGTTGATTTCAGAGGGACAAAAAATTGGTGAAAACTGTAGGTAGTGCAGTACAAACTGTTCTTTATTATTTAGAAATTATAGTTTGTTTTTCAATAAACTCATACATATTTGTTTAGATTTTTGGCGAAGGTGTCGCAATGATATCTGCTTTGGTCTAGTGGTCACAATCACTACTGCGATTCTGGGTATGATTCCCAGGGTGGGCAGTGTTCGTCGGTTTTTCCATTAGGAATACTTCAGTAATAACCCGGAATTCTGGATTCGTGCCCAGTTGACGGCAGACATGGCAGTAGACTTGCCTTCTAGCACATAGGACTTACTGTAACTGGTAAAATGTACTGTGCTATTATAATCAGTAGCCATTGCGAAACAAACTGGGTTCGATTTTGACAGTAATATTCATTGCGTTATTTACATACTGTAAGTCGAGAGGATAGATTTTCGTTTTTTTTTTAAATATATTAGGAATTACTTCTGTATCGTAGCGTTAACAAACACTTAAATCTACAGACACCAACAACCAGACCCGGAACAAGTACCTGTAGGCCATACAAATATTTGTATATGGGAAACGAACCAGCGGCACTTAGCGCCGCAGTCGATTGCTCAGCCGATCAGATCGTTTTCATAGAAAATTCTAGACTCAGCTGCATGACTTTAAGAATTGCATGGCTCCAATCATCATCATCATCTCAGCGTTAATCAAAGTCGCATCCGAAGATTTTTTCAGCTTTGGAGTCTGGGGTCTGCTTTACCAGTCTAACTGCTGATTTTGGCTAAACTTCGATATTTTCCGTGAAGCGATTGCCGTCTGACCTTCACAACCCGAAGGCGATATCGAAGTATTGCAGTGATGGTCTCACTGCTACTTGTTAGACTTTTGAGGGTTCCAACAACCCGTAACGACTGCCATTAGATGTTCGTATGGCAACCGGGACCAACGGCTTAACGTGGTTTCCGAGGCACGACCAGACCAGTGCAAATATTTATATTCATTCGTACAAATATTTGCACTCCGCGGGCCTCCAATATACTTCTATTTAAATTATACGGCGCTGTATTGTCACGGTTATTTATAAGTACATTTAAGGTTTTTTAGTTTTACATGACGACGTAGTTTGCAATCCTTACCTACCTCAATGCAATAAACGTTATCGCTGGCAATACAATTGTGATTTATCATTTAGGTACCTATAGTTATTTACCTAGAATTAACAAGCATGACAATGTATGGTATGATTGTGTTACATAACGTCTATGCCAGGCCGCACTAGTGAACTATTTTTCTTGTTTTTTTTTTTATTTCTTCTGTTATTTTTTTCTGTACATTTTTTTTTTAATAATTATAAACTAGTGCTTGACTGCAATCCCGCCTGATGGTAAGCAGTGATGCAATCGTTGATGGTAAAGCGCACTAGTTTATTAAGCCTCTTCACTTGAAAAACTTAGGAATAGGAAGGATGATGGCAGTTGAGCGAGGTGATGCAATGTTAAACCCAAGACCAGCACGACCAAACGATGCTGCGCTAGAGGGAGATTGATTTGGAGACTCTTCACGACCAAACTCCCGACACAACAACATTTGGCGCATCGTACCCGCCACACATCGCAACACAACTGCTCAGACCCGTCCTCCGTACGGCTTCACCAGACATCATGCCGGAACACGACGAATCGCTTGGCGGCAAGACTTTGTCTGGATAATATTGAAATAATACGACATTTTTATGTCATCACTTTCTGTCGGTGTTCTATAGGATGCGTTTTGGAGAGTGTGCTAAGGAATTGCATGATTAAATTCCCCCATCTCCGTTCCATCATCGGACGACCTGTCGTAGGCACGGCCAGTTTCCACTCTTACGTTATTGACACAACCACGGTCCGAACTTTCGCCTCGTCTTTTATACTGAACTGACTGAACTATGAAACTGGAACAATTTGCCAGCGGCGGTGTTTCCGTCAAACTACAATTTAAGTGTTTTCAAGGCTAGAGTGAATAGGCTTTTAATAAACTAGCGTGCTTTGCCATCAACGATTGCATCACTGCTTACCATCAGGCGGGATTGCGGTCAAGCACTAGTTGATAATAAAAACAAAATGATGGTGCTTCTACCGGTTTTTGCGTTTACCCAGAGGGAATACAGCGACCTGCGCGTCCAGTACAATAACGCATTCAGGGTGCTCTTGGGGTTGCCGTGGCGCGCGCGCGTGGTTCTACAGATTAGCTGCGATCATGTGGAAACCTTGCGCTTCCATGTTAGATCGCTTGCGCTCCTCCTCCAATGGCATCCTGAATGTGTTTTCATACCTGTGGGGCTCTCCTCTCATAAGTAGGTGGATAAGAGTCCAGATCCACTTTACTTAATTTAATACTAACATTGGGCTAAGCTTTACAAAATCCGAGGACGCTGTGGAGTACGTACAGATCAAGGCGAGAAGGACTTTGAGGGTTGCGAGGTTGGAGTCTCGTCACACCGTGAATTTTAATACCTTTGTGGTGGGAGTGCCAACTGAGGATCTCAGAATTCGTTATTTCCCGGCGATTCCGTGGCCGGATAGCTGACACAGCGCAATACACGACGCCGATGCTACAAAATAATCGTGAATGAGTTTTCTTGTATACAATATGTAAAGAAAACCCTGTCCGATCCGTGAAGGTATTGTTACTTTGTTAGGTATATAACTGATTCTACTAATCCATACAAAGCGGGGCTAAATTTAAAATCCCCCTAAAAAAAATAATATTATTTCGCAAAAAGTAGTAACTTAAAACATGTGCGGTACCGGTACGGTGCCCCACAGGCGCGGGCGAAGAGGGGCAGGGCACGCGGCACGCGGTCGCATCGCTATTCGCTCAGAATTATACCGTCAAAAATAATGTTGTCACTTTTTAAAAATTACCAAATTTTGGGGAAGTTGGAATTAATTTGCGGGAAAAAAAGGTAATTTGAAAATTCACTAGTATTGTTACTATGATGATTATGTAAAATTTCATATGTTATTTGGTCATGTGTTTACCTAACCTTTATTATCCTTACGGGTCGGACAGGGTTTTCTTAACATATTCTATAGAGTTTATATAGTTAATTATGTATACTATTTTATATTTGTTTATATTGTATGTTATAGTATAGTATTATCGTATTTTATTATGGGTCATTGTTGCCTGAGCCAAATAAATAAATAAATAAAAATAAATTTACATTTACTAACATTGATATGAATAATCAATCTGAATTAAATTATTGGTTTTTAATTTATTTTTTCTTTATTTATGTGTTCGGAAACACACATGCCTTTTCTCTGTGAGAGGGTTCGGCCATGATACCCCACGCAGGCCCCATCATCGGTTATAGGACATGTAGGTTTTGGTTAAAATGCCCTGA
This sequence comes from Sesamia nonagrioides, assembly GCA_017933935.1. Lineage (NCBI taxonomy): Eukaryota > Metazoa > Arthropoda > Insecta > Lepidoptera > Noctuidae > Sesamia > Sesamia nonagrioides. The sequence goes on from JADWQK010000123.1 coordinate 456,658, forward strand.
ATAAACTGGAATAAAGGCAGGAAGTGACGATGAACATGAATTATTTAGAAATAGAGTTTTTTTTTTGCAAAACTGTCTGTATTTTCATTTCGAGTGTTATTACTAGATTATTAGGTACTAACTGCGCCCTGTGGTTTTGCCTGCATACAATTTGATCCCGATCGTTCGATCGATGGGTATTCCTGTCAGTACTTTTTGTGTGAAAGAGTAACAAACATTCTTCCTTCCAACCATCATCATTATCATCATCATCATCAACCTTTTATCGTCCCACTGCTGGGCACAGGTCTCCTCTCATAAAGAGAAGGACCTTCCAACCATACCTAAAATTAAAAAAAAACTTATTAAGTTTCACATTTGGTAGTTTACACTTTTCATATTAGATAGTAAGAAGGTTAAATTAGCATACCTACACAATATAAAAGTCCCCAGATTCCTGTAATATCTAGTTATTTCAATGATCACTTAGTTCAAAAGTAGGTAAGTACTGGAAAAGGCCAGGAAAATTCAAATTTTCTTACTTTTTTGCAAATTGCAGCTCAGTATCATGACGTAATCCGTAAAGAGTAGATTGTTAACCTAGGGTCGAAAGAATCAATTCCCGATGTATTTACTTATTTAGACTGCTTTAGTTCGAGTATGAATTGATTCTTTTAATACTCTACTTTTCATTTCAAATATGAGGAAAATAAAACTAGTCGTTTATTTATAGTAGATTAGCTGCGCCACACGGTTTCACCCGCGTTTTTTATATATGCCCCGCTCCTATTGGTCGCAGCGTAATGTTAAATAGCCTAAAACCTTCCCGGATTAATGCGCTATCCAATGCAAAAAGAATTTTTCAAATCGGACCAGTAGTTTCTGAGATTAGCGTGCACAAACATACAAACAAACAAACTCTTTAGCTTTATATATTAGTCTAAATTAGTAGCCAAGGGCTGTAAGTCATTCAATTGCACCCTCGAACTAGCAATTGATGCCAGAGCTAACTACACACATCAAAAGTGTCTAGGGATCAACATATATTTTTGCAATAACTTTTCTCCTGATTGATATTAATTAAAATTTTCTTTAAGGATTCATCAAATAAAGTGTTTTCGTTTGTCACAGTAACGATAAACCAAGTCACCTTTGCATTAATAAAGAAATTTGCCATTTTCCTAATAAAGGGATATTTGACATTTGAACCACTAACACAAAAGTTCGAAAAAAAGACTGAAATAACAGTTTTCTCTAAAATTTTATTGGGTAACTTAAACAATTAATAATCCGTGTTTCTACCGCGAACACTAACAACACAAGAACATCGGTTTGGCATACTCAAAATGAGTTCATCCAAATCACGCTGTGGAATGGCCGCCCATGTTCGTTGCAACAACAAAAAAAGGTCTTCTTGCGACTGGATACCCTCCATATTCGGCAGAGCTCTTCTCTGTAGCATATCCCATGCATGCTCAATCGGGTTCAAGTCTGGCGACTGAGCAGGCCAGGGCAGGACATTGATGTTAGCTGCGGCGAGAGTCTGTCTTACAACTCTTGCGGTGTGCGGTCGTGCATTATCATGCATTAACTGAAATAAGGGACCGATTTGCACTTGTAGAGGAACGATGACGTCTGATACAATCGTTTCAGCATAAATTTGAGCGTTGAGGTTGCCTCTGATCCAAATCAATTCAGTTCTTCCGCCGATCCAAATACCCGCCCATACCATGATGGTTCCACCACTATAAGGATGGACTTCCTGGCAGGATTTTAATCGCTGTTGGCGTCAAGGGGTTCTCCAGTGTCGTATACGTCTTGTATCCGGTCTCATACCAAAACGAGACTCATCAGAAAAGCACACGAAACGCCATTGTTCTTCTGCCCAATTTCTGTGTTCAAGAGCCCATTGATATCGAATCCTACGATTGTGCATTGCTATAGGTGGTACCCGTAGCGGTCTTCAGGAATGAAGGTTCACTTCATGCAAGCGGTTTCTGACTGTTTGGTCGCTAATTAAGTTCCCTGAAGAGTGATGAAGCCTCACGGCTAACATCATGGCGGTTATTGTTGGAGCTCTTCGAGTTAAGATTTGAATGTATCGGTCTTGTCTCCGTGTGGTGCAGCGATACCGTCCTCCATGGCGCTCAGCCACGGTACCAGTGCTTCGGTAACGTGTCCAAAGTCGACTGATAACACTCTGACTTGTATTCAGAGCTAAAGCCACAGTACGTTGCCGGGAACCAGCTTCTTTTTCATTTTTACTCGAATTTGATTCACAGTTCCTGATTCAAATTATGAAATGCACCAAAAAGGATCCATATAAATTTATAAAATCATAAATTTATTACAAAGCCACATCTCAATCTCAAGAAATCCGCATAAAAATGCTTGATCCCTAGACACTTTTGATGTGTGTACTTACATCTCGATTGTGAGGTAAGTAGAAAAAAACCGATATTACGTAAAAGTTTTCTATTCATCGTCCATCTGTTTTCATCAACTTTTTTTTTGACATTTAAAGTTGATGACTATTACACTCATACGAAGACAAGGCTGAATAGCGTATGCATGATGTCTACTGCCAGTATGATAGTTAGATGTACCTACGCAAACTTTTTGAAAGGGCAAAGCGATTTTTTTTAATTTCTTACCACCCTAGGGCTTTTCTAGCTACATTATTATCCTAGAGCGCTAATTGGTCACATACAACAACTACAAATTTCCATTTCGATAAGAAAAGGATAGAAGATAACATTTTAGTATAATCCTGTCAAATTAAGATACTCCATAGACAGTTTAGACGCGATTATAAACATGGCGACTAAAAATACGCCACTTTCCGTCAGGAGCACACTAATTTGACAGGTCTAAATTGACATTTTATCTTCTGTCCTTTTCTTAATGAAAACGAAAGAAAAAGATGCACTGAACTTAAATTTAATTTGTGAACAAAAAGATGCACTGAACTTAAATTTAATTTGTGGACAAAAAGATGCACTGAACTTAAATTTAATTTGTGGACAAAAAGATGCACTGACCTTAAATTTAATTTGTGAACAAAAAGATGCACTGACCTTAAATTTAATTTGTGGACAAAAAGATGCACTGACCTTAAATTTAATTTGTGGACAAAAAGATGCACTGAACTTAAATTTAATTTGTGGACAAAAAGATGCACTGAACTTAAATTTAATTTGTGGACAAAAAGATGCACTGACCTTAAATTTAATTTGTGGACAAAAAGATGCACTGAACTTAAATTTAATTTGTGGACAAAAAGATGCACTGACCTTAAATTTAATTTGTGGACAAAAAGATGCACTGACCTTAAATTTAATTTGTGGACAAAAAGATGCACTGAACTTAAATTTAATTTGTGGACAAAAAGATGCACTGAACTTAAATTTAATTTGTGGACAAAAAGATGCACTGACCTTAAATTTAATTTGTGGACAAAAAGATGCACTGACCTTAAATTTAATTTGTGGACAAAAAGATGCACTGACCTTAAATTTAATTTGTGGACAAAAAGATGCACTGACCTTAAATTTAATTTGTGGACAAAAAGATGCACTGACCTTAAATTTAATTTGTGGACAAAAAGATGCACTGACCTTAAATTTAATTTGTGGACAAAAAGATGCACTGAACTTAAATTTAATTTGTGGACAAAAAGATGCACTGACCTTAAATTTAATTTGTGGACAAAAAGATGCACTGACCTTAAATTTAATTTGTGGACAAAAAGATGCACTGACCTTAAATTTAATTTGTGGACAAAAAGATGCACTGACCTTAAATTTAATTTGTGGACAAAAAGATGCACTGACCTTAAATTTAATTTGTGGACAAAAAGATGCACTGAAAATTTAATTTGTGGACAAAAAGATGCACTGAACTTAAATTTAATTTGTGGACAAAAAGATGCACTGAACTTAAATTTAATTTGTGGACAAAAAGATGCACTGACCTTAAATTTAATTTGTGGACAAAAAGATGCACTGACCTTAAATTTAATTTGTGGACAAAAAGATGCACTGACCTTAAATTTAATTTGTGGACAAAAAGATGCACTGAACTTAAATTTAATTTGTGGACAAAAAGATGCACTGACCTTAAATTTAATTTGTGGACAAAAAGATGCACTGACCTTAAATTTAATTTGTGGACAAAAAGATGCACTGACCTTAAATTTAATTTGTGGACAAAAAGATGCACTGACCTTAAATTTAATTTGTGGACAAAAAGATGCACTGACCTTAAATTTAATTTGTGGACAAAATGCACTGAAATTTAATTTGTGGACAAAAAGATGCACTGACCTTAAATTTAATTTGTGGACAAAAAGATGCACTGAACTTAAATTTAATTTGTGGACAAAAAGATGCACTGAACTTAAATTTAATTTGTGGACAAAAAGATGCACTGACCTTAAATTTAATTTGTGGACAAAAAGATGCACTGACCTTAAATTTAATTTGTGGACAAAAAGATGCACTGACCTTAAATTTAATTTGTGGACAAAAAGATGCACTGAACTTAAATTTAATTTGTGGACAAAAAGATGCACTGACCTTAAATTTAATTTGTGGACAAAAAGATGCACTGACCTTAAATTTAATTTGTGGACAAAAAGATGCACTGACCTTAAATTTAATTTGTGGACAAAAAGATGCACTGAACTTAAATTTAATTTGTGGACAAAAAGATGCACTGACCTTAAATTTAATTTGTGGACAAAAAGATGCACTGAACTTAAATTTAATTTGTGGACAAGGGAATCGGGGCCAATGAAGGAATTTCGCGGGTTGCCTTATCCGTAGCCATGACCAACTTTTTCTACAAAAACGCATACGTATTTCGGTCTACATTATAATATTGTTTTGTTTTACTGGTAAATCTACTGGGAACAAAGTTCTCCGTAATCTTAGTAGTAAGTCTATTGGGAAGAAAACTCCCAATAGTACTACTGGTAAGACTACTCGGTAAGACTACTGGGAACAGCCGCAAAATGTGAATTAAATTCATCAACAAGTCAAGAAATTACAAATAAGTTTCAAAGATTATGTAAAAAAATACCCAATTCTTTCTGCAGTGGGTACTGTCTGAAATAAATAGACACACAACTTATAGAGGCTAGTTTAGACACAAATACATTAGTAGCATTTACATAAATAGTTGTTTAATGGTAATGGCAAGCTTATCAGATGCTCTCAAAGAACCTTTAATCTGTCTGATTGAGCTCCCCTTCCAACGTTCCACTCCCACAGTGTAGGTACTTTTTCTACGAGTCTCCAACGCCTTTGGTTTTCATTTTAGCAGAATTTTGTTTTTACAACATATAACTTTTGTAGGCGCAATCTATTGATCTATTGAATGGACTCTAAAGGCTTTCAAGCTGCTTTGTGTAAGTGCATTACAGAAAGATAAAATGTACATTTAAAAAGACTTATTTAAAAAAATAATGCTATAATTCGCAGAAATCGTAGGGTCACCAGTTCAAAATTAATTAAAAAAGTTATAATATTTTCACAAATAGCAGTTGAATGACACAAGATTTCAGAGTAAAAACTGTAAATAACGCACTTTTAATCGCCCAATAAAGCATTATTTCGATTCACTAACTTTATTTTGCACAATCCAAGTACTTATGTACCTATTTTTTAATTTTTTGTTGGGATGGGAAATCATCAAATGACTTCTCCCGCTCTGGGCGGAACGGAAAGGCGTGTCAGACTTTTACTGACTAAAACTCACCCGTGTTTCTTCACTTGCCTGTACGACGTCCAGGGCCACGGTTACAACCAATCAACCTTTATATCGTCCCACTGCTGAGCACAGGGCTCAACCAAGTATGTCCCTAAAGTTAAAAAAGCACCGAATAATTACTTTGTATGTACAAAGTTAAATTATATAAAATAATAATAATATTAGAAATTCTCAAGTAGGTTTAATAAATATGAAACTATAAACTTAATCCATAAAAAATACATAAGCAACTCACACTACAACATTTCTGGCAGTTATGTAACAATTTCACAACAAAATACTTTAATTATTAGTAGGGCGTGACCCGATAACTTACTACCCTCCTAGCAGGGGATAAAAATGACGTCATCTCACAAACCCTGCAGGATGACATCATCCGACGCATTGCTACTCCTTGCTACGCAATATCTGGCAGGCGCAACGAAGTTTGTACGACAAATAGAATTTCCCTATTAAATTACGTTTTAAATTGTAACTTTGATTCATTATGGACTTGGTTCAAGGTTTGTGGGGTTTAGAAGTAGGTACAGTTAGTACCTTGAAATGAAATGGATTCTGTATTGATGAATAGATTGATTTCTTAGGAATTTTCATGTATGGTATGGTGCGTAGTGGACTTTGAATTCTTCATTTAATTATGTTAAGGACACGAACTTTGAAAATATGGGTCCTTTTCTGTAGTATTTCTTGACTTGCACCGAGATCGTCACTAACTTAGGTATCATCATCATTATCAACCTTTTTATCGCCCCACTTCTGGGCACAGGTCTCCTCTCATACAGAGGATTGAGCGTAATCACCACGCTTGCTTAATGCGGGTTGGCGATAGTCTAGATTGGGCCCAAACTTAGGTATGAATTATAATAATCCGTGTACATCTCTATCCGTGTATTTATTAATGTCAACAAAGTTACTGCGATCATCAATCGAAAATATGAAGATATCTAGAGACCATAACAGAACAAGATTGCTTATATACCTATTTAAACTTTCGTCTTCTTTCCGAGGGGAAAGGAAGACCTTACAGAGTGCCATCTACTACGATCCTAGCCTTTATTATTCAAACATAAAATCAAAACAACACGTTTTAGTGCATTAGAAGCTTAACTGTAGCTAGATTTTATAACGCAAACAGCATAATATAGTTAACAGACACATTTAACGTGAAGGCAAACAAGATTTCCCGCCGAAAATTATTCCATGTTTTGATCCCTTTCGCAAACATAACCAAAATGAAATTATTATTGCTACTGTAAACGGTTATGGTTTGCGATTAAAACTAACCCCAGATATATAAGGAAGATTTAAATTACATACATTATACAATGACACAGCTTTATGGCTAATATCCCAGTTGTAATTTTGATATGAGGAGTAGGAGTGTGTCTTCTTTTACATGTCTGAATTGGTAAGCAAATGAAAGGGTAATTGCGTAACAGACTATCAGTAGCAATAGCTTTCATTTTGACAGTTCAACAAAATTCATTGCGCTATATACGTTGTTGAGCAGGTAAATTTTTCGAACTTATGAACCACTGGATTAGTAAAATCCTTTAAATTATTAAGTTTGAGATTGATAGTCATCATCATCATCTCCGCGTTTGTCCCGGTTGCATCCGCGGCTTTCGCAGGGAGCCCGGGGACGACTGTCTTGCTCAATCTTCTCCATTTCACGCGATCTTTAGCATCCTGCGGTGTGAGATTGTTGGCATGCAGGTCATCCCTTACAACGACAAGCCAACACTTTGGTCTGCCACGCTTGTTCCGGCCCGGCGGAGGCGCCATGGCATTTCTTACCCACGTATCATGTCGGTTTTCGTAAGACATGACCGTACCAACGTAGGCGACCCTCTTGCAGTTTATTTGCTATGTCACAGACACGAAGACTGCCACAGATGCGGGTGTTCCTGATGCGGTCTTTCCGCGTAACTCCACACATCCACCGCAGTATATTCATCTCCGTGACACGCAGCTCCTGCTTGTGTCCATCAAGCACAGGCCACGCTTGACTGCCTTGAGATTGGTAGTGCATTATGTAATTAGGATTATTTTTATTTTTTTTACATATTATAAACCAGCGCTTGACCGCAATCCTGCCTGATGGTAAGCAGTGACGCAATCGTTGATGGTAAAGCGCACTAGTTTATTAAGAGCCTATTCACTCTAGCCTTGAAGACACTCAAATTGTAGTCCGACGAAAATAATGTCACGCTTTTAATTAGGTAAAGAGGTCTTATAAAGATGGCGCCAAGAACTGCTACTCATCCTCATCAGCCTCTACTCGTCCACTGCTGGTACATAGGTCATAGGTCATAGGTCTCCTTCACGGCACGCCAACAAGCTCGATCCTGAGCAGTTCTCCGCCAGCCACTACTAGCCACCTTTTTGATGTCGTCGCTCCATCTCGCCCAAAGGCGTTCTACATCACGTTTGCCGAGACGCGGTCTCCACTCGAGGACTCCTTTACCCCAACGGTTGTCGGTCCTGTGGCATAGGTGACCAGCCCATTGCCACTTTAGCTTGCTAATCCTCTTAGCTATGTCGGTGACTTTGGTCCTCTGTCGGATCACCTCATTTCTGATGCGGTCCTTCAGAGAGACGCCCGACATAGCCCGCTCCATAGCTCGCTGAGCGGCTTTAAACTTATGGAGTAGTCTGACCTTTAGTGTCCACGTTTCGACTCCGTAAGTCATGACGACGGGTAGGATGCACTGGTTGAACTGCTACTAGTTGCAACCAATTAAAACCATTAATTTTACTAAAATTTAAGTACATACGTATATATGTATTAGTTTACCTAATACGACATTATTATTTGAAGTTCTGAACCTCTCAGTCGTAAAATTGTAATTCTAATGCCACCTTAGATTTTAACTACGATAAAAGCTATTCGTTGATGACTCTCGTATAAACGCACCCTTTTAGAATGGCCAATTCTCCAATATAGGTACTTGTGCAGACGGTAAGGGCGTGGACACAATGTGCGGCAAAGCGAAGTGTTCTGTCGCGTACAATGTTCACGTAATGCAATTTCATCTGGTTCCATGTTATTCGGTAGGTGTGTACTATGCATGTTTCGTGGGTGTAAAATTGCGTGCAGTACATGTTTGATATTACATGGTCATTATCATGTGTGACTGTGTCTAGAGCTGTTTCGTTTTGTGTTGATAACGTGTGTTAGAAATACTTTGATTTTCTCACGTTAGCTTATTAGCTAAAGTTACTTCTACAGAACAGGAGGAGGTAAAGACAGGGAAGTAACTTACAGCATTATGTATCAACCATCATCATCATCATCAACCTTTTTTATCGTCCTACTGCTGGGCACAGGTCTCTCTAACACCGAGAAGGATTGAGCGTAATCACCACGCTTGCTCCATGCTGGTTGGCGATTTCAGACATAAAGTCCAGGTTTCCTCAAGATGTTTTCCTTCACCTTATAATCAGTCATTGGTGTAGTCCAAGATATATTTAGAAAGTACATATAACTTAGAAAAGTTACATTGGTACTTGCCTGACCTGGAATCGAACCCGAACACTCGTACTTGAGAGGTTGGTGTTTTAACCACTAGGCCGTCACAACTTCATGTGTATGAGGTATCAGGTAGTTGCAGATAATCTGGCTTTTGGCATCATGAATGTTGAATGAGTCAGACTATCATTTTCCAAAGGACATTGCTACTTAATCTAATGATTCATATGTTCCAAAAATGTGTGTGTTTAGCTAATAGAAAAAGACCAGCTCAAAACTTCCGCATTAGGTCCACCAACTAAAACAAAACAATGTGCCGAAGCCCTACGTTATAAAAAGTGTATTTTTCAAATGGATTTTTGAGTACCCGAAACTTTGATGGGCAAATCTAAGTGTCCGTATTTACTGAGCTCCGGGAGGGAGGATTTTTACTTTTACCTTCTTTTTATAGTTAGGGCCAATAAAACGCCACATTTGAATTTCTCCTTACTAAGAACATTTTCACCTCCTCTATTTTGTGAACAGTCGTGTTGTACGCCGTTGGTGCGAAGTTAGTCTGGCGCATATTGTAAAGAAAATCCTGTCCGTTCCATGACGGCATTAGCCGGGCTAAACTTAAAAAAATCCCCCTAAAAATATTATTTCGCAAAAGGAGGTATATTAATACATTTGCGGTAGGCAATACATGCGCGGGTGTAAGGGGCCAGGGCACGCGGCACGCGGTCGAATGGCTATTCGCTCATAATAATACCTTTTCTTTACATATTGGTATAAATTATTGCATCATCACTGCTCTTTAAACAACCAAGAAATTTTAAGACAAGTGACATCTATTATTAGGTATTTGTGGTATTTGCATATTTAGTTGCGCAGTTAGATTTAATAGTTAGATTTAATTTTAGCTTTTGGTGAATCCATACTAATATTATAAATGCGAAAGTTTCTCTGTCTGTCTGTCTGTTCGGCTTTCACGCCAAAACTACTGAACCGATTGTAATGAAATTTGGTACACAGATAGTCTAAATCCTGAGAAAAGACATAGGCTATATAACGTCCCGCTATGGCCAATAGGAGCAGAGCAGTAACAAATAATGTTGCGAAAACGGGAGCGAACGCATACGTACATGCTGCTCCCATTATTTTATCAGGCGCTTATTTAAATCAACTGAGCCCTTTTTAATTTTTTTCGGGACAGACTACGGCTTTGGCAAAAACTACTTAATGGATTTTGAGGAAACCTTGCAGTAATGTAGGCATTTATCTTGGCATTCCCACGGACACGGGAACCACCGCGCGCTGTAAACTAAAGTCCACGCGGGAGTCGCAGGCAACAGCTCTAGTCTTAAATAAATCTACCAACCCGTACTGGGCCCGTGTGGGGGATTACGGCACACTAGCTCTCACTATGTGGAGTCTGTGTTCTAGTAGTGGCTAGTGGCTGGTTAGCTGGTTATGATATTTATGAATGACATAATTCCGCCATCACTATTCCATCATCAGACGGCCCCTCGTACGGCGACTCTCAACCTTTACGTTGTTGAGACCACTACGATCCCGACGAAGGGCTTAGCCTCGTATTTTATACTGCGTACATCGACTGACTGGAACAATTTGCCAGCGGCGGTCTTCCCGTCTGATTACATTTATTTTTATATAAATTATAAACAAGCGTTTGACCGCAATCCCGCTTGATAGTAAGCAGTGATGCGATCATTGATGGTAATGCGCGCTAGTTTATTAAGAGTCTATTCAGTCTAGCCTTGAATACACTCAAATTATTAAATTGTCTTTAAGGTTAGAGTGAATAAGCCCCTTAATAAACTATCGTGCTTTATCATTATATTTAGCATCATTGCTGACGACCAGGCGGGATCGTGGTCAAACAATAGTTTATAACGTTTAAAGATTACTAAGAACGTATTCTTATCTTCTTAAAATTAACATTGGCCTTGAGACAGCGCCTTCCAATTTAATTTAGCAATGAGTTTGCAGCTTACAGCGATTAAATTAGTTTGGCAGGTGCTTCGTTTATTAATATTTGATATTAATAAGCGTTTTCGGATTCGAGGTGTAGACATAGTGAAGGATGATTAACCTTTGCAGCAGTTCAATTCTGTAATCATCTCGGTGTGAGCATATTGTGAAGTGAGCTTCATTCCAAGTAATGTTAGAAAGAAAGAATAGTATTTATTGTGACAGGTACAGGAAAATCTTAAAACTAAACTAAGTTTGACATAATTAATAATAAAAAGAAGTTATAAAGAGTGGTGCTGATAATACGACAATAAATTAAACATCGCCTACCTCAACACATTCCCAGTCTGCCCATAAAAAATCATGTAAATATGTACATTAGTTTACTCACAGGAAATCATATTTCATTTTTCACATTTTCTACATGATGCACATGTTGATAAGGAAGCACTTACAAGTATTAACTTCTAAGTGCTTCCGGCGGCCATTAGGCCGCCGCATCCTGCGGTACCAAACTTTAATAATAATGGCGCGAAAAAATCAAGTCGATACAGGATCGCGCTGTCGCCGATCGGAGGTCAGTGAACCAATATTTTTAAAGGATGTTTTATTCCGTTTGCAATTTTATGCGATTTAGTTTGTTTGAATTTTTTTTTTTTGATGCTAGGTTTTTTTTCTATGGTTTAGGATTATTCCTATGAACCAGCATTGTTCGTGTTTTCATTTATTGTCGTTGTGTTAGCACCACTTTATATATAAAAAGTAACAAAAATCAGAAAGTCACTTACGAGCCCAAAAGGCTTCTATCTCAGCATAATGCTTCGACATTTAAAAGTAAATATCGTAGCGCTGGTATTCTAATAGGGCCTAACTAACTAATAATACCACTAGTTCACTCTATACCCTAAATCTATATAAAGAATCAATAAATATTAGGACATTTAATTACAAACTAAGGTAATGAACCCGATTCCCTTGTGCAAATTTTATTGCGGTCAAACACTATATTTAAAAAAAAAAGTAAGTTACCAAACTTAAAGCAGAATAAGTTCAGGTACGATGCGATCTAACTTGTTACAGTATATTTGTTAGAATCGCGAGTATAAAAACCATATAAATTCCTATTTATATATAAGAACCGAAGTATAAAACAGCTCCCATTCAATTCTATTTTCAATAAAACTTACAACTTCACAAAACCGGTGTTTTAAAATCGATAACTTTCAATATCTCCGTATATATCTTCGGAGCTTTATTCCACTATGAGATTGGATATCTGTCTGCCGAATCGCTCTCTGAAATAGCCTTATTAATTCCCCTTTACGTCTGGAAGCACACACGACCGTATAAACGATTTACGTTGCATTTAGAACGTTAGGTTTCTTTATGCAGCAATAAAGTAAATAAGATTGAGGTGGTGGAAGGTGGCAAACACGACCCTTGTATGTGATATTTTGTTTTAATTACACACGAGTTGCCACCTGATGCCGTCAGTAATTGGGGCTGTTGTTTTTGGAATAAACTTTGTCTGCTTTTGAGATTAGGTGCTGATATGTATCTTAGGGATAATACCTACAGTAAGGCGAAAGATTTAGCAGTTTTTTTTGAGTTTAGCATTGTTCCTGTCAACTAAAGTATCTGTCATCCTCATCTAACCTCTTCACCATACTTGGTTGATGGAGAATCCCTAAGGCAATTAGTTCGCCTTTATATCTTACTAGATGCGCCACGCGGTTTCACCCGCGTTTTTTTTATATGCCCCGCTGCTATTGGTCGCAGCGTGATGTTATATAGCCTAAAGCCTTTTTGGATTAATGGGCTATCCAACGCGAAAATAATTTTTCAAATCGGATCAGTACTTCTTCTTGAGCTTTATATATTACCTATAGATTATGTGCGATTTCATAAAATAAATAAATAAATGTTCAGTGTGTAAAAATATTTATTTGCGATTTTTTTTTATTAAATTAATAAATATTCTGTCTTAGATCAGAAATACCTGTTAGATTATTATCCACTTTATAAAATACCTATCGATCCTGTTACAGATACTGTACGAAAACTTGTCTCCAATAAATTACAAGATAATAGATTAGAATAACATTCTAGAATTAATTGACTTCAGATAACTCAATTGAACTTTAATTTAAACCGCAGACAACCAGTCAGGGGATAAAGATATTTGATTTCACTTTATTGATCACTTTGCATAAGGCCTTCTGGAGATTAATTGGTTCTAGGTGATTCGTCGTCTCATTCTGTAACTTAGAGATATCATGTTTCAATAATAGATTGTAATGAATGGCTAGATATGAATCGAGGGGCTCGTGGCTGAGTGATAACAGCCTCGTGATCGAAGGTTCAACTGTACTTGTCGCTGTCAATTCGTAGATGGGTGAGTAGTTTTTTAATGCTTTTTATTAGCTTCACTTGTATGTTTGCTTGCTTGTTTGTTTGTTTGTTTGTCCGTCTCTAACTCTTTGGACTACGAGTGAGCGGCTCATTACTGTAAAATGTCCCATCGTTTTCAATACGTTCGTTGGACGAGCGGTCTAAGGCGCGCGTCTTCAGTGACGTCAGTGTTCGGATTAAGCGATCGTGGGTTCTACTCCCAAACGCCGAAAAAAAAATGTTTTATTCCGGCAAATTCTAAGATTTTATTCGTACATCTAACAGGCGGGCAAAGTATTTAGTTTAGATTTAGATTTAGTTACTTGGGTAACGCATCATTACGAATTTTAGCACTTGCTATTCTGTCTGTAGGAGATCAAGAAAAGTTTGGTAAAAACAGATGAGCACCACTTAAGCGTTCGTGTTATCCGTATATTATTTAAAAAAAGAATATCGAACTAAAAAGTTGAAAATACATATAGTTTTAAAATACTAGTAGTTGTATATGCTTAATATACAAAAATTATGGCACAAAGCTCCTCACGCTTTTTTCTCATTTATACTAGTACCTATTGTTTATATACTATTGTCATAAATTAAAGTTTAAAATTATTTTTAACTTTTTAGTTTGATATTCTTTAAAAGCATGTTTTTTTAAACTATATTTATTTTTGGGATGGGAAATAATTAAACCTCTCCTACACTGGGTGAAGCGGATGGTGTATCAGACTTCCACTGACTAAAGCCTGTGCGCCAGGGGCCGCGATATCTGTTTTCAACAACCCGCAGTCCTAGCAGGCAACGTTCCTAGTGGCCCCGTCACAATGCGCTGACATGTGTTTGAGGCACATGTGGAATACAATGCCGTTAATAAATCAATCAATCAAAAGTCTTCTTCTTCAGCCTATAGATGTCCACTGCTGGACAAAGGCCTCCCCCAAGGCTTTCAACGCTGACCGTTCTTGTGCTGCCCCCATCCATCGGCTTTCCGCGACCTTCACCAGGTCATCGGTCCACCTTGTTGGGGGCCTCCCTACGCTGCGTCTTCCAGTACGTGGCCGCCACTCCAGAACCTTACGGCCCCATTGGCCATCGGTTCTACGAGCAATGTGCCCTGCCCACTGCCACTTAAGTTTAGTAACTCACAGAGGTATGTCGGTGACTTCAATCAAAAGTAATTTATTCAAATTAGGCAGATAATCAGCACTTTGTAAGTCAGTATTACATAAGACAGTCCCCCAAAACGCCCACCCATCGCCACTTTCTAGTGCTTTCGCTGGGAACAAGAAGTGGCGGAACAAACTACCCAGCAGCACAGTTGTCTGTTCATTTAAAAAAAAACATGACTTCAGTAAAACTTCAGTGCAAAGTTAGAAAAGACAGTCCAAAAACGCTCGCACTTCGCCTTCTATTCCAATGAGTAAAAGCTGAGGTTCATCGGTTCACTAACATACCTACTTAATTTGCATGGGAAGTGTTGGTACCGTAGTTGGATACCGTCTCTAACGACAAAACACGCGACGAGGCGTTCGTTTTCGTGTTCTGTTACTTATAAAATCGTATTTCTATATTTTAACATACATATTTTTGCTGACAAATGCTTAATGTACACTTACAGAAGTAATCAACTCTTGCAACAACTTATATTCTACCTCTAGCGGCGGTAAGTCCCATCTTTGAGGAGTGGCTAGAAGAGGCGCCACGGCGCCCTCACTTTCCGCCTGACGCAGGTCTCACCACACACGGTTGTTTCGGGAGGTTCCTGTTCCGGACAAGGCTGGAAGAAACGCCAGGGTGTCACCAATCTGAGGATCGCCCTGAGGACACGGTAGAGCATATGGTGGAGGTCTGCCCGGCTTAAGTAAATCATCGCCGTGTCCTTGTGGCGGCGATTAGCGGCGATCTCTCGCGTCCGGCCCTAGCCCCGACCATGGTCCGGAGCGAGATTACATGGCAGGCCGTCACCTCTTTCTGCGAAGCAACGACACTGGCAAAGGAGAAGGCAGAGTGCGTAAGGCAGCGGGAGTCCAAACGACCTCATGCCTCTAGTCACCGCAGGAGACGCCCTGGTCGGGAGACAACATCGAACTCCCGGCCACCGTAGGCGCGGGCTTGCAGGCGGCGAGCGATGGGCAGCTCGCCGCACGGTAAGGACCACACTGTTCCTAACCTACTGCAACTCCTGAAAGTTAGAATCAACAGTGGAGACCGCCAGAAAAACGCCGAGCAATGAAGCTCGACGAGTTCCGGAGAAACGATTCAACTTTCTTGGGTCCCGCAACGAAATTAATCAGAAAAGAATAGCGGAGGAGTAAGAAAAAAGATATTTTTTCCACTTCCCTCCAAAACAAGCAGGAGACAGAACAGAACTAGGCCAATCGGCACAAAGGGACATTATTGCAACTGGGAGAAGCCCAGATTGCCGAGCACCACGGAATAAAATTTGATTAAGTTAATGGGTCCTAAGTAGGTATGTGCTGTTACAATTGATTCCAATATAGGTAGTAGGTATGGCAAAAGCGCCTGAACGCACGGAAATTGGTTCTAGTTTCTACAAGGTTCGTATAATAAACGACCCGGATGTAACTTGTACACTATCCAACATAATATTGCGTTCATTCTGCCAAAGAACACACTCCCACAAGATGTGATGTGCGGAATGTTCAAATTCACAGTTCGATGTAGAACACTGACACAAAGGCGAAGGAACAAGTTTAAAAGAATACAGTTTACTTTTAAAGTTGCCATGACCTGTGAGAAATTGGGCAACGCAGTGGTCAACCTCCAGCCATGTCTTAGACAGCCGATCGCCAACGGATGGAAAGAACAGATGGAGGTGCCGGCCCTTGATGGAATTATCCCACCTACTTTGCCATTCGGATAAGAGGTCCTCCCAGACATCAGTCTGAGTTTTAAATAATCTAAAATAATATAAACATTAAACGGTAAGGACCAGGAGGAACACCCTCGGGTGACGGCGCGTTGTGTTTCATTTGCACCTCAAAAAGATGTCAGCATATCGCGATGGGGTTCAAGTAGACCGCCTCCTTAGTCAGGGTTGTGGGATGGTTAAAAACGAAACCCGAGTGGGTTTTAGTCACTAAAATTCTGACACGCCCTTCCGCTCCGCCCAGAGCAGGAGAGGTCATTTGATGATTTCCCACCCAGAAAAAAAAAAAATCTATGTAGTCTACTAAGTTCTACGTTCAAGCCCAAAAATTCAATAATACAGTCATAATTAGAGATCGGAAATCGCGACGTTTATATGACTAAACTTGAACAAAATATCGACGAAAGAATAATGTGGATACGCTTTTTAACTAACAATTGTGTAATATATTTTAGTTTTTGTATATTTGTAGTAATATTTATAAGTTAAACATATAGTGGCATATTAATTACGTGTACCGATAGGCATATCCATATGTTTCTTTCGTCAAATCAAGTTTAGAGCGCCGGAATATCCGATCTCTAGTCATAATACACAAATTTATATAAAATAACAGCCGTTCAAATGTTACAAAGGTTCAGACAGACATAACGTTTTTATTGGCTACGGAGATTCTACATCGACAAATTACCCTCTTATTGTACAGTCACGAGCATCAAAATGTATACACTTAGAGAAATTCAGAGGCCATTGCCGCCGATTTCCTTCTTCACAGACTAAACTAACTTCAAGTTCAGTTCATCTCTTTCTTTCCATTTAATTATGAAAAGGACAGAAGATAAAATAATATTAGTTTAATACTGTCCAATTAAGTTATTCCATAGACAGTTTAGACGCGATTAAAAATATTGCTGCTAAAAATATGTCAGTTTACGTCAGACGTTGATTACTTTGATTAATTTGACCATACGGAGGACGGGTCTGAGCAGTTGTGTTGCGATGTGTGCCGGGTACGATGCGCCAAATGTTGTTGTGTCGAGAGCTTGGTCGTGGAGTCTCAGCATCGTTGGTCGTGTTGTTGGGTTAAACATTGCACCAGCTAGTTCAACTGCCGTCTTCCTTCCTATTTAATCAGTTTTTTTAGTGAATAGGCTTAATAAACTAGCGCGCTTTGCCATCAACGATTGCTTCGTTCCTTGAAAAAAAAAAAAAAAAAAAAACTGAAATATATTTTAATTTGTTGACTACATATAATTTGGTAAATGGAAAAATTATAACAATTTCCCTGCGGTGATCTTTCCCCAGGCTAGAATGAATAGGCTCCTAATAAACTAGTGCAATTTACCATCAACGATTGCATCACTGCTTACCATCAGACGGGATCACGGCCAAGCACTAGTTTATAATGTTAAAAAAAAACTGAAACCGGGCCATTTTGACCAACACGCACTGGGCCCGCGAGCTAGACTACGGCCCACTCCCTCATATAGGCTGATTATGTTATGTTATGGGGCCATTTTCGCTTAAAAAATTACTGCAACTTTGTTAAATGCATACATATGTATGTGTGTAACTGTACTAGCATACATACTTACACATACACAAATGCCAAAATTGATAGATTTCGATCAGTGAAAGCGGTTGGAATCCTCATTAGTTGCCATTGGGAATGCAATATTGGAATTATTAATGAATGGTTTGATAAGTTTAATGGATGTTTTCCAATTGAAAATGTTTTAGTCTACGTTATTCGCTTTGTGTGACTGAATATTTTCTACATTCGGATTTTATGGATTACTAGTTGCGCCCCACGGATTCACCCGCGTAAGTTTCGTTCCTGTGGGAATATCAAGATTAAAGTATCTTATGTGTTATTCCTATATTATGTTATTCTTTTGTGTTAGAGTCGTGGTGGCCTAGTGGTTAAAACACCAGCCTCTCAAATATGAGCGCGCGGGGTCGATTCCAGGTCAGGCAAGTACCAATGTAACTTTTCTAAAGTCATATGTACTTTCTAAATATATCTTGGACACCAATGACTGAAGGTGAAGGAAAACGTCTTGAGGAAACTTGGACTTTAAATCTGAAATCGCTAACTCGCATTGAGCAAGCGTGGTCATTACGCACAATCCTTCTCTGTATGAGAGGAGTCCTGTGCCCAGCAGTGGGACGATAAAAAGGTGGATGATGATGATGATGATGTGTTATTCCTGGTTATAAACTATACAACGTTATTTTTTGTTTATGCGAAACCTGAATATAGTTTGTTCAGAATAAACAATTAAATCGATTCCAATCATTTTTACACCAAGTTATATTTTTTCCCAAATACATTTAGAAATTGTTGCAGTGTGTTTACCGAGCGCTACTAGAGCGAAACTAATTAGTCCTTAGTCCTTTCCTGAACGAAATAGAAAGGAAACGAGTCCCCAAATTAAAATTTACTTTAGTTTGTCACAAGGCATTCGATGCATTTCTATAAAAAAATAATGAGGTCGTTTTTATTGTCTGCCTTAGTGAACGCTTAGATCTTCTAAGCTTCTAAATAAATTTACATGCAGTGTTCACTCTCGTTTAAATCATTTCGTTCTCGAGGTTTTTATGTATACAATATGTAAAGAAAACCTGTATCGTTAACTAATTCTAATAATGCTTACAAAGACGGGCTAAACTTAAAAAAGAATCCCCAAACAAAATAAATATTATTTTGAAAGAGCGAGGCAACTTAATGCATGTGCGGTAGGCAACCCGATAGGCATACATGCGCGGGTGAAGGGAGGCAGGGCAGGTGGCACGTGATCGCATCGCTATTCGCTTCGTCACAAATGATGTTATTACTTTTCAAAAAAATTACCGAATTTTGGGGCAGTTGCAATTAATTCGCGGAAAAAAAGATTATAGGTACTTTTGGGTCGGACGGGGTTTTCTTTACATATTGTATAATACACGTTTATAACGCGAACCTATGTTCTATGATCCATGTTAGGTACTTGTTTAGTTCCCGCACTTAGTTCTTTCAGTGGACTATTTTGCGTGAGCCATGGCGGCCGTTGGTGCTTATTCCAATCAGCCTACCTCCCTCCAGAAGCTTATTAAGTCTCCTGGCTTGTTAAGAACTTCTGTGTAAGATATTGGCGCCCCGAGGGTTTAACTTCTAATCTGGGTGACTCCTGTACACTCGAAGAGTACATTCGCAAATGTCTCATCAGCCTCCATGTACGCTCTGCACTGAGGGCTGTCCGTTATGCCTATTGTGTGGAAATGTTTATTTATTGGGCAGTGACCCGTGATGGTCCCTGTCATAACGCGAACCTTTTTGCAACCGATCAGTCCGACTAAAAAAGGGTGAGTTGAAGTTTCTAGAATATTCTGGAAGTTTTCGTTTAAAATGGCGCACTCTTTTATTTTGGCAGTAGTCGTCTGACGTCTGAACGGGGCTGCTCATCGAAAACACGCATTTTTTTTTAAATCATAGAACAGAATAGAATTCTCTTTATTATGTACACAATATAGATTACAAAAAAATAGATATGAAGATTTTATAAAGGGTGACACAATGGGCGGTCTTATCGCTAAGAGCGATCTTTTACAGACAACCTTTGGATAGAATATTAAGGGGAAGGAGAGAGAAATAGTGTAGGTAGTCTACAGTGTATTATTTACATACTTTATATTGTTAGCAGAAAGAAGTTTGAACGACTTGTAGCAACTCGCACCTACTTTATCTATGCCTACGTCTACTATATCTACGCCTATCTATTATAAATAGACGGCTGTCTGATTGACAGGTCCTTTTCCTCCTGGAGCTCTTGGACGGTAAGGTGGTTGAATTGGTGGTCGGTGCGATTTGCAGTAAGTCGGTAATTTTGTTGATATTTCGCTGTAAATGTTAAACTGATGGCTGTTTGTGTTAAGAGTCATTTTAAGGTTATAAAATTAAGTTATTGATTATAAATCATTGTTTCTGATTTGTGTTGTACTTTTCTTTATGTAAATCTCTCTCCTGATCCTAAAAATATAATAAATATGCACGTTAAGAATCTCGTTCGGATTATAAATTAGTGCTTGACCGCAATCCGGCCTGATGGTAAGTGATGCAATCATAGATGTTAAACGTTGCCCTACACTAGAAATTTCTCCTGGGTATGTTTACAAACATTTAAACTCACATACACACACAAACAGCCAGACCCGAAACAACTACCTGTAGGCCATACAAATATTTGTTCCATGCAGGAATCAAACCTGCGACACGCAGCGCAGCGGTCGCTTGCTCAGCCACCGTACTAACCGTGTCGTCAAGGGAGTCAAGGGAGGATCACTAGCAAAGTACAAAACTCAATTAATCTCCTTCATACTACCAATTTTATCCCAAATAAATTCCTTTAAAAACATGATAAAACAAATACTCCGATAAAATCGAAAAGCTCTCGAAGTTAATTTACTTGTTAGCTTTACATTGCGGGCCGCAATCGGCGGGAATCATTACCGGGCCATTTGCGGGAGGCAATCTAGTTAAACATTGACGTTAAATAATGATTCGTATTTCCCTTGGTTCCGTTGCTTCGAGACACGGAGCTAAGTGATTCGAGAAGCTGTTTGTAGATGGTAATGTTTTATTTTATTTTTGTTGAGAATTTTTTTGAATAAAATTATAAAATTGAGTTTCGTTTTGACTGCCTTCTCGTCTGGACTTAGAAGTTGTTCAGACAAAATGTGTTGAAGGTTGTTTTTGGATAATAAACGAACTGCGTAGCTATCTACTACCTTTTATGTCAAGAGTAGTATGGCAACTATTAGGTATATACAGTATGTTAACTAACAGAGGGCGTTCCCGTTAACCCGAAATAGTATAGCATACATACATGCTAAAAAAAATATTTCCATTCGAAAACAAAATGTTTTAAAAAATTTTCCACTATGAAAATATTCAATAAAAATTTTAAATTGACATGTAAAAGAAACACACTGTACACGCGAACATGAAAGACGGCAACGTCACAGTAGACAGAGAACAGTAGATTATCTAAGGCCGCCCGCAGAGTTATTTGCCTACTCTTGCGTTGAACCCTAGGGTTGTCACTTTGATCTAAATTTATTGAATAAAAAGCATATTATGATTGAATATTTTACCAATTTATAAATTTAGTAAAAATAAAAAGCCTTTATTCACATAACATTTATTAAATTAAGTTACAAATTTGATGCCGACAAAATTTTTAAGACTACTTAAGTGTAACACTAAATTATATTCTAAAGCTCGTAAATAATGATAAATTTTAAGTGATGTGTGATATGGGAAATCGATATAACTGGTTCTTATCAGAGAAGATTGTAAGTGATGAGTCCTTAAATGTAACACTAACACAATAATATTCACAAGCTAATAACTAATGCTTAAATTATATAAAACATGAGAACGTAAACAATAAATATGTAGTTCTTATGAAAAAGTAGACATTATATGTATGGGTAGCGAATATTTAATAAATGATACCTTACTTTAATAAAACCGCAAAACCTTTTTAGCCTCATTAGTTTCTGAGGTACAATTATAATGATTGTTTATATGGGTACTGTGTAATGTTTGTTTATATAATCGGATAGCAATAGCTAGCTCAAATGCAACAAAGGCGCCGCTCGCTTACTCGCTATTAAGATCACCTCGCGTTGGTGTTGTCGACGCGCGCGTCGGAGGGATTAAAGGTTATAATGTTATAAATAAAATTCTACGCAACCCTAAGCGTTAGTCGGTCACATTTTACTATAATTTTATTAACTTAATATTATGATTAAGACGCCATATTTGGATCAAACAACACATAAGACAATAGAAAAAAAAATAATAGTAATTTGCAATATTGATTATTGTGAAATTGTCCTTATTACACTATACTCGACAAATACGTTTACTTAAACGATATTTCGTACTCAATCCTCTGTTTTATAGTTAAATTGGGCTTCTTAAAATAAACTTAACTTTAAACATAGTAGTCAGGAAGTAAATCTGGGAATACAATTATATGGAAAAATGCGACTCGGGTACGCTCTTAATAAAGCAAATAAACTGTGAAACAAACAATACATATATCACATAAAACAGGAGGTTTCAAATTTATTTCCAATTAGAATTTTTTTTATTCGGATTTTTTTATGCTTATTTTTCTATGCTGATATTTTTATTTTAATCTATTAATGATATATATTAACGAGTTTAAGGGAACGCCCTCTGTTATTTAACATACTGTATATCACAAGTAGCCGCCTGCGACTTCGTTCGCGTGTAATTAGTTATTATGCTCAGCTCCTATTGGTGGCAGCGTGATGTTATATTGCCTAAAGCCTTCCTGGGTTAATGGGATATCAAACGCACTTATTATTTATTAATACAGATTAGCTGACTTAGTAAACGTTATTTTTGCTTTAAATATTATTTATAGGAAACTAGCTCCTCCTCGCGGTTTCACCCGTGTAAGTTTCGATCCCGTGGAATTATCGGGATAAAAAATATTCTGTGTGTTATCCTGGTTATACACAATCTGTGTACCAACGTTTATCCAAATCTGTTCAGTCGTTTAGGCGTGGAGGTGGAACAAACAAACAAACTCACTCTCACATTAATAAATTAGTATTAGTAAGGATATTTTTATGGTTCCGTAGCCAAATGGCAAAAAACGGAACTCTTATAGATTCGTCATGTCTGTCTGTCCGTTTGTCCGCCCGTATGTCACAGCCATTTCTTTCCGAAACTATAAGAGCTATACTGTTGAAACCTTGTAGGTAGCTGTATTCTGTGAACCGCATTAAGATTTTGTTGCAAAAATAATAAAAAATAATAAGAAATATTGGGAGCTCCCAATATTAAGGCTCCTATACTTAGAACTAAAACTCAAAAATTTTTTTTTTCATCAAACACATACGTTTGGGGGTATCTATGGCTTTGTAGAATTAGTTATCGATACCTAACAATACCTTCACGGATCGCAAAGGATTTTCTTTATATACAATATGTAAAGAAAACCCTGTCCGATCCGTGAAGGTATTGTTAGGTATCGATAACTGATTCTACTAAAGACCACAAAGCCGGGCTAAACTTAAAAAAAACAAATCCCCTTAAAAAATAAATATTATTTCGCAAAAAGAGGTAACTTAAAACATGTGCGGTAGGCCACCCAGGCGCGGGCGAAGAGGGGCAGGGCACGCGGCACGCGGTCGCATCGCTATTCGCTTAGAATAGGCTATTTGACAGTATTCAATTATTTGTGATTTTTTGCTTTAATTGCATAAAATGAGGGTTCTTTATATCATTTACAAGAGTTTAAATAAAAAGTAATAACAATTATTATATCCAAAACACAAAAATATGTTTGGCTTTTTGTTTCTCGCGCCACACATTGTGAAACGATCCGGATTGGCTAATGTCGCGATGACGTCATACGCGCATCATCGCTTGTTTTCGGCAAACATAGAAACAGTTTTTCGGGGGTTTTTATCGATTTATTTGTACAACCCAGTACAGCACACCACTTGTAAACCATTTTATTAGATAACAACAACAAATAATAATTAAAAACAAACACCACTGAGAACCGAAAATCGCTTGTGACGTCACTTACCAGGCGCAACGCCATATTGCTGATTATATCGTTTTCGCGGCTTATTTGAATTTTGAATTTTTATTTGCATATTTCTTACGAAATACGTATTTAAAATTAAAAAAAATACTTTGGGTGAACTTCTTAACCGCAACCAAGTAATTCAAGATAAAAATTATAAATCTGTCAAATAGCCTATTATACCGTCAAAAAAAAATGTTGTCACTTTTTAAAAATTACCAAATTTTCGGGAAGTTGGAATTAATTCGCGGGAAAAAAAGATAATTTCAAAATTCACTAGTATTGTTACTATGATGATTATGTAAAATTTCATATGTTATTTGGTCATGTGTTTACCTAACCTTTACTATCCTTACGGGTCGGACAGGGTTTTCTTAACATATTGTATAGTATAGTAGCCGTTACTCAGACCTACTGAATGAATGGGTATGTATAAAAAAAAAACTAAAAAAATGTTCAATCCATTTCGGAGGAATATGGTAACTAATATTGTGACACGAGAATTTTAGATGTAAGAGAAAATCATGTCAATTATAAATGATAGAAAAATAGAATTGTGCATTTTTTGTTATCCCATATTGTGTACTAACGCTGGGTGAAGGCTATGTTGGTCTTGGAAATGTCATCACATCATATAGTACATTACGATATTAGTGCGTAATGATGGTTTTAACATGTGAGGCGGAATTTCAGCCCGAGCCGAAGGCGAGGGTGTAATTGAGCCGAGCATGTTATAACCAATACGCATGTATATCGTTCGACGTTTTTTAACACACTTGCGAGGAAACAGAAAAAAAAAGTATTTTATATTTTGTTCATTTTAAATAAACTCAATCTGTGAATGCACACTGTTGCTTTCCCGCCATTAGTATTATTATTTGCCATTTCAAATATGGAACAGCGCGCAGCGCGAGCCGTGCGGCGGCGATCAGTTCCATAATTACCTGAAATGGAAAATAATGCTGTTATGGAATTTGTATGGACTATAACTTAACTATTTGCTTTGATAACACACGCGTTTGTTATGGCCTGCTTTACATATTTAAAACCGGTGGAATTACATCAGCTTTACGAGCAAGGGTGTTAAAAAATACATTACAGTTGCCTTCAAAAGTCAATTGACGTTTTTCCACTTCAACTGTCATTTGATATTAGAATTAAAAATATATACTTTGACCCCGATTCCCTTGTCCACAAACCAAATTAATTTTAAGTTCGGTGCATCTTTTTCTTCCCATTTCATTAAGAAAAGGACAGAAGACAAAATGTCAGTTTAGACATGTTGCTGTTGTTGCTGTGTTAGCGTATTTTTAGTCGCCATGTTTATAATCGCGTCTAATCTGTCTATGGAGTATCTTAATTTGACAGGATTAAACTAAAATGTTATCTTCTATCCTTTTCTTAATGAAATAGAAAGAAAAATATGCATGTTGTTTAGAATTAGTTTAGGCTGTGAACAAAAGAATCGGCGCCATTATCGACCAAAAGTCCATAGGCAGGCACACTAAACTGAAGCTCAACTACCGGTTTGGCCCATGCAAATAGATGCGTGAATTAGTGAGCTGTGAGTTCTAATCGCACGCAGTACATAGACTTTTTGTTAGTTTTTATTTTATTGACAGGAATAGGTCAGAAATGTAATATTCGATATATTTTTCGCTTTGTTTACACATTTCGTAAAGCTGGAAAGGAATGAGTAGATGATCATAGAAAACCTAGTGAATAATTTAGATTTCTGTGGGATAAACATGAATTAAGAATTGACAGCCTCCGTGGCGTAGTGGTAGCGAACGCGGCCGCTGCGCAAGGAGGTGCGGATTCAATCACCGCGCAGTGCAAATATTTGTGTGCATGAATATGAATATTTACACTGGTCTGGTCGTGCCTCAGAAAGTACGTTAAGCCGTTGGTCCCGGTAGCCCTACGAAAATCTAATAGCAGTCGTTACGGGTTGTTGGAGCCCTCAAAAGTCTAACAATTGGTCTAACTGCAATGCTTCGATGTCGCCTTCGGGTTGTGGAGGTCAGACGGCAGTCGCTTCACGGAAAATATCGAAGTTTAGCCAAAATCAGCAGTTAGACTGTTAAAACGGACCCCAGACTTCAAAGCTGAAAAGTTTCGGATGGAACTGAAATTTACGCTGAGATGAAGAAGAAGATTAACTTAATAAGAATGAACTTTGTCGTTTAGTTGTAGTTATCAAATATTATTGTGCAGCATAAATATGTTCTTAATAGAGCACAAATATCTGATGAAACTGGATTAAACTGTGTTCGAAATTTGATTAAAATGGATCTAACATGTTATTTCGCATGGTGCGATTAGTGTGTTCCAACTGTGGAATACATAATAACTCACACACGCGCATGCACAATCACTGGCTGCGAGCTTGCACAGTCTTCAGTATGCGACTGGAGTTTTGGGTGTTTAATAATACTACAGAATATTTTTATTGATAAATCAAAGCTAGGTAGTTGGACTAGTCAATTAAAACGTTATAGCATTGCGAACATTAGGATCATTTGAAATCATAATGTGGCGTATCAATGCCGAAATTTCGAAATGTTAATTAGTTTTTAGAAGTCACTCTACTTACTCATAATTTGTTTTTGGCTTTTTTTGTTTTTTTGGGGCAAAACCCGCCACACTGTTCCCAACCCACTGCAACTCCTGAAAGCCAGAATCAACAGTGGAGACCGCCAGAAAAACGCCGAGCAATGAAGCTCGACGAGTCCCGGAGAAATGTTTCAACTGTCTTGGGTCCCGCAACGAAATTAATCAGAAAAGAATAGCGGAGGAGTAAGAAAAAGATATTTTTTCCACTTCCCTCCATAATAAGCAGGAGACAGAATAGAACTAGGCCAATCGGCACAAAGGGACATTATTGCAACTGGGAGAAGCCCAGATTGCCAAGCACCACGGAATAACATTTGATCAAGTTAATGGGTCCTAAGTAGGTATTTGCTGTTACAATTGATTCCAATAATAGGTATGGCAAAAGCGCCTGAACGCACGGAAATTAGTTCTAGTTTCAACAAGGTCCGTATAATAAACAACTCCGGATGTAACTTGTACACTATCCAACATAATATTGCGTTCATTCTGCCAAAGAATACACTCCCACAAGATGTGATGTGCGGACTGTTCAAATTCAAAGTTCGATGTAGAACACTGACACAAAGAGAGAGTTGAAGAAGAGAGTTTTTTTGGCTTAATCTCCAATCAATCGTAACAGTATAGCATAGCACAATTATACCGATTATTAAATGCCTACAAAATATGCTGAACACAAGAAAATCCCTATAACAACACAATCAGGGCTCGTTTCTCGCGTACTCAGATTATTTTCTGAGAATATGCGTAATAAGCGTTCACGGTCTGTCGGATTCCACAACTAAACGATTATTATCACGGTCATTGAACGTTTAGTTAATCGGGGGATTGCCCATGGCAGGTATTTACCTGTACCTCTGCTGTAACTCGTCTGGCTTAGACCATTGGTTAATAACGGTAGTCATATAAGTGGGGGTTTATTCAAGGTGACGGATTGACAATTAAGGACGACTACGTCATATTTAATATGAAATGAATTGGGTAGTATCCTAAAATATAATATAATGTCCATCAGATAGATTTATGAATAATATTAAACACGTATATTTTACTTTTTCTTTCATTCAAATACTTAGGAAGATATATTGATCTGAAATGTCGCCACTCCGTAACTTTAACACGCTATATCTAAGTAGTTTTTGGTAATTTCGACAAAATAAAAAAAGCGGGTCGTAATTTTTTTTATTATTTTTTTTCGGTGGTAGGCCATAATATCGGCTGCTGGCAGAAGTTACCACCCACCTGACAAAGCCTTGCCGCCAAGCGATTCATCGTGTTCCGGCATGATGTCTGGTGAAGCCGTACGAAGGACGGGTCTGAGCAGTTGTGTTGCGATGTGTGCCGGGTACGATGCGTCAAATGTTGTTGTGTCGGGAGTTTGGTCGTGGAGGATCTCCACATTAATCTCCCTCTGGCGCAGCATCGTTGGCCGTGTTGTTGCCTGTTGGATTTACATTGCACCACCTCGCTCAACTGCCGTCTTCCTTCCTATTTACTAAGTTTTTTTAAGTGATTGGGCTTAATAAACTAGCGCGCTTTACCATCAAAGATTGCATCACTGCTTACCATCAGGCGGGATTGCAGTCAAGCGCTAGTGCATAATTATTAAAAAAAAATATATATATATAAGACGGACTATTTTTTTTTTATTTTCATACCTTAGATATATCCCTATTATGTATCGGCGAGGCCACAGTGAACTCCTGGCGGTAGAGAATGAATTGGGAGAAACAAGTTGCGCCATAGTAGCAAAAGACTTGGGCAGGAACACCAGTGTAATAGCGTAACATCAGTAGCAATGGGTTTCATTTTGACAGTTCAACAACATTCATTGCGTTATTTACGTTGTTGAGCAGATACATTTTTAATCATAGGGAGTAATGGAATAGCAATAAGCTTTCTAAATGATTTCAACTCACAGTAATGGTGCGTTACGCAATTAGGGTGCAGGTAGAATAAGTATTTGATACGTTGACACCACTATGATCCGGACGAAGCGTTTCGCCTCGACTTTTATACCGCGTACATCGAAAGACTGGAACAATTTGCTCACGGCGGTCTTTCTATCTGAAAGAAAGAAAGAAAAAAACGTTTATTTGCATTAAACATGACGCAAGCGTTTACAAGAACATAAAAATAAGAAATTGTTGAGGGAAACATGCGTCATATCCACGCAAAACGGCTGTCGCTCAGCATTATGCTGCGACTCTATGCAAAAGACAAAGCCCTGTGCTGCGCAGAGCCGGCGTCGACGTAAAGACGTCACCCGATGCAACAAACAATTAAAAGTAGCACCGAGCCGGTAATACAATAAAAATAAAAACGTAATAATAAAAACATATAAAAAGTAGATCCAATTGTAAGTGGTGAGAGTACAATTTCAACAACACAAACAGGTATATAAAAAATAAAATACAGGTTATATAAAAACTACGAGAATATCATCCTCCGAAATGACATACATCTGATTCCGGTTTGACATTCAGCATTTTCTAATATAGTCTCCATACAATAATAAATAATATATAATATAATATATCTCACTACAATTTTACTGCCTTCAAGAAAAGGCTCTTAATAAACTAGCGCGCTTTACCATCAACGATTGCATTACTGCTTAAAATTAAGCTGGATCGCGATCAAGTACTAGTACAAGTACAAAAAAAAAAAAAAATAAACATGTCATCACCAGTTTTGAAAAATGAAGCTTCTTGTAACTTAACTAATAATGAAGTCCACATTGCTGTGCATAGTAGACCCAGATGGAAGTAATGACAAAAGACAAAATTTGCTTATGAATCTATTTACATGTACAGTTTGGAAATTAAAAATAGGCACTAACACTATTAAGCAAAACGATTGGTATTTGGTTACAAGAGCCGAGTATTTAAATATGATCGTGGGTATTAATTGCCATACAAAATACCGTTTAGCACGTGGAAACTGTCTCAAAAAGACATTTCTTCTAGACACATCTTGTTTCTATTAACAGAGGAGTAAGTGAGTGAAATTTGTACACATCAACCACAAAAATCAATTAGTGGAACATAGTAAGAGACAAAATTTTGAACATTTCAATTTGTTCACATTGTTGGAGCAAAGTGTATTGATACATTTTATGTATGTATTTACTATCATATTTTATTTGTTTATAAATGAAATGTTTTTATTTATAAACCATATGTAAATGAAACTTTGTATAGAGGCTGATGGAGAGAACTTTGAAAAATGTAATAAAAATATATATACCTATTGGACATTTTTTTTTTAATATCGCAAAACTTTCTGAGTGTCCCACGTATTTAAACTCACATGCACAAACGTGACACGCAGTCCAGCAGTCGATTGTTCAGCCATTGCTCCAACCGGTTCGTCCTTTTCATTTCTATTACATCTCTTAAGTATTTTACCAGAAGACTGAAATTAATATTAGCCTCTACGAAACTCTTAAACAAAATGATGCTAATACCGTTAATCCCTACTCCCTCGTTCCAGATGGAGTTGATCGAGATAACCAACAATCAACAATCCACCGTTTATTAGACTGGACGTTCAACAAACGATGCATCCCATTCCTACCCTTGATTTATACCCAGCTTTCGATGCACAGACGACTCCCATTAATATCAATGTGGAGAAAAAAGCTTTTAACGAAAATGTTATTCAAAGTAAACGTAGTAATAATGAATGTTTCCATGACATGTTCTAATGACAGTTCAGAGTTGTGTCGTGATTGAAAAGTTGGTGTGGTTCTCGAGATTTTGTCGATATTTTAGCTGTCATATGATGAATGTTTATCGGCATAGTATAGAATACCCACGCTGCGACATTTACTTTTTAAATGTCGAAGCATTATGCTAAAATAGGAGCCTTTTGATTTTGTGTTTTTTGAAAATACACAAAATAGCTTGTTTTTATTTTCAACTAGCTTTCCGCCCGCGGCTTCGCTCGCGTGGAGATCGGTTATATCGCGCCTTTTACATTTGCCTCGCGATTATTATTTTTTTTCGGAATAAAAAGTACCCTATTATTTTATCCGGACTTTTAACTTTACGTTTGCAAAATTTCAAAGCAATCGGTTCAGCAGTTACGGCGTTAAAGCGGAACAAACAAACAAACAAACAAACTTACTTTCCCATTGTATTTTTGTATCATTGTTTCCCGTGTACGAGTCATAATCAATAGTTTTTATTTGTTTCAAAGTGAAATTTTGTTACGGTATTGGTTTTCCGGTAAACATTTTTATAGTCATTTATTGTTTTGTGGTCGTGCCTCGGAAAGCACGTTAAGCCGTTGGTCCCCGTTGCCATACGAACATCTAGTGGCAGTCGTTACGGGTTGTTGGAGCCCTCAAAAGTCCAACAATTGGTCTAACTGCAATGCTTCGATGTCGCCTTCGGGTTGTGGAGGTCAGACGGCAGTCGCTTCACGGAAAATGTCGAAGTTTAGCCATATAAGCAGTTTGACTGGTAAAGCGGACCCCAGACTCCAAAGCTGAAAAGGCTTCGGATGCGACTGGGATTAAAGCTGGGATGATGATGATTTATTGATTTGTAGGAATTAAAAGGCGATTGAGGGGAAGACCAGTCGGTCTATTTTGTAAAAATCTCACAGAAAAAAATCTAAGTGCAGAGATTTTGCAGTGAATTGTCAATCGTATCAGATGGAATGCCAGCTCACTTCCAGATCAATTCACGGTAAGGTTATAACAGATCGGCTGAATGAAACTCGCATAGACCAGAGAATCATGAGACAAAAGAGTGGGGCTTTTCTTATGCACTGTTTGTTCGATATTGGCTGGTCAATGATGATGACAATCTTGGAATGTATTACACAATTAATTATATGTTATGGTATATTTGAGAGTTAATTAATATAAGAATTTTAAGAAAATGTAACCTACGTATATTTACTTATTTTTATATTCCTTATAAAAAATAACGTGAGCAACTTGTAAATAAAACAAAAAAAGTTCATGTACTTTATTCAAAAACTGTAGAAATTCTTGACCAAAACTACCAGGACGCTATAAATCAAAGATAGCCAGCCATAAGTGTTTGCGCAAATATAGAAGGAGCGTCAGTACTAGGAGCGAAGCTGGCTGAGACGACCATAAATAATATTTAGGTGCCATCGATAACTTGTCTGACAGCGGCCGTTGATACTGAGGCATGGGCGCAATCTCTTTGTTTAAGCATTTCAATATTTCTCTAAGTATTTGAGGAAAGAAAGGTGTCTCGGATTTAGCAAAGGTAATTTTGACGTGCATGTTTGTGTATGGGTCCCGACCCAACCCAAACCCATGGATAAGGTCCTCTTGTCATTGTTAAAGAATATAGGTACATAATATTAAAATATAATATTCTTATAATGACATCTAAGAGTAAAATCAATTCTGGGCAAAAATAACATAAGTAGCTGTTGTTTACCTCTTTGTAATGGTAGAATGGACTTTATAACCATTATAAAAAACCCGAATAACCTCACATTCGGGTTTTTTTCTTGGCAAACATCTATTTTGTAGGTACATCTGTTTTTACGGCAACTAGGGTAAAATGCATACGTGCTGTCAGCTGATATATAGACTGCTTTGAAAACCACAAAACATTTCAAATTACGTCATCATATTTTAATTAAGCAGAAAATACCAATCAAGTTATAAGAAGTGGAGACAAAAATGTAAAGTTTTAGGGTTTTACGAAACCCTAAAACCCATAGTTAAACCTAAAACCATAAGTTCCCGTTTGTACCTATTGGGTACGCCCTGTAGGTAAAAACGGGAACTTATTACTGACTTCACTGTCGTCTGTCACCAGGGGGGTTTCTTTCTTTCTTTTTCAAGATCAGATTCAACCTCAACTCTTGATCAATGGCCTCTGTGGAATAAATACCACAATTTTTGCCAATAACACGTGTAACAAATTATAGAAATTCTTTGAAAATTTTTTCATGTTGTTTTTGTTAAGAAAATGGCGTAAAAGTTTTAGGTACATACATCAAGTACCTATCTATGTATAATAGGTATTAAAGATAGAATCTTCTTTAGCCATTAGAGGTCTACTGCTGGACAAAGGCCTTCCCCAAGGCTTTCCACAATGGCCGGTCTTGTGCTGCCCGCATCTATCGGCTTCCGGTGACCTTCATTGGGTTATCGGTCCACTTTGTTGGAGGCCTCCCTACGCGGCATCTTCCGGTACGTCGCGTGGCCGCCACTTCAGAACCTGCCCCATCGGCCATCGGTTCTAAGAGCAATGTCCAAACCTCCCCACCTGCACTTAAGTTTAGCGACTCGAAGAGCTGTGTCGGTGACTTTGGTTCTTCTGCGAATCCCCTCTTTTCTGATTCGATCGCGTAGAAAAACGCACAAACAACCAAACCCGGAACAAACTAATTACAAATAAATCATTAAATTAGGCCATACAATCATTTGTTCCGTGCGGGAAACGAACCCGCACCAACTGTGTCGTCTTATTTTTATCTCTCATTTTTGCGATTAGAATTAGTTATTTCAATAGATTTAAGTATTAAAATAACTATCACAAATCTATACTAATATATAAAGCTGAAGAGTTTGTTTGTTTGTTTGTGCGCGCTCATCTCAGGAACTACTGGTCCGATTTGAAAAATTCTTGGTTAGTTCGTTGGATAGCCTATTAATCCAGGAAGGCTTTAGGCTATATAACATCCCGCTATGACCAATAGGAGCAGAGCAGTAACAAAAAATGTTGCGAAAACTGGAGCTAACCCAGACGTACATATTGCTTCCATTATTTTAACAAGCCCTTATTTTATATCAACTCAGCTCTTTTTAATTTTTTCAGAACGGGACGAACAGCGCACTCAGTTACCACTGAACTTAGCACATGAGGAAATGCAATATTAGTATAAGCAGTGAGCGCGGAAGAAGGTTACAGCAGTGTAAGTTGTTAGTTTGGGATGAAGGTGATGATATTCCACAAAAGGGCAATTGAAGCACTAGATCGCACAATGGGGGACATCAAAGGCAACCAAGATATCATGGGAGGGACGGTGATACTTTTAGCTGGTGACTTTAGGCAGATCCTTTTAGTGATTACTAGGGGTATGCCGCCGGCAGATAAAATAAATGCCTCTTTGAAAGCATCTGCATTATGGGTTCGCATGAAAAAGTGTTGTCTCACCACGAATCATCATCATCCCAGCATTAATCCCAGTCGCATCCGAAGCCTTTTTTCAGCTTTTGGAGTCTGGGGTCCGCTTTTTACCAGTCCAACGGCTGCTATGGCTAAACTTCGACATTTTCCGTGAAGCGACTGCCGTCTGACCACCACAACCCGAAGGCGACATCGAAGCATTGCAGTTAAAAAGGTGGTTGTCTCACCACGAATATGCGAGGGCAATTTCATCACGATTCTCAAGCCGGGTAATATAATAATATGCAATATGCAGCTACTCTTTTACAAATCGGAGTAGATCGCATGCCGACTGACAGTAATGGCATGATTAGAGTGAGTCGTGATTTCTGTCAAGTTGTGGATAGCTCAGATGACCTATTAAATAATTTTATCCGGATCTTCAAACAAATATGGGCAACCGAGAATGGTTATGCGAAACGGCAATTTTGGCGCCGACATTAGTCGGCGTCGGTATTTCATTAGAAATAGTAAAATAAATGAACAAATCATGTTAAACGTCCAGGGAAATGTTATTGAATACCTCTCAGTGCATAATATTACAGACACTGAACAAGTTACATCATACCCTATAGAACTTTTCAACTCTTAAGAATTATCAGAAATGCCACCCCATAAGTTGATACTAAAAGTTGGTGTTCCAGTCCTATTAATGAGGAATCTTGACGCTCTAAAGCTGTGCAATGGTACTCGGTTACAAATAACACATTTGGGTGACACCATTGTAAAGGCTACAATCATGGCTGGAATGGCAAAAGGACAAAATGTCTTGATTCCCCGTATTCCCATAATCCCGACTGATTTGCCATTTCAATTTAAAAGAGTACAGTTCGCTTTGAAAGCAGCATTTGCTATTACAATAACAAAGCCGACAGACGCTTAAAGTTGCCGGAGTTCATTTAGAAACAACATGTTTTTCTCATGGGCAACTCTATGTGGCATGCTCACGTGTATCAAATCCAGAAAACCTTTATGTTTTGGCAAAAGACAGCAAAACAAAAAAGTTGTTTATAAAACCGTACTTACTTAAATGTGCTCATATTTTATCAAGCGTAATAATTTTAACCCTTATTTCATAATATCCTAAGCATATCCAAAACACCAACCAACGCAAAATAATTAGAAGTATGATACCTATTTGATGTTTCTTTCCTTTGCTAAACCTTTAAACCCGGTAAAATTAACGTTGCTATAGACCTAATGGATCTTTATAATCCTACTAATAATATAAACGCGAAAATGTGTGAGGATGTTTGAAACCTTGCAGTAATGTAGGTATTTATCTTGTCATTCCCCCGGAAACGGGAACCACCGCGCGCTGTTAACTGAAGTCTACGCGGACGAAGTCGCGGGCAACAGCTAGTTCTTAATACTCGTATGTCAACTATGTTTAATAAAATTTTATTATATGTCTAAACGCGGACTCATAATTGGCTTTCTGTGGACTATTGCTTACTTTTATGATATTTTTTCGGCTGTTAGTTTTTCATGCTGTATATTAAACTAGCAGCCGCCTGCGACTTCGTTCGCATGGAGTTAGCTATTTGAACATTTTATTTTAACTCCAAAATATACAGCATACATTCAAAATTTTTGTTATGCTCCGCTCCTGTTGGTCGCGGCGTGTTATATAGCATATAGCCTTCCTGGTATCCAAGGCAAAAAGTGTTTTTGAAATTGGACCAGCAATTCCTGAGATTAGCGCGTTCAAACAACCAAAGTCATCAGCTTAATATATTAGTATAGATAAATAATAATAAAAACATGATACAATGTGTAGTACCTACCTGAGATGCTGTGAATAGTCATAATATACGGAATGCGGGAAATAACGGTAATAATTGCATTGTAAGTTATCTGTTTCATAATTATGGTTTCTGTAAGTACCTATAAATACGTCATCACTGTTGATACACTTGAATAGTGACGATGAGTTTCTAATCACTTCTCAAAATTACGGTGACAAGGTTTTCCAATGACAATGACGTCATCAAAAAGCATTGTTTGTTTTTGTTAGGCTGGATGCCGATTAACAAGGCTGGTTTCTGAAGTTTACGTAAAGTACGTGTATGTACCTACTTATTTATGTAATGTGGAGACAGCAAATTGACAATACATAATGGCAATAACAACATGACAATAATTCCTCTTCTTATCACGAGCTGCACCTCCTTTCACCTCCTTTTCTTAATCTGATATGATGATATAAACACTATGTTTAAGTGTTTTGGGTGTGTTATATTTATTTCTTTAGAAGTGGTGCTGGACCGCAATCCTGCCTCGTGAGTTATGTTAAGCAGTGGTGAAATCGTTGTTGGTAAGAGCCTATTCACTCAAAAAACTGAGTGATTAGGAAGGAAGACGGCAGTTGAGCGAGGTGATGCAATGTTGAACCCAACAATACGACCAACGAAACTGCGCACGAGGGCGATTGATCTGGAGACCCTCCAAGGCCAAACTACCGACACAATAACATTTGGTTCACGATGCACCAAATGTTGTTGTGTCGGGAGTTTGGTACCCGGCACGCATCGCAACACAACTGCTCAGACCCAATCTTCGTACTGCTTCACCAGACATCATGAAAATAATGGCAGTAACCACGCGATAATATATATCGACAATAACAGGCAATACTAATGCGTAAGAGAATTTTGAGACTATTAAATAAATAATTGAAAAAGCAAATAAAATAATTGAAATTGAAAAAGCATTTTTTCTACAAAAAAACTACATATCAGTGCCGGATCAGGTAGCCAATATTGGACTAGGTACTGCCTAAAGTATTGTATATACGAGTATTTATTTGTCAGATTTTGTTATGCAGACTGGGAATGGGAAATTCGCAGTTTAAGAAAAGAGTGTCGTATTGCCGTCACCACCGTGGACAATTAATCATATATACTCCCTTATATAATAAACAGGCAAAAAGAAAATAATAGACAAATAGGTAGATACCTACAAAGGCGGAGGTTACTCTTATTTGTAATGGAGTCCCTTGAATATTCGAAATTCGAATGCAATCAGAGTTATTTTTCTACCAGCTTGTACAACATTTACTCGGTGGTAGGCCATAACATCGGCTGCCGGCAGAAGTTACCACCCACTAGACAAAGCCTTGCCGCCAAGCGATTCGTCGTGTTCCGGCATGATGTTTGGTGAAGCCGTACGGAGGACGGGTCTGAGCAGTTGTATTGCGATGTGTGCCGGGTACGATGCGTCAAATGTTGTTGAGTCGGGAGTTTGGTAGTGTAGGGTCTCCACATCAGTCTCCCTCTGGCGCAGCATAGTTGGTCGTGTTGTTGGGTTGCATTGCACCACCTCGCTCAACTGCCGAGTTCCTTCCTATTCACTAAGCTTTTTTAAGTGATTGGGCTTAATAAACTAGCTTTACCATCAAAGATTGCATCACTGCTTACCATCAGGCGGGATTGCAGTCAAGCGCTAGTTTATAATTATTAAAAAAAAACATTGAATCGACATTTGTAGGCAGCTTTTACAATATCTTCATCTTTCTAAAGTAAAGCCGACAATGGCCCCGATTCCCTTGTTCACAAACTAAATTAAATTTAAGTTCAGTCCATCTTTTTCTATCTATTTCATTAAGAGAAGGACAGAAGATAAAATGTCAGTTTAGACCTGTCAAATTAGTGCACTCCTGACGTAAACTGGCGTACTTTTAGTCGCCATGTTTATAATCGCGTCTAAACTGTCTATGGAGTATCTTAATTTGACAGGATTAAACTAAAATGTTATTTTCTATCCTTTTATTAACGGAATGAAATGAAAAAGATGCACATAATATAAAATTAGTGTAGTTTGTGAACAATAAAATCGGCGCCATTATCTTCACACAGAATAAAAAAACAAATATTTTAAAACAAACGCCCAAAAACTCGCAGCACTTTTTCGCAGAAACAGCAAATATTCCAGCTTACAGTGGTTGTAGAAACGACTTTGCTAAGACTACCAGTCTAGTCCATAGAATTATTTACCTAAGCTTTTGAGACAGTCCAAGAGGCTACAATCTTTGGAAGCACGAGCCACGAGCCACAAGCCACGATCGCCAATTTATCATTGCATCTTTGAACTTCGAAGCCGGAGGGTATTCTTAGAATTTTGCGGTTCCAATTCTTATTCTGCGATTTTGTTTGTTCCTTTTAAGCGTAATTTCGTGTCTTTTTTATATTAGAACATATATTGGACAGGGGATTTTACAGCTTTCAATGTGATTTCGTTAAGTATGTTGTATGTGAGGTAGGTACTTCGCTTACTAAAAGCTGAAAAAAAACCATGTCGTTAATTGAATTAGTTTACTTGTAGTAAGACTTAACTTATCTGTATACTTAAAATGTTTACTTAAATATTTTTTAGGAATTAAATTGTATATAGTATCTATGTACAAATACATAGGTACAACGTTATTTTTTGTTTATGCGAAACTCGAAACTCGACGATGCGACCATGTACCGCGTACCCTGCCCACCGTCGCCCGCGCATGGATTTCCTACCCCACATGTATTAAGTTACCTCTTTTTGCGAAATAGTATTTATTTTTTAGGGGGATTAGTAGATTCAGTTATCAATACCTAACAATACCTTCATGGAGCGGACAGCGTTTTCTTTACATAGTGTAAGTATACAAAATTTCAATATGATGTCATGAAAAACCATAAAGTTATGAGCTTGTTATCTTACTTGGTTGTCCCAACAAAAATATGACCAACGCACCGCTCACCCGCCCTGAGCTTTAGCTGGAATGAAATAGTGCTACGAAATCCCCTCATTTAAGTCAATTGATATTTTTGTACGTCCATTATTTTTCTTTAAGCTCATTACAATTTCTACGATCCCTTATAGCCTCAGATTAAAAATAATTTATCAAAGTAATATTCCCTAATAAACCAGCTATAAATATAAGTGAGACCATAAAAAGATACTGCCAGTGATTGCAGGATTACACCCCTCCTGCCAGCCGACTGCGCTTCGTCCGAAACTCGGAGCGTTCGATTGAAAACGTGCCTCTCTTACAATACCACTATTTGCTGTCCACTGTATGTATATAAACATTTGTTATGTATTTAAATCATGGTCTGCATTTTAATGTTGACTGTAAAAAAGTTTTTTTTGGGCAGAAATAATGTTTTTAAGGCAAAATTTCTTTAGGCACTGCGCTCTTTTTGAACAGTGAATGAACCCACGGGTGGACCGGTGACGCTGCCTTGGGTGTACTTGGTTGCTATATGGTGTACATAATAAAGAGTATTCTATTTAATTCTACCTACGCGCCATCTTTTACATTTTTCTGTGACAAAAGTATTCCTGTTGCATACATACCTACCTACAGGTTTCTTAAACATGAGTGACAACAACTTTTTGAATGTACATTCAAAAAGTTGTTGTCACTGACAGGCCGTATTGATGATTTCCGAATATTTACAGGATCATACCACTCATCATTTCCGCCTAAAGATGTCCATAAACCTCTCCGAGCACTTCCACTTCGACCGGTAGGGTAACGTAACATACTATCAGTAGCAATGGGTATAATTTTGACAGATGAACAACATTCATTACGTTATTTACGTAGCCGACTAACGACTGCGACTTTTAATGCCGAGATATGTTCGAAAAATGTCTATGCTTACTTATTTTTATACTTATTTATATTTCTATACTTATTTTTCGAACATATTTCGGCATTAAAGTCTAAAATAACGCAATGAATGTTGTTCAACTGTCAAAATATTTATCAATGTATTAGCACTATGCTTCAAAATGATTCCAACTGATAGTAATAGTGCATTGATAAAATATTAAACAGATACGATATATTCTAACAAACTGACCAAAAAAAAAATGTGCCGAACACAGCAGCAGCACACATGCATATTTTTATTCGGCATACATTGGTACAGTGTGAGTGAGATGGGGCACAATCTAAAGCATAGAGAAGAAAAAGATGGCTAGTGTTTGTCGTTTGCGCTGTTAGTGTTTGTCGTTTGTTTTTACGAGTGTATCGAGAGTGACTAAGGCGAGATGCAGGACTTTCCTTCCTTTTGTACGCTTCATTTTCAGTGCGCTAATGACATATCTACCTTAGTTTAATATTTTATCAATGTAATAGTGTTTTTGAATGCTCTAACAACATCCCACCTCTAGATTTGTATAGTCGTCTCCCCAATTTTAAAATTCCTCTTCCAATTAATTTCCCTTCCCTTTTAACATATCCCTCTACAGAATTACTTGTGGCGTTGATGATATTCATCCGCCACAATAATATAAAATTATAAGCAACTTCTTCAAATATTATATATTTCATTGCGGTATATGTTTCTATTGATGTTCTAACAATTATATTATAATATGTAGTTTTATTTTTTTGTTTGTTTCAGTCCAATACTAACCTCAAGATCTACAAAGGTCAACTGTGGCATCGAAAGTTTTAATTTTAATTATTCCTTTCTTTTTTTTTTCATACACTCTTGCTTTTCAAACCACTTGACATTGGCAGAATAGTCGACACCCATCGATTTTAGTTGCCATAATAAAGAATAGAATAGAATAGATAGTAATAGTGAGTTACGCAATTAGGGTGCTGTTCTGTGCTTCTCGTATCCAACGGGTTCCTGTTGCCTTCGAACGGTATATTTGTAACTTCATCTCAAAAATGGAATCATTACGTATTTAAAATTAAAATCGCAATTGTTTCGACGCTTAAACGAAATAATTGCCATTATGAATAAAGTTTTTTGACTGCTCCATTAAAATCCTATTTTACTCCGCCATAACTTCCAATCACCAGTCGAATCAAATCTTCCTAACATAACCTATATTTATCAAACAGATAACGAATTATTTCTGCGACTTACTGGGGTATAATCAAATGCTGGAGGACGGAACTGGGGACCCAACGCGATTAGCAGACGAGACCTGAAAGTTAATACTGTTAATAGCTAAGCGAATTGCAAGGAGGAAATTGCGCCCCACTTGGGACAGAATTTGGTTGATTGGGCACTGGGTTAGAGGTCCTGCAGAGACATATATTTTTCTTAGATTGAGAGGAATTAAGGCCATGACGTAGGAAATAAGCGATGTCATTTAGAAATGCGTCGATGAAACTATGATATGATGAAATGAAAGTAGGTGGTTGGAAGTAATTCCAAACCTCGTAAATATCCTTCGACTAACAAGGCCAGTTCTCCGCCACTTTAGGTTGCTTGTTCTAAAGGCTATGTCCCGTTATTTTTCGGAAAATTTAATTCCTGATTTTATTTTTTAAAGATACACCGAGTACACGGCTCCCTTGATAGCGCGTTGGGGTACATTTTTTTTCTGGATGGGAAATCATCAAATGACCTCTCCCGCTCTGGGCGCAGCGGAAGGGCTTGTCAGACTTTTACTGACAAAAAACTACCCGTGTTTCTTCATTTGCCAGTGCGCCAGGGCCACGGTTTCTTTTTTAATCAACCCGCCACCTGCAACGGTCTTCATGAACCCCATCACGATGTGCTGACATCTCTTTGAGGCGCGCGTGAAACACAACGCTCCGTAACGCTCCGTCGACCCGGGCCTGGTCCTTATCAGGAGGCGAGCTGCCCACTGCTCGCCGCCCGTAAGCCTGCGCCTACGATGTCCGGGAGTTCGATGTTGTCTCCTGACCAGGGCGTCTCCTGCGGCGGCTAGAGGCATGAGGGCGTTGGAGCGTTGATCTACCTTGATTTTGTAGACCAGTGTTCGTCGTCACCATGTATAATGTTGACTAAGCACTGAGGGTGCGAGCCAAGAGAACGAAGAGAGGCGAGGAATGGCCAAAGGCCAGGCGGTGAACTAATTTAAACAGTTGCGTGCGTGTTGGCGATTTCAGATTTAAAGTCCAGGTTTCCTCAAGATGTTTTCCTTCACCTTCAGTCATTGGTGTCCAAGATATAGTTAGAAAGTACATATAACTTTAGAAAAGCTACATTGGTACTTGCCTGACCTGGAATCGAACCCGCGCACTCATACTTGATAGGCTGGTGTTTTAACCACTAGGCCACCACGACTTTAGTCAACAGGCTGCGATATATGCATGTAGAACGGAACTGATGTATCGGCGACGTGATGCATGTGTCGGCGGTAAGAATCTTATCGATACAAGAAAGTGAGGTGAATCAAATTGACCCATTTATCGATTTCAGCATGTTTTTTTTTTCTTTATTTCATTGTATATACCTATACTCCATTTATTATAGCATTAGACAGAAGTTAAAAAAGGCTCTTTTAAGTGCACAGTTTGCAAAAAAATACAATAAACACTATTACAGTCAAGATTGATGTAGAGTTAAATATTATCAATTTAAATAGCAACTGTCACACCTAATTTGTACTTATTTAAGCCATCTACGTTCTTAAATTACATGTCCTTCATTTAATATTATTTATTTTTTAAATAAAATAATGTCGTGTCAATGCTTAAAATCTAAAAGAAGCAGAGGCAGACAACGCCCGAAACGTTTTTTCATGTAACTATAACTCAACCAAATCTAAAATGTTACCTATTCCCTTCCTAAGTTGTGGCAGCACGTGTTTTTTAATTTTGTTGGTTTATAATATCATCTATCTGCAATTGTCAATATTGACATACCGTTATTCGCTTGTGGATACTTGTGAATGCTACGCCTTCTCTCGTTGTTATTGTTGAATATTCGTGGTTTAGTTGTCATTTGTTACTGTTTTTCTGTTTGTTATTGTTTTGTTATTGTTATTAGTGTTAGTTTTGTGTTGTACATACAAAACAGTACGTTTTGTTGAATTATGAACACGGACTATCTCGGTGCAGGTCCAAGTGGCTTGCAAGCACAACATGTACGTTCTGAAACTGCTGGTAAAGCTGAGCAACGTCAACAGCGAAAAAAACGTGGCCCCAACGTTGATCATGAGGTTAAAATATTGTCTCCCAAGAAAAAGCGATCAAAGCAAAGACCTCTTTGTTCTGCAGAAAAAACAACAGTTATAAATATTCATAAAGACGTCAAGGGATCCATGCCAGAAGGTACCCCTGCTTATAAGACGCAGTTAATTAATAAAACTGCAGAAATTGCAGGTAAAGATCATATCCAATGCAGAAATTGCAGGAATTTAAGGATTTTACTATAAAAAATAAATATATTTGAAAATAGCATGCTTTGTGAGGTACTAATATACACTATTAATCATTTTATAGGCATATCTCGTGCAACGGTCTATAATATCCTCAAAGAGTACAATATAAAAGGTCGCCTGCAATCACCCCCTCCTCACCAACGGAAATACTCAAAATCTGATGAATATGATGATATAACATTAAGTGGAATACGAAGAAAAATTCATTCTTTTTTCTTTGATAATGAATTACCAACATTGGATAAGATTCTGGAAGCCGTAAATAGTGATGAGTCTCTACCCGATTTTAAAAGAAGCACTTTATATAATTTAATTAAGAACAAATTAAAATTTACATATATTAAAAGAAGTAGAAAAAGTGCCCTTATCGACAAACAAGAGATTGTGTTATGGAGGGTGAAATATCTTCATGAAATTAAGAAATTAAGGAATGAAGGAAAAAAAATATATTATTTAGATGAGACTTGGCTAAATGAAGGTACAGTGCTGCTAATATTTATGAAGTCTGGAAGAAGGGGGCTTTACATAACTCGGTAAATAGCTTATCAAGTTATGTAAAACCTCCTTTATGCAAAACAATACAGTGAAGTATTATTAGTTCAACATAAGTTGAATTAATATTGCATTTACATCTACAACTTTAATTATACAAACAGGACACACAAAAAGCAAGGTATGGCAAGACACCACTATTAAGTCTTCAAAGGAAGCACACCGAGCAGGCTTATCAACTGGTTTAAAGAACCCAACTGGAAAAGGGAAACGTCTTATCATTGGCCATATTGGTAAAACTTTTATTTTATTTTTAATTCATTAACAATTGTCACATTACCAAAACATTAATAAAATGACCACTGCATTTTCGGTCACTAAAACTGGTTAAGTCTTAATACTTTCCCTCGGAGAAAGATGTTTATGGTTTTAGAATCATCTGTTCAAGGACATTAATGATGCAATTAATTTCGGTTGCTATTTAAAGGTTAAAATCTATTTCCAGCAATCAAGTATTCTATGCCACCGGTACACAATTATTGATTTGTTTTTATTTCATTTCACAGGATCAACAGATGGGTTTTTAATGGATGGTGAACTAATATTTGAAGCCAAAAAGTGTGATGGAGACTACCATTCTGAAATGGATGCACACAATTTTGAAAAGTGGTTCAAACTAATATTATCTAAAATCGAGAGTGGTTCAGTTATTGTTATGGATAATGCGCCATATCATTCAAGAAAAGTGGAGAAGCTGCCAACTACAGCCACACGAAAGGCAGATATTCAGGAG
Organism: Sesamia nonagrioides; assembly: GCA_017933935.1. Classification (NCBI taxonomy): domain Eukaryota; kingdom Metazoa; phylum Arthropoda; class Insecta; order Lepidoptera; family Noctuidae; genus Sesamia; species Sesamia nonagrioides. Next base: position 500,966 of record JADWQK010000123.1, read on the forward strand.
TGGCTGAAAAACAAAAGTATTCCTTTTGAGGAAAAAGACCTTAGGGCCACTTTATTAGAGAAAGTGAAACAAGTAAAACATTTGTACCAAAAGTTTGTAGTAGATGAGATGGCTAAAGAAAAAAATGTGTTAGTGTTGCGCCTCCCACCTTACCACTGCGAGCTCAACCCAATCGAATTAGTATGGGCTCAAGTGAAGGGATATGTAGCACAAAACAATAAATGTTTTAAATTAGAGGAAGTGAAGCAGTTGCTCCCTCAAGCACTCACAAATATAACTGCAGAGAAATGGCAATCTTGCATTGCTCATACGATTAAAGAAGAGGAAAGATTTTGCCAACTTGATGGTATAATGGATAATGTTGTAGAAAGATTCATTATTAACGTTGGTGAATCTTCTTCATCATCATCAGAGGATGATGAATAAAGAATTCACATATCTATCACATCCATTAATTATATCATTAAGGTGGCAAAACCTTTTCCCTTATTTAATAGCCTTAAATAATAGTTTTTAATAAACTGATTGTTACTATTTTTTTTTCATTTCATGTATCTATTCCAAGCATCGTCATGAGTAGATACATAGAATACGCTTTGCCATACATAGAAGTCATACACTTACATTAAAATCACATACATTATTTGTTAAAATTGTTCGAACTTGACTTCAAAATAAAAGGTTTTGTACTCCTGCTTCTGCGAGCCTCTTTTTTCTAATGTTATAATAAATGGAGTATACATATAAATTACATTTTTAAATATTTCTACATAAAAAACATTTAAAAATATAAAAAATAGTAGCCCCACCGGTATCGGGAACAGGGTCCAAGCTATCGGCGGTCAGGGCTCCAGAGAGAGGAACTTCCTGACGATGCGAGCCGTGTCCAGTAGTACCGCTTTCTGAATCAAGCCCTTGATCCAACTGCCTAACGAGAGCCTCCTGAGGTGTTGGTCGAGGCTCTTGGCTATTAAGCCATTGGCTGTTACGACTATCGGTACAATGATTGCTGAATCCACTTCCCACATGTCGACAACCTCGTGAGCCAAGTCAAGATACTTGATTTGTTTATCTTTCTCGGCTTTCACGAGGTTCTCATCATGCAGGTTGGTTATGTCAACAATCATTGCACGCCGTTCTGATCGATCCACCATCACTATATCAGGCTTATTGGCAACAATAGTCCTGTCAGGGATGATGGATCGATCCCAGTACAATGACAATCAGCATGTTTATTTTAATTGGATAATTTCATTTTGTTTTCCTTTTGAGAATAGCGGTGGTCTAGTGGTATCGGCCATGACTTAAAGTCGTAGATCGCAGGTTCGAACCCTGTCGTCGTCGTCGTCGTCGAAAACATCTTGAGGAAACCAGCATGTCCTAGAGGCGAAACTTCGAACGTTTGTGATATCTATTAACTCGCTCTCTTAACGAGAGGAGGCCTGTGTCTTAAGAGGGGACTTTAGTGGCGTTTTCTCCATACAAACGTATTCCGCTGTTTTCTCTGTGAATAACGCTTTTAGAGCAATGATTTTTTTTTTCTACTATTTCATATCTTGATTATATGCGCCCCTTTTATTTGATTTTTTCGTAAACTTAATTAATAAAAGAAATATGATGTATCAAATTCCCGAAAAATAACCCATTTTTACCGCGATGTTTAGACGACTATTACACAAATATAATGAGTTTTTGACAAAAAAGAAAATAATAAAGGCATAGGTATACTTATCCTCTAAAATTTGATACTTATAAAAATAATTGAGATCTGTCGTGTTTTGAAAAAGAAAACAGCGGAATACGAAACATTTTTTGGTCAACGTTTTTAGGTAAAATTAGCCTGAGTTGCAACTGTCCCTTTCGCACTTTACGGGCAAAGGTTGAAAGCGGCGCGACGGCAATAGTTTCTTCAAATACCGATTTCTCAAATTCCTCGGCACTAGAGTCCACTCTTAAGTGGGAACATTATAGGCTGATTATAAACCCCTTTGTACCCACGACACAGGAGTAATTCCTAGAGTGAGGCAGTTTTTTTTTACATGTCTTTGTTGGTTGTATGAAGTTTTAGCGACATAGAAAAAGCATTTGATAAAGGTTTATGAAACGAACCCTTTTGTCATTGGCAGTTCAGACTAGAAAATTTGTCAAGAGTATGACTTCATACTGGAAACGTTTCTAAAATAGGGTAGTTGACTAAAAAAAATTAATTAGTCCGTCAGTCAGATTTCCAAAAAAATCTAGACAAGTATTTTTTTCTTTTTTCACAAAAACAAAAGATGAAGACGATACAGCGCATTGAAAACTCGTGTGACGTCACTCCTTGCTACACTTTAGTAGTACTAGCAACGAGTGACGTCACAAGCCCCCAGTCTTGATCTTTGATGCCTTTTATATCCGGAAATTGTTTATTCTGGATTTGATTCTCGCTGTCCACTCCCGCAATTCCTATAATCCTGAAAAGTTCCAACATTTGAGACGTAAACATACAGTATGTTCTTCCATTCCTGTCCATTCAAAACTAGCTCAGGGATCCTTTTACTTCCTTGGTCCTTACTTGTACAATAAAGTGAATGAGTGGGTGAGTGAGTGAGTGTGTGAGTGAGTTTTGCATTTATGCTTAACCATGTACTCTATGGTTAAGCATAAATGCAAAACTACTGTAAGGAACTGACTACTGGACATGGATTATGAAAGTACAGAAAGTATGATCCTAACCAATCCCAACTAATAATCACAATCACATCAATCAATCAATCTTTCACACCGTACCCAAATGCACCTACACAAAACACACTTACACCTTCATATACTATACACTTTCACACCGTACCCAAACGCACCTACTCAAAACACACACCTTCATATACTATACACTTTCACACCGTACCCAAACGCACCTACACAAAACACACACCTTCATATACTATAACCCTTTCCTACAATTACATCACCTCACTTCTCGATTGCAACTTTTTGATCGTTTATAGTTTTACCTCTCTGTTAAATGTTTTTTTACTAATGATATGTATACGTACAAAATTATTTTTGATGCCGCCACGAATGTTATTATGTTTAAAGGGTTGTGAGCCTGGAGATCTGTATAACAGGTTCCGAGCCTAGTTCAGACTCCTGCTCTCTCAAAGGTTCGAGCATACGGCATATTGTATCTACACATGAAAGTAACAATATTCCTTAGTGAGAGAAATAAACGGTATTTATTATTATTATTATTTGGCAAGTTTTATTGATTTGATTAAACAAAATATACGTATCCAATATTTTTCTATAATCTGAATGACAGACTAAATAGAATCATTTTTTTTAAACCCAGGATACACCCCCATTTTAATAATTGTCCTCAGATGTATGAAAGTGAATGAAGCAAAGGGATTGTGTAAAGATTGTAGCAAATGGCGTTATGTATTTTCTCCTTCGCCCATGGGAAGAAACCGTAAGATTATATGTTCATTCATATTTATAAATAGTGTAATGCCAAAGCATGATTATGGATAAGTCCAGCAGTTGACGTTATAGGAGTATGAGGCAAAAGGTGTAAAATAGTTTACAAATTATTTCTCCGCGGAAAAGTGCGGAACGTCCGACTACATGGGTATGGTCTGGCAGGCTACTATTCGACGATTGTTATCGCGACGTTTTCTAAATGCTAGTTGTGCGATAAACTTGCGCGATTCAGGATTTTGTCCGTGACGTCAGTGTGTTGTTAGTATTATATGGCGATTTACAAACTAGCCACGTCTTTTGTCTATACCTCATATCTCAATTTTACAATCCTAATTTATACATAAATAGTTGCTTTTTCCTCTTGTTAGTGAAGGTGATATGTATCATATTCATATTTCGCGCATTCTAATTGGAATTTACATAATACATTTTGTAACAATATTTTCAATTAGGCTTTCGTCTAATTTCAATCCTCTTTAAAAGCACTTCTCATGAGGCTGATTGGCGACCCAGACTTAACTCGAAACGGTCTCCAAAGCCTGGAGCACAGGCGTAGAGTAGCCAGCCTTTCGGTCTTCTATAGGATTTTTTTTTTTGTAGTGTGGCACTAGTTATGACTTTGTGCCAATTTCAAGTAAAATAAAAATCTTCAAAAGTTCTTCTTTCTTTTTCTTATGACTTCGCATGGTTTGTGCATTTAGCCAATGTCACGTAATGAATTATTCATGTCGAAAAAGACGGCCGCACGAACCGAACACTAGGAGGAACATTTTGTACAAAGCCATGATGTGTCCACTATGCTACAATATTTCACTTTTCTTTATGAATTATTTACTGAATGCACTTTTTACTACATAAATCACGCGTTTTTATTTAGTAAACGACACTATAAATAATTTAAAAGTCCAATGAAAAATTAGCGTGGCACTCATCTTAGCTTCCCACCAAAAATCAAAAATAATACTTACTAAACAGAATGAGTCCTCGGTTGAGTGCTCGGTGGTACCAGCACAACATCGGCTGCCGGTCGAAGTTCGGAATTCGGTCGTTCGGAATTCGGTCGTGCGAAACACGACGAATCGTTTGGCGGCATGACTTTGTCTGGTGGGTGATGCCAAAGTCATGCCGCCAAAAGATTCATCGTATTCTGGCATGTTTTCTGGTGAAGTCGTACGGAGGATGGGTCTGAGTTGTGTTGTGATGTGTGCCGAGTACGATGCGCCAAATGTTGTTGTGTCGGGAGTTTGGTCGTGAAGGGTCTCCAGGTCAATCTCCCTCTGGTACACCATCGTTAGTCGTGTTGTTGGGTTTAACATTGCAACACCTCGCTTAACTGCCGTGTTCATTTCTATTACTTAGCTCAGTTGTTTTGAGTGTGCGCGCTTTACCATCAGCGATTGCATCACTAGGCTGCTTAGCATCAGGCAGGATTGCAGTTAAGCATTAATTTATAATTATTAAAAAAAATGTAAGAAAACACCTTGTTCCAAATTCGAATATAGTTGAATCAGGGAACTGCAAACACATACATATGCGCTTGGGCAGAAAGAGGGTCAAACATAGTAATAACACAAAAATCCTTTCCACATCGTTTCCATAGTAATTTTTAGTGGTAGCCACTAAAAATTGATATAAAAACAAACTGTGCGCAGAAAATAACCCGTGGTTTTGCGTTTTCAATAGTTAGCGTCCGCGGGTACAATTAAATATTATTTTTAAGACACGGGTAAATCGTTGAGTCACGCTTCACTATCGGATATTGAGAAATGTTAGTATCTATGTGTTTTATGTACTTGTATGTGGGAACTGGTATATCCAGTGTGTAGCGTTAGCAAAACATGTCTTAATATATACAGCGTGGAATTTTAATGGTTGTTTTCCTGCAGCGAAACGGTTTTGTCTTAGTAATACAATCGTTTCATCAATAAATAAAACCTTAGAAACATGAAATGGCAGATTTAACAGAGTGATAAAAAAAACTCGAAAGTGAGCACGAACTAGTAGTAACCTCTTGATATCTACAGCTGAATGGCGTGGGGCCATTGACCCGCGTGCTTCTACTATTATCCATTCATACTTTTACGGGCTTAGAAAATAAAATTATTATCTAAGATAATTGTTTGTAATTTTTGCGCGCAGACTACTTTATGTCGTATTACCACAGTCGAGAGCTTATTTTACTTTGAACATTTATAAAGCGGCATCGTCTTTGAACGCTAGTTTTTTTGAATGCTAGTTGGAGCGGTAGTTTTTTGTATTGGTACATTTAAGCTATTTTATACCGTATTAACGCACATGACAGTTTTTTTTTGTTTGAACATTTTTTTCTTTTGTCGGCATGGCGGTGAATTTTTGAATTGTTGCCTACAAGCTGTTTTATGCCGTATAACTACGCGCGGGAGCTTATTATGGTTTGAACATTAAATGCATTTCTTTCCTTTGAGGCCGTTTCATGTACATTCCGAGTAGTACGGGTAGTACCTACAAGTTGTATCTAGCGTAACTAACTTTTCTCACTTTTTCGAGTTGATGATTTTTTTTTATTATTATTTTATAACACAAACATTTTTATTTTTGTCTTTTACTCTATTCATCGAAAGTACTCCTTAAAGCAAATCGTTCTGCCGCGGGAAAACAACCATTAAAATTACAGCGTGTATATAGGCAGTAACTTATTAACGTTTTGTATTTATAGTATTTTAAGGTTTTATGATAATATAGTATTGTATATGTTTATATGGGCTTTGATGCCTGAAATAAATGGATAAATAAATAAATAAAGTTTCGGTTGGCGCAGCGGCTAAGCAATTGACTGCTGCTGCGCTACGTGTCGTGAGTTCGATTCCCGCACAGGTCCTACAAGTAGTTTTTCTGGGTCTGGTTGTTTGTGTATGTGAGTTTAAATGCTTGTAAACGCACCCACGATACAGGAGGAATTCCTAGTTTGGGGCAAAGTGTTTTTTTTTTTTTTTTTTAAGTTTTTGAACACTAAGTCTTTAGTTACTTATGCCATTATTGTTACATTTTTACTTATGTAATTCCCGAAAGATCTTTGAAAGATTATGTGTTAATTAATAAAGACCCCCTCCGTGTTTTGTTAAATTACATTAAATGAAATTCAAGGTTTTTTTTTTTAATTAAGCCTTTAATAATGGAGGTTATTCGACTTTTTTAATGCAAAAGCAAAATAACAAAATCACGGTTTATTTCACTTTGGACTAAATGGGTGATCAAATAATTTAATATGATTTTAATTGCACTAATGATCTCATCTTGAGGGATTTACTTATATCAAATTCCTGTATCGTTTAGTAATGTCAAGGAAAAATAAAGATTTTAGTCAAACACCATAAAATAAAAACTATGACACCCACAAAAAAAACCCACAAAAAAAAAAAAAACAATATCCCACCGTGAAAAAATACCCGAAATCAGGTAACATTGCAGTAGCTATGTATACTTATATGTATATATTGGTCTATGGCATTAACGTCATCATTTAATTACGCGATAAACGTGAACATTAATAATGTTATTATGACTCAAATGAATGACCAATATTTTACTATGCGAACGGTACGAGGAATAACAAAACTATGTATTCGTAAGTATTTAACGTACGCACTTGACCTGCAACAGCCAGTTGCTAAAGTCGACCAAAGCGACCTGGTCGCAACACTATTTCATAATTTATTTATTATTAAAAATAAAAACTAACAATATTTATCAAAACAAATTTATTTCTTTATAACAACGTTCAAAGTGATGACAGTGTTCTGTTTTTAAAAAAAGTGTTAATTCATTTAAAAAAAAAAATGTGGAAAAGTTGTGTGTTTTTTGTGTCTACTTTATTATGGAGTTCTGCACGTAAGTAACAAAGAATTTACATACAAATTTAGACCTTAAACTTGTTATGCAAAGGTTATATTAGCATATTTTATATTGAAATTCATATTTAATATAATGATAAAACATTTTGTGTGCAAGAAGAATCAAAACTGATCATGTCACGTTGTTTTAAACGTGATTTTAAGACAGAAAATTAATATTATTATGATCAATCTTAAACGTGATAGTGAAATAGATTGATTACAGTTAATTATGCGTCATTATGAGAAGTAAATTACTAGCTTCTTTAAAATAATCATCTGACTATCGGTATGAGGAAAATGACGAAGTAAAATCTGCCTCAAGGCGTCTTGTTTTTTATTTAGCTACATAAAAAAACGAGTTTTTAATGTATTATGTGAGTATTTTCGAACAGTTGTTGTTAAAATATTATGTTTTAAATAACTCGTGTTCGAAATTCAAGCCATTATTTTATTCATATGAATTCCAATAGTTCACTGTGCAGCATCTACCTACTGTGCTTATTCTATTAACTTCGTTATTATCACATAAAGAATAGAATAGAACAGAATACTCTATTATGTACATTATATGAATTACAGAACATAAACAAGTATAAACCTTTTTTCAAACGGTGCCAATAGGGGGTTTATTATCACTTATTTCTAGCATTATCCTGGTTATTAGAATCAAATGTTTACAATAACTATTTAACTGTTAAAATGGTCAGTATCAGATACATTATTCCATATACATAATTACGCGTACATCGAAGGACTGGAACAATGTGCCTGTGACGATCTTTTCGTCTAACTCTTTTCCTGGTGGTAGGCCATAACATCGGCTGCCGGCAGAAGTTACCACCCACCAGACAAAGTCTTGCCGCCAAGCGATTCGTCGTCTTCCGTCATGATGTCTGGTGAAGCCGTACTAACGGGTCTGAGCAGTAATTGTGTTGCGATGTGTGCCGGGTACGATGCGCCAAATGTTGTTGTGTCGGGAGTTTGGCGCAGCATCGTTGGTCGTGTTAGTCTTGGGTTTCACATTGCATCACCTGGCTCAACTGCCGTCATCCTTCCTATTCCTAAGTTTTTTAAGTGAATAGGCTTAATAAACTAGTGCGCTTTACCATCAACGATTGCGTCACTGCTTACCACCAGGCGGGATTGCAGTTAAGCCCTAGTTTATAAGTATTAAAAAAAAAAAACACTACAATTTAAGTATCTTAAAAGCTGGAGTGATTAGGCTCTTAATAGTCAAGCGCGCGTTGCCATCACTGCTTACCATCAGTCGGGATTGCGGTCAAGCACTATTTTATAATGTTTTTAAAGAAATGAAATTTATCCGATATCTATTATTATTGCGAAATCCTTGCTGTTAGAACACGTCCCGTATTGAATTTATTGATAGCAGGCATCCTTATTGTTATGCTTAGTAGAAGGTAGATTGAGCTGACGGTAGGAATACAAATGAAAGTTTTGTGTACAAAATCTTGGTTCCCACAACCACAATAAAATGTACGTCTATTAAATCAAAATCAAAAGTTATTTATTCAAATTAGGCTGAGAATCAGCACTTTTTGAACGTCAATTTTACATAAGACAGACCCCCAAAACGCCCACCCATCGACACTTCCTAGTGCTTTCGCTGGGAAGAAGAAGTGGCGGAAGAAACTCCTCAGCAGCACAGCTGTCTGTTCATTTAAAAAACACATGACTTCATACAATACTATGTATAGTGATTATGATATTGGCCAGGGTTGCGGGTTGGTCAAATGAGAAACTGTGGCCCTGGCGCACAGGCAAGTAAAGGAATACTGGTGGGTTTTAGTCAGTAAAAGTCTGACACGCCCTTCCGCTCCGCCCAGATCGGGAGAGGACATTTGTTGATTTCCTATCCACACCAAAAAAAAGTAGACATCTATTATTATTGGTGTTTTATTTCTTAAATTCCATACTTGACATAAGTGATGATAAAATAATCTTAAGACTACTCCATGTAATGTATGTACCAGTACCCAGTAGAATAGAATACTCTTTATTTTGTACACCATATAGATTACAGATCCTATACATGAAGATTTTACAAAGGGTGACACAATGGGCGGTCTTATCGCTAAGAGCGATCTTTAAGTTCTTAAGTAGTTCCAGTAACTGGATCGTGGACGTCAAATAGGTAGTCGCTCCATCCATACTAATATTATAAATGCGAAAGTAACTCTGTCTGTCTGTCTGTCTGTTACGTTTTTCCGCCTAAACCTCTCAACCGATTTTGATGAAATTCGGCACAGACAATCTTTAGACCCTGAGAAAGAACATAGGCTTTCTTTTATCCCGGAAAAAATTGATGTTCCCGAGGGAAATCTAAAAAGCGCGATGTAACCGAACTACACGCGGGCGAAGCCGCGGGCGGAAAGCTAGTATAAATATATACGGACAAATCACACAGTTTGAGCTAGCCCCAAAGTAAGTTCGAGACTTGTGTTATGGGATACTAACTCAACGATACTATATTTATAATACCTAGATACATATATGATAAACATCCAAGACTCAGGCCAATCAGGAAAAGATCGTTTTCCATCATGACTTGGCCGGGGATCAAACCCGGGGCCTCCACGTCGCAGGCAGGCGTGTTGATCGCTGCGCCACGGAGGACAAATTAACATTCTGGTATTCTGCTGCATCCCGTAATACTGGAAACATTAGGCTTGCCAAATAATGATGATTCTGACAAATAACTAATTATGTAGTTTAGATGATTTTGTTTGGAAAACGGATTGACGAAAATCAACTTTGTATTTGCTTTGTATAAAGTCTAAAATTGCTTGTGCTTCTCTGTGATAATAATAGGCTGGCATTATTATCTTATATATGTACTAAACTGGTATTCAGAAGCAACCGGTTAGACTGCAAGGTAACCCCAATATAGTTGGAAAAACTCTAGACTCTGGGTGATAATTAATATATTCGTAGTTTAGATTCTTATAAGTATAGAATGACTGGGTGGGTCCCGCGGTTTCAGTAGTAGTACTATAAAAAATAGATAAAATCCTATTCTCATTCCTAACGAATGTATATACGAAATTTCATTAAAGTTCCAGCCGTTTTGGAGGAGTTCCAGGACAAACACTGTGACAGGAGAATTTCATATAATAGAAGATTTAGATTTTTTTTTTAATTTAAACACTTTCATACACGCGTCTTACAGTATTTCTGACATGACGGCAAAACTTTGTCAATTCGTCCGCAAACAGAAAACCAATTCTCGTAATTCATAAAAATTTTGCCAGTCTCATCTCGGAGACCAATTGAATGCCAAGAACCTGTCAAAATGGGTAAAATAAAGATATTTTTGATGGATTGAGACTGAGACCAGCACCATAATTGCGGAACACACTATTACTGTAAGTTGGAATCATTTTAAAGCTTATTACCGTTCCATTGCTCCATTTGTTCCAAAATCTGTCTGCTCAACAAAGTAAACAACGCAATGAATGTTTTTGAACTGTCAAAATGAAACCCATTGCTACTGACAGTGTGTTACTCAATTAACCTGCTGACTGTAAACTCTTCTTCAAATTAAGAGGAATGACGCTGGGACTCATAATAATATTATTGTTGAAACCATTGTTACTCCAGTGTCAGACAAAGATGGAGCTATACGGCATGAATAGCGCTATCCCTTTTTTAGTAAGTATAATACAGGTTAGGTAAACACATGACCAAATAAAATATGAAATTGTACACAATCATCATAGTAACAATAGCAATGAATTTTGAAATAATCTTTTTTTCGCGAATTAATTCCAACTTCCCCAAAATTTGGTAATTTAAAAAAAAGTGACAACACCATTTTAGACAGTATTATTATGAGTGATGCGACCACGTGCCACGTGCCCTGCCCCCCTTCACCGGCGCGTGTATGCCTACCGTGTTGCCTACTGCACGTGTATTAATTTACCTCTCTTTTTCGGAATAATATTTATTTTTTAACGGGATTTTTTAAAAATTTAGCTCGGCTTTGTAGGCATTATTAGAATCGGTTAACGATACCTAACAATACCTTCACGGATCGGACAGGGTTTTCTTTACATATTGTGTACCATACCATACCAGACCAATGCCTTGTTTTTGAGCGCACACATGGAGCAATGGATTAGCAATTTACTTCAATATGATTGCAATTGATACTAATAGTATGTTACGCAATTAGGGTGCTGATTATGTTATGTAACTAGCTATCTGACCTGGGTAATACGATACGTCAGGGTCAGATTGGTTATCAGACTTTCGGACTTCTGAAGACCCGTAACGACTGCCGAAGATTCACGATTGACTGCCGGGACAAACTACTTACTAAAGACGGTAACCCATCCACGTACCGACCTTAGCAAGTGTAGTTTAACTTGATCGGTCTACCCACAAGGCTTTCGTCCACCACTGGACAAAGGCCTCCCCCAAAGCTTTCATTCCATTTGGGGGGTTTTCCATAATCCCCACGCTTGGCAGGCGGGTTGGGGATTGCAGTAGTTTGATATTCCACAGAAGAAGCGCTGCTCCCCGCTTCTCTGGTGCGAGTTCCCTTAGTCGCCTCTTACGACACCCACGGGAGGATATGGGTTGGTACTATTCTAAGCCTGGTACCACACGGCAACCGTACATCTATACATCTATACTAATCTATACTAATACTAGCTGACCCGGCGAACTTCGTTCCGCCTTAAAGGCAATATCACATGACTACTTTTTAAATTAGGATAATTTTAAATAAATAAATATTATTATTCAAAGATTCTATATTTGGGAGCCAAACCTGGCGGTTCTCCGGAAATCTTTAATGTGCTACAATACTCTGGTCTGGTCGTGCCTCGGAAAGCACGTTAAGCCGTTGTGGCAGTCGTTACGGGTTGTTGGAGCCCTCAAAAGTCCAACAATTGGTCTAACTGCAATGCTTCGATGTCGCCTTCGGGTTGTGGAGATCAGACGGCAGTCGCTTCACGGAAAATGTCGAAGTTTAGCCATATCAGCAGTTGGACTGGTAAAGCGGACCCCAGACTCCAAAGCTGAAAAGGCTTCGGATGCGACTGGGATTAACGCTGGGATGATGATGGAATACTCGGAAACAACATCCATTAGCCCAATGCGAACGTCATTGCGCTATATTATGTGCGTATAGAAACGCTGCCCGATTCAAATCAGTATTTGATGAATTTCTTCTTGTGCTTCGTAAATTATTATCTAGCGCTTGATCTCTCAGGTTTGCTCGACGATTTCGCATTGCCAACTGAGCCGTTTCATGGGCTGCCTACCTTTGCTCTGGTGAGTGAGAAGCACGAAGTCGAGCCATACTAAGGCTGCGCTCTTCAAGTGCAATTTCTTGCTCTTCTTCAGTTCTTTTATTTTTGTTTTGGATGGGAAATCATCAAATGACTTCTCCCGCTCTGGGCGGAGCGGCAGGGCGTGTCAGATTTTTACCTAGACTAAAACCCACCCGTGTTCCTTCACTTGCCTGTGCAACGGCCAGTGCCATGGTTTCTTTTTTAACCAACCCGCAACCCTGTGGACCAGTCCTCGTAGACCCCGTCAAGGTGTGCTGACATCTCTTTGAGGCGCGTGCGAAACACAACGCGCCGTCAACTCGGGCCTGGTTCTTACCAGGAGGCGAGCTGCCTATCGCTCGCGGCCCGTAAGCCCGCGCCTACGGTGGTCCGGAGTCCGATGTTGCCACCCGACCAGGGCGCTTCCTGCGGCGGTTTGAGGCGTAGGAGTAGTGGGATTTTCGCTCCCTCACGCGCTACGCCTCCTCCTTTGCCAGCATCACTGCTTCACGAAGGAGGTGAAAGCTTGCCATCATGCACTCTTGCTCCGGACTATGGCCCGGACCAGGTTCGGAGGCGAGAGATCGCCGCCGATCGCCGCCACGAGGACACGGCTGTGCTCTACCCAAGCCGGGCAGACCTCTACCATATGCTCAACCGTGTCCTCAGGGCGATGCACACAGTGGTCACCCTGGCGTTTCCTCCCGCCTTATACGGAACAGGAACCTCCCGAAACAGCCGTGTCCGGTGAGGACCTACGTCAGTCGGAAGGTGAGGACGCCGTGGCGCCTCTCTAGCTACTCCTCAAAGAGAGGACTTACCGCCGCTATTGTGGCGTGCTCTGTGCTGGATTGCAACAATCACACTTTCCAAGTCGCCATGAGATCCCGCCGGAGCTCTGTCCGCTGTACTGGGATTTTATAGATTGGTTATGGACACAATTTAATGGATGTTATTATACACATAAACGTTTCTTTTTAATTACTCTATCTATTAAAAGAAACCTCATCAAAATCTGTTTCGTAGTTTTAAAGATTTAATCATACAAAGGGACATAGGGGAAGAGAAAGTAACTTTGTTTTATAGTATGTAGTAAAGTGGTAAATGGCACAGCAATACAATATTAGAAATGTTGAAGTTGAAGTTTGCTTTGGGGCTTTTATTTATGGTTAAAAGAACTTACCTAAGTGAATTTCTACCATAATTATACAAGATGTTACATCCGAAGAGATTCAATTTAACCATGTAGTCCGTTCTTCATTGTACTGCATCGTCACACAGTTTAGAAAAAAAAGGTTCGTTTTTTCTTGTCTCTGTCTAGTGTCACTTTGATTTTCATTAGTTTCAGAGTAAGGCCAGCTTGATTTTTATTCTGCAATTATAATGGGTTAATCAATTTGTTCAACACATAGTTTGGCTATTATTACGACGTGTTGGACCGGGTAGGGTGGGAAATTGAATCTCTTCGGATGTAACATCTTGTATAATTATGGTAGAAATTCACTTAGGTAAGTTCTTTTAACCATAAATTATACTACGATGTTACATCCTCAAGATTCAATTTAACCATGTAGATGTTTAGTGTCAAACGAATTGCAGAATGAAAGATTTTCAATGAATCATAACACTTATAATTTCAAACAATAACAGTTATAGGCAATACTAGTAATTAGCTGTTATTATCAATTAGATTATAGGTATCCATGATAATATTTACGATCATTATTCATAAATCTAATATTTTTTATTAGAAACTCAACAGTTTTATATAGAAATAATAAATCGTTATTGATGTTAATAACTGCCTCGGCAAAGGAACTATCTAACGCATTAACTGGTTGATTATAAAACTTTGCAAAACAAAGAGTTTCCCGTTCAGCCAGCTGTTCTTTTAATGATGTCAATAGATATGCCTGATCTATTAGCAGCGGAGGTAGATGCGTGACGGGTACTATAGGCTGTAAATGTGTTAATGTCTACGCCACTATCGCACAATGTGCATTTTATCCAACGACTAATGATTTGTGTACTCGCATTATGAACAGGGTTTTTAACAGTAAGGATAATTTTTTGGATATTTGGCTGATTTCTAAATTGTTTGGATCTTTCAAGATAAGAACACAGGACCGTTGTCGGGCAGATTTATTCTTTTTCTTTAAAAAAAAAAGGGTACGATAAGTTTGGGATTATGTCGGTTAGGCGGGGTAGTTTTGATTATATCATTGATTGTTATTACGATTTGGGATTCAGTTACACACATATTATTTATAACAATGAGCGATAACGTTTACACGCGTTGTCCTGTAAACAACGCGAGCAGAGTTAAGAGTTTCTTAGTCAAAGTTTCCATTGTAATAAAATTATTAGGGTATAATTTTGATAGGTGATCTAACACTAAATTTGGGTCCCAAATCGAAAAGATGGTCTCATTCCGAAAGCACCTTTTAAAAACCTAGAAATACAGTCATCATTACATTGGTTTTCACCAATTATAAGTGATAGGGCAGACCTAAAGGACTTTAGTGTGCCATAACTGGCCCCTTTCTGAAATTGTTCTGTAAGAAATGTTAATATAGACGTAATAGGGCAGTTATATAGGTTTATATAATTTAATTGGCAAAAAATGAACCATTGTTTTAGTGTAAGATTGTATTGCGAAAGGGTATTTTAGAAAGAGAATTTAGCATTATGTCGACTGTGTCATTTGTTATTTTACGTCTGAAGTAGCTTGCTGGATAATATGGCACACGCCAGGGTATGATTGCGCCTCAATCGGTGAGTTTCCCTGGAAGGTGACAACAAAAGGTGTTTGTTAGGTCCAAAATAAGTAATCTCCGATATAGCGAGAGATTTAAACAAGGGAAACCATGGTTGTTCAGTCCACTAAGGCACGACGAGAATACCTGTAGCCTTGTCGTCTATTACTTTTCTTAGACATTTTAATATAAGGGCAAAGGATGGGAAAATATTAATTCCATTTACTTGTATGTGCGTATATGTTACAGGCTTCTAGATCTCGTTTCCAAGAGATGAAGCGTTCGCATTTGTGATTCAGACGAGATGCGAGAGGTCTACGTCTGGCAGACCAAAGTTATTAACTATGAGCTGAAAACTATCTGGATCGAGATCCCACTCGGTGTCGACGTTGGTGTGTCTAGAAGCGTGATCAGCATAACATCATCTCGGGATTTAATATAAGATGAATATTTTTGACTGTTGGCACCACTGCCAAACTGATCTTGTAATTCCATTAAGGAGGGGAAACTGAATACCCCCCATTTAATTTATATAAGATATAGCAGTGGTGTTGTCGATACGAAGTAGAATATTAGAGTAGTAACAATCTTTGCAGAAGGATTTTAAGCCTAAAAAGACAGCTAAAAGTTTCAAATAATTAATATGATGTTAACGTTCATCAGCTGACCAATGACCTCTAGTCACTTCATCGTCACACGCAGCTCCCCAACTGGTTAAGGAAGAATCCGTAAAAATTTAAAATTGGTAATCGTTTTTTTTGCAGGCTATTATTAGCTTTGACACTAATTCCAGACCACCAATTGAAATCATCCTTTAAATCTCTTTTAAGAGTCATTTTGAAATCGTAGTTAAGATCTGAAACTTGAAGAGCTAAAAACTTTTCTCGTTCGAAGCGTTTGGTGTATCCAACCATAAGACACTGCAGGGCATGCCGCAGTTAAAGTACCAATGTACTTAGCAAAATCACGTATCGAAATAGTTGATTTATTTTTGCACTTTGAGCCATTTTACTAATCTTATTTATTCTTTCTTGTGGTAGCTGTAATGTTAATGATTTTGAGTCCATTTGAAAGCAGAGGAAATTTACAATTTTGTTTAGGGATAGTCATACTTTTTTCAAAATTAATAAAAAACCCTAAGCTTTCCAAGGTCTTAAAGTATGGACAGTGTTATCACATGATTCGTAACTAGGTCCTATACAAAGCATAGCAGAGTAGCAAAGTACGATATTCGTCCAAATATACTATAAGAATGTGACCTTGATTTTTCAAGAAGGTGAGCACGGATTTTCAAAGCTTGGTAAATATGTAAGGCGCTGAGCTCAAACCGTAAGAAATACAATTACATTCAAATAAATGATTAAATCTGAATCTCAAATATTTTAGGCAATTTTGACAAATAGGCTTCTTTTAAATCAACGGTTGCCATATAAGAAACTTCAGAAACTAAATTTACGGCGGTGCGAATATCTTCCATTTTGAAATGGTTTGTAACAACTCATTTGTTACGTTTTTTTTTTTAAGTTTAAAATGAAACGGTAACCTCCCGTATTTTTAGGTGTCATAAAAATGGGAGATATGAAATGATTTTTAACTTCATTACATTTTGAAGTAGCTTCTAAATTTAGAAGTTTATCTATTGCCGCTTTCATATCTTTTCTTGGAAAAGGTGGGTTGCTGGGTTCGGCAGTTTGAAATACATTATTATTTAAGGGAATTTCTTACCCTTGAATATGCGACAAAATCACAGGGTTATCGGTAATTTGTAACCAATTATGTTGAAAAAATTTAACACGGCCAGCGTGCGGTACCTCTATCTGCGCCTCCTGTCGTGGTGCTTGTTGGACGAAGCCTGACGTCCGCCGCGCTGCGTCATGTTCCTCCTTGTCCCCGTGGATGGTTGGTACCGACTCGCTGTTGTCGCTGTTGACTACGCACCGTTCTGTTGACGAGGAGGTACTCGGAAGTTTCCAAGTAAAGCTTTCCGTTCAGAAATCTTTTTGATAATTTCAAGATTTTAATCAAATCTTTTATTAGGTTTACAAGACCAGCTATGCCAGCGCCCAGTTGACCTTAGACTTTTTCTAATCGTTTGTCACGATTTTTCACTGAGTCTGTTAAGACTGCTGCTACTTCTGGCTTAAGTTTAGGAGCTCTGGCTAGTAAAAAGTTTTCAGGAATCAACAATTATTCAGTGAGCGTCTCCTTCAGCTCTTTAGCCAACCCGTCTACTAAAATCTCTACCCAACATTCAGAGATCTCACATGGTACTTTCTCGCCTAAGGCTTGATCAACTTTTTTAGCCTCGCCCAGAATATTTAGTATTTCTTGTCGAACATCTGATGATATATTTGAAGCAGGTACCTCATTATCAGCCGCATCTGCGGGAGGTATGGACGCAGGTTGCTACTGACGTGTTCTGGCGCGTAGAAGAAGCCTTCGGGTCTTGTGAAGTACAAATAGGTATCGGTGTTTTTGCCGAATTGTCAGCTACAATGGAGCGCATTCTTTTCTTGGTTGGTGAGTACCGCTTTTCGATAATTTCATTATCGGATTGTTCTGTCTGATCAGAATAATATTCCCTGTCTGATATATCTCTTTCCGATTTATCTCCTTCGTCAGAACGTGAATCATGCTGATCTTCCGAAGAATACAGCGTTTTGGACCTTCGGTACCGATCTTAAACGAGCACAGCGAAATATTTTACTCTCAGGATGATATCGCGTATCACCACACTAAGAAAGTAAATAGGTATAGGTTCCGGGATGACATCACGTATCACCACGTCAGGGAACCATAAATTTACTGTCAGGATAACATCTCGTATTACCACATCAAGACAGTTCAAAGTAACGATGAATCATCATCATCATCATCTCAGCGTTTATCCCGGTTGCATCCGCGACTTTCGCGTTGGAGCCCGGGGTCCGCAAAAAGAAACGATGAATATTCACTATTAGACAAACAAAATACCTCCTTATATAAAATAGGTCACTGACCTTGATACCGTGGTTTGTACTACCGGTCATGATCACGCCTATTTTCACGTAATTTACGTTCCAAGCAGCGAATTTCATGGTGAATATCTTCGTTACACTCTTTCCTTTCCCCTTTTCCCATGATGCACGGAGAATATAAGATTTATATGCACTTTTGATAAAATGGGAATGAATAGATGTTGACGATGCTGCACACGAAAAACGAATGAAAATCAAAGTGACACTAGACAGAGACAAGAAAAAACGAACCTTTTTTTTCTAAACTGTGTGACGATGCAGTACAATGAAGAACGGACTACATGGTTAAATTGAATCTTGAGGATGTAACATCGTAGTATAATTAAAAAAATTAACCGGCAAAGAGTATTTATTTTCCTTGCTTTAAATGAATGCATCGTCATTCAACCGGTAAGATTTTTTTTAATATGCTGAGTAGTGCAGCAGTGTGTTTGTACCATTTTTAACAAATGAACCGCTAACTTATATTTTGACTGAGTTGTTTTGTTATTCCATGTCACGTCACACGGGAACGACGGGAACAACGGGAACGGGATAAAAAGTATCCTATGTGATATGTCCTTCTCCCAGTTCTTATCTACCTCCCTACCAATTTTGAGCCATACTGGTTAAGCGGTTCTTGAGTTATAAATAGAGTAACTAACACAACTTTCATTTATATACATAGACTTCATTCAAATCGGACCAGCCCTTTAGGAGGAATTCAGTGACGTACACAGGTACAGCAGATTTAGGAATATACCCATGGAAAGCATTGTCATCTACATTTGTAACAAAGATATCATACCTCTCTCTACCCCTAGAGCTCTTGTTTCAGTCTCTTAAAGTTAAATAAAAAATCTTAAATATTTATTTATTTCTATTTATTTTTTTCTCTTTTAGTTCATAAGTACAATTTTAGTTAATTAAAAAAGTGAAAATATTTTTTTTATTTTTTCCCCTTTTAGTTCTTATGTACAATTTTCTTTTTAAGTAACTACAAAAATTAAAAAAGGAACTATAAACTTGTCTAAAACAAAAAAAACTTGTGGTTGCCCGGGTTTGAACCGAGGAACACCAGCCATCGCGAGTAGACCATACCCCTATCGCCTACGCTACAGCCGCTATCTCAAGACGCGCGAAATTAGCGCCCATATTATGCGTGACATATTGCGAAAGAGAAAACTCGAAAATATGCGCTTCCCCAGACATAAAACTTAGCTAGATCAATTTCTCGTCCCCGAAAACCCCCACATATTAAATTTCAGCGAAATCGTTAGGGCCGTTTCCGAGATCACATGCTTCTTCAAGCGATCAGCGCCATCTGCCGGGCTGATTTGTGAATCTAAACCATACAGGTCGCCACTCAAACGCATACAGGATAATTCATTAAAATCGGTCAAGCCGTTTTGGAGGAGTTCAATGACATACACACGTACAGCAGAATTATATATATAAAGATATATAAAGCTGAAGAGTTTGTTTGTTTGTTTGACCGCGCTAATCTCAAGAACTACTGGTCCGATTTGAAAAAATCTTTTTGCGTCGGATAGCCCATTAAACCAGGAAGGCTTTAGGTTATATAGCATCACGCTGTGGCCAATAGGAGCGGGGCATAACTAACTCCACGCGAACGAAGTCGCTGGCGGCCGCTAGTCTATACTAATATATGTATAAAGCTGATGAGTTTGTTTGTTTGAACGCGCTAATCTCAGGCACTACTTGTCCGATTTGAAAAATTCTTTTTGCGTTGGATAGCCCATTAATCCAGGAAGGCTTTAGGCTATATAACATTACGCTGCGACCAATAGGATTGGAGCATATGAAAAAACTTAACTAAGACTCAGATGTCTTTCAAGTATATAATTTTCCATGATCCGTTTATATTCTACGTCAATAGCCTATAAAACCACTCTGCTATCTAAAATACTAATATACAATATGTAAAGAAAACCCTGTCCGATCCGTGAAGACATTGTTAGGTATCGATAACTGATTCTACTAATGCCTACAAAACCGGGCTAAACTTAAAAAGGATATTCCCCTAAAATAATAAATATTATTTCGCAAAAGGAGGTAACTTAATACATGTGCGGTACGCAATACATGCGCGGGCGAAAGGGGGCAAGGCACATGGCACACGGTTATATCGCTATTCGCTCATAATAATACTGTTGTCACTTATTAAAAATTACCAAATATTGGGGAAGTTGGAATAAATTCGCGACAAAAAAAGATTATTTCAAAATTCATTAGTATTGTTACTATGATGATTATGTAAAATTTAAAATTTTATTTGGCCATGTGTTTACCTAAGCTTTATTATCCTTACGGGTCGGACAGGGTTTTCTTTACATATTGTATATTTTATTTTTTATTTTATTTGATCTTTTTCTCTAAAGAAAGTCAAATCAAAATTGTTTATTTCAAATAAACCATCCGTTGGTGCTTTTGAATAGTCAATGTCGGTCAGTCCAAGAAGAGTGAAGCTAAATTGCACGTTCCAAAGCGTAGATCTCTATGGAGAAGAACGTGCAAGAAACTCCATGGATACTCTTTTAAAATCATAATATGGGTTACATTTCTTCGTTACATATTTCTGTTGCTTCTATCTTGTGAGCACAACGTATAAATAAGATTATAAATTTAAAATTAATTAAAAATAAAAAGAAAATTAATAAGACTGTTCATTCACAGTAATTTTACCTCTGTTTGCATCACTGTTAAAATCCCAGTTATCTATATACTCATTCCAATAAAGAGCCGTAGAGGTCCCAGTGGTAACAGTCACGATTTACAAGTTGATTTGAGAGTCGCGGGTACGTACTCTGGCAGGTGTTTTCTTCTTATTCAGCCTATAGGGGTCCACTGCTGGACAAAGGCCTTCCCCAAGGCTTTCCACAATGATCGGTCTTGTGCTGCCCGCATCCATCGGATTCCCGCGACCTTATTTATTTATTTTATTATTTATGTAGGTACACACAATCATCATCTCAGCGTTAATGCCAGTCGAATCCGAAGCTTTTATCAGCTGTGGAGTCTGGAGTCGGCTGTACCAGCCTAACTGCTGATTTTGGCTAAACTTCAATATGTAGATTGTCGATTTCGATATGTAGGTACACACAATAAAATACATAAAGATACGACAAAATTAAGATCTGAGTACAAAGGTGCAGCTTATTTCTTAAGAAATTTCTTCCAGCAGACCTGCGAAAGGAGAAGTAAAACAGAAATGTAGACTATAGTGTGTAAGAACCAGGAGGAAATAAAATATGAATATGATAAGTATAAAAGTAATAATATTAAATAGACCTTCACATATAAACCAAAAATAATTATACAATATGTAAAGAAAACCCTGTCCGATCCGTGAAGGTATTGTTAGGTATCGATAACTGATTCTAATAATTCTCACAAAGACAACCTAAACTTAAAAAAAACCTCCTAAAAAAATAAATATTATTTCGCAAAAAGAGGTAACTTAATACATGTGCGGTATGCAACCCCTTCCGCGGGCGGCGGGGGGCAGGGCACGCGGCACCTGTGACGTGGTCGCGTCGCTATTCGCTTATAATAATACCGG
The DNA here is from genome assembly GCA_017933935.1 of Sesamia nonagrioides. Classification (NCBI taxonomy): domain Eukaryota; kingdom Metazoa; phylum Arthropoda; class Insecta; order Lepidoptera; family Noctuidae; genus Sesamia; species Sesamia nonagrioides. The sequence goes on from JADWQK010000123.1 coordinate 522,932, forward strand.
TGTTGTCACTTTTTTAAAAATTACAAAATTTCGGGGATATTGGAATTAATTCCCGGGAAAAAAGGATTATTTCAAAATTCATTAGTATTGTTACTATGATGATTATGTAAAATGTTATATTATATTTGGTCAAGTGCTTACCTAACCTTTATTATCCTTATGGGTCGGACAGGGTTTTCTTTACATATTGTATAAATATACCTTAATAAATACATAATACTAGACTATATAAATATGTATAAATAATAAACAAATTGCACCATTTCATTTTCATACCTTCACCAGTTCATTGGTCCAACTTGTTGGGGGCCTCCCTACGCTGCGTCTTTCGGTACGTGGTCGCTACTCCAGAATCTGGCGTGCCGACCGTACCGTGGTGTTTTACGTTGTCTAAATTTTTCATTACCACTGCTCTCAAAATATTGAAAGAAAACATCATGAGGAAACCGGCTTGTCCTACAACTAAAAAATTTCTGATCTACATAGATCGGAATAGGTAGAGTGATTTTTGGTACTTGTATCATAAATGTTCACAGAAAGAATAACGTGGATAAGCCATTTTCCGGAAATGTAATTCCGGATCCACAACGGAACAAAACTAAACTAATTTATTATTTACTTGTTGAAAAATAAAAACAATCAAATTCCGGTCGAAGCATTAATAATACATTTCAATATTTTATTTTTAGCCTGTAATGAAGGGTATTGCCAAATCAAACGGTTTTACGACTTAATATAATTTATACATAATGTTTTTTAATAATCAACCAATTCCGTAAATGCGGAGGAATGTCCATATACGTTATATACGTTTCCGATCAATGACCCCAATTCACTCTACCTATTCCGATCTATGGTTATCTACCAACCCGCACTGAACCCCGTGGTGGATTACAGCCCACTCCTGCTTGTAAAGAGGAGTTCTGTGTCCCGGTAGTGGGAAAATTAAAGGCTTATTACATAAAGTTCTTTCTTTTCTTTAGAGTGAATACTACTTCAACTTTTGATCAATGGCCCCTGAGGATAGGTACCACAATTTTGCCAATAACACGTGTAACAAATTATAGAAATTCTTTAAAAAAAATATTTCACAATAATGGCGGATATCGCCAATGACAGTTGAAAAAATGGCCGCGTGAGCCGTCTACGAGCGAGATTTGATGCAAATAATTTGCAAATAATTTAAAAGTTCAATAAAAAATGAGCGTGACATTCATCTTAGCTTTCCCGTCAAAACTCCATTTATGTTTTTTCTTACGTAAAGTTGCTGTTGGGTTGCCGCTCGTTACAATAAGGTTGCAGATGTCAAAGGTAAAATAACAGTAACTGGACTTTGATAGAAAAGTTTACATGGAAATCTCAAGGTCTAACTACCTACTTTTGAGTACACGTGTAAACTTGATAATGCGACACGATACAAAGATAATAATAATAGACATTAGACTGATTAATGCTTGCAATGCAAGAAGGTATTTTGTTATTACCGTCATCTATACTAATATTATAAATGCAGAGGTAACTCTGTCTGTCTTTCTGTCTGTTACGCTTTCCCGCTTAAACTTCTCAACCGACTTTGATGAAATTTGCCACAGGCAATCTTTAGACCCTGAGAAAGGACCTAGGCTACCTTTTATTGAAAAAATTGATATTCCCGAGGGAAATCTAAAAAGCGCGATACAACCGAATTCCACCCGGGCAAAGCCGCGGGCGGAAAGATAGTGTATAATAACTTTCAGACATAACATATTCACAAGTGTCTCAAAGAAATAACTAAGTAGTTGTTAGTTTTTGATCTTAATTATGGTTTTCATTTTGTTCATGTAGGTATTTAGTTTGTTTTATAGGATATGTTACCGAATATGTTTTATTTTAATTTTATTATTATTATTTTAAACTTTTAATTTTGCTCGCTTAGTTCTAATTTCTTTTATGCATGCAGTGATCTCCTGTAAGTGAAGGAGTAGACCTTCGTGATAATATTGTCGTCGATTTCCCCTTTTTTCATGATTTGTGTATATTCTTTGTTTGAGATCCTAAATAAATAAATTTTATTTTCGAAGTTCTTCCACACTATGGTCTGTCTATGGTTTCTGTTTTACTCCTCCTTTCGAGGGTCTGCTACAAGAAATTTCTTAAGAAATAAGCAGCACCTTTGTACTCAGATCTTAATTTTGTCATATATCCTTATGTATTTGTGTGTACATAAATAATAAAATTGGAAAATTAATATAATATAATACCTAATAATGAAATTTTTGATAAATACAATTTTTATTAATATTTTTCATTATACATTCTTACATAATTTATAAAGTTTTCTAATATTAATTTATAGATACAAGTCAATAATATCATAAAATTCGGCTGGCAGCATCGCCAACGTTGTGTGGCAAATATATACATATATATATATATATATATATATATATATATATACATATATGTATAAATAAAATGAATTTTCTAGTGATTTGGAAACTTGAATAGTAATTAACAAAGACGTAGCCGTTAAAAGTTCATTCATATTTAGATAAACTATTTACAACATACACGTTTCTAAATTATTAATAAAATTATCTTTTTTTATTAAATGTAAGACTAATTATTCAATATGACGATCTGCCCTTATCAATAACACCATCTTATCAATATTTCTGTTATTAAATAAATAAATTGCACAAAAAAATTGTGGCATAGTAGGTAGTAGTGATATGACAGGTAGTTTTTGGTATAGTAGGTTCATAGCTTGTTATTATTGCAAGTAAATTTTTGTTATATATTGTATAAATAACTATCTACCCGCCCCCGCTTCACACGGGTGCAATTATCATCATCATCATCAACCTTTTTATCGTCCCACTGCTGGACACAGGTCTCTTCTTATACAGAGAAGGATTGAGCGTAATTACCACGCTTGCTGAATGCGGCCTGGCGATTTCATACTTAAAGTCCAGGTTTCCTCAAGATATTTTCCTTCACCTTATAATCAGTCATTGGTATCCAAAATATACTTAGAAAGTACATGTAACTTAGAAAAAATGCCGAGAAGAGTTTCTGGTATAGTAGGTAGTTTTAGTACATATAGTAGGTTCAAAGCTTGTTATTATTACAAGTAAAAAAAATATAGTGCTCAAATATAGCAATTGACCTTCTGTTACATGTTGCATAAATAATAAAGCAAAATTATAAAAAGCAGCCGAGCCCGAATCTAATGAAATTTCCCATTTACGACCATTCAATGCCCCCATAGCAAGGATTTTTCTTCAATTTTTTATCTGACTACTTTTGCGTTTGATTTTTCCGGCGATAGGATCCTGTCAGACGGTTGTGAAAAAGTTGGTCGAAACAAAAAAAAAAAAAAAAATCCGCCGCTCCTTTCCCCTAGGTCGCTTTTTTTAATTCCAGTAAAAAAAAGTTGAGAGAAGTGATGGAGTGGTGGTGCGAGGTGGTGGCTTGGTGGTAGGCCATAACATCGGCTGCCGGCAGAGGTTACCACCCACCAGACAAAGTCTTGACGCCAAGCTATTCGTCGTGTTCCGGAATGATGTGTAGTGAAGCCGTACGGAGGACGGGTCTAAGCAGTTGTGTTGCGATTTGTGCTAGGTACGTTGCGTCAAATGTTGTTGTGTCGGGAGTTAAGTCGTGGAGGGTCTCCACATCAATCTCCCTCTGGCGCAGCATCGTTGGTCGTGTTGTTGGGTTTAACATTGCACCACCTCGCTCAACTGCCGTCTTCCTTCCTATTCACTAAGTCTTTTTTATGTGAATGGGATTAATAAACTAGCGTGCTTTACCATCAACGATTGCATCACTGCTTACCATCAGGCGGGATTGCAGTCAAGCGCTAGTTTATAAATATTAAAAAAAAAGTGAGCCGATCGAGTATGTGAGGATGTCATACAGAAAAAGACAATTATCAAGCTCAATAGCAATGCGTTCCATTTTGACAGTTCAAAAACATTCATTGGGTTGTTTACTTTGTTAAGCAGATACATTTTTGAACACATAAAGCAATGGATTAGCAATATGATTCAAATAGGTTAAATTTTTTTTAAAATTGCTTTTATTGATTATAAACTAGTCATCATCATCATCATCTCAGCGTTTATCCCAGTCGCATCCGAAGCTGTTTCAGCTCTGGAGTCTGAGGTCCGCTTTTACCAGTCTAACTGCTGATATGGCTGAACTTCGACATTTTCCGTGAAGCGACTGCCGTCTGACCTCCACAACCCGAAGGCGACATCGAAGCATTGCAGCTGACCAATTGTTGGACTTTTTGAGGGCTCCAACAACCCTTTAACGACTGCCACTAGATGTTGGTATGGCAACCGGGACCAACGGCTTAACGTGCTTTCCGAGGCACGATCAGACCAGTGCAAATATTCATATTCATGCATACAAACATTTGCACTGTGCGGGGATCGAACCCGCGCCACCTTGCGCAGCGGCCGCGTCCGCTACCGCTACGCCACGGAGGCTGTCAATTATAAACTAGTGCTTGACCGTAATCCCAGTGATGCGATCGTTGATGGTAAAGCGCGCTGGTTTATTAGGGGCCTATTCAATTTAGCCTTGAAAACACTCAAATTGTAGTCCGACGGAAACACCGCCGCTGGCAAATCGTTGTAGTCCCGTGATGTACGCGGTATAAAAGACGAGGCGAAACGTCGGATCGTTGTGGTTTCAATAACGTAAGACTGGAAACTCGCCGTACAATGAGTCGTGCGATGATGGAACGGAGATGGGTGCATGCATGTCCCTCGCACACTCTCTAAAATGCATCCTATAGAACACCGACAGAAATTCTATAGAAATAATAATGCGTTCGCAATTAGGGTGCTGGTTGCCAGTTAGTTTTTATAGTTTTTTTTGTGGTTTCACGGCAATCCTTATTCATTTAAAGAGTGGCGTTTAGGTCACCACATTTTTTTATAATTATAAACTAGTACTTGATCGCAATCCCTCCTGTAGATATAGTCGATAAGAACTTACTCAGCCGAACCTTGAACACACTCAAGTTGTAGTCCGACGGAAACACCGCCGCTGGCAATTTATATCAAAAAAAGAATCCTATGTTACTTCTTATACCTTCAAGAATCTGCGTTTCATGGTTTTTGGTTAAGTAGTTTTCGCTGAAAGCGTAGCAAACAAACTTATATTCACTTATCCATACTAATATTATAAATGCGAAAGTAACTCTGTCTGTCTGTCTGTCTGTCTGTCTGTCTGTTACGCTTTCCCGCTTAAACCTCTCATTCGATTTTGATGAAATTTGGCACAGACAATCTTTAGATCCTGAGAAAGAACATAGGCTACCTTTTATCCCGGAAAAATTTGATGTTCCCGAGGGAAATCTAAAAAGCGCGATATAACCGAACTCCACGCGGGCGAAGCCGGGGGCGCAAAGCTAGTAGAAAATATAAAGTATGATAACGGTAAAATATAATTGTGGGTATGTAAAAATAAAAACAAATTTGAATTGATAACTACTTGATCAGCTGCATCTCCATAAACTCAAAACAATGTCATTTTTACTAAAACTTCGAAAACCTAATTTATGCAATGTATTTTTTTTCTCAACAGTCAGTCAGTCAGAGAGCTGCATAACTCCATCGGGTGTTGAAAGTACATGCGACTCTCTATATGATTGCCCGGTACTCCTAGCCGCCTTTGAAAGGAGGCCACTGCCCCCTAGTGTGGTTGATTACTTAAGAAAATCACAATGCGGCTTCGAAGGATATGTACCCAGGGTATGCTGCGGGCCACTGCCGACAGGGTCGCAGGAAGTGCAAACGCCAAGGCCTACGGTAAGAGACAATTTCATTTAAAAGAATTTCCAAAGAGAATCTTACTTTTTTTTCCATAGGAACCGATTATGCTTTGGAATGGGCTACCAACCTCATTTTTCTGATTTTATATCTCTTTGACAAAATTATACTTAAGGAGCTGCGCCGCGCAGTTTCACCCGCGTAGGTTTCGATATTTTTCTTTATATGCTCCGCTCCTATTGGTCGCAGCGATGTTATATACTCTAAAGCCTTCCTAGATTAATGGGCTATCTAACGCAAAATATTTTTTCAAATCGCCCCAGTATTTCCTGAGATTATCGCGTTCAAACAAACAAACAAACTCTTCAGCTTTATATATTAGTATAGATAACTGCTTTGAGTCTGAGATAATACTTCAGAGATCATCTATGTCTGAATTGGTAATTTGATAAATAGACCTTGCATTTATAAATCTGTGAGACTGTTGTCCCCATCTTCATGGGTTAACGAAAATAAGAATTCTAGATAATGCAATCAAGTAAGGCATTCAGAAAAGTTATGTACCTATTTATAGGTATATCTTTTGGGATTTTATGGCATTTTGAACAATTTCACTTGGGTATTATAAGACCACAGCTAAGACTGTGGCATAGTGATCATGTGCTGCCCACACAGCGAGGCCTAAAGGAGGCTTCTGCATACTCTCCCTAGGGATGTGTCCTACAGGCGTTGTGCAGGAGCAGTTCCGGAATTGGTCTTTTAAGAAGAACCCGCACCACGTCTATGTGAGGATGGTGGTCTTAAAGGGTGGTTTTAGTGAGGTTAAATCTCACACTTCCTGACCTCACCCCCAGAAGTCGGGTGCCTTTTAAATGTTTCCCCACGAAAACAATAAAAACAGTGTTATAAGATGAGAAACATGGTAATTTAATTTTCGCTTTACGGAAAGTATCGAAGTTTACCCAAATGAGCAGTTAGACTGGTAAAGCGGACCGCAGACTCCAAACCTGAAAAAGCTTCGGATGCGACTGGGATTATCGCTGAGATGATGATGCCATTTTAAGACTAAACGTTGGGTCTGCTGCTCAGAGCAGAAAAGAAAAATCATTACAGTAAAATGGATAAGAGAAAAATGCCCATTATAATAACCAAAAACAGCTGACAGAAAACCTAAGTAATATTCTCCACATGCCATCAGAAGGAAATAACGTCGAGATAATAAGCCTGGCGGCCTTTACCTCATAAGGCACCCATAACTCTTAACCCTGTTGCTACGAGCGACGGAACCGGAATTAGCAATTAGCTTTGACATATGATATATTGCACTTGAGCACCTTTCAAGCATACTTTACGATAAAGGAAAAAAACTACCTAAGTGTGGGAGGATAATTAACTTTTCTTTAAAGATTGGTTCTGTCATTTACCACTTTAGTATTAATTTTAAATAAAATTACATGGCAATTTATGAAATGTCAGAGGCTAGGTTTGCACCTAGCCTCTGACGGAGTTGCGCAAGCGTCTCCAAGAAACTCGGCGGTATTAGCAGCGGCCTAATACTTATTTTACTCACTTATTTGTCTTACATCATGTGAAAGTGCATTGCAGCCAATAGCGATAGTTGCGTTCAAAGCAAGTATTGCTCGTCTATTGGTTAAAATTCCATCATCATCATCTCAGCGTTAATCCCAGTCGCATCCAAAGCTGTCTGGGGTCCGCTTTACCAGTGTAACAGCTGATTTTGGCTAAACTTCGATATTTTCCGTGAAGCGACTGTCGTCTGACTTCCACAACCCGAAGGCGATATCGAAGCATTGCAGTTAGACCAATTGTTGGACTTTTGAGGGCTCCAACAACCCGTAACGACTGCCATTAGATGTTCGTATGGCAACTGGGACCAACGGCTTAACGTGCTTTCCGAGGCCCGACCAGACCAGTGCAAATATTCATATTCATGCATACAAATATTTGCACTGCGCGGGAATCGCACCCGCGCCTCCCTGCGCAGCGGCCGCGTTCGCTACCGTTACGCCACGGAGGATGTCCTATTGGTTAAGATTCAATGTTTATAAATAGTTCTTAGGGGAACAAAACGATTTGAAATGAAACTTAATTCATTTTGAACTCCTCCAAAGCAAATTCAACGCGCTTGACCTGCTAGCTTTACATACACTGCTTCTATTTCTTTAACAGTTTTACTAATTCTGTTAAACTTCAACAGCAACGACCAACTCAGGCCCCAATACAAGGCAGCAGTGATTTCTCCCAAGAAGACTCCTCTCCAGCACCGAGGAACCAGTGTGGAGTGGATACTAACGGAGACAGGGTTTATGGAGGAACCATCACAGAATTGGACGAGTTCCCTTGGATGGCACTGTTGGGGTATAGGACTCGTGAGTACTGTTTTTATCTTTTAGGAATCGCATACATACACATACGGTTATGTTTTCACATTTAGATCTTTGTATGTAAGAAATAAAGAAAGAAATATTGTTTATTCCATACAAACAAAACTCATATTATAAGTAAATATTAATAATAAAAAAAGACAGTCAAAAGTCTCGTATTCAAATAAGAAAACTTATACACCTTTATGGCTTGGTGTCAAAGCCAGCGTACAGCCACAGCCATATTACTGTGTCAAGTTGTGTTGTGACTTGGGATCAACCATTCCATTCACCAAAGGATTAGTTAAGGACTACGTCAAATACAAAAAGAGTTTTGATTGGCAAGCACTGCGTCCTAACACAATACAACACAATAATGTGCCTGTAGGTTCAATTCAATTCTTGATTAATGGCCTTTGTGGGAGAGATGCCACAATTTTGCCAAGAACACGTGCGAACGATAGAGAACACATTATTTGACAATTGACATTAGATTCGTCTCTCATCCGTGATAAACAAACAAATTAATATAAAATACAATTATTGCAGAGTGGAGAAAAAAACAACTTGTGTTGCAAAATAAATAAAAATAACAGTTATGCAATTAATAGTTAAATAACAGTTATAAAAATAACAGTTGTGCGTCTCATCTGTATAAAAAACGCTCGTTGTTCAAAAAAATGCTATGACTTCAAACAAACCTATCGTCAACAGCGCTGATTTTCAGCAACTACCAGCAACTACCTCTCGAATGACGTAATGGAGTATGTGGGATTCTTTGTATGTACTTCAAGTCATCGTAACGGCTGGATGAATTTTGGAACTTGACGTGTCTGTCGACTTCAGAAATGTATCTTATCTCATTACTGTATTTAGTAGTAAAGAGTGAGATTGCTTAGATACAAAGACATTAAATTATCTTAAATATCTTTGCTTCATTGATATATATTAAACAGATATGATATGCTCTAACAAATTAACCGAAATAAATGTGCCGATCGGAGCAGCAGCACACACATGCAATTTTTTTATTCTGCGTACATTTCACACGTTGGTACAGCGTGAGTGAAATGGGGCGCAATCTAAATCATAGAGAAGAAAAAGATGGCTAGTGTTTGTCATTTGCGCTGTTAGTGTTTGTCGTTTGTTTTTACTAGTGTATCGAGAGTGATTAAGGCAAGAGATTAAAATTATAATCTTTTGTACGCTTCAAGTTCAATGCGCTAGTGACTTATCTACCTTAGTTTAATATTATATCAATGCTTTGCTTAGATAGATTCGTTGACCTGGGATGTAAGGATGTTTACCATGGGCTACAAAAGTACCTAGGCAGGTTGTTTGTTGAGTTTAGTTTTTAAATCACCTATGGTCCACCTTTTTTTGGTATTTTTTTAAACCATAGTTAACTCAGTCATATATAAAAAATAGTAACAAGAAAAAAAATATTTGGATAAATTTAACCATTATAGTTAAATTTATCCAAATAATTTTTTTTTCATGAACTGCTACGAGTAGTTAAGCAAATCGACATTTTTAAATTAATAGTAATTTAGTTGGCCATTAGCAATTATATTAAATCAAATGATGAAATCGAAATTGATCACACACATATACAATATGTAAAGAAAACCCTGTCCGACCCTTGACTTGACCAAATATAATATAAAATTTTACATAATCATCATAGTAACAATACTAATGAATTTTGAAATAATCTTTTTTTCCCGGGAATTAATTCTAATTTCCCCGAAATTTGGTAATTTTTAAAAAAGTCACAACACTGGTATTATTATGAGCGAATAGCGACGCGACCACGTCACAGGTGCCGCGTGCCCTGCCCCCCGCCGCCCTCGGAAGGTTTGTTACCGCACATGTATTAAGTTACCTCTTTTTGCGAAATAATTTATTTATTTATTTTATTATTTATGTACACACAATACAATACATAAAAATACGACAAAATTAAGATCTGAGTACAAAGGTGCTGCTTATTTCTTAAGAAATTTCTTCCAGCAGACCTGTAAGTTTTAAGTTTAGCCCGTCTTGGTATCCATTAGTAGAATTAGTTATCGATACCTACCTAACAATACTTAAAACTAGGGTTGTAACGGAGGCTTGTTAGCGGAGGCGGAGGCGGATGCGGAGGCGACGAGTCTCACCTCCGCGGATGCGGAGGTTAACGGAAGCGGAGGCGGAGGTGAAAGTACATATAGATAAAATTGAAATTTATGGTTAATTAAAACAAAATGTTTTATTTTAAATACGTACATTAATAGTAGTATACTTGGTAAAAAAAATATTACCTTCTTGTAATGAAAATTAAGGAGAAACAAATTGTGCTTGCCGCATTCCCGCCTCGCACTAGTTGATTCTTGACCATTTCGCGCACAAACGCGGCCGGACTATTTATTTATTGCATAAATACGTAAATAAACCCCCGTTATAACTCCGCTAAAAATTGTGCGGAGGCGGAGGCGGAAGCGAAGATACGATTTCTTGCGGAACTTCCGCAGTAACGGAAGCGGAGGCGAAGCTCCGTTACAACCCTACTTAAAACCCTATCCGATCCGTGAAGGTATTGTTAGGTATCGATAACTGATTCTACTAATGCCTACAAAGCCGGGCTAAACTTGAAAAAATTTCCCGTGTGTGTAATTTTTTTAATACCAAATTTTGGGGAAGTTGGAATTAATTCGCGGGAAAAAAGATTATTTCAAAATTTAAACAATTGGTTTAATTTAATTACGGATCTAAAAAACAACCTTAACCCCGGCAACAAAGATACGGACCCATCGGAATGTAGTTGGTCTGACAAAACAAAAAAAAAACCTATGAGGAAAAACACATCATGATGACACAACCATCAAATGATGTTGTCATTCATTCATAGGTCGAGTTCCGAATTAATCTGGCGAGTAAAACTAACTTCGTACTAAACTACGGTTTTTATGATATGAAAAAAATAGACAAAGGAAGACAATCATTAAAAAAAAGAATATTTAGGCTTGTTTTGCATAGATACTGGCAAGTAACAGTCAATTTAAGAACATACAATATGTTAAGAAAACCCTGTCCGACCCGTAAGGATAATAAAGGTTAGGTAAACACATGACCAAATATGATATAAAATTTTACATAATCATCATAGTAACAATAATAATGAATTTTGAAATAATCTTTTTTTCTCGGTAATTAATTCCAATTTCCCCGAAATTTGGTGATTTTTAAAAAACTGACAACACCATTTGTGACGGACCGAATAGCGATGCGACCACGTGCCACATGCCCCGCCCCCTTCACCCGCGCATGTATGCCTATTGGGTTGCCTGCCGCACATGCATTACGTTACCTCGCTTTTTTGAAATAACATTTATATTTTTTGGGGGATTTTTTTTTTTAAGTTTAGCCCAGCTTTGTAGGCATTATTAGAATCAGTTAACGATACCTAACAATACCTTCACGGATCGGACAGGGTTTTCTTTACATATTGTATAAGTATTTCTTTTTTCATAAATCGAAGAAGACACTTTTATACAGATAGCCAATACTTCAATGGAACAAGAAAGTGTACCCAAAGGAGTCATTTGAGTAATCGATGCTGTCCGCGTCGTCCTTGTGCCATTTCAACTTTTAAAACCTGTTCAATACGTTTTATAAATGAAATATAATTATTTCTGTAGAAGCTTGTGAGTCTGCCAAATATGATCATCCTCGAGAACACTTGACGAATGTAATTATAGCGATTTGTATGCATACAGCGCGGTAGTTAACCTTTGACAGCATAAAGGTTCAATACAATATAAACTTTAGTTGATGTAGTGGAAGAATACAGAACTTAGAATTAGTACTAAACTGAAATTGGTTTTTAGTTTTAGGGTTCGTACCCAAGGGGTCAAAACGTGATCCTGTAACTAAGATTCCACTATCGGTCTATTCAACTAAAGCTAAAATGTAAGCTATTAAAAAAAGCTGTTCCATAATTTTGACGGCCACCCTTGCAGGAAATGGTAACAAAACTAGATACATTTTGCGCGCTGACACCATCATCATCATCTCAGCGTTAATCCCAGTCGCATCCTAAGCTTTTCCAGCTTTGGAGTCTGGGGTCCGCTTTTACCAGTCTAACTGCTGATTTTGGCGAAACTTCGACATTTTCCGTGAAGCGACTGCCGTCTGACCTCCACAACCCGAAGGCGATATCGAAGCATTGCAGCTAGACCAATTGTTGGACTTTTGAGGGCTCCAACAACCCGTAACGACTGCCATTAGGTGTTCGTATGGCAACCGGGACCAACGGCTTAACGTGCTTTCCGAGGCACGACCAGACCAGTGCAAATAGACCAGTGCAAATATGCATACAAATATTAGCACTGCGCGGGGATCGAACCCGCGCCTCCTTGCGCAGCGGCCGCGTTCGCTACCGCTACGCCACGGAGGCTGTCCTGTGATTTTGCGCGCTGATACCATTCTTTACAATATGTATCTTAGACGGCACGGTCGGCGCGTGTCGCGGAATGTATTCGTGCACGGAACAAAGTAATTGTTCCGGGTATCGATGTTTGTGTATGGTACATAAACAAATGATACACGATACAGGAGCAATTCCCAGTGTGTGTGTGTTCAAAATAGTTTTAGACAAAATAAAATAAAAACACACAAAACCATACTGTTCTTCTTCTTCAGCCTGTAGTGGTCCACTGCTGGACAAAGGCCTCCCCTAAAGATTTCAAATCGTTTGGAGGGTTTGTCATAATCCCCACGCTTGGCAGGCGGGTTGGGGATCGCAGTAATTTGATATTTCACAGGAGAAGCGCTGCTGCCCGCTTCCCTTTTGAAAGTTCCCTTAGTTGCCTCTTACAACACCCCCGGGAGGAGATAGGTTTGTGTTATTCTAAGCCCGGTACCACACCATACTGTTAGTGAATTATACTGTTTTTTTCTGTGCAGCCTCAGGAACGACGACATACCAGTGTGGTGGTGTACTGATCAACCGTCGTTACGTCATGACTGCTGCTCACTGCATCACAGGAGCCATTAAAAAACAAGTAGGAACATTGTAAGTACCTAGTATATTTCTTTTGTTTTTAACTAACCTTTAGCAGACCCGCTTAAATAACGGGGCCATATAATTCCCACATTCCCTTAACAAATAGCCAACAATCGCGGGTAGTCTAAAAAGTCGAAAGGACATTCTTCGTAATGCTTAGGTCATCCAAGCATGCAACTAATGGAAAGCAATCGACTACGGAACCAAGCAGGCTTCTCTAAGCATAATCTAGCTAAGAGAAAGAAAAAAAAGAAAAGATTGAAAAGAAAGAACGCGTGCCTTGCCCCCTTTCGCCCGCGCATGTATTGTCTACCGCACATGTTTTTTTACCTCCTTTTGCGAAATAATATTTATTTTTTTAGGGGGAATTTCTTTTTTAAGTTCAGCCCGGTTTTATAGGCATTAGTAGAATCAGTTATTGATACCTAACAATATCTTCACGGATCGGACAGGGTTTTCTTTACATATTGTATATTAGTATTTTAATGTTTTTTGTTTATGTCCTTTTTAGAATAACAGTCCGACTAGGAGAGTACGACATCCAGTCAAACGTTGACTGTGTTGATGGCGTTTGCGCTGATCCTCCTCAGGAAATTCCAGTGGCATCGGCATACCCTCACCCTGGATACAACGAAATAAATAAGAACAGAAAAGACGATATTGGTATCGTGCGGATGGCGAACAGGGCTACTTATACTTGTAAGTAATTACCATATGTATTATTATTTTCTTTTGTTAAACAAAAAAAAAAATATGGTCCACGCTCCGCTCGGGCGGGCGACCGGTGCGCTGACCTCTGGCGTCAGCTGTTGCACGCTAAGTACCTACTATGATCTATTGTAAACTGAATTGAGCGCTCGGTAACCACCACATTTTTTAGGAAAAATATAACATGGTGTAAAATCAAATTCCAAAGTTATTTATTGAAATTAGGCTGAGAATCAGCATTTTTTGAACGTCAATATTACATAGACAGTCCCCCCAAAGCGCCAGCCCCAGCCAAAAATGATTGGAATCGATTCAGTTGCTTATCCTGAACAAACTATATTCAGTTTTTTTTAACAATTATAAACTAGTGCTTGACTGCATTCCCGCCTGATGGCAAGCAGTGATGCAATCGTTGATGGCAAAGCGCGCAAGCTCATTAAGCCTATTCACAAAAAAAAAAAAACTGAGTGAATAGGAAGGAAGACGGCAGTTGAGCAAGTTGATGCAATGTTAAACCCAACAACATGATGTTGCGCTAGAGGGAGATTGATCTGGAGGCCCTCCACGACCAAACTCCTGACACAACAACATTTGGCGCATCGTACCCGGCACACATCGCAACACAACTGCTCAGAAATAACGTTGTATAGACGGTAGTAGGCACTTACAAAATACGTGATGCTGACAGTACATTTAATGCACAATATCTATAACGGTACACGTTCAAAGCTAGGAGATTCCATTCTGCATACAGTCTAGCCCTCGAGAGTATGTTTTCCCTTTAGTATCACAATAATTCTATAGTAAAAGTATGCACCCATTTCAAGTTAAACAAATATGAGCATAGATTCTTATGATAATAAAGTTAAAAATGGCTTCCGCGATTTTGAATACAGGCACTTCAATCTGCACGGTCTGTCGTTTATCGCAGAACGAATGAGGTTAGTCAATATCGACTACTGCCTTAATAAAGGATGCCTTAATCGAGTCCATATTGGGATGAGGCAGACTTTCCTCCAAGTGTTGGATTGAAGTGCCGTGGCTCGGTCTTCGTGCCGGATGAAGCCGAATTCACGCGCTGTCGGCCAATCTAGTATGCTCTTCGCTCTATGAGCTAGCGCCGAATCTTGCTGGAGTACCCAGTGCCCTTTACCTTGTGGAACTTGTTTCTCATGCCATGTTCAAACATGCTCACAGGAAACAGGTTCCACAAGGTTCGTCGGACTGTATTTTGATACTGCATTCGTTTTTACACATTTCTCACAAAAGTGTACCTCTTTTAACCTCAACAAGAAATTCCTATACCATGAGCGACGATGGAAAATGACCTCGTGGGACACGCGGTATACAGTTGCTCGCTTCTTCATTACTATGTGCGTAGACATTATCATTTTGTTTGTTGTACCTCTCTTCTACGGTAGCAAATATTTCATTCAAAAAAAGAATTACCCTTTATTTTTTTTCCCGCGTATCGCTTCAATAAAGCGCGGTATCTCTTCAGTCTCAGGGCTGTCAAACGAGCGTTCAAACGATGTGCTGTTTTTCCTCGATATACCCGAAAGGCCCTTAGTCTTCACTTAACACCCTTTTCACCGTGGTTCTTCTTAACCCCATCTGAAGAGCCAACAGTATCTGCTCACATTTGGGATTTCGTTGAATTCGCGATTCAATGGTACGATAAACGAATCTTTTGGTGACTGCAACACTTTCTTTAAGCGTCCGTTCCATATTTAAAATGAGTAAAATTCTAAAAAGTCCACATTTCTATTTTCATTAACAATTCGAAATTCGAATTCTATAAAGTTTTTTGTCGCTGGCATTATGAAAAAAAATGTTTTTACTGTGTGGCAATACTTATGATTTATGGCTAAGTAGGTAAAATACCTATGTTTTTTACAAATGTTTATAAACAATATTAATAAAATTCTCATATTTCGGCAAACGCCAGCCAGCCAGAAGGAAAATTAGATGAACGTGATGCACGATTTTTTTGATTTATTACTGCGTGGTTTTATTATTATTTTTTCTTGCATGATCTTTAATTAACGTTAGAAATTATACAAAGTGCTTTAAGGAATTGTACTAGTAAGTATATGTATCAACTGTTTTGACTGTAGATTCTGTAACAAAAGCTACAAAAATCAATCGACATTTGAGGATTATGTGAGCAGTCCCTTATCTTGTAGAACATTGCAAGGACTACAGCAGGTCAACCTATCCGAAACTGTCAAAAATTCTCAATCTAATAGAGAATTTTGTCAGATTGTAGTAGCTTAATTTGCTGTCGTTTGTACCTAATAATATGAGCAGAGGAACTATTTGTATTCACAAGATTGCGTTTACGTATATCAATGCTATCGACAAATTCCGAATAAATTAGACAATGCTAGGTCAAACTTGTTTTGCATGTACGTCAGGAGTAACTGGTTTAGCTTGAGAAAAACCAGTACCTTATAAATTTGCTACTTTTATAGTCTTGAATTAAACTCAAAATAGAGCCTTGTCTGAGCCTGTAATCTATAACTATACTAGTATGTTGGTTGAATGTTGGTTCACCTTGGCAACCTAAGATTAGCAACTGTGAAAATCCATGACTGTTATTAGATATTTACCTTAATTATTAATTAATAAATAAATTATATAAGAAAAACTCCCTTTTGTTGCCTGGATGATCGTAAAAAATTCTTGACCTTAGAAGCTGCTGCTACTACCTACAGATCATATGTTACAGCTTGTCGGACCTATACATATGACCTATTGCTTCTAAGGTCAAGCTATACCATACGACGCAATGCTTCTAAAGTTGAGAATTAAAGGCTTCATTACGGATGGTCTTAGTGTACATTGCCAAGAACTTAAAATAAAAAAAAAAAAAAAAACTGGACATCCTGGCAGATCAGTATGTCGAATTTTAAAAGAATTCTAGAATTGAAAATAATAAAGTGTTTTTTTAATTAACTAAATGGTAGTGATGGGCCTACTATGGGTTTTGCCAATCTGTGTCCATATATCTGCGATAGATATATGTACACAGTTTCATTTACAGTCGTATTGGCATCTCCACCTTGTATTGGTAATAAATTAACATTAAAGTTAGACATACGACAATTTTTAGACAATCCGCATTTTGTGGATATCTGTAGTCGACTCTAAATCTTACTTTTTTATGTTTTACTAGCTGTGCCCCGCGGTTTCACCCGCATAAATAGTATTGGCATAAAAAGTAGATAAAAACCTATTCTCATTTCTCGCGGTTTAACCTGCGTAGGTTTAGATAGGATTATTTTTATTGCTCCGTTCCTATTAGTCATAGTATGATGTTATATAGCCTAATGCCTTTTTGGATTAATGAGCTATCAAACGCAAAAATAATTTTTCAAATCGGACCAGTACTTCCTGAGATTAGCGCGTTCAAACCAACAAACAAACTCTTCAGCTTTATAGATTAGTCTAAATTATGCAAGTTAAGTTTCGATCGAGTCTATCGTAGCCCGTGCTACAAAAATTCTGGTGATGATTACGCTCAATCCTTCTCTGTATGAAAGGAGACTTGTGCCCAGCAGTGGGACGATAAAAAGGTTGATGATGATGATGATACAAATTCTAAAATCATGTTGTTTTCTTCCACAGATTACGTCAAGCCCATCTGTCTGGTTGACGACAGAGAACGTTTGGAACCTGGCAATAATGTCTTCGTAGCCGGCTGGGGGAAAACCCTAAACGGTTCGTACATAATTACTATCGATTTTAGTACCTCCTGTATTTATTGTATTTCTACGAATGCGGAGTTTTTAATCAATTGTCTCAGTGTTTTACGCTCAATTCAAACGCAAGGTCGATTCAATATTGAAGACTTTTTTTGTGACTTCTTCGTTACGACAAGTATATGTTATGATGTTGTGATTTGGCTTCTTTTTTAATAGGGTTCCCTATTGAAAGCCAAAAATGGGACACTATTATAAAGATTCCACTCTGCGTCTGTCTGTATTTAAGCTGGATCTCATAAATCGTGATAAAACCAGTTTTTTAATGTATAAACGGAACCCTTCATGCGCAAGTCCAAATAGCCGATGACTTTTAATTTTTAATGATTTAAAATTCATGCTCTGAAGCCGGATTCACTTTCGTGTCGTGTTGTGCCGTGAATTGTCGTGACGCCTTATGACAAAATGTAACAAATAACAAATATTATATTCAACTAGCTGCGCGCCGCGATTTCACCCACGTAGGTTTCAATATGTTCCGCTTCTATTGGTTGCAGCGTGATGTTATATAGCCTAAAGCCTTCCTGAATTAAGGGGCTATCCAACACAAATAATTTTTGAAATCGGACCTGTAGTTCCTGAGATTAGCGCATTCAAACAAACAAACTCTTCAGCTTTATAATCATACTAGCTTTCTGCCCGCGGCGTCGCCCGCGTGGAATTCGGTTATATCGCGCTTTTTAGATTTCCCTTGGGAATATCAAATTTTTCCGGAATAAAAAGTGCCCTATTATTTAACCCGGACTTCTTACTTTATGTCTGCATAATTTCAAAGCAATCGGTTCAGTAGTTACGGCGTGAAAGCGGAACAAACAAACTAACTCAATTTCCGATTTATAATATTAGTAAGGATTAGTAATATTATAAAGGGCTGTCGTGGTGGCCTAGTGGTTTAAACACCAGCCTCTCAAGTATGAGTGCGCGGGTTCGATTCCAGGTCAGGCAAGTACCAATGTAACTTTTCTAAAGTTATATGTACTTTCTAAGTATATCTTGGACACCAATGACTGAAGGTGAAGGAAAACATCTTGAGGAAACCTAGACTTTATAAGTCTGAAATCACCAACCCGCATTGAGCAAGCGTGGTGATTACGCTCAATTCTTCTCTGTATGAGAGGAGACCTGTGCCCAGCAGTGGGACGATAAAAGGTTGATGATGATGATGATGAAGAAGGATTAGTATAGGTTAAGGAAATATCTGAACAGATTAGTTTGATTAGTGTATCCGTTGACAAAACACCTTGATGTATCGGCCATTACCTACTGTGTCGTGTTGTGTCGTGACGACAGATTTATATTAGACACAATAAATGACTATTGATGCTATTTTTAGCCTATTATTCATTAGAACAGTAGCTTGATGTCATTTGCAACGGCCATTTCTTGGATAGAAAAAGTGATTCAGAGATTTTCTGATGAAAATGTAACTCGGGACTTTTAAATTGAGCCTAATGATGGAAATTAACTGTCTATTGATTGATATAATTTGTCATTGGAAAAACCTGCTAAGTTATTTACCAGGCAAATAATTTCAAAAGTCGGTAGCAAAAAGCGAAAATACAAATTATACCAAAGACACCGACTTCCGAAATTAGTTATTTTTCATTTTGTAGTGGTATTTTGGAAGTCGGTAGCAAAAAGCGAAAATACAAATTATACCAAAGACACCGACTTCCGAAATTAGTTATTTTTCATTTTGTAGTGGTTTTTTGGAAGTCGGTTTTGATCTTTTTTTTTGTGATTTTTTTTTTCGTGTAGAATTTCTAAGTAGCCTTCCGGAGTCTGAATGTTTGCTTGCCCGCATTTACATGGCATGTAACCATAACCAACGAAATCTGGGTGGTGCGGTACTAGGTATAGGTTACACCTCTACCTAACCCTCTGGGACAAAGGCGTGATGTTGTCTTCAAAGAAATAATATTGGAAAACGTAACAAACAAGATTTTCTCTGTAGTCTTATCAGTCACGTGTATACTTATTGAATAGAGGTTAGAGGTCTCTACGGTTGGAAACCTTACTAATAAAATTTAATCCATACTAATATTATAAATGCGAAAGTAACTCTGTCTGTCTGTTACGGTTCCCGCTTAAACCTCTCAACCGATTTTGATGAAATTTGGCACAGACAATCTTTAGACCCTGAGAAAGGACGTTACCTTTTATTGAAAATTTTTACATTCCCGAGGTAAATCTAAAAAGCGCGATATAACCGAATTCCAGGCGGGCGAAGCCGCGGGCGGAAAGCTAGTATATTAATGAAATAATAAACGTGAAAGTGAGTTTGTTCGTATGTTTGTTCCGCTTTAACGCAAAAACTGCTTAACGGATTTGAATGAAATTTGGCAAACAGTTTAAAACCAGCAAAACACATAGGACCCCGATATTTTCACGGGATCGAAACCGCGGGGCGCAGCTAATCATTGTATAAATAATTCATTAATTCAAACTTGGTTGTGTTAGAAATATATTAAGAGTGTACTGACGACAGCACACTACTACAATCTGTCAGGTTTCCTTATTAGAATTTCAACTTTATCTCTAATGCATTAAGGCTCAAGGTTGGTTGGGAATAATAAGACAGTTTCGGGTAGCTTGACCTGCTCGTACATACTTACACGTGTCTGACTTACGATAATCTTTCTGTTAAATGATGACATAACAAATCAAACTAGTCTAATAATTCATTCTAAGGTTGTTTTCACAACATGGATTTTAGTATATCTATGTAAATTTTCCTGTATTTATTATCTGTAATTTATATGGTATACCTCCTTTTTTTGTTTGGGAGGGGAAATCATCAAATGATCTCTCCCGCTCTGGACGGAGCGGAAGGGCGTTTCAGACTTTTACTGACCCACCCGTGTTCCTTCACTTGCCTGTGCGCCAGGGCCACGGTTTCTTTTTTAACCAACCCGCAACCCTGATCCAGGAGACATCGGTCTTCGTAGACCCCGTCACGATGTGCTGACATCTGTTTGAGGCGCGCGTGAAACATAACACGCCGTCGACTCGGGCCTGGCCCTAACGGGCGGTGAGATGCCCACTGCTCACCGTCTGCCAGCACGCGCCTACGGTGGTCGGGAGTTTGATGTTGTCTCCCGACCAGGGCGTATCCTGCGACGGCTAGAGGCACGAGGGCGCTGGGATTCCTGCTCCCTCACGCGCTCTGCCTCCTCCTTTGCTAGCATTACTGTTTCACAGAAGGAGGTGACGGCCTGCCATGCACTCTCGCTCCGGACCATGGCCTGGACCAGGGTCGGACGGGAGAGATCGCCACCGATCGACGCCACGAGGACACGGCGGTGCTCTACCCAAGCCGGGCAGACCTCCACCGTATGCTCCACCGTGTCCTCAGGGCGATCCACACAGTGGTGACACCCTAGCGTTTCCTACCGTCTTATACGGAACGGGAACCTCCCGAAACAGTCGTTTCCGGTGAGGCCCTGAGTCGGCGAAAGGTGAGGGCGCCGTGGTGCCTCTCTAGGCACTTCTCAAAGAGGGGAATTATCGCCGCTACTTTGGCGTGCCCTATGGTATGCCTCCTTAAATATATATAATCAAATAAGCAGATACTTTTATCTGCTTAATCTTTTTCCAACAACGAGATTGCTAAATACCAGTATTTTGCATGGAGCAGTTACTGGATAATATGATACCCCCCCCCTTTCTAAGTATGTCTTGGACACCAATGACTGTTTACAAGGTGAAGGAAAACATCTTGAGGAAATCTGGACTTTAAGTCTGAAATCGCCAACCCGCATTGAGCGAGCGTGGTGATTACGTTCGGTCCTTCTCTGCATGGGAGGAGACCTGTGCTCAGCTGTGGGACGATAAAAAGGTTGATGATGACTGACGGTACAGGGGGTAGGATTGATTATTTATCAAACATTCGCATTTCTGTCGACCCAAAACAATTTTGAAACATTTACGAATGGCAGCCGGAGCCAACGGCTTAACTTGTTTTCTGTGGTAGGAAGGTTCTTGGTTTATAAAATAACCTCGACAAGCGTAGCTTAACCCACTCGATGACCTGTTCGGCGTTATTATTTAACCGACAGCCCTTCATAGGTATAATATCTGTATATGTATTCTAAATTTAATCAATCATTTAATTTACAGGAAAGAATAGCCCCATCAAACTGAAGCTCAGTCTCCCTATCTTCGACAAAACCGAATGCGACAGCAAATACCAGACACTTGGAGCAGATCTAGAAGACAAGCAGCTCTGTGCTGGGGGTGTCTTCGCTGAAGATGCCTGTAGAGGAGACTCAGGTGGACCTTTAATGAGGAAGAGGCCCGAAGGCATCTGGGAATCAGTTGGGGTAGTTTCCTTCGGTTACGGCTGCGGCAGAGACGGTTGGCCAGGCGTCTACACCTCAGTTGCAAAATACTTGGACTGGATAAGAACTACTCTTGAAACCACAAATGTTTAATGCCATATTACTAGTCTTCAAAGGATAGTCCAGGATTCTTTTGACTTCTCACTCTTATGAAGGAGTTCTGGTGAACTAGCGTTTTGCTCACATGTGATGTCCAATTTCGAATTTAAGTTAAATACATTTAATTTTTAAGATAATGTTTGGTTTGATTTGTTCTACTTTCGTCGTTTTTTTATAGGTTTTTGATTTCAAAATCAAAAGTCATATCAAATCAGGCTGATAATCAGCACTTTTGAAACGTACATAAGACAGTCCCACAAAACGCTTGCCTTAACCTTCATAAAATTATGAAGCTATTGAGTTTTTGTTACTTGAAAAAAGTAAATTCTATTCTATTCTATTATGACGGTATAATGGTCTAGTCTTTGCAAGCGCGACTACTGTACATGGGGTCCTGGATCAAACAATTTGTCATTGGATTTTTCGCAGCAGTCCAATAGGGATGTTTCCTGGGTAAAAATAATTGATTCTATTTAGTCCGTCTTTTGGGTTTTAGAAAAATATTGGATACGTATATGTTCTTTTATCAAATCAATAAAAATTGACAAATATAAAAGGCATCAAAGATCAGGAGTGGTGGCTGCTGACGTCACTCATCGTCAACTACCCTATTATTGAAAATTGGTGGTCCGGTGCCTCAGACAGCTCGTAAAGCCTTTAATCCTGAGTCTGATTTCTCCCCGGTAATGTCGGGTTACCGTTCCATCGGACTGTGAAAGTACAGGAACAGGAGTGCCCCTGTGTTTGCGCATACTCTCGCCTACTATAATATCTTTTGCGATGTCCTGTAAACGACAAGAAACTAATAAAAAAGAAGGGATCATGGAGGTCACAGGAGTCTGAGACGGCTGTAGCAACGACCTCCATCGGAGGTCACAGGAGGGTGAAGATGGCTGCAGCAACGACCTTCCATGGAGGTCTCTGGACAGTCCAAACTACTGAAGGGAGGCTCTGGAGGCTGTATTATGTGTAGACTCTTATTTTATTAGCTTCTTTATTGGAAGCTAGACCTCAACTGCCCACAGCTTAGGAAGATTTCACAAGAAATATCACAGTACATCTATAAGGCGAAATTTGAAATTTCAAAATCATGCCAATGGAAAATTAATTATTTTAAATTTGAAGGACTTTAGATGACAAATCAGATAAAAAAAACAAGCCATCAAGAATTTAAAAGAAAATGTTTTATAGTTATATTGTAAATATTGTTGAAGAAATAGTAAATTATATTAGATTAAAAAATTAAGTACATCTTGAGGAAACCTGGACTTTGGGTCTGAAATCGCCAAACCGCATTGAGCAAGCGTGGTGATTACGCTCAATCTTTCTCTGTATGAGAGGAGACCTGTGCCCAGCAGTGGGCCGATAAAAAGGTTGTTGATGATGAAAAAATTAAGTGACAAAGTAATACCATCCAGCGTAGGTACAGTTCCCTATGCTGAGATGTCACTAAGTCGTCGAAATTTAGCCTTAAAGTTGAGGGCTGTCTCTGTGAGCTGATTTTGAATAAATAATGGGTTCTGGCGTAGTGGAAAATGATCGGAGCAGCGCCTAATAGTACTGGAATGCGTATTATGATCTGTAGGAATGAATGAAAAATAAATATGAGAACAAATAATAAGTGTGAGTACACTAGTAGTATTATATTACATTACAGCGAAACTGGCTAATCGTTGACACTGACCGCCCTAAAACCGGTCAAAAGATTGTATGTATATGTTCTTTGTTACTGGCCTCAATAAATCGATCTGTATTATAAATTTCATCCGTAGTAACTGTTCGTAATAACTTCATCGGGGTCGACGCAACATGTCCTTTTCTTCCAAACTTCACCCCCTTCAGTAGGTACTCATCATCTTTTTAACCATATTTCTTTCACACATTCCATCGATCGCTCCTTTCGTCTTCCCTTATCCATAGAGCCAGCGCCCGCTCGAAGTAAATTTTAGAATGGAGCGAGATTTAATTATGGGCCTCTCCTGTTTGCTCCTAATAATATATATCTATACCAATTTTGAGTGCAAAGTAACTATGAAATGTGAATATTTTGACCATAGAGCCTTCAAGCCTTCGACATTTTCATACTTGTTCATAGTAACTTACATCCTCAATTAAAACTCAGCCGACCCAAACAATCCCAATCTGAAAACCAAACTTTCCAACAAACTTGTCAACATGTCAACGCCATCAGTGTTGCCATTAATAAAAAACTTCGGTCTTGCCCACAAAAAAAATGCTGACCAGAAAAAAAGTTTTATTATTTTCTAATAATGGCAGCAATTTGTAATGCATTTGTAATGTTACTGTCAGTCTCAACAATTAAGCCGACCGTACTTAGGATGGGTTCACCGCAATAGTTCAAATATTTAGAGTTTCATCTTGTGACCTTGATGGATGTGTCAACAAATTAATGTTTTATATTAGTCTGGTGGCTAGTTTACTGCACAGACTGAATGATTGACTTTTTTTTATGAGAATGGTTAGTCATTAAGTATATTAGTACGACTTCCTTAGACTGCGGTGGCCGTTACATAACGTTTGCAATTTACCGGTGAACATTTTTTGTGTGAGGGGTCTTGGTGTTTTCAGGAAAGGGTTTTTGGCACAGTAAAGTCTAAACCTTTTTTTTTGGTTGGGTTGGAAAATCATCAAATGACCTCCCGCTCTGGGCAGAGCGGAAGGGCGTGTCAGACTTTTACTGACTAAAACCCACCCGTGATTCTTCATTTGCCTGTGCGATGGCCAGGGCCACGGTTTCTTGTTTAACCAACCCGAAACCCTGACCCAGGAGGCATCGGTCTTCGTGGACCCCGTCACGATATGCTGCCATCTCTTTGAGGCGCGTGTGAAACACTACGCGCCGTCGACTCGGGCCTGGCCCTTACCGGGCGGCGAGCTGCCCACTGCTCACCGCCGGACGACATATTCGTCGTCGTGAAGAGTACGTGGCGGCTATCGCTATTAACGGAAATCTAACTTGAACTGGCTTAGATGTAGACATAACTATACACAAGTGGTAGAACCTAAATTCCCAAACAAACTCGTATAAGAGCAGGTTAATTGCGTAATACACTATCAGAAGCATTGGATTTCATTTTACAGTTCACCAACACTTATTGCATCATTTACGTTATTGAGCAGATAATTTTTTCCAACATACGGAGCAAAACTTTCAAAATGATCCAAATTGATAGTTATAGTGTGTTAAGCAATTAGGGTCCAGGTCTCCTTCTTCTTCTTCTTCAGCCTATAGAAGTCCACTGCTGGACAAAGGCCTCCCCCAAGGCTTTCATTGCTTTTTGGGTTGCCATTCCCACCCTTGGCAAGCGGGTTGGGAATCGCAGTAATTTGATATTCCACAAGAGAAGCGTTGCTGCCCGCTTCCCTGGTGAGAGTTTCCCGAGCCGCCTCTTACGACACCCACGGGAGGATACAGATCCAGGTCTAAAGCAATTTAAATGTACCGCGTTTATTTTAAACTGCACCAAGAGTTCAAAACGCATATAAACCGAGTTTAAACCCGTTTCACGTTTTCTTTTGTGGTTACGCATGATGTCACAGTTTACTTAGCTATCAATTCTTATTCTCAGGAGATAACAAAATGACGTCATGTATCCGCCTCCACATATAGAACTTAACCGACTGACGTCAAATAAGCAAGTTAGATTACATTTGAATGTTTTAACCGACAGAGCAGGGGTCCAAAAGTCATCGAGGAGTCCCCAAACATTTTGGAACAAAGATATTCAATTAGTCGTAACGTATCATTTGCATATAGGTGTCGCTAGCTATCAAATTAAGTGGTGCGCTAACACTTTGGCTCGCATAATTAAATCATTTACCCTTTTCAAAGTTATGCGCTCCTGGTACCCGAAGGGTTCGTATGCAAATTTTTGTTAGCGATGAAATCGATTTTTTTTAGTTTTCTGGGTATTTTTCTGTTCGACATTTGTTAAAATGGTTTTATTTACATTTTAGAATGAAAATGTCAATTAATTACTGTGGTTCATCACTACATAGTATAAAACACGGACGGACGTACGGAGGACGGGTCTGAGCAGTTGTGTTGCGATGTGTGCCGGGTACGATGTGCCTAATATTGTTGTGTCGGGAGTTTGGTCGTGGAGGGTCTCCAGATCATCCTCTGGCGCAGCATTGTTGGTCGTGTTGTTAGGTTAAACATTGCATCACCTCGCTCAACTGCCGTCTTCCTTCCTATTTACTCAGTTTTTTTGAGTGAATACGCTTAATAAGCTAGTGCGCTTTACCATCAACGATTGCATCACTGCTTACCATCAGGCGGGATTGCAGTCAAGCACTAGTTTATAACTAACAAAAAAAAAAAAAAAAAACAAATTCGCTTTCTCTGTCCTTATATCCCTTTATATGCCTAAATCTTTTAAACTACGCAACGGATAATGATGGTTTTATTTTAAATAGATAGTTGAAGAGGAAGGTTTCTTGGATGTATAATAAAATGAAAAATGGAGAAATACTGTTGTTTTTGAGATTTCTAATGTGATGGAAAAAATGTAAGTGATTATTTACGATAATTACTTATATTTTTCCCGCTTACATTACAAACGCAGGCTGAACCCTACTATATTTATCAAAATAATGGACTAAGTATTATTGTACACATTGGGATATCCATAAAAGATAGACATATACCATCTATAGGAGTTTTCTGTAGACCTTTCTACAGAAAACTCCTATAGATGGTATATGTCTATCTTTTATGGATATCCCACAATAACATTTTTTGTCATTTACTTTTACGTCTAATAATGGCTAATTTTCGAAGTGATTTTAACCAATACAGCATTAATCCTTATCCAGTTACATACCTAAAATACATTGTTGATTTAATATAGATTTATATGGCCCTTTAGATCATATAATTGAATATTTTCGAAGATATTACAGATTTTGAAATTGCGGAACGTAGCGTTTGCGGCGATACCGACCGACCAGGGCGGGGGGAGCGGGAGGTCCCTAAATTTTTATATACAACGTTCACAGTTTTCCTGTAGTATATTTAGTATCAGCATTGCACCTATACGAAAAGAGAGCGGGTCACTAGTTTATTTATATTTTAATCGTAACGGTTGTTCAAGAAATCGGTATAACACCACAAAAAACTAAAATACTGGTCTGCTATAGCTGCATCCCATTGGATTGGAAACCAACCGCCAAATAGGAAACCGAAAAAGCTGGGAGCCGTGATGGAATCAGGGTTTCACATTTACATATTATCTATATCCATGACTAACGACGAGGACATCATTGAATTGTGTCGGACATACATTTTTTATCCACGTATTTTTTTGTTTCTTTTTAAATGCTTTGAATTTTAAGAGGCAAAATTTACATTCGACGTAGGTCACATTTCATCGACTTTGATAGATGACTTCATAAGTAAACCATATCTACGTTTCTTCGCTAACAAGAATATTTTTGCTAACGAGAATTCTTTGTTAGCAGTTTATATACATCATTGCATTATGGGAGTCCCCAGATAGACGAAAAATCAATACAAGCATTACAAAATAAATAGATAAATTAGCAGTTAACGTTACATAACGGTGTTGTTGAGGAAAATTGTAATGTGTTAATGTTTTACTAATAACAGTAATAACATTGTATAGGGAAATAGCAAATTAGTACTAGTTTGTTCATAACAAACAGATAACAAAAGGAAATTCTACTCATATTATACAATATGTAAAGAAAACCCTGTCCGACCCATAAGGCTAATAAAGGTTAGGTAAACACATGACCAAATATAATATGAACTTTTACATAATCATCATAGTAACGATATTAATGATTTTTGAAATAATCTTTTTTTTCCGCGAATTAATTCCAACTTCCCCAAAATTTGGTATTATTTTAATAAGTGACAACATCATTTCTGACGGTATTATTATGAGCAAATAGCGAAGCGACCGCGTGCCGCGTGCCCTGCCCCCTGTCGCCCGCGCAAGGGTTGCCTACCGCACATGTATTAAGTTACTCTTTTTGTGATGATGTATGTATGAATATTTGTTTCTCTTTCACGCAAAAACTACTACACGGGTTTGCATGAAATTTGGCACCAATCTCAATAAAATACATAGCATAACGTTTACCTCGATATTCCTACAGGATCGAATCATTCGCGGGTAAAACCGCAGGCCGCAGGCCGCAGTTTTTTTAGATTCCTCATACCTGGGGGTATCTGAAAATACCCTATGTATGTTCTGCGATTTTCTTCTTAGTTTTCGAGTTCTATTTTTTTGGGTATTTTTATTGATTTCTACCAGTGAGGTTTCAAAAATTCATATCTTTTTTGTAGTAGATATTTTGCAGGTTTTTTTTGTGACATAATTTTCTTGAATGTTGTTTTAATAAAAAAAAAAAAATCAGCTTCCTGAAATTACTTGTTGAAATTTCAGTTTTAGTAGGATTAACTTAAGCATTCAGCTTCAATTTTAAAATACAAAAAGGAGTATCCATAGCTTCTGGCTAAGTTTAAAAACTCCACATGCTTATAAACTAACAAAATCTTAAAAAATAATTGTACTTAATCAGTCTATTTTTGTTGTTAGCTTTCGAAGGCGAATAGAGTAATTTGATTTTAATGAAAGTAGATAACTATTTATCTACTTTTTATCATTGTTGATGCACTGAAGTGGCATCGAACTGTCACCGAAGTGGCATCAAAGTGGCATCTAAGTGGCACCGAAGTGGCATCGAAGTGACCTCTAAGTGGCACCGAAGTGGCACCGATCTAGCACAGAAGTGGCATTGAGGTGGCACCGAAGTGGCATCGAAGAGGCATCGAAGTGGCACTGAAGTGGCACCGAAGTGGCATCGATGTGGCACCAATATGGCACCGAAGCGATGTCGAAGAGACATCGAAGCGGCATCGAAGTGGCATTGAGGTGGCACCGAAGTGGCATCGAAGAGGCACCGAAGTGGCACTGAAGTGGCACCGAAGTGTCTCACTGTGCATCTAGTACTATGATCTACAGTCAACTATGTAGCGCTCTCGGTAACCACACAGCAACAATTTCTAAATGTATTTGGAAAAAATACAGGATAAAATTTTATCCAGTGCGCAAACTTTGTCAACTTATAGCTAAATAAGTTTTATAGATAAAAATATTATTACTTTGATATGTTTTAGTACAAAAAACATAGTTATTGATAACGAAAGATGTTTATTATGAAATCGATGTTATGGTCACCGCACGCGGTCCCATTCATGTTCGGCGGAGTGGGGGTGGCGGGAACATCACAGGACCCCCGCGCGCCCACGCCGCCCGCATGTTCACTACGCGGTCATATGCTAATACTACGATATTGATATGAATAACTGGTGTCTCTCATTTGCTGATTTTAGGGCGGACAAAAGCATGTTTTTTATTTTAAACTAATAATGCAGATTTGTTCTGTTATTGATTCTGAGCCACCCATTTTTTTTGCGCACTCGAAAAAAAGTTTCCCTGTATAACATGGTGTAAAAATGATTGGAATCGATTCAGTTGCTTATTCTGAACAAACTATATGTATTCAGGTTTCGTATAAACAAAATAACGTCGTATATGTATTTGTATGGCATACAGGTACTTGTTCCTGGTCTGGCTGTTTGAGTATGGGAGTTTAATGGTTTTTAAACGCACTACCGATACAAGAATAAATCCTAGTATGGAGTAAAGTATTTTTATATTTAAAAAAGAAAAATATGAATACAGTCATTAACATGTAATTTATTAATGTAATTTATATTGTTTTTTTTTTATAAGTTATAAACTAGCGCTTGACCGCAATCCCGCCTGATGGTAAGCAGTGATGCGATCGTTGATGGTAAAGCGCGCTAGTTTGTTAAGAGCCTATTCACTCTAGCCTTGAAGACACTCATTGTAATGTGACCGAAAAACCGTCGCTGGCAAATTGTTCCAAGAGGAAGCGAAACGCTTCGTCCGGATCGCAGTGATGTCAACAACGTAAGGGTGGAAACTCGCCGTACGACGGGTCGTCCGATGGTGGAACGGAGATGGGGGAATTAAGTCATGCAATTCCCTTGCACACTCACCAGAATGCATCCTATAGAAGACCGAAAGGCTGGCTACTCTACGCCTGTGCTCCAGGCTTTGAAGACCGTTTCGAGTTAAGTCTGGGTCGCCAATCAGCCTCTTCGCACGCCTCTCCACTGAATACAAAGAAGATGACATTTGGCAGCACCAGCCCAAATGTGGCTGCAGTACTCCACACACGAGCGGACCTGTGCTTTGTACAACATTAGAAGCAGCCGCGGTGTGAAGTACCGCCGGACCTTTGCGAAGACGCCAAGTTTTCTGGCAGCCACCTTGGCCTTGGACTTAATGAACCGCCCAAAGTTAAGGTTCGAGGAAATCTCTACTCCCAAAAGCTGAAGGCGGTTGGTGCACTCCAAGGATACATTCTGAAAAGTAGGACCCAAGGTGAACGGGGTCCTTTTGGCGGTGAAAAAACACGCCTGTGTTTTGGCGGCATTGAATGCTACAAGATTGGCTTTACCCCATTCGGAGACTGCCTGTAATGCAGCATTCGTACGCTCTACCATAGCCTCTCTTTCGGACCGGATTGTTTCCTTACTAGCACGAGCTTCCGGCAGGTATCTCTCCACAACTGTGCTGTCATCTGCATACCCATAGATACCGGGCATCAGCAGATCATTAATATGCAGCAGGAACAGAGTTGCAGAGAGTACAGACCCCTGAGGAACACCGGCATTGGTCGACATGGGCTCCGATGAGCATCCGTCGACAACAACTCAGAGGGACCGTTCAGTCGGGAAGTCTTTTACCCAGCCAGTCAGGCCAGCGGAAACGCCGTACGCTGGAAGCTTACTCAAAAGGCCAGCGTGCCATACCCGGTCGAAGGCCTTCGAGACATCAAGGGAGACGGCAATCGCTTCCCCATTTTTCTCGAGGGCCTCGCCCCACAAGTAAGTGGCATACACTATTAGGTCCCCAGTTGACTGATTGCCCCGAAAACCGTACTGTCGGTCACTGAGGAGATCTTTACCTTCCATGTAAGCCAAGAGACGCGAGTTCAATACACGCTCCATAATCTAGCAGAGTATGGAGGTTATTGAAATCGGCCGATAGTTGGTAGGATCGGCACGACTACCCTTTTTGGGCACGGGCTGCACGTTGGCAAGCTTCCAGGACTTGGGCACTATACCAATTGTATCTTAATAAAGAATATTCTATTCTATTCTACCAGCTGAGTATCTATTTCATGACAATGACTTATAATAGCTATAACACTTAATGGTACTACAACACGGAAAGATCAGTCATTAGGATTTTTTTACACTTAGGTACATTTTATACAGTATATAAAGTAAACCTAGTCCGATCCGTGTAGGTATTGTTAGGTATCGATAACTGATTCTACTAATAGCTACAAAGTCGAGCTAAACTTTAAAAAAATCCCCCTAAAAACATAATATTATTTCGCAAAAGGAGGTAAATTAATACATGTGCGGTAGGCAATACATGCGCGGACGAAAGGGGGCAGGGCACGCGGCACGCGCTCGCATCGCTATTTGATCATAATAATACAGTCAAAAATGGTGTTGTCACTTATTAAAAAATTACCAAATTTTGGGGAAGTTGGAATTAATTCGCGGAAGAAAAAGAATATCTAAAAAATCATTAGTATTGTTATTATGATGATTACGTAAAATTCCATATTTTTTGGTCATGTGTTTACCTAACATTTATTATCCTTATGGGTCGGACGGGTTTTCTTTACATATTGTATTTAGTACCTACCTTTTGCCCGTGATTTTGTTCGCGCGACGGAGACGTACTACTGATGTAGAAAGTATCGTATGCTATGTACCTACTAATTGTTTATCATGTGCCATGTGCCATTTTCATTAAAATCTCTTAAACAGTTTTTACTGTATTAAGTAAATAAATAAATAAATTCCTCTAGACCGAATTCCGGTAAAAGCGACCAGTCTCAACGGAGACTAGCCTTCTGCGCGGAAGATATAGTTTGTGGAGTACTGCAGCCACATTTGGGCTGGTGGTGCAAAATGCCACCTGGCTACTTTGGATTCAGTGAAGAGGCGTCCCAAGAGGCTAATAGGTGACCCAGAATTTGAATCAAAACGGTCTCCAAAGTCTGGAGCACAGGCGAAGAGTAGCCAGTCTGTCCGTGTTTTATAGGATGCATTTTGGAGAGTGTGCGCCAGAATTGCATGACTTAATTCCCCCATCTCCGTTCCATAATCGGACGACCTGTCGTACGGCGAGTTACCACCCTAATGTTGTTGACACCACTACTATCCGGACGAAGCTTGAACGAACTTTGAAGCTGAAACAATTTACCTGCGGCTGTGTTTCTGTCTGACTAGAATTTAAGTGTCTTCAAGGCTACAGTGAATAGGCTCTCTATAAACTAGCGTGGCGTGCTTTACCATCAACGAATGCATTACTGCTTACCAAATGCTTTGCTGATTGTTCTTTGATTTTTCCTCTTGTAGTTTTAATATGTAATTGTTTATGTTATTAATTCAAAGCCTGTATTACACACTATGTAGCCAAGCATATTGTACGTTACGGAATTGTATCGCTGACAGAGGTGTTCGGCACTTGTACAGCTACACAGGAGTTAAACTTAGTATTCGGGAACACTGTTGGAGCTGCTGAACCTTGGACAAAACTATCTTAGCATTGTGTAGATTCAATTTCTTAGTATTGTATAATTGCATGGCAAACGTGTGAGCACAATGTACGAATGTGCTGTAAGGCATTTATTTGTTGGGTTAGTCTTTTTTATTGACTTGATTGTGCTCTGGCTGTTGAGAGTATGTCATGCTCACTCAAATGTCTCGCTGATGGTGGCGTGTGTGTTGGGTCATTAGGTTCCCTTCAATATGGTTGAGCTGAATGATGCTGATCCATACGTCATGTTCGTGAACGGACGCCGTTAGAGGGGACTGGTTATCTCTTAGCTGCCACGGCGCATTTTAATTTCTGAATTGATTTCTGTGTTTTCCATAATGGACGCTCTCAGCGTACAATATATTTCTGCATCGTTCTCACACGGTTGATTTCAACATGAATGATGTAATCAAATATTTGTAACAATAGCTTGAAAATTTAAAAGAGTGTCCATGGAGTTTCTTGCCCGTTCTTGTCCATAGGTACCTACTCTTTGGAATGGGCGACTAGCTTCATCTTATTGACTGACCGACCTTCTGACAATTCAAAAGTGCCTGTAACTGTTTGTTTGAAATAAATGATTTGATTTGATTTACCATCAGGCAGGATTGCGGTAAAGCACTAGTTTATAATTATAAATAAAAAAAATGTGTTTTTAAAAATTAACGCTTTACTCTATGACACTAATCCTTCACATTAAATTAATTTCAATATTTATATACAAAATGACATAACAAGGTTAAGCTTTTAATTAATGTGAATAATTTATTCGGTATAACTAACTTATTAGCTCATTTTAATTAAACCCTACCTGAAATGAACTTACAAAACCGCAGAACCGCAGACCCGATAATTTACTGTTTTGAAATATGTTTATTGTCCTTTAATAGTTGAATTATCAGGTTTGTGTTATTTTAATTAACAAGTAAGGTTGATAGATACAATACAAGTATATAGTAATGTTAAGGAAAAAGGATAAAAAATAGTATGAGCATAAATGTTTCCTGTAATGGAAAAACCATAATTCAAATAAAACAAAATCCATACTAATATTATAAATGCGAAAGTAACTCTGTCTGTCTGTCTGTCTGTCTGTCTGTCTGTCTGTCTGTCTGTCTGTTACGCTTTCCCGCTTAAACCTCTCAACCGATTTTGATGAAATTTGGCACAGACAATCTTTAGACCCTGAGAAAGAACATAGGCTACCTTTTATCCCGGAAAAAATTGATGTTCCCGAAGGAAATCAAAAGAGCGCGATATAACCGACCTCCACGCGGGCGAAGCCGCGGGCGGAAAGCTAGTTATAAATAAAATCATAGGTATCGATGTAAGGTAGAGTAAAACGAATAGCCTATTTTTAGTAAATAGATAAGTAAATATCGTAAATTTCGTAATAAGTTAATGTCGTGGTGGCCTAGTGGTTAAAACACCAGCCTCTCAAGTATGAGTGCGCGGGTTCGATTCCAGGTCAGGCAAGTACCAATGTAACTATTCTAAAGTTATATGTACTTTGTAAGTATATCTTGGACACCAATGACTGAAGGTGAAGGAAAACATCTTGAGGAAACCTGTACTTTATAAGTCTGAAATCGCCAACCCGCATCGAGCAAGTGTGGTGATTACGCTCAGTCCTTCTTTGTATAAGAGGAGACCTGTGCCCAGCAGTGGGACGATAAAAAGTTTGATGATGATGATGATGAGGTATCAAAAAATAACACAGATTTCATTGTTGACAAAGTAAACTTAAGTTCAATTCATCTTTTTCTTTCAAGATAAGGATGAAGGGTAAATGTTACTTAGTTCTGTCTGAGCATATAATATGTAAAGATAACCCTGTCCGATCCGTGAAGGTATTGTTAGGTATCGATAACTGATTCTACTAATGCCTACAAAGCCGAGCTAAACTTAAAAAAAATCCCCCTAAAATCGATATTATTTTGAAAGAGCGAGGTAACTTAATACACGTGCGGTAGGCAACACGGTAGGAATACATGCGCGGTCGAAGGGGAGTAGTGCACGCGGCACATGGTCTCATCACTAATAAATATCAAATTTTGGGGAAGTTGGAATTAACTCATAGAGAAGAAAAATTATTTCGAAATTCATTAGTATTGTTACTATGATTATTATGTAAAATTTCATATTTTATTTGGTCTTATGTATACCAAACCTCTATTATCCTTTTGGGTCGGAGGGGGTTTCCTTTACATATTGTATAACATCTATCATTGCTAATGGCCAAATAATTAACTGTAACTCAAAAAATAACCATTAGATAAACTAAAAATGCGTCAAAAACAGATTTAGCTAAATTGGTTGAGTTTAATAATAGAGCAAATCAAGGGCCCTTGGTGAAAAAAAAAACATCGTAACAAACGGTTCATTTTCCACATTCACAAAAAGGGAATGTATATTTTTATGCTTGAGAAGCACGCAATATGAGTTTCTTCAAGACGTTCAGTTTCACGCAAGATCTCAGCTCGGTTGTCCCGCTGGGAATGCTTGAAGCGAATATGAATCATTTCTTCCTGTTACATGTGTGTAAAGAAACGTGTTCATTTTAGCACACGTGGTGCTTATGATTGCGAAAATTGCTTAAAATGGGTGTCATATAGTACCTATTTAAATATCTCATGATTATTTTTTCCATAGTGTGACAAACAATCTTAATATGTTCATTTACTGAGATACTGAGACAGTTACTGGGAAATCTCAGTAACTAATTTGCGAGAGAGGTACTCGCTTCATGGAAAATACTGGTATTCAGTCGTAACAGGAGTGGAAGCTGACCCACACATATTTAGAAAAATGCTGGTAGACTTTTTTTCCTCCGTCAACATATTCTTGAGAAATTGAAAAAAGAATACTTCAGATATTGAAGTTGTCTTCGAATCACTTATGTAACGCAAATAATTGAGAATTAAGTTTGAAACAATTTGTTATATTATCACTAAATGCGAGTGGTTTCGGCAAACTTAGTACACAACGTAGCGTAGGATGCCCTTTTGCTAGATGGAGGGACGAGATCAAAATGGTGGCTGATAGTGGCTGGCGGCGAACTGCTCAGGATCGAGCTTGTTGACGTGCCATGGAAAAGTTCTATGTTCAGCAGTGGACGAGTAGAGGCTGATGATGATGGCCAAATGCCATATTATGTACATTGTATATACAAAGACGGCCCTAAAGGAGGTACATAATGTAACCGCATAAAGAGATTTATCGATAAAAAATTCCGAACAAAAACAGAAAGTAACAATGATAAAAAAACACAAAGTTGTATGAAAATGCGTTGTAAATCAAAATTTGTGAATACATTCATTCATTTCTCGGTTAGATAACAAACACTCAGAGGGGGAACTTCAATCGGAATATAAAAATTACGACAGTTTAAAAGTAGGCGCCATTTACATAAAACTACTATATTGGAAATGATATACAATGTGTAGTCCGCCCCATTTGTTCATCTCATGAAATATAAATGTGTTTTGGATGCTGGTGTAACTTTGGTCTGTTTTTCTTTAGATGTCTTATTTTGTAATTTAAGTCACAAACGCGATTGCTGAGCCTCTGGAAACTAAACCTATGCTATTTTTCTATCGATATTTTTAGGAGCTAGGGGTACTAAAATGTCGGTGATGGGTTACGAAGTTTATAGGCAATGAAGGTACAGCCGATAATAGACAATGACAAGTAAGATGGTAGCTGATGTTGCACCGAATTCTTCCCTTACGTCCACGAAGTCTATGTCGTACACACAAAACAACACTACAGTAGGACTAGTATGAGTTTTCATTACGAAACTAGATCGTCGATATCGAACGCGTTTGACTCAACGATTGGCCCGCTTCAAGGCTGTAAAAACTCTCAACCAATGAGAAACGCGCTCGATATCGACGATCGAGTTTCGTAATGAAAACTCGTACTAGACCTACAGATGATACTTCACGTAGTCTCAAAGTTCTCGTTGGGTTGTTGCTGTACATCGCTTCTGAACTGTCGCTTGTTTCGCGTCGACAGTCACATGCAAATAATAGCGCATAAATTTCGAGTACTTTCAGCAGGTACCTACAGATACTTCACCGCAGCCGAGTTTCTAGTAATTTCGATGTCGACACTTCGTTGACAATAGTATAGGTTTCATCAACCTGTACCATTCGATAGGCCATCCTAGGTCTAACATTGCGTTTTTATATCGTACCTCTGTAGTGCCTAGGTCTCAACATGTATGGGCTTAAAAGTTACGTACTGCATGTCATGCATTATTGAACCTTATGCTATCGACATAAGGTGCATTGGTAACTATATGTTTTGCTTGATAATATCGTGAACAAATAAGTACGTCCCATAACTAAAAAAATATTTTACCTAGGTGCATTTGTGAACTGAAAACAGTAACGATCAACTGTTCTTCCGAATGCTTAAGTACCGTTCGCGAAAGTGCTATTGAAATCAGTGCACTAAGTGGAATACATCCTCTTTTGCAATTAAGACTTAATTAAAATATTACTTTTGATTTTTTAATTTTTTATGACTCTTTTCAACTTCTTTTTCAAAAGTCAACTGAACCCAAAATAAACCTGAAATAGATACCGCTGTGTCTTGGGAAGTACGTTAATTCCTTGACCGTGCGCCTGATCTCTCTCCTATCGTGTAGGGTTGTTGTCCCATCGGATAACGAAAGTTAAGGAAGAGATAATGCACCTATGCTTGCACTTCCGCACTGTAATATACTGGCTAAATATAGGTATTGTACTATGGTATAATACCCACTTAAATCATCATCATCATCATCAAACTTTTTATCGTCCCACTGCTGGGCACAGGTCTCCTCTCATACAGAGAAGGATTGAGCGTAATCACCACGCTTGCTCAATGCGGGTTGGCGAATTCAGACTTTTAAAGTCCAGGTTTCCTCAAGATGTTTTCCTTCACCTTCAGTCATTGATGTCCAATATACCTATACTTAGAAAGTACATATAACTTTAGAAAAGTCACATTGGTTCTTGCCTGACCTGGAATCGAACCCGCTCATTCATACTTGAGAGGCTGGTGTTTTGACCACTAGGCCACCACGACTTCACGACTTCGTCCCACTTACATATATTATACGTTACATAAGTGTACTTATACAACGTGTAACATAAAGGGTATATACATAACAAAGGCATGGCATCTTTACATGATATCAAACGATACTGGAAGGGATTTTTAATCCTATCTCTTTATGTTAGGAAGTTATGAGGAAAAACACCGCCTGTGATAGGCTACTATCATACTAGTCGCACAGAGATATTGAAGACATTTATCGGATTTTGGCAAGTAACGTGACGGGTAACGAGCAGTTACTAACGTATGTAGTGTGCTGCCACTTTTGTTATGATTTGATTTTAAGAAACACACGGAACCGAAAATTTGGTACCAATTTTTTGAGTTTTTTATTTTGAGTTGAAACCCTTCCGATATCGTTTGATATCATCTAAAGATGCCATGCCCTTGGTATGTATATACCCTTATTGTTACACGTTGTATATGGCGTATACATATACAATATGTAAAGAAATCCCTGTCAGACCCGTAAGGATAATAAAGGTTAGGTAAACACTTGACCAAATATAATATAAAATTTTACATAATCATCATAGTAACAATACTAATGAATTTTGAAATAATCCTTTTTTCCCGGGAATTAATTCCAATTTCCCCGAAATCTGGTAATTTTTAAAAAAGTGACAACACCGATATTATTATAAGCGAATAGCGACGCGACACGTCACAGGTGCCGCGTGCCCTGCCCCCCGCCGAAGGGGTTGCATACAGCACATGTATTAAGTTACCTCTTTTTGCGGAATAATATTTATTTTTTAGGGGGATTTTTTTTTTAAGTTTTGCCTGTCTTTGTGGGCATTATTAGAATCAGTTATCGATACCTAACAATACCTTCTCGGATCGGACAGGGTTTTCTTTACATATTGTATATGCTACTACAAAGGCGTATTTATGTAGTAGCAAATATATAAGTATACAACATCTTTTTATATTTCGTAGTAGAAGTATATGCAGTTCATTGGCAGCAACATTAAGCAAAACACAACGACGAAATTATTTGTTACGGAAAGACGAAATCGACATTTAGAACAAAAAAAGATCGTAGTGCATCATCACCATCATGAATGATCAGACCTTGGTAAATCGTCAGAAAAAAATTCCAAGACTAAACAGATAAGACAAAGGAATCAAATAATGTCTTCATTGAGCTGATGTTAAGTACAATACGCTCTCGTGAGCGATGAGAGTAAATACAAACAACGCAAAAAGCAAGAAAATGTCTGCAGTAAACATTTCTTGTACTACAGTCTTTTCTGGACGTTTGTTGCTTGTAGTTTTTTTATGACGCTCTCTCTAGAACTTGTTGTGTTTAGATACTTTTGTAGAATATTCGTTTTGTTTCTTCAAATGGTAAATTAAGTATTTACTTTCGAGGGCTTTGTGTCTCAATGTTCACGATGATGTTAAGGAGACAGAATCTTCAACCTTAAGAAGGAGAATAATAAAATATATTTATTTGCGGCAGACGCATCTGGATGCTAAGGGTTTTCTTGAAAGATTTGTAACAGATATAGGGCTAGACATAGGGCTCTGTGTCTCCACTGATCCGGTCAGTATGGTCGTGGTCGGTCAAAATCAAGATTTGGAGTAACTAGCAATAAATAAGTTAAAAAAACTTGGTTAAAGGAGTCCCGGTATTTTTCGGTTTTTATTATTTGAATTTAAGAAACATAATGATACCGAAAAGGTATCGATTTATTATTTTATATTCAGTCGAAACGCTACCAAAATCATTTGATATCATTCAAATAAGCCATACTCTTGGTTTGTATGTACATACATACATATGTCGGAGGTCATCGAAATTATTTGAAGAAAAGTTGCTCATTTGATTTACGTAGTACAGGGGCTAACGCTTGTGACGTCATTTTGTCATGGCGGCACATGGACGGAGTGCTTTGAAAAGTCGGGTTCGTCGAACGGTCACTTTGCATCGAGACGCGGACCAAGGCACTTCTCCGAACCGAAACTGTCGGTTTGCCTATTTAAATTGTGATTGTGAAGATCTGATAGAGATAGATAGAGGGTATATCTACCCGTCGTGCTTCAATTCAAAACTCACTTACGAAATGGAACCTGTACCACCACACCAAGATGCGGACGACCCTACCGCTCTGCCGTCGCTGTCTGTGACATCAGAAGTTGGATAAAGAACTACACTGCTCACATTCTCGTTATAAATCAAGGAACAGAATAACAGTCACTTTCTGCCAGTGTTTTTATAGTACTTGTGTGATTACTTGTGTGGTAGTTATTCATTGCCTTTGTATGAGCTTCTGTAAATGCTATATGTACTGGCAGTGAGGCTGGAAGTGAACGCCACGTTACGAAGTGCGCTCAATTGCTGGCGCAGAGATCGCTCCGCGTGATTGTGCGCTGCAGAAGTGCGCTGCAGGAGTGTGCTGCAAGAGTCCGCTGCAGGAGTGCGCGACAGGAGTCCGCTGCAGAAGTGCGCTGCAGGAGTCCGCTGCAGGAGTGCGCTGCAGGAGTCCGCTGCAGGCGCTGGACAGTTCTGGCTGTTGCTTGGCGCACGACAGTGCTGGCTGTTGCTTGGCGCACGACAGTGCTGGCTGATCCTTGGCGCGCGACAGTGCTGGCTGATGCTTGGCGCGCGACAGTGCTAACTGTTGCTTGGCGCGAGGTGCGCTTGCGAAGCGCGCAAGGTGTGCTTGCGGAGCGCTGCTAGCTGCGTGGTGAATCACATCAATCGCGTGTGGCGCTGTTGGAGCTGCGTGCGGCGCAGCCGTAGCTGCGTGTGCTTTACGGTTTCAAGACTTGAGCCTCTACTATGCAGACGATGAGAAGATATCAGGACAGCATCTACTCTGCAGGCGATG
Source organism: Sesamia nonagrioides (assembly GCA_017933935.1). Lineage (NCBI taxonomy): Eukaryota > Metazoa > Arthropoda > Insecta > Lepidoptera > Noctuidae > Sesamia > Sesamia nonagrioides. Next base: position 563,694 of record JADWQK010000123.1, read on the forward strand.
AGAAGGTTTCAAAATACCCAAAACGTTTGTGGTAACGTAATAGGGTTTTATGAGGGCTTCGAGGTGCCTGGTGTGCAACGGTTGACAAATGCCAAGTGGCAGGTGTTTGCGGGAAATTGCCATAATCCGGTGAGTGGTACTATTTTTATTTTGATTTCGGTGCTGAATGTTCTCTTGTCAAGCTATCTGTAATTTCATTGGTGTACGTCCACACGCGATGGTTCTTATACAGGGTATGAGTTAGACATAGTCGTTATTTCACGTAACCGGTTACAATAACCAGTGACGCGATGAGTAATTGAATAGCTAAAGTGCTAGTAAATGCGTTATTTCATACATACGTTATAGCGTAGCCGTATATATAATATAATTATACGTCCACCAACTATACAGTTACTCACGAAACGAAACTAAATTAGAACAGTGTCTTGAGTGTGTAGCTATACAATTAATTCAATAAATTATGCCGGTGTGATGCTTGCACACCGGACAACACAAGACAGTGATCTAATTTAGTTTCGTTTCGTGAGTAACTATATAGTTGGTGGACGTATAGTTATGTAAACTATCACAGTAATTAATTTATGATTTTTTGTATACTGTTATGACTAATATGGACACAAACACTCCAGTGTGCGCAATATTTTGTGACATGACTCAGGCATTCGATTGTGTGCAACATAATATTTTACTAAAAAAGCTTGACGCTTATGGAATAAGAGGAAATGTCCTTGAGGTCTTAAAATCTTATATAAGTGTCAGAAAACAAACTACGGAAACAAGCAGAATTAATATTCATACTAAAAGAGAAGAAAACTTTATTTGAAATGAACGTAGCGTCATCTACGAAGTTCCACAAGGAAGTATACTAGGACCAGCGCTTTTTATACTTTATATTAATGACTTTCCAAAGGCAATAAAACATAATATGACATTATTCGCAGATGATAGTACGATAACGATACCGTGTAAACAAAGAAATTTTTATAAGGATGACATTAATAATACATTAAGAGAAACTATAGAATGGTCAGACAATAATAATTTAAAAATAAATTTAAATAAAACTGTGATTATGCATTTTAGCCAGCGCGCCGCGTTGACCTTTTCTAATTTTGACATAACATATAATGACAATATTATTGACACGGTTGAAACAACTAAGTTTTTAGGACTTACAATAGATCGAAGTTTAAATTGGAAGGAGCATATACATAGAAGTTCTAACTAAAAGGGTTAGCAGTAGTGCGTACGCCTTGTATATTTTGTCACGCACTGTTAATAATATTTGCGATTGGCGCGATTGGTGTAATAATGACGAATATAGTAAAGTGTATTGCTTGTAATCTTATAGTGGACGAGTTGCTATGTTATGTGCAACAAAAAATTTCGATTGCCGATGAAGTATCCTTAGTGCGAATATGTGCGTCGGCCTTTACAAGTGACGAAATAAAGAAATCGAAGACACTTCTATATGAAGCACTGCAACTCAGTGCATGAGGAGTTGTTCAGGGGGCGATGGGCAGCTAGTGATGTGGCCGGGACTCTAGTAGACATGGTCGCATTGCACGCACTAGTCTGTAGTCGTAACTGCAACTCAGTGAGGAGTTGTTCAGAGGGCGATGGGCAGCTAGTGATGTGGCGGGGACCTGGGTCTCAGAGGAGACTATTAGTTGTACGGTCATTTGTTGACCTGGGAGTCGTGGACTCTAGAGTTGGTCGTATCACAAGAGGTGATGACGATATGGGTGTCAACTATGAGTTATCACTAGCTACTGTGGTAGCGGGCGATGGTGTGTTTTCTTTTTGATAATTATGATTTTGATTTGATAATTATGAGGCTTGGAGGAACCTTTTGTTATCTTTTTGAATTTTGATAATGATGAGGCTTGAGGAAGCTTTTGCGTTTAAGTTGTTAAAATGATTAAGTTTGTTTGGTTTTCTAATAGTCATTGCAATTAAACGTGACGTGTGACGGTCAGGTGGGCAGAGTTCTCAAAAATGCTGCAAAGTCGGTTTTCTGTGTTTTTTTTTTAATTTGTTACAGACATGCACAAGGACGTGCAACGGAAAATATCGAAGTTTGGCCGGAACCAGCAGTTGGACTGGTGAAGTCTGAAGTGGACCGTGAACTCCGGGGCTGAGGAAGCTTCGGATGCGACTGGGATGATGAAGATGCACGAGGACGTGCAACTCGTCAGGCTGGCCGTGTCGGAGATCATCCAAATTATTTGAAGAAAAGTTGCTCATTTGATTTACGTAGTACAGGGGCAAACGCTTGTGACGTCATTTTGTGATGGCGGCACATGTATGGAGTCGCTTTGGAAAGTGGGGTTCGTTGAACGGTCACTTTGCATCGAGACGCGGACCAAGGCACTTCTCCGAACCGAAACTGTCGGTTTGCCTATTTAAATTGTGATTGTGACGATTAGAGGGTATATCTACATGTCGTGCTTCAATTCAAAACTCACTTACGAAATGGACGACCCTACAGCTCTGCCGTCGCTGTCTGCGAAACATATATGTGTATCGTTACATGTTGTGTAATAAATCTAGTATAAAATCATTGTTCGTTTTCTGGGAAAAGACGTTCAAAGTAACCCTCAGAATGTGTTTAGATTTAATCTCAAGGCTTAGTATTACGCATTTAACTATTAGTCATTTATCTCAAGACTAGGAAATTAGTGTTCACGCTCAATATTCTAGAAATTGCTGATGACAAACACAACGCAGCCAAACAAATCCCAAGGTCCGGACCCAATTCTAGAACAAGAACAAACAGTAAATAGCTTTGTTACGGCAGTAGTCACAATGTACTTACCTAAAAGCATCATTTGTATCACGGAATTACACTAGACTGAGAAAAAGACGGGATTATCTAAGTCAAAGGTCAAAATGCTGTGAAAGTACCTAAGGTTTTGACGCCTGTCATAATATAATGAGCAATGATGGTTAATAGCTGATTCTTATAATTTGCGGACTTAATTTAAAACTCCTGTATCTTTACCAATAAAAAAGCAAATACCGGTTAGCTTTGCATTACTTATGCAAAGCTACCAAAGGTAAAATTGGCTTACAAATCGTTTTAGCAATAAAAATGTAAAACGATTCATTTTTGTTTATAGGAACCGAGCGTATTGCTTAGAACGATGCAGATTATTTAATCCGTCCGTTAGGTAAACCATTTGTGTAAGAAGCCGGATAAGGTGGAATATGGTATATACTATAAGGTAATCTGGAAAATGTACGTTCTAAGACAGTTGTTAAAAAAAAAAACCAGTTAACCTAATCGCCAGGGTAATAAAAATTACACCTCTCATGTTCGTAAGTAGATTTTATTTATTATTACCCCCAAATGGGCCTTGTAGGTGACCAATTAGCGCTCTAGGATAATAATGTAATGTAGCTAGAAAAGCAACCTAGGGCGGTAAGTAATTAAAAAAAAAGTCTTTACTCTTTCAAAAAGTTTGCGTACATCTTAACCACCATACTGGCAATAGACATCATGCATTCAGCCCAAGGACAAAAGCGGTCTCGCTTAGCTATTCAGCTTGTCTTCGTATGAGTATGTCGTCATTTTTAAATATCGAACAGCGAAGCTCAATTTCGTTCTTGAAAAAATTATAAAAAGAAGATGAAAAAAGGCGAGAATAGAAAACTTTTACTTAAAATATTCTTTATTCTTGTAATGCCGATTTCTTTCTACTTACCTCACAATCGAGATGTAAAGCAGGCTCGACGACAGAGCTTGCGCGCCTTAATATCTCGGGCTGCAATTGATGCCTTACAGCCCTTGGCTACTAATCTACTATTCATGTCCCAAAACTATATCACTACAGAAAAATATTCCATTAAACAATCAGAAAGTATCAAAGAGTCCTTGGCAATGGCTAACTCGTTTACAACATGCGACATACCTGTTAACAACACATGCAATCCTGGTACAATAGATAGTGATTATCATTGCCATCAGCTATGTTCCGCAACAATAGTGATTGCTATCGGAGTTAATATAAAACTATACCGACACGTAAGGACCTTTATTCGTTTTTGCTGTACTGCGTTTTCAGTCGACAATGAGTTATGGCACGGTGGTAATGAATATTCCAATATTTTTCTTGTTCAGTTCCATGTTTTTGGGAACGAATGGCGAAGTGAGTATGTATACATTTCTTTTAGTTATGGACTCCTAATACAAAATGTTTTTCTCTTCGAAACTGACTTAATTAAAAATATTGACTTAATTAATAAGATTTACAAGTTGGATGTGGCTTAAAAAAAATTGTTGAGATATTTTCTGTTTTTGTGTGGTTTTTGAAAGCGGAATCTTAAAACGATCCAATACGTCATACCAACCAGTTAATCTTCAATAAAAATTCAGTCAGCATTTAAAGAGATATCATAACATCTAAATGTGATATTGTATTCTTATTAAGAACCAGAAAAACTAGGCATACACGCTGGGTTGTGCAGGTCAAATGGAAAGTCACTTCATGTAAATGAAATACTGGTATTCCAGCTGTGTTTGGTCCGACCGATCCGCCGACCTGGGAAAAGAAGAGGCTAGACAGATCATAATAATATAATCTGTCAAAAATAGTTCTTATTTCCTTAATTTTTTGTCAAGTTGATTGTTGCTTAGATGAGATTACCACTGAACTTCAAAATATTTTATTTGATAAGAGATAAAACAAACATATATGTAACTAATTTCCTTTTCTTTGCCTCCAAAGTTATCCTACTCAGCAAAAATTACTGAAAAAGTGAGTAGTTGTGCTAACTACAAAAATGAATTCCTAAACTGTGATGGCCTGTCGCTTGGCTCCGCAAACGGGGACGACGCTGAAGATGGGGCTAAACTAAGTGGGGTGATTGAGACATATAAGGATATTAGTTCAGACTTTGATGTAAGTAAAAATCTATATCTGTAAACGTTTGTGTTAGGAGTGTAAATGGCAGATATTGGATTAGTAATGAATCTTGGTGTCGTGGAAAATGAATGCTTATTCTAACCTACAGAAACGTAGTATATTAATAAATAAGAATGTTAAGTATAATAAATTAAGAAAAAAAAGAAAAACTCAAACTTTGATGATACCGCCAAACATTGGCAGAAGATAAAGAAAAGAAGAAAAATAAACCTCCGACCGCAACATCGGAGAGAATCGCGTCTTGGGGCAGGAGTGTGGTTTTAGCCGGTAAGAGTCCGCACTGCCCAGACTGGTTCACCAGTGAGGCATCCTGGGCGTCCATGAGGATTTCCCACTCCTGCCAAAACAAAAAGAAACCTACAGAAACGAATGCCAATAAGTGCGTGTTTGTGCATTTCATTACAGTACGGAATCCTTCCAACTTACCCAAATTTGAGCTGGGGCCGAATTAATAAAACCCACTAAGTGGGAGTCAACCACTTGGTGGGTTTTATTAATTCGGCCCCAGCTCAAATTTCGGTTGAAATTCATACGCAAACTTTATTAATGCTCAATGATCTTTGATAATTTATGACAGCAAGGATTTAATTCGAAGGAAACGTGAATTAATGGAAGTGAAGAAAGTTCTGCTAGTTATGATCTACGGGTCAGAAACGTGGACACGCACGGTAGGGCTGGTCCATAAAATTATGGTCGCTCAACGATCTATGGAACGGGTTATGCTTGGAATCTCTCTGATAGATCGAATCCAAAACGAAGTGATCCGGCAGAGAACCAAAGTTGTCGACATTGCTCATAGAATAAGCAAACTGAAGTGGCAATGGGCCGGCCATATTAGCCGTAAAACCGATGACCGTTGGAGTAGATGTGTTCTTGAGTGGAGACCTCGAATCTGTAAACGTAAGGTGGTACGCCTTCAGGCTAGGTAGAGCGACGAACTTCACAGGATGGGTGCGAAAAATCAAGTTGAATGACATGAAATAGGAGAGACCAATGTCCGACAGTGGACTGCTATAGACTAATTATGATGATGATAAAAATTCTGTCTTATTCAAAAAAAGGTTATTGCCAATATAAGCATTTAGGATTTAGAAAGGCTAAAGGTGCTGATAAACTTGAGCATTCACTTGCAATGAACATTCTTGCAAATGTTGCATTTTTAGAAAAATAACGAGAGCATTTTAGCGAGCATTCTGTAAAGCCTTTGGCGAGGAAGCGAGCAAAGGACAGTTTTGATTCGAATTTTTCGATTATTAGGGTGATTGTATACTTGGCTAGGCTCGTTGTTGATATCGATAATTTTAGAAACGGCGTATGCTTAATGTTCTTTTATAAGTCAATGCTCAGATCTATCAGCACCTTAAGAACTTCTTAAGCCAATTTCGATTGTTTTTAGGTTGAAATAGATATATACAAAGTAACAGAATTGGGTGACGAGATCATGTACAGTATTCGAGTGAACTTCTGCAGTAGTTTGAATAACACTGACGCGCCATGGGCTCCCGTCGTCGAAAAAATGAACATCAGTGGCTGCCCCGTTCCTGTCGTATGTAGAATTTGTTCATTAATTTAAAGATACCCTGTCTGTTATGTTATATTTTCTTTTTTTTTTTTTATATGATTATAAAGGTAAAGCGCACTAATTTATTAAGCCTATTCACTTAAAAAACTAAGGAATAGGAAGGATGACGGCAGTTGAGCGAGGTGATGCAATGTTAAACCTAAGAACAACACGACCAAACGATGCTGCGCTAGAAGGAGACTGATCTGGAGACTCTCCACGACCAAACTCCCGACACAATAACATTTGGCGCATCGTACCTGCCACACATCGCAACACAACTGCTCAGACCCGTCCTCCGTACGGCTTCACCAGACATCATGCCGGAACACGACGAATCGCTTGGCGGCAAGACTTTGTCTGGTAGGTGGTAACTTCTGCCGGCAGCCGATGTTATGGCCTACCACCGAGAAAATTCTTAACTATATTTTGGCAGCTGTCATAAACGTACATTAGTATTTCAAATTAAATAAAAGTTAACCGTAAAAGGCGCGTTTAAGTAAATGTTTATATACCGCCTTATCTTATAACTATTAATCTATACTAATATATGTATAAAGCTGAAGAGTTTGTTTGTTGTTGAACGCGCTAATCTCAGGAACTACGGGTCCGATTTGAAAATTATATTTGTGTTGAATAGCACATTAATCCAGGAAGGCTTTAGGCTATATAACACCACGCTGCGACCAATAGGAGTGGAGCATATAACGAATCGCGGACGATGTCGCGCGCGGCCACTAGTACTAAAGAAACTGACAACTATAAAAATAAAATCTATAGTTAAGATATTCTTAACTTAACTAAAACATTAACCAATTCAAATATGGCGTCTAAAAATTCCCCCATTTTGCTGTAGATTAGTAATGTACTCATTCATGTATTTTGCTTTCCAGAGCACCTTCGAGGTACAAGGGTTGACAATATCTTTAGATTCAATGAACGATATCATGTGCCACGACTTCATTGGGGAGTACCGCATATATCTGTCCTTCATGGATGTTGCTACCAAAATGTCATGTCATATAGTTGAGATTTGTATCATGGAAGATGACTCTAACAATGAATAAGGATGCTTTTTGTAATATAAATATATTTTAGTTTGAAATATGTTTCTTCTTTATCATCCCAATGCTGGGCACACATCTCCTCTCATACAGAGAAGGATTGTGCGTAATCACCACGCTTGCTCAATGCGGGTTGGCGGTTTCAGACTTAAAGTCAAGATTTCCTTAAGATGTTTTCCTTCACCTTTTAATAAGTCATTGGTATCCAAGATATACTTAGAAAGTACATATAACTTAGAAAACTATCATTGGTACTTGCCTGACCCGCACACTCATACTTGAAAGGTTGCTGTTGTAACTAAGACTTAAACGATTTAAAGACCTTATTCGATCTTAATTTCAAATCTCTTTAATCGCCACCCAAGGTCATACAAATTAAAAGTATCGAGACTACGCCAGAGTTTAGCGATTGTGTTTACACTCAATAATTAGAAAAATAAATAAAGCAAGGGAAGTGCAGACGAATAAATTTATAATTGCCGGGGGCACCCAACTTCAGGCGTTATTAACTTTTCCTGTAGGTACCCGTCGCGCCATGATTGCCTCTCGTCCCTTGGTCAGCCTAAAAACTGTTCAACCCTCATTAATTTTATGAACTCCTGGTATTTCTGTATAAGCTCTGAGGCATCACTGATATATTCGTTAAACATGGAAAGGAAGTTATTCTAATAACAATATTTATGACGATAAAACAGATTGGTTTTTAAGATATATTTATATTTTTATTGTATTGAGATCAGTGGTAACAGCAGCGATTTAAAAGGTTTGTAGATAGGCGTTGTTATTGGTTATTTAAATTAACTTCATCATCATGAAATGCTCTCAAGATGATGAAGACAAACATTGTGAGGAAACTAGCACGTCCTAAAAGCAAATTTTGTAACATATGTGACAACAGCCAACTCATACTGTTCCCGCGTGCTGATAAAGACTCTTTAGTCTTGAGAAGGAAGTCATCATCATCATCTCAGCGTTAATCCCAGTCGCATCCGCAGCCTTTCAGCTTTGGAGTCTGGGGTCCGCTTTACCAGTCTAACCGCTAATTTTGGCTAAACTTAGATATTTTCTGTGAAGCGACTGCCGTCTGACCTCCATCTAAGCATTGCAGTTACACCAATTGTTAGACTTTTTGAGGGCTCCAACAACCTGTAACGACTGCCACTAGATGTACGTATGGCAACCGGGACCAACGGCTTAACGTGCTTTCCGAGGCACGACCGGACCATTGCAAATATTCATATTCATGCATACAAATATTTGCACTGTACGGGGATCGAACCCGCGCCTCCTTGGGTAACGGCCACGTTTGCTACCGTTACGCCGCCACGGAGGCTGTCAAGAAGGAAGTGAAAACACAAAAAACAATAGAAACTTTAATCTTGCAAACATGGGCGTACCCTTGGTGGGGCAATGCCCCCCTGGAAATCTAGCAGAACATGTATGAACTCCTCTAATTCCTAAACAAAAAATAAACGAGGGCTTATCTCTAAATTTTAAATAAACCACGAAGTAGACACCAATAAAATGTACGATGTAATTACTAAAAAACCACATGCGACTATAGCGCACAAAGATTACCCACTCTAAAAATTAGACTTGCCCCTCCCAGGCTTGACTTGTCTCTTGCCTAACCCTAGGCCTGACTTGCCTCCCCCCCCCCCTTGGGCCAGAAGCTGGGTACGCCCAGGCTTGCAAAGCTTACAAAGGACCCGTCACCTTAAATTGCAATCACAAAAACGCATCATATGTTTTATTTTCCCCATTTTTAGTGATATGAACAAAACACCAACTCCCAAAACATTTAAAAGTCTGATTCAGTACCAAGATGGCATTATCAGTCTGAGACCAGCTTACCCATAACGCTAATCTTGCAAAAAAATGAGCATTATTCAAAACTAAAAGATTTAGCTCGAGTATTCGCTGTAAATTTTCCCTCTAACGTTCATAAACTTAGAAAAACATACGTGAAAACTGCATTATGAAGAGCTTCGTGGGTCACTAGCTGTTTGGTTGTGGGCCTTGAAGAGAGCGGAGAAAGTTATAGATGCCAGTGAAAGGAAATAAAAATGGGAGTTAAGCTATAGTTTCGAAGCATGTTGGCCGCTAAATATCGATAGCAATTTTCGAAACGTTCTAGAAAACGTTTCGAGCCTATAATGTCAAACCTTGTTGCTATCATTTTTACGAGAGCCTTCATCATTTAATATTGTCTGAAGGGCCTCTACGAGTTGACTTCGGCCTCTAGTACCCCTGCCAAAAGTGTGGAATCCTGGGGTCCAGAATAAAAATAAAAAAACAAAAAGAGATCAGTCAAACAAAGAAAAAAAAAAACTGCGTTTCGGCTTGGATATTTTCAATACCTTGAAAAAAAATTGGAAGCCATAGCGATTACCGACAGAAGTGAAAACTTGAAACTATGAAAACACATTTTCTTTTTTAATTCTCAAGTTATTTTATTGTAATATCGAAGATATGCTTTCGCTGCTTTTTATGGGAAAAATGTCATACTCACGGATACCGAGTTACACTCGTAAGTATCTACCACGGATATTGAGTACCTACACATTTATTTACTTACTTTTTGCATTAGCATATTGGTAACCGAGCCATAATTTTTTCCTCATCGCTTAATGCACTTATATACACAGAAGTATTCACTTCAAAAATGACGAAGATACGTCATCATCATCAGCCTATAATGTTCCCACTGTTGGGACACAACCCTCCTCTCGATGAGCCGTAATCTACCACGCGGGACCAGGGCGGGTTGGTAGGTAAAGGTGAGTAGCTACTAAATACGTTGAGTAAGTACTTGAGGATGTCAAGGTAAAAGTGCTATAGCGGTGCCTACAACGCAACATGCGAACAACGCGTCCTACTGACGTCACCCGAATCCTGCATCTCGCAATCAGAGTTTTCTGTGCAACTAGTACGCATACAAGCTCGCCAGTCTGATCGGAGGATCCTCCCTTTTCTATGAAGGATGAGTGAGCTTTACACGCTGCTCATACCTCTACAGTACCTTTATTGTGATAAGTAAGTGATAACACTATCGCTGATTTTGGGGCTCAATCCTATCCATATGCAAATGTGGGCCCCGCCTCAGTCGACGTTTCAGCGATTCCAAATTGTAATATTATTCAAATAACACATTTATACGTCATACAGATTTATGTACAGACGGTATTAAGAATTTAATTATGAGTCAAACTTATGATATTTCTTATTACATTTATTTATCTAAAAACTTCACGTATATTAAGAATTTATTCGTAACAGACTCGTGATTAGCCATGTAATTGAAGTTGACTTTAATTTTGTCTACAACGGGCTTGTTTTAACGAACTGTATACGAATTTTTTCTTTGTTCGAGTAATTTGAAGAATTTTATTTGAAAGAAACTATTTTAGAGTGTGTTTTAAGTTGAAATCAGCAGGCAAACAGGACTTAAATTAGTTTATCGTCGACGCGGAGTTCAAAGGTTTTCACAATCAAATGATCTTGTCCTTTTTATACATGTATACTTATGAACTGAAGTGAAGGCAATTAATGAGAAAGTTTTTATTATTAGTTTACTTATTAAAAGTTAATTAGAATATCTTTGTTTATAAGCATTTATCTCAAAATTATATCTTAAACAAGAAGTCCTCAGGTTAGGTTGAGTGAAGGTCTTTTGAGTGACTGGTGGACTGGTGGTAACAGCTGGATCTTTTTTAGGGTTCCGTAGCCAAATGGCAAAAAACGAAACCCTTATAGATTTGTCATGCCTGTCTGTCCGTCCAAAAAAAACCAAAAAATGGCTATTATATTAATAGCCATTTTTTTCCTAGACTATAAGAGCTATACTGTAACATTTTGATGCAAAAATAAGAAAATAGTAATAAATATTGGGGGCTCCCCATATTAAGAACTAAAACTATTTTTTTTTCATCAAACACATACGTGTGGAGTATCCATGGATAGGTCTTGTAAAATGATATGGAGGTTTCTAAATTTTTTTTTCTAAACCGAATAATTTGCGTGACAGACGCTTCCAAAGTGGAAAAAAGTTGGCCCCTTCTCTAACTTTTAAAATAAGAAAATGAAAAATCTAAAAAAAACATTTATGATGTACATTACTATAAAAACTACCAACGAAAATGTTTTTGAACGAGATCTAGTAAGTAGTTTTTTTTAATACCTTTTAAATCGTAAACCGCTTATTACCGAGTAATCTTTCATACAAATAACTTAAATCGTATATTTTCAAAAATCAATGGTACGGAACCCTTTGTGTGTGAGTTCGTCACGCACTTGGCCGGTTTTATTTGTTAATTATAAGCTAGTGCTTGACCACAATCCCGCCTGATGGTAAGCAGTGATGCAATCGTTGACGGTAAAGCGCGCTAGTTTATTAAGAGCCTATTCACTCTAGCCTTAAATTGTAGTCCCACGGAAGCACCGTCGCTGGAAAATTGTTCCAGTCCCTCGATGTAGTATGCGGTATAAAAGAGGAGGCGAAACGCTTCGTCCGAATCGGTGTGGTGTCAACAATGTAAGGGTGGAAAATCGCTGTACGATGGGTCTTCCGATTGATTTAGCTCAAAACGGTCTCCACAGCTTGCCTGTCTGCCTGTCTGTGTTCTATAGGATGCATTTTGGAGAGTGTGCGAGGGAATTGCATGATTTAATTCCCCCACTTTAGAGCTTAGTATCGAGTTAAATGGCATGTGATTGGACAGTCCCTATGTCCAGCTGGGGAAGATGGTTTAACTAAGTAGAATGATACTATTTTTCTACTACAGATATACACGCCTTTTTCCAATTGGGGTTAGCAGAAACTACCTGCTTTAGTATCTCTTTTTGTGATTTGTTTTAGATTAAATTAATGATGTTAGTGCTGGTTCTAGGTAACGCGGGAAAAGAGTTAATGTAGCCCTCGTTTCTTCCCAACTATATTGGGGTCAGCTTCCGGTCTTACCAAATAAATCTGAATAATAATATTTTACTGGGAGCGACTGCTATCTAACCACAAGAACCAGGATCATTCCTGAATCTACATACGTGGTCGCAGTCGATCGCTAAGAATGTTACGCTAACATATGATAGAAAACATGTTAAGCTAATGATAGCTTATATCATTAGCTTAACATGTTTTCTGAGGCGTGAAGAAGACGCTGTATCTATAGATGGTCATCTGATCCACAGAGCAACTGCGCTAAGCGTAGCAGTGCAACCACGCCAAGCGTAGCAGTGCAACCGCGCCAAGCGTAGCAGTGCAACCGCGCCAAGCGTAGCAGTGCAACCGCGCCAAGCGTAGCAGTGCAACCGCGGCAAGCGTAGCAGTACAATTGCGCCAAGCGTAGCAGTGCTACCGCGCCAACCGTAGCGTAGTAAACTGTTTGATCGAAAATGATATTCTCCAAACTCATCGCTAAAATACTTCGACTTATTTGAAAGCGAAATGAACTAAACTTCGAAATAAAAGCCGCAGTTGACAAGACACTGATTTTGAACACCAATTTCAAGTTAATGACAGCAGTGAGAACAATGTCTGTGAGGTTTTCTAAAGCTTTTGACAAAAGGGAAATGCTTTAATTTGCCAACGACGGAACGAATTAGTTGTGAGTCTTGAGCCTTTGTTTTAAGAAACTTTGTTCATTTTGATGTGACAATGTTGAATTAAAACGGTGAAGGAAAACAGCGTAAGGAAACTGGAATCTCCAAAAGACACCTTCGGAAACATGTGACATCTACCACCCCGCGTGCCCACGTGCTAGTATTTTTTTTAAGTAATTTTAATTGGAATTTTATAATAGATTGTGGCCCTCCTCTCACCGAGAGGAGGCATGTTTCCCAGAAGTGGAATTACATGCTGATTAGGTATGCATATAATGTTGAATCCATAATATAGAATATGTAATGAAAACCTGTCTGATCCATGAAGGTATTGTTAGGTATCATCGATAACAGATTCTACTAATGCCTACAAAACCAGGCTAAGTAAAAAAAAAATCCCTCTAAAAATTTAAATTTTATTTCGCAAAAGGAGGTAAATTAATACATGTGCGGTAGGCAATACATGCGCGGGCGAAAGAGGGCAGGCCCCGTGGCACACTTTCGCATCGCTATTATAATAATACCGTCAAAAATGGTGTTATCACTTATTAGAAAATTACCAAATTTTGGGGTAGTTGGAATTAATTCGCGGAAAAAGAAGATTATTTCAAAATTCATTAGTATTGTTACTATGATGATTATATAAAATTTAATATTTTATTTGGTCTTGTGTTTACTTAACCTTTATTATCCTTATGGGTCGGACGGGGTTTTCTTTACATATTGTATATAACATGAAAGTTTCTGTGGTTGAATACATTTATGATAATGTTATAGATAATTATAAACTAGAAACTGATTCTGTTTGTCACATAAACGAGTATGGATTTAAATGAAGATTAACACACGGATATGGCATGAGCTGTGTTAGGACTTATGATACTTTTTATCTCTGTAGCCCGTCGTGAGAAAATTTCCGACCCACACGTGAGTGAAACATGGGCAAATAGTAGTTAATTTAAAGATGGTGGTGGTTTATGGACTGTGAAAAAATATTTTAAATTAAGATACAATTATCTCATAGCTGAGTTACAGAACCGGATCGGACAGGATCGGTCGGTCCGGTCGATCGGCTTCACCGGAGTGAAGCCGTACGGTAGACGGGTCTGAGCAGTTGTGTTGCGATGTGTGCCGTGTACGATGCGCCAAATGTTGTTGTGTCGGGAGTATGGTTGGGGAGGGTCTCCCGATCAATCTCCCTCTGGCGCAGCATCGTTGATCGTGTTGTTGGGTTTAAAATTGCTATTTTTCCGTTTTTTTGAGTGAATAGGCTCTTAATAAACTAGCGCGCTTTTCCATCAACGATTGCATCACTGCTTACCATCAGGCGGGGGGATTTCTTCAAGGAGTAAGTAGTTTATAATTATAAAAAAAAAAATTGGTTGCCTGTAAAGTCGGTATACGGGCGAAAGTATTACGTGACAACGACTTTGAGTGGTAAAATAATTTTAATGTGAATATTCATTCGTATAGTAGGAAGAAGGATGAAATAATAGTAACAATTTAAAACATTTATTTATACAAAGAATTATATTTAAAACATTAATTTATTTATACAAAGAATCTCGCACTGAATTTCATATTAACAAAATTTTATTTTTACCTTTACACATACATACGTATTTATGTATATGTATACAAATATACATACAATAACTTGCAATACATTTGCCTATCTCTCTCACTCGCTCTTAGGCGGGCTAACTGTGCTCGAGTGGAAGGGACGCGTGCCTTTCACTTTTTATTTATGTCTATCTCTCTCGCTTTTAGGCGGGCTGACCATGCCCGAGTGGAAGGGACGCGTGCCTCCCACTCGCTCTCATTGTGAGCGCATAACGTGAGCGCAGCGTAACGCAGTTTCTTGAAGTGTCACCCGGCAAACCAATTTATAAGACGTTGTCACGTCAAAATATGATATTAATATTTACCTTCATTTGAAAAGGCTTTATTAAATATTTTATAAAATATCTACTGAATTGAATTTCATTTATCAGTCTATCGACTCTAGTTACTTATCTAATTCATAAATGAACATTAAAATAATATCTCATCTCATCATTTGATACTTTAAGTCTTTGAGAAGTTTGACAGCGAGAGTAACTCTGTATAATATGTCCGTTGTCAAAGAATCGTGTTTGCGAACTATTTACTAAATTGAAAAAGCGTGTCCTCGGACAGCCCTCGACATCTAGGAGTGAGGAAAATCAAAGCGGCCACTTGAGAACAGTTAGATGTACTTGGGCGAGGACAACTCTTGCGAGACACGTGTCGAGTGTCGGCCCCTGACGTTGATTTCTGAAAATCGGACCGCAATTTTCCTTCAAGTGTAGGTAGGTAACAATTTTGATTGAAGATGGTTGGGTTGGTTGCTATACTTTTTTTTTAGTGTAAAAGTAACCTTTCAGTTTAGGATGGAATATAGGATTTAAAAAAAAAAAAAGAAAAACATTGCTCCCTCCCTAGGAATTACTCTGTATCGTGGGTGCGTTTACAAACATTTAAATTCACATACACAATCAGCTAGGCCCGGAACCACCATTACTTACCACACTAGAGTTGTAATAGATATATTTACCTATGCAAAAATGCAAGTTTTGTGACCAAATTAGTCTGTTGCCTACGTTGATCAACCAAAATAATACACGGCCCCCTCACATAGAAAAGACGTATACTAGCAGGATAAGAACAGGAAAAGATGTAGCTAGTGTACCTACATGCTGATTACGCTCAGGCAATTATATAACCAAACCAAACATTTTACAACTAGCGTACTGGTATTAGCTCAAAAACACACAAACACACCCCCACACACACCCACACACACCCCCACACACACCCCCACACACACACATATACACACACGCGCGTAGTAATAAGTATTAAATTTAAATATCATTAGATAGCCAGAGTAACACCGTTCCATAATTGTACTGTTCTATGTAAAAACTCGTTAGCCAAACACTGTCTCTAAGTTATAGGACAGCCTAGTTTAAGAGACAGAGTTTAATTTGCTGTGTACAGAATCGGGATCAACATAATTACTATAAAAGGAATCTATAATGTAATAGCTTATAAGCCGGTCTGTATAAATTTTGAAAATAAATAAATATTATTATTATAATCATATAACCAAAATTAACACTATAAAAAATGGGACCACCCACCCCCACACTTCACAAAAAATAGCAAGATAAAACAACCCTCTTAAAAATAGCAAAATTCAGCAGCCTTCACATCCAATTCAACCACATCCAATATTACAGTTAGTAAACACCAAAAAGAACGCGTGAAGTGTCCCAAAAGAGGCGTGCACATCAAAAAAACGTGATAACTAGCGTGAAGGGGGTGACAAGGACCCTCACACTCTTTCAATAATACGAGTCTGCAATAAAATTGTCAAGTCGAGATCTGCTAACGACGCAGCTTCTGAACCTCAAATTGAGATAAACACCGCATTATGAAGCGGATTTGGGTGATATTACGTCACAGTTTTCTTCCCATAGACACTTTTGGGACCAAGTAGATTTTAGAAAGAAATTAAAAAGATTTTGGACAGAATGCAGAATTTCGAAATTGTTTTTTTTCGACAACTTAGCAAGTATCATTCCACTGCTTGGTTTGCCTTCTCCCCATGACTTCCAGGTCTTTCTTTTTTATTTTTTATAATTATAAACTAGTGCTTAACTGCAATCGCGCCTGATGGTAAGCAGTGATGCAATCGTTGATGGTAAAACTGAGTGAATAGGAAGGAACACGGCAGTAAAGCGAGTTGATGCAATGTTAAACCAAACAACACTACTAACTATGCTGCGTCAGAGGGAGATTGATCTGGAGACCCTCCACGACCAAACGACCGACACAACAACATTTGGCGCATCGTACCCGGCACACATCGCAACACAACTGCTCAGACCCGTCCTCCGTACGGCTTCACCAGACATCATGCCAGAACACGACGAATCGCTTGGCGGCAAGACTCTCTCTGGTGGGTGGTAACTTCTGCCGGACAGTTGATGTGTTGAACCACTGGTTAATTTTGTCTTCATGTTGTTCTACTATCCTAAACGGAATTTTCCGTGACACTATCTGGCTGTGAAAATAAGGTCTAAGAGGATTTTAAGAGGAGCTTATTGAATAAAATGCAATTTGTTTATTCTCAATGTTATTAATTAACATTTAAAATAATATCGTCATCCCTGACAATAACAATGGTCTTAAAAGATTTAAGAGGCTTAATTTGTTAATTTTCAATGTTGCCATATATTTAAAAGCCAATGTATAACTGTACAATATTATAAATTAAGTTCGTAGAAAATAGATCCTTTTGTGGAAACTTGATGATTTTGTTTGGTTACACAAATCTATACTAATATTGTAAAGCTGAACAGTTTGTTTGTTTGTTTGAACGCGCTAATCTCAGGAACTACTGGTCCGATTAGGATTTTTTTTTGCGTTGGATAGTCCAATAATCCAGGAAGGCTATATAACGTCACGCTGCGACCAATAGGAGCGGAGCATAACTAACTCCACGCGAACGAACTCGCTGGCAGCCGCTAGTCGTTTATAAAACTGTAGTAAAGTAGCTTCTGCTTGCGACTTTGGCTGCGTAAAATTTTAGCGTTGCATCCTCCCTCTCATCACCATGCTCTCTCGATCTTCTAATTACTACTGTATGTGCCTATTTCTTCTGTTGCTCGGCTCCTGAGAGTCGTAGTGTGATGTTTAATGCCTCATAACTTTTCTGAAGAATTGGGTTGTAACCTTAAAAATAATTTAATGTCTATCAGATAGATTTATAAAAATATTGATCACGTATTTTTTATTTTTTCTTTCATACAAATACTTAGGAAGATATATTGATTTGAAATGTCGCATGACGTCACGCCGTGGTACAAAATATACCACGGCGTGATGTAATTAGCCCCCACTCCGTAACTTTTATACGCTATATCTCAGTAGTTTTTGGTAATTTCGACAAAGTAAAAAATACGGGTCTCAATTTTTTTTTATTATCTACAACGTGTAACATAAAGGCCAAAGGGTATATACATACCAAGGGCATGGCATCTTTAGATGATATCAAACGATATCCGAAGGGTTTCAACTCAAAATAAACTACTCAAAAAATTGATACCAAATTTTCGGTTTTGGCTGTTTCTTAAAATCAAATCATAACGAACGTAGCACCACACTACATACGTTAATAACTACTCGTTACTCGTCACGTTACTTGCCAAAATCCGGTAAATGTCTTCAATAATTCTGAGCGCCTAGTATGGTACTAGCCTATCACTGGCGGTGTTTTTCCTCATAACTTCCTGACATAAAGAAATAAAATTAAAAAACCCTTCCAATATCGTTTAATACTATGTAAAGATGCCGTACCCTTATTATGTATATACCCTTTATGTTACACGTTGTGTAAGACGGACTATTTTTTTTTTATTTTCATACCTTGGACACATCCCTATTAGGCTATCAAGTACAAAAAGATTTTTTTAAATCCGAGTGGCAGTTTTGGAGATTACCCCCTACATAAAAACAAACAAATTTTATGATTACGGATTATTATTGTGTTATTAACATAGGAATAATTAATTTTAAGCACTCTACCTGCGTCAATCTGAATGATTGAAGCAAGGTATTAGCAAAATACTTATATTACTAACCCATTGCTGTATATGTTCAAAAAAAAAATATGTCCAATGTAAATACCACAATAAATGTTGGTTAGGTTAGGTTAGTTAGTTATCATAAAAGCCAGACTGAGCCTACTGAATTGGTTTCCGCTTGTCATCTCAGAGTAGTCAGACATAGAGGAAACAACGAACAAATCTAGTTTAAAAAAATATTATTACTTGTAAAAGTCTTTGTACAAATCTACTTACATATTAATCATTAGCGGCCGCCAGCGACTTCGTTCACGTGGAGTTAGTAATACTCCGCTCCTATTGGTCGTAGCGTAATGTTATATAGCCTTCCTAGATTAATGGGCTATCTAACGCAAAAAGAATATTTCAAATCGGACCAGTAGTTCCTGAGATTAGCGCGTTCAAACAAACAAACAAACCCTTCAGCTTTATATATTAAGTATAAATTTAACATTGCTTAGTGTGTAAATTAATTATTCAGCTGTCCTATTTCATTGATGAAACTTTTTCTATGGGCTTCAAAGATATTTTCCCCAATACAAGCAGTCAAAACTAATTGGAAACCGGATAATAAAATGTCCAATTCCGTTTATGTGCGGAACCCCATATAGGTACGACATAGACTTTTAGGAAAAAAGTTAATGGTGCTTAAAGCTTGGCCGCTGTCCTGTAATTACGAATTAAAAAGTTCGTCCGCCGGACCCCAGTTTTTTCTCATTTATTTGGCTGTGAAGATAATATTGCACCCCAAATCTATTCCTAGTACACTCGACTTAGATTCTTATTCCAACATTAGTAAAGCTGAAAGTTGTATGCCGACATGCCTAATTACTTTTAATGTTATCGCTTCTCATACGAGACATTTGTATGTATGCATCTATTTATAAAGAGACGAAAATTAACTTTTACGAGTACTCGGAAAATTCAGGGTTTTTCATGAAAATGTTATTGGTTTTCTTCTATGGCCTTTTTCTTTGATGAGAAGAAGAAAACATACTTCATAAGTAATTAGATTTTGAAAGAAATATTCTTGCTATTATGAGGTGGGAATTGTTGGATAATTTATCGTTGCTGGTTTGGTTGTGGTTGGTTCTTTCGATTCTTTTACTCAATCATTATCATCCCAGCGTTAACCCCAGTCGCATCCGAAGCTTTTTTCAGCTTTGGAATCTCGGGTCCGCTTTACCAGTCCAACTGCTGATATGGCTAAACTTCGACATTTTCGGTGAAGCGACTGCCGTCTGACCTCCACAACCCGAAGGTGACATCGAAGCATTGCAGTTGGACCAATTATTGGACTTTTGAGGGCTC
The DNA here is from genome assembly GCA_017933935.1 of Sesamia nonagrioides. Lineage (NCBI taxonomy): Eukaryota > Metazoa > Arthropoda > Insecta > Lepidoptera > Noctuidae > Sesamia > Sesamia nonagrioides. The sequence continues at coordinate 583,810 of JADWQK010000123.1, forward strand.
CAACAACCCGTAACGACTGCCACTAGATGTTCGTATGGCAACCGGGACCAACGGCTTAACGTGCTTTCCGAGGCACGACCAGACCGGTGCAAATATTCTTATTCATGCATACAAATATTTGCACTACACGGGGAACGAACCCGCGCCTCCTTGCGCAGAGGCCGCGTTCGCTACTGCTACGCCACGGAGGCCGTCGTAGAAAATAACCACATATATTGAGTAAAAGAACCAGCCTCCGCGGCGTAGCGGTAGCGGACGCGGCCGCTGCGCAAGGTGGCGCGGGTTCGATCCCCGCACATAGGAACATCTAATGGCAGTCGTTACGGGTTGTTGGAGCCCTTAAAAGTCTAACAATTGGTTTAACTGCAATGCTTAGATATCGCCTTCGGGTTGTGGAGGTCAGACGGCAGTGGCTTCACTTAAAATATCGAAGTTTAGCCAAAATTAGCAGTTAGACTGGTAAAGCGGACCCTAGACTCCAAAGCTGAAAAGCTACGGATGCGACTGGGATTAACGCTGAGATGATGACGAGTCTAGTAAAGCTGACCCCAGACTCCAAAGCTGAAAAAGCTTCGAATGCGACTGGGATCAACCCTGAGCTGATTATGACGATGTGGTTATTTCCTCAACATATGTAAATAGTCGTCAAAAATTAAAAAAAAAATACATATTTTATTTAATTTAACTTTTTTAAGGTACCTACGTTTCGGAATGAAACCTCCTTAGTATAAAAAAGGCAATTATTCACGCAACAATGTATCCGAAAACCTACATAAAACATGACATCATATTATATTCGTCGTATCATTTTCATTTAGTAATAAAACAACCTCATGTATATAATAAAAATGATTCACAATGCGTCTATAATAAAACTGTCGCAAAGAGAATCCGTCGCGTCGAGATTAGAGGGTGCTCCCATTATTGTTACAGTATTATTTTGTTGTTTTACGACAGGAAAATAATAAGCACCAGCGTTTATGACGGTACAATAAAATTCGTATTAGAAAAGGGACGATTGTTTGTTTGGAGAAACTTTTTTTTTTTTTTGTTCGGAGAGTTAGTTTAATCAATTAGCTGTTATTCCCTAGGGAGTCGTGGCTAAATAATAACAGAAGCGCACGTTGATCTTTAAGGTTAAGCAACGCATGCCTAGGCCGACCTATGGATGGGTGGATAACTTATCTTATCAATATTGTATTGTGTTATCTAGTTATTAGGTTGTGGCGGTCAAATAGGCAGCCGCTTCACAGAAAATATTGCTATTCAGACTTTTCATAAAAAAAAAAAAACTTTATAAAATATCTGAATAACATACACGGAGAGTTTCGACAAAGCTCAGATTTCCAAAAAAAAATATTCCTAGTCAGATTTTTGAAAAAAATAAAAGAAAACTTTTTAAATATCTGCATAACTAACAGGGAGACTTTCGACAAAGGTCAGATTTCCAAAAAAAAAAAAAAATTTAAAAATCAGACGGTTTGTAAATGGACTAGAGTATAAAAAGGAAAGAGCGAATCCAATCAAAAAGCGAAACACTGGGATTCGGAAAATGCAGGAAACAGAATATAAACGTGCAGATATAACCCAGGCTGGCTTTCACTGGGAAATATATATTTATTTTCTATGTTAAACTATTATAAATGTCTGGCAACATTCCTAAGTTTCGAAATTCTGGCAAGTATTTGCTATATTCAATCATTGCGACCAACAAACAACTCGAGAACCTTTATTCAAAATTTAAATAAGCTGCTTTGTTTGAAAACAGAATAGTTTGCGATCCCAGATAGCTATATGAATGTACAAAATTATCTTCACAAAGTTGTTGAACTCGACAAACTTTAGTAACGCCCTTAGTCTTGATTGATGGACTAAAAAAACATATAGTTTTTGCTTTTAAAATACTCTTAAGGACATTTATCGATGAGACAATATTCTTGAAAACGTTTAAATGCCAAGAACTAGCTGTGACTGCATCTTCATTCACGTGACTTTGTATTTTTAACCGACTTCAAAAAGGAGGAGGTTACTCAATTCGACCGTATATATGCTTTTTTTATGTTTGTTCGCGCATAACTTCGTCGTTTATGCACCAATTTTGATAATTCTTTTTCTGTTGGAAAGAAGACGTTCCCAAGGTGGTCCCTTGATAAGGATATCAGGGTTTGATGGTGGAAGACCAGAGAAAACAAGGGGAACTTTCAAAAATTGCAGGGGCGACTAGTGCATTTCTTAGCATTTTCAATAAGTATTTTAAAGCACTACAATTTAATAAAGGTCTGGAGTAGATCTGATGATGGAGCCGGGAGACAGTCGAAGGAACTCCTCAACAATTCACAGCAGCTACCTTGTGTTTGGGCTCGATTAATTTGTATTGATAAGAACTTTACACCTAGATGGGTTGTAGACTGTCATAAGAGCTCTGATGATTAAGACAAAGGCCAGTTCCGGGAACTCCTCAACGGTTTACAGTAGCTACTTTGTGGTTGGACTTCATTCATTTATATTGATGAGACCTTTGCACCCATTGGGTTAAAATAATGGTCTGCAGTAAATTTGATGATGAAGACCATAGGCAGTTGAGGGAATACTTACGGGTAAAAATTAAAGTAAACAAAATTACGTCGTTTCCCAACTATATTTGCGTCAGCTTCCAGTCTGACCGGATGCAACTGAATACATAGTACTTTTAACAACTAAAAAGTGTAAAATAAAAACTTTTTTACAAAAAACAACCGACTTCCAAAAACCACTACAAAGTGAAAAATAACTAATTTCGGAAGTCGGTGTCAAAAAACGAATATACAAAACCAAAGACACCGACTTCCGAAATTAGTTATTTTTCACTTTGTAGTGGTTTTTGGAAGTCGGTTGTTTTTTGTAAAAAAGTTTTTACTTGGCATTGCAAATTATTTTGGAGCCAATGGCCAAGCTACAATGGCTTATAGTATTTCCATAGTGGGACATAGACTAGATCTCTATATTTCGTCATAGGGAGTAAACGAGTGGACAAATCCGTAACATAGTTTCACATGTCTTCGAATTTTGCGGCTATTTTAAACTACTTAAAAATTTATAACCGTCACCGGCAAGCGGAAATATAATAGTTGATCGTAGAGCGCACTACTTTATAAAGAGCCTACACTCTAACCTTGAAGACACTTAAATTGTAATCAGAAGAGAAGATTCATCATCATCATCATCAGACTCTACTCGTCCACTGCTGGACATAGGCCTCCTTCATGGCACGCCAACAAGTTTGATCTCCGCCAGCCACTACCAGCCACCTTTTTGATGTCGTCGCTCCATCTAGCTCAAGGGCGTCCTACGCTACGTTTGCCGAGACGCGGTCTCGACACGAGGACTCGTTTACCCCAACGGTTGTCGGTCCTGCGGCATATGTGACCAGCCCATTGCCACTTCAGCTTGCTAATCCTCTGAGCTATGTCGGTGACTCTGGTCCTCTGTCTATTCACCTCATTTCTGATGCGGTCCTTCAGAGACGCCCAACATAGCCCGCTCCATAGCTCGCTGAGCGGCTTTTAACTTATGAACTAGTCTGACCGTTAGTGTCCACGTCTCGGCTTCGTAAGTGATGACGGGTAGGACACACTCGTTGAAGATTTTAGTCTTCAAACATTGGGGTATGGGCGACGAAAATACCCGGCGAAGTTTACCCTGCCCATCGCAGCTGGATCCTTCTATTTACCTCCTCCCAACGCATCGGTCTCCGGATGAACCTAGAGAAGAGAAGACTGCCGCAGGTAAATTATTTTAGTCCTTCCACATACAGATGGAAATGGTATCAACGTAACTCTCCGTACTAAGGGTCTTCCGATGACAGTCTCCACAATGCATTCTATAGAAGGTATTGTAATAAGGTTTATTTTAAAAGTCCTGGGTTACAGTTTTAGTCATCTCATTGTTTATTTCTTACTATAAGTAACAGAATCAATAGAAGGATTATATTGATTTTAGAGTACTTAATATTTGAGTAAGAGTAAGAGCGACGTCGGGGTTGCATCTAGACAAGCCCTGTTTACTTAAGTGATTTGTTTGCTTCACGATAAACTAAGAAACTTACAGAATACTTGATGGAGTTTTAAGACGTGCATGAGTACCTACAAAAAGCAACTATCTACAGGAAAAACGTAACCTAAAAGACCTGAGAATCCTACAAATATTATAATCCCGTAAGTTTGTGAGGATGTATGAATGTACGTTTGTTACTCTACACTCAAAAATTACTGAACGGATTAGAATGGAATTTGCCATATACGTAAGAAATGTTTTATTACAGTAACACGGTCCCATGGAATATTTTACAAAACCGAGTCACATCTAATTCCGAAATAGCTTATTACGATGGCTTCAAATAACAGCCTGAAATATACCTTCAATGACCACAAAAAGACTTCATAAAACCCCGACTCAGGGTGTAAAAACAAAATGACAAAAAAATCTTTATCAGGAATTCCAGTTCAGTCGTAATTGTAGCGAAAACAAAGGGGCTATGGGAGATCAATGGTGGTCGTTGGCTCGTCCGATGTATTTACGGCCTGCTGCACTGTAAATCTAGCGATATCTCTCAACGCCAAGGGCGGTTATACACCATGTATGTGATTTTGGCTATGCCTACAATGTGTTGGAGAATTGGTTGGATTCTCAAACTTTTACGAGCAGTCTTTGGAATATCTGTCACGTTAGATTCGAAGAGTGACCGAGGTAGTTGTATAAAAGTACAAGCTTGGAAAACTTTTAAAAATATATGTAGTGTAGCGGTTAAGTTATCACATTTATTGGAATATTTCCAATACAAAAATTTTCTGTATGCGCAATTCAAAATAATGACAATTAACATTCTAGACATGAGCTAGCTTATTTCGTTTTAGTTTAATTTCCTAATCTAACCTAACCTGAGAACATTCATCGTAATTTGTGATTATTTGCTAACAATACCTCCCATAAAATTTCGTCACTTTACATAACACAAAATACTTTGCAAATGAAGGTGGAAGGTCCATACAGGAAATCAGATTGAATCTTCTACTAGTTTAGAAATCGACAAAAACTGTCAAATACTGGAAACTACCAAGCCAACGCAAAACTGTAATCGACAAAACCGAATCAGTGAATCTGACAAATCAGCGAAACCGGCGAATTAAATAAATTTGATAACCAAGGAAAACTCATTTGAACACACGAACTCTACTTGATACAGTTGATACCTAGACAGCTACTACAATAATAAATTGCAACGTTTTTTGGTATTGTTAGTAACATACCCAGATTTCTAGGATATCTTAACTTCTAAAAGAAACACCCGAAAGATTCCTTTCTAAGTTTCTTTTAAAACAACTTAAACAAGCGATACCATGTTATGCCCCATTCTGTCATTGCGAAACTGGATTATTTCAACAAGAATTGTTCTTTAGCAGGTTTGAAAAGAGGGTAAGTGCAACCAGTGATGTTCCTATTGTTTGGACACAGACCTCTCTTCGAGAGAGAGTGGGTTGCAATCTTACACGCAATACCAATAGTAAATCTAATGAAGAGGCTAATGGCTTCGACGGAAGGCAATTTAACCTTCGACGCGGACTGTATAGAAAAATGTAGAAATAAAACTGCTACTACAATCGTACTTTTAATTATAACAATAAACAAAATACACCTCAAGCAGTTTATTTACCAGATTAAAAAAAAAAACAAAATACGCCACATAAAGTTTATATAATAGACTAAAAACCGAAATACGCCGCAAAAAGTGTACGTTACAGACGCAAAAAAAACCGGAATACGCCACAAAAAGTTTACGTAACAGACAAAAAAATACGCTACAAAAAGTTTACGTAACAGATTAAAAAAAACTGAAATAGGCCATAAAAAGTTTACGTAACAGACAAAAAAAAATCCGCCACAAAAAGTTTACATAACACATTAAAAAACAAAATCAGAAGCAATACAACACCGAAATATGATCTCATTATACAACAAGAGTTGGTACGTTTTAAACAATCGTCTCGTCGAAAGTCTAGACAAGTAAGTTGTAAGGTTTGCTGCCAATTGCGCCGCAGAGACTCAAGCATTCCTCTGTTTAAATATTTCCTCGCAATTAATTTAATTTAGTTAACAAAAGGGAACGATGGCGAGTGTTCTTATTCACAATTAGTGAGACGAAGCTGCAATTGCTGCAACCAGTGCTTTGCTGAGCTAAGTATTTGGAAGAGAGTTGTGAATGTTGCTATTCGTTCTGTTCTGTTGTAGCTTTTGTTTTTTTGAATTGATAGGTCCTCCGTATCTTTATTTGTAAGGGGAAACTTGGAGGGATAAAAATTTAAGTAAGTTTTTTTGTATCGTATTTACTCACACATATTATACAATGCAATCGTTTTTCGTGTCTTTTGTGTAATAAAAAAACATTACGTTTTTCCAAACTAAGAAATGGATCACGATACACGTTTTTACCATCATTAAGAGAAGTTTAATCTATACTGAGTACTACTACTGAGTTTATAGAGAGATAACCTCTAGATGTATTGAATGATTTTTAAAAATATATTATCAATAGAAAACGAAGTTATTTATGAGTATCGTAGGCTAAATATTATCCTAAAAAATAATAGACTTTTTCGTGGTAAGTCGGATTTAATCAAAAGTAAAAGTTTCCAAATGAAGTGAGCACTGGTCAGTTCCTTGTTTATAAAACACTTATAATTAAGCTCTTAAATAATATCAAATATCTGCTTTGTCAAGTCGCTAAAAGCAGAGGCGGGACGCTAGACAGTAATATCGATCAGCTATTATAAGAATTCACGAGTAGGTGGTTCAGTGTCTAAATAAAAAATATTATCCATATCCTTAGATTACTGTCATTATGACGTAATACGTTAGATAGTTCTTCTCCAAACAAGAGGTTGTCCAATAGATACCCAGAACTAGGTCCCTACCTTTTTATGTTATTTTTTTGGGATGGGAAATCATCAAATGACCTCTTCCGCTCTGGGCGGAGCGGAAGGACGTGTCAGAGTTTTACTGACTAAAACCCTCCCTTAACCTCCGCCCGCCTTATACAAAACAGGAATCTCCCGAAACAGCCGTGTCCAGTGAGGACCTGCGTCAGGCGGAAGGTGAGGGCGTCGTGGCGCCTCTCTAGCCACTCCTCAAAGAGGGTACTTACCGCCGCTATTATGGCGTGCCCACTATGTCCCTACCTCCAGTACAAATGCGAGGAATTTTCGATCTGCTAACAAACACTATAAGAAATGAAGCACTCACTTTACATATTACACTGTAACTCAATTCACCCATAATTGCACCTAGCTAATTTCATTTATTCATTTCCTACATCTACGACTCTAAGTTAACTCCAACAGTCAGCTTCACCATACACTTTAAGTTAGGAAGTTCATAAAGGCCAATTATAAGTCCAGTACGAAGTTGCCCTAGGATCCAATCTACCCAGTTAGCGTCCAGTTCAGTATTAATAGGTTTAAGTGGTTTCGGAAGTTTGCCGAAATTCATTATTTTGAGATTACTTTGTATAACTTCTATTAATTAGGAGACAGGGTAGTTGGTCTGTTACATCCAAATTGAAAGTCTATTAAAATATTCCTGCAGGGATGTTGGTACCAGGCCTTCTCTTGGTGAGAGGAAGTGGGCTATGAAACTTTGCTTAGTCTTGTCAACATGTTGGCAATACTTTGGTCAGGCGCCCTCTGCCTTCATAGCATGGCAGAGGACTTTAATACTAATCAAATTAATTTGGTTTTTATTTCAATGATTATTGAATTGATCTTTTTTTATTTTGATACCATAATGCCACGAAGTGCCGCGAGATACTGTGGCCTAATGCGACGTTCCGCGGTATGCTGTGTCCTGACGTGTCTTGCCGTTTAAATCTACTAGCTTTCCCAACTATGGGGTTGACTCGGAAGTCTAACCGGGTGCATTTGAATTGTAGTATTTTACATGTAGAGACTGCCTATGTGACCTCCACAACCCAGTTAGTGGGTATTACGATACCTTTGATAAGACTGGTTGTCGCACTATTATTGTGGTGACGCAATATTATGTTGGATAGTGTACAAGTAACATCCGGAGTTGTTTATTATACGGACCTTGTAGAAACTAGAACTAATTTCCGTGCGTTCAGGCGCTTTTGCCATACCTATTATTGGAATCAATTGTAACAGCAAATACCTACTTAGGACCCATTAACTTAATCAAATGTTATTCCGTGGTGCTTGGCAATCTGGGCTTCTCCCAGTTGCAATAATGTCCCTTTGTGCCGATTGGCCTAGTCTGTTCTGTCTCCTGCTTAATATGGAGGGAAGTGGAAAAAATATCTTTTTTCTTACTCCTCCGCTATTCTTTTCTGATTAATTTCGTTGCGGGACCCAAGACAGTTGAATCGTTTCTCCGGGACTCGTTGAGCTTCATTGGACTGGTTGTCGGACCTTTCGGCTACTGGCAAACTGTAACAACTGTCCAAGAAAAAACTGTTAAAGTTCCACTGGACCAACAACTCAATATGCTTTCCAGACCATAGAGTGTACATGCTCTCCTGTACGCCGCACGGCGTCGCTGACGCACACCCCGCTGTACTTGCAAGCTAGCGAGTCATTGCCACGATCATTTAACGGTCACAAAAATGTAATTAGTTTTAAGTCTTTAAAGTAACCACCGGGGGATTTAGGTCTTAAAATTCAAAATTAATAAAGTGAAGTCTGCCAGTGAATTGTGTCGATGTGCGCCTTCTCGTGATATGGGCTGGTGGTCTACGAACTCTGCATCTGAAGGTTGGAGGTAAGTGGTTTGTCGCATAAAGCACTTTTTTTTTATATACTACGAATGCATCTTTCTATCAATCTATCGGATATTTACTTATAATTTCTAGTATATCGAATTATCGATAGCCTAAATACAGTCCACTTGAATCTTGCTTAAAATCTTTCGTGGCAAGAGCGTTGCTGCCACAAGGTACATATGGTGATGATATGTAAAGATGGGCATCCTTCCATGGTCCATCTACGACAAGCGTAGCTCAACCTGATTGATGGAGCCTTGCAACTTTTTTTACTTATCCACAAGCCCATCTAATAGATAACACATAGAATAAAGTAACTAAAGAAATTCACTAATTTAAGCTATTGTAATAAATTAAGCTAAAGTTACTAATGTTAATCTTAAATTACAAGAGTCAACGTTCTTATGAGATGAAATTTCATTAAGGGAATGCTAACTAATAATAACTATTAATAACTTACGAAAGTACAGTAAAATTTGTTTCGTAAACCCTATATTAGAAAACTGTCAATCATAATGTTAAACATTAATATTAATAAATATAAATACGATTTTATAATAATACTAGCTGTGCCCCGCGGTTTTACCCGCGTAAGCTTCGAACCGAAAGAGCTCAGTTGATATAAAATAAGCGCCTGTTAAATTAATAGGAGCAATATGTACGTCCGCGTTTTCTCCCGTTTTCACAACATTTTTTGTTCCGGCTCTGCTCCTATTGATCATAGCGGGATGGTATATAGCCTATGTCCTTTCTCAGGCTCTAGACTGTCTGTGTACCAAATTTCATTACAATCGGTTCATTAGTTTTGGCGTGAAAGCCGGACAGACAGACAGACAGAGATACTTTCGCATTTATAATATTACTATGGAAGTATGGATTAGTTATGGCATAGTCAGCGTCGGCGGTGAGAAATACTATAATATTATTAGTATTTCTCTTCGTTGACGACGCCAACACCCACTTGACGACAAGGAGGACGCCGGCCACCGAACACCTTAAGACCTCGAGGCCCACCGGCCTCTGATACCCTGCTCCCAGTGGAAGAGTGCACTCTTCCGCTGGGTATGAGATGAACATGATTCATCAATGAAAATGTCATGCGCTCATATTATGGGGCTACATAGGAAGGCAAAAAGAGACATATAAACCCGTTAGTTCTATTATCCTCTCAGATCTTTCTTATTTCGGATCTTTACCAGTCGATAACCTTAACGACTACTAAAGATCTACGACAATCGATTATCACCGACCACTGAAACAGAAACTCATAACAGTTAGTCATACCAAGGGATATCGTACCAATCTGAGAGTGGATGTGGAGGTAGAAAAGGCAGTCGTTCCATGTTATATACATTACATTACATACAATAAAATATGGTATTCAGTTTATTCGATTAGGCTCGAAGCTGGCCTAAGCATGGTTTGGAAAAGGCTAGGCAGATTAATTGACTATTATAAGAGACAGACTTGACTAAATTGATACGCTGAATTGGAAGATACCGTATTAAATTATTGGCATATTGCTAGTAGACCGATGGCCGATGGGGCGTTAAGGTTCTGGAGTGGTGGCCACGTACCGGAAGACGCAGCGTAGGGAGGCACAAGGTGGACCGATGATCTGGTGAATGTGCGGGAAGCCAATGGATCTGGGCGGCACAAGACCGGTCATTGTGGAAAGTCTTGGGGGAGGCTTTTGTCCAACAGTGGACCTCTGTTGGTTGGTGAAGAATATTAAATTATAAAGGGACTATAATATCTGAGTTCGTTTCGGCTATTTTTCTCCGGGATCAGTCAGTAGGAAATGCTAACGCCATCTAGTTTCAAAATACGTGTTAAAGTGTCTTAAAAGATTTACAGAAATAAACTTCATTCCATTTCATTAACTTCGAATGACAAGGTATCAGATAAATACAAAATGGCATCCTGTAATTGAATCATTCAATTAAATATACACCCAAGACCTTCAACATTATTTCGAAACAACGAAAACCACTACAAACAATAAATATTAAAGCAGACTATCAATTTGAAGCGATACTACGAAATAGAAAACTTAAAATGACCGCACAAAAATCTAAAGGTTACTGAACTCCAAACTTTTTAAACGGAACAAAGGGAATCCGTGATTAGGCATCGCTGTCTGCTTATCAAATTGCACCTGGACCAAATTCTGTCTTCACCTGAAGAAGACAAGTTTTACAACCTATACTGGACGCGAATACAAATTGTTTGCCTAGAAAGCTAAAACCGTAAAATGCTAACATACAGTCAGGTACAGTCAGTATAAAAAAATGGATATATCATTTTGTATCACAGACTGTAGCTCATCGATTGAGTTCTTGGCGATGTAAATACATTCTTTCGATAGTGGACCAGTGGTGGTAATCTTATAAGGCGTGAGTAACCTGGACAGGTAATTTACATCGTCAAATAATTTCATCACCGCTGCTCTCAAAACGGCAACGAAAATATCGTGAGGGAACCGGCACGTCCTGGAACCAAAATGTAATGAGTTCAGGTGTCATTAAAGGTAATTAGAACAGCGTCTAACAGTAATAATGGGATGCTTATTATTACTGTTAGACGCTGTTCTCTGTTGTTACCTGCAGAAATGAATTCAAATAAGTGTGACATCGACAAGCCCAGTGCGCTTTGGTAGATGTCACTTCTTTCTCCTCTTCTTCTGCATGTAGAGGTTCACTGCTGGACAAAGGGCTACCCCAAGGCTTTCCACCATGACCAGGTCATCGGTCCACCTTTTTGGGGATCTCCCTACGCTGCGTCTTCCAGTACGTGGCCGTCACTTCAGAAATTTACTGCCCCATTGGCCATGAATTCTACGAGCAATGTGCCCCGCCCACTGCCACTTAATTTTAGCGACTCGAAGAGCTACATATGTCGTTGACTTAGGTTCTCCTGCAGATCTTCTCCTGCTGTCACAATCTGTCACATATCTTCGAATTTTGATTATTGGGCCAGCTTGGTAGTCGACGATGTATGTCTTGGTAGTCAGCCACATTGTTCTCACTGCCAGGACAGAGGTCACTAGCTCACTCCCTTTCCAATAGAGAATTCTAGTGAAAAGGTAGTGGGCTAATATCTATAGCAATTGTATTAGCCCACTCCCTTTTCACTAGAATTCTCTATTGGAAAGGGAGTGAGCTAGTGACCTCTGCCCTGGCAGTGAGAACAATGTGGCTGATTATGTTATCTATACTAATATACAGGGTGTATCTGACATCGTAACGCAAACTTCGCGAAAAGGCTAGACTGCATGCCACTAATAAAATTAGGATAGTCATTTATGTCGTTAATGAACGGTTGCAGAATCCACACTGTTTAAAAAAAAGTGTCGGCTTGGCTTTTGAAAGTTGCAAGCGTGCCGCCGTGCGGGTTTGTAGGTATGACGTTGATCCCTGATGTGATCTCTATTAAATCAGCTCACAAGATAGTTTTTGGGTTTTGTTTTCATTGCGCTTTTTTATGTAATTAGCGAATTATTTAATTTTTCCTTTAAAATATTATTGGGTTATAAAAGTATAGCAATTGTGAACGGCCTGAAGTGAAAAAAAACTACATACATTTTTTTTTAATCATGAAAAAGCCGACGAAACATTCCACTACTGGGGGGGCTCAGAATCATGTACTGGATCCATGGTACTCGTTTGTGCGTCGATGTCAGATACACCCTTTATAAAGCTGAAGAGTTTGTTTATTTGTTTGTTTAAACGCGCTAATCTTAGAAACTACTAATCCGATTTGAAAAATTCTTTTTGCTTTTGATAGCCCATTAACCCAGGAAGACTTTAGGCTATATTACATAACGCTGCGACCAATAGGAGCCGAGCATAATAACTAACTACACGCGAACGAAGTTACGAACGGCCGCTAGTTATGTATATTTATGAAGCTGTCTGTACTCAGCAATTTTATTCATCGTAAATAAATTTTGCTTTACTTAACTTGTGTTTGTGTTTCATGACATGAAAGGTAAAACAATGTCGTTGGTTCAGAGACAAATGCTGAGAATTTATCGAGATTGCGGGACTATTGTTGTAGAGGTAGGTGATTTAGTGGTGAAACAGATTGCCTTCAGATTTATGTTGGGATTTCGCTAAGCTAAGCTTTAAACTTAATTATTATTATGTCTGCAATGATTTTCATTTATATTAAGATATCGTCAGTTCCAAGTGAAGTTAAAATGTTTCAGTATTATGGATTCACGGCTTACTGAAGAGCCTCAATGGTTGGTAAAGGTTGGTATTTACTCCACTAATCGCGTTCAATTAATGCGTCGGCCTCCGGTCTAATCTTATGCAGCCTATAATGTTCCCACTTTTGGGAAACAGGCCTCCTTTCTGTAAGAGGGAGTGGGCCGTAATCTACCACGCTGGCCCAGTGCGGGTTGGTAGATGGCACATGTCTTAGATTTTTTTTTGGATTAGTACATTATCGGTTTCCTAGCGATGTTTTCTTTTACCGCTTTGAGAGCAGTGGCTTAGTGGTTACAAGTTGTAGGCCGTAGGTTCGAACCCAATTAGACGCTTTACTTTGTGTAAATTATTTCATCACTTCTTCTTCTTCTTCAGCCTATAGATGTCCACTGCTGGACAAAGGCCTCCCCTAAGGCTTTCCACGATGACCGGTCTTGTGCTGCCCGCATCCATCGGCTTCCCGGGACCTTCACCAGGTCATCGGTCCACCTTGTTAGGGGCTCCCTACGCTGCATCTTCCAGTACGTGGCCGCCACTCCAGAACCTTACTGCCCCATCGGCCATCAGTTTTACGAGCAATGTGCCCTGCCCAGTGCCACTTAAGTTTAGCGACTCGCAGAGCTATGTCGGTGACTTTGGTTCTTCTGCGGATCTCCTCATTTCTGATTCGACCACGTACAGAAACTCCGAGCATAGCTCTTACCATTGCCCTTTGTGTGACTCTGAGCCTTCGTATGAGGCCCATTGTGAGCGACCACCTTTCATAATTCACATCACTAATGTGGTTCAATACTAGTCTTTTATGTAGAGCGATAGCCACAACCCAGTTAGCGGGATACACTATTATGCCATTGGTATGACTGGTTATGATTCTTGGGTAGTCCAGTGAGTGATGATGTTTGCCCATTTCTCAGAGTACATTCACGCGGCATGTCCAGACTACTCTCACTTCAACCTGGCAAGTATTGCTCCAATATCCGCTATTTGATTTTAAATTATATTAAAGAAGAGTTAATTAATCTAAAACTGAACAGAGAGTCAACAGTATTGGTACAAAACTTATTCTAAAGTTTTAATTGTAAAATACAACTGAGAAAAACTACGTGTTCTTTGAAATTGTATAGACTAACATAAAACAGAGGAAATAAACTAGAAGCTGGTAAAAACTTTTTAAATTACTTCAAAAGAAAAGATTTATACATTCTAACTTTAGCTGCAAAGAACGTAAACTACTGCTTTTTATATTTTATAAACAATACAGAAAGTATTGTAAAGAGCCATTTAATGTGCAGGAGTGTGCAAAACAAAGCCTTTGAAGTTCAAACAAGAATGGAGTTTTTTATGCTGATTTTTTCTTTAGATTCACACTAAGTTCATGGTTTAGTTAAAGACTGTATGTTTTGTAAACATACGTTCTTCCGTACATAAGGTCTTTCTGGCCAGACCATATTTGGAACACCATATTTTTCCATTTGACCATATTTTTCTCGGTGGTAGGCCATAACATCGGCTGCCGGCAGAAGTTACCACCCACCAGACAAAGTCTTGCCGCCAAGCGATCCGTCGTGTTCGTCGAGGACGGGTCTGAGCAGTTGTGTTGCAATGCGTGGCGGGTACGATGCGCCCAATGTTGTTGTGTCGGGAGTTTGGTCGTGGAGAGTCTCCAGATCAATCTCCCTCTAGCGCAGCATCGTTTGGTCGTGTTGATCTTGGGTTTAACATTGCACACTCCACATTAATCAATGTTCAAATAGACTATGTTTTTAGATAGTCATTTCTACTATAACACCTGTGTGTTACAATAATGGCAATAAGGCAATGTCCATTCTATCACCATTTCATTATGAGATGACTGGCCGATATTGATCGATAATTATGAATTTAGCAGGTTACAAATTTTTATTACAATAACAATGGAATCGTGATGGAATGACAAATATATAAAAAAAGTGTACTAGGACTCCTGGTGTTTATTTACTCTATGACCTATATCCCACACACACGCAGGATTACGATTTTAATTTAGGATAAGTAGTACGGTTTGTCGAAATTCAGTTGGTACCTAACATGAGTACAGCTCGAAAACCTAAATCTATTCTCTTTGAGAGAATATCACATGGACTATCAAACATTCTGGTGCGTTAGGTTTTCTACCTGTAAAAACTTCTTCAAAAAAGAACTTTCAACATTTACTGTTTCGACATTTTTATTTTTTAATGTCCTAGCACCTTGCTTTGATAGAAGCCCTTTGGCATCATATAGCATTTTCTGATAAATTTTTCTTTTTGTCAGTCTTTTATACAATTTGTTTTTTTTTTATTATAAACTGATTTAATGAATGTCGTGGAGATCCTTGGGGGAGGCCTATGTCTAGCAGTGGACGCCTTTCGCCTGAAATGTTGATGATGATGCTGATGAAACTGAATTTAACTATTATATAGTTTTATGATCTTCTTGCACGAATTACAATAAATGCTTTTTTTTCATTCTGTTTATTTAAACACTAGCGACCATCCGCGACTTCGTTAGTTATTATGCTCGACTCCTATTGGTCGCAGCGTGATGTTATATAGCCTAAAGCCTTCCTAAATTAATGAGCTATCAAACGCAAAAATATTATTTCAAATCTACCAGTAGTTCCTAAGATTAGCGCGTTCAAACAAACGAACAAACTCTTCAGCTTTATATATTAGTATAGATTTACGTTACATATCGCGTTGCCCGTACCACAGTACGCAACGTTGATACATCGTATGCCAAGCGTTCGCCACAACCAACGCTGACACTTGATTAATTATCCCAGCTCGCCTCTCAGTTGGCAGCGACTGTTTTATATGGTCGTATGTTGTATGTCTATACTTGATCTCAGGTGTATACGAACGTTGAGCGAAATGGCTTTAAACGTATAGTTCATTGCCTAGCCATTTTACGAATATGCTAAGGTAGGCCTGGACGACAGGCGTAGAGTAGCCAGCCTGTCGGTGTGTTGAAGAGTGTGCGAGAAAATTGCATGATTTAATTCCCCCATCTCCGTTCCATCATCGGACGACCCGTCGTACGGCGAGTTTCCACCCTTACGTCGACACTACTACGACACGGACGAAGCGTTTCACCTCCTCTTTTATACCGCATACATCGTGGGCTATCGAGAGACATTCCCGCCTGATGGTAAGCAATGATGAAATCATTGATGGTAAAGCGCGCAAGTTTATTAAGAGCCTATTCACTCGAGCCTTGAAGACGCTTAAATTGTAGTCAAACGGAAACACCGTCGCTGGCAAATTGTTCCAGTCCCTCGATATATGCGGTATTAAAGACGAGGCGGAACGCTTCGTCCTGGTTGTAGTAATGTCAACAACGTAAGGATGGATAGTCGCCGTACGATGGGTCGTCCATTATACATCACAAAATAAACTAAATAAAAATATAAATTATATCCACAAAAGAAAGGGTAGATGGATGTAGGATGGATGGAGGATGCACTTTCCCATAAAACAACAAAATTTGTATTTGATAATTAGTGACGTAATATCTACTTCCAAAGTTATTTTTCTTTATACTAAACCTGAATATAGTTTGTTAAGAAAAAGCAACTGAATCTATTCCAATGATTTTGCACCTTGGTATATTTTTACCCAAATACATTTAGAAATTGTTGCGGTGTGGTTAACGAGCGCGCAACACAGCTGATGGTAGATCATAGTACTAGGCGCGTGAGACAGGGCCCCCCCAAGCCGCGCCGCTGAAGGCGCGGGCGAGCGGTGCTATGACCATATTTTTGTTGGGACAACCAGTTAATATAACAAGCTCATAACTTTTTGATTTTTCATGATATCTTTTTGAAATTTTGTACATAGATACTTTACTTAAAAATACTGGACACGTGCTTCGGGTTTCTCATGTATAAAAAATAACGCTGTATAAGTAGGAATACACCAGACGAATATCATATATGTATTCTTCTTCTCTTCTTCTTCAGCCTATAGATGTCCACTGCTGGACAAAGGCCTCCCCTAAGGCTTTCCACGTTGACCGGTCTTGTGCTGCCTGCATCCATCGGCTTCCCGCGACCTTTACCAGGTCATCGGTCCACCTTGTTGGGGGCCTCCCTACGCTGCGTCTTCCAGTGCGTGGCCGCCACTCCAGAACCTTACTGCCCCATCGGCCATCGGTTCTACGAGCAATGTGCCCTGCCCACTGCCACTTAAGTTCAGCGACTCGCAGAGCTATGTCGGTGACTTTGGTTCTTCTGCGGATCTCCTCATTTCTGATTCGATCACGCAGAGAAACTCCGAGCATAGCTCTTTGCATTGCCCTTTGTGTGACTCTGAGCCTTCGTATGAGGCTCATATATGTACTATGTAGGACAAAAAACCAGTTCAATAAGATGATACCTATTCAAACTTTTCCACGAATTAATCAAACTTCCCAGAGGTGGACCTTTCATCCCTCCAGAGTAGTTCAAAGGTTTCTGATTGGCGCCCCGTGTGTGAACCTAATCCTGTTCCGATCCGGCGGGAAAAAATCACTCACTACTATGACTCTTTTGAAAGCGTTCCGGTGTATTTTCGTTGAGCTGAAAACTTTCGCAATACCGTGAACGGCTCAAGTTTAAACTCCCGCGGAAAGAGGGGATTCAAAGATCATCTGGCTCCGTCTAATAAAAGGCCCCGACGTTTCTAAAATATGTTGTCACTGCATAAACTTTATGACTTTAGTTTCGTCTAGCGATGCGAGAACTTTCTCCCTGTGATGAAGCCGTTTTGAGGACTCGTTTTGTCACACGTCAGAGGCAGCCAAATAAAAAGTAATAGATGTGAAAGAATAAACATGCAATGAACTAGCGAAAAATTATCAGAAACTAGCTGTTGCCCGCGATTCCGTCCGCGTGGACTTCAGTTTACAGCACGCGGTGGTTCCCGTAAATTAAAAAGAGCTCAGTTGATATAAAATAATCACCTGTTAAAATAATGGGAGCAATATGCAGTACGTCCGCGTTAGCTTCCGTTTTCGCAACATTTTTTTTTACTGATCTGCTCCTATTGGTCATAGCGGGATGTTATATAGCCTATGTCCTTTCTCAAGCTCTAGACTATCTGTGTACCAAATTTTATTACAATCGGTTCAGTAGTTTTGGCGTGAAAGCCGGACAGACAGACAGAGACACTTTCGCATTTATAATATTAGTATGGATAAAAAAATGAACAACATCGAGCAAATGTCACATTAAGCGTGCAATTACATGAATTTATTTTCAGTTGGATGATGTTACGCAAAACCAATTTCGATAGTGCACACTAATGTGACTTAAGCGATATAAAATACGAACAAAAGCTATAATTTCTCGATTCTTGAATGGAATTTCCATAATTCGGCTTATATTTGCAGAGCCGTTTGTCATTGGCAGTCGAGTACGCCCTCGCACACGAACCGATATATTATTTCAAGTTATTTAATGTTGAACCTTTTCAATTTATTTACATATCTATGATTTAGCGTATAGCTATAGCGGTGCATGCAAATGTTATTATATTTATGTAATGGCTAAAATCAGCTCTATAGTTTTCATATAGCGAAGCGTTCTAATAAATATTATGATATATGAATCATTCACGCTATACCAATTTATGAATCCAATAAAATTAATAGTTATTATTTATGATCGTATTCATATGCCATAGATGTACGAGTAAGTAATTCAGATTATATAATATGTTTAGAAAAGAATTTTCGCTACAAAATTCATCCATCTTTTATTAGGGCAGTTCTTGTAATTTTAAGACAATAGCTTATTATTTTTTGCCAGCCCCCATGGCGTCGCAAGGAGGCGCGGCTTCGATCCCCGCGCAGTGCAAATATTTGTATGCATGAATATGAATATTTGCACTGGTCTGGTCGTGTCTCTGAAAGCACGTTAAGCCGTTGGTCCCGGTTGCCATACGAACATCTAATGGCAGTCGTTACGGGTTGTTAGAGCCCTCAAAAGTCCAACAATTGGTCTAACTGCAATGCTTCGATATCACCTTCGGGTTAGACGGCAGTCGCTTCACGGAAAATATCGAAGTTTAGCTAAAATCAGCAGGTAGACTGGTAAAGCGGACCCCAGATTCCAAAGCTAACAAGCTTAAGATGTTACTGGGATTAATGCTGAGATGATGATGATGATGAGAAAATATTGTGACCAATGGATCTAGCGAAGTAATCTTCTCTAGATCGTTTGATCTAGAAGAATTCATAGATTAAGAACATTACACAGAACGTTTGTAATCACGACTACGGTAGTAGCAGATAAGTAGCGATGTCGCTTGTTGTCGAAATTTTCAGAATCGCCAAAAGTGAAGATATCCCCGCTATTAAAAACTTTTGTTTACTTTTTCACTGAATTCTCATTAACTACGAATACATCCTTAGCACAAAATGTGACCCTTAAATCAACCATAATAGAGTTATAAACGGGAAAGCCAACCCCATTCGTATACAATATTCAGAATACGTAATTTACCATTTCCAATTTCGCATCAATGCCCGTGATTTAAGTATTTCCCGTATCATTTGTTTCTTCCTGGATTCCAATATAGCATTTTTTATTTTGTTAAATTGCTTTCCTTTGTACAGCCCCCTTCATATAAGCATGTGCGTGGGTGCTTCCAACACAGATTTGTTCTTAAGCATCTACGTTTATTTGTTTTTAGCTCACGGCGAAATTGATCATTTTTTGTTTTTTATTGCGCATCTTTGAGTGACGTGTTTTTGAATAAGTTAAGATATCTACATGTCTTGGTGGCCTAGTGGTTTCAACACCAGTCTCTCAAATATGAGTGCGCGGGTTTGATTCCAGGTCAGGCAAGTACCAATGTAACTTTTCTAAAGTTATATGTGCTTTCTAAGTATATCTTTTACACCAATGACTGAAGGTGAAGGAAAACATCTTAAGGAAACCTGGCCTTTATAAGTCAGAAATCGTCAACCCGCATTGATCAAGCGTGGTGATTACGCTCAATACTTCTCTGTATGAGAGGAGACCTGTGGCTAGCAGTGGGACGATAAAAAAGGTTGATGATGATGATCTATTTGTCTAGGTTTGTTTGATTTACTCTCGATATAGATCTTATAATGGATTAGTTTATTCGCGTTTGGTTTTTGGATTTTAAATAATACTTTAGATTGTATATTCCAAATGGCAAACGGCTGTTTATTTGTATAGCTTGTAGATTATTAACTTTTACACAATTCTTCTTTACAACGCTGTTTTGGTGTTCAAAAGTTGTTTTTGTGATATACCAACACAGATTTTTTTTTATAAAATTAACACTAAAAATCCATAAAATATCTAGGATAATATTTTAAAAGAGCTCTCATAATTGGATAGCTCTTCATCAACCCCAACCACAAAATAAAACACAAAACATCGTTATCTAACTCAATAAATTTTCAATAAAAAGATCTCTTTACACAAATTCATTTTTGATTGCTTACTCACATGAAAGCAATGTCATATCCGGGGTGCTTTTTAACAAGCAGAAAACACTCACGTCAGCATCCATGCAAAACATTATTCATTACGGGCTGACAATAAATAGATTATGTGACGTCAAAAAATGCACAACACGGCGTTTTTCTTGCCCTCGTTTTTCATAATACAATAATCAAAGTAATATGAGGGGATCAGGAATCAAACGTCTACATATGGAGCGATAAAGATTTGAAGATTGGGGTTGTAAAGTTGCTGCTTTTTATTTATACGCCTTTTAAGATTTAGCAGTTGTTTTTTTAAACTGGTTAGTTGGTGGTTTTGGCAAAGATTTGTAGTGAAAGTTTATAATAATATTGTTTTTTAATACAGTTCCTTTTATGAATGTAGACAAGCCAGTAATTATTAATTATTTATTTATTAAATAATTGTTAGAACATAAATAAATAGACTACTTACTTATCACAAGCGGTGTATTTGGTTACACGCGTACGGCTAATTAGTATGAAACAAAATTATTTGGTATAATATTAATAATAAAATTGTTATTGTTATGTGTAACTTTTAATATTCTTTAAAAAATATCGGTTACAAAAAAAAACGTTTTTTTTTTAAATTATAGCGCACGCCCAATATCCTACCTGTTACAGTTGTTAAGTACCAAGGCCGCAGAGACTGAAACAGCTGTCACGCATCAGATAATCCACGGAGAAGCGGAAAGCGCGCCCTCAGCGAATTGCGACTTCGCCATGTGATCCCCCGGCGCCTACCAGGCACACATGATAATGCGAAAAGTAATTTTTATATTAAACCTTTGCCAAAACATAAAAGAGAGATTTCCTCGAGCATCTTTACTCCAGCC
This sequence comes from Sesamia nonagrioides, assembly GCA_017933935.1. NCBI lineage: Eukaryota > Metazoa > Arthropoda > Insecta > Lepidoptera > Noctuidae > Sesamia > Sesamia nonagrioides. The sequence goes on from JADWQK010000123.1 coordinate 605,163, forward strand.
CCAACGAATGCGCCGCATAAATTAGTTTTCCGGAGATTGTTTGTACAGTCGATGCTTTTTATTATTTTTATGTTAACATTTATGAGTCTTTCATCGTCGGAGTCGTTGCTTAAACATTTTGTGTTGCTGTTACATTTAAATAGTAGAAAAACTAACAACCACAAAATGTAAGGGAGAGTTCTTTCACCCTTGTATTGTTTAATTACAACTTACAACGTTCGGTTCTTATGTTATTTTTATGTTGCGTGTAATGTGCAAATTGGATAAAAAAGACGACGAGAGAGTTTCGTTCATATGCCGTTGAAACTTCCCGGTATCTGGCCAGTAATTAATTAAAAGCTTAGGTGGTGCCATTATGGGTTTTATGCTAATAGGCGGCGGCTAATATGGGAGCCTTCAAAGGGTCTGGTACACGGGCGAAACATTAAATTTCAGCGGAGCGTGTGGCACAAAGCAGCGTCGGCCGGCCGGTTGCGTTATGCACGTAGATTAGATTAGCGCCCGTGTTTTGTTTTGGAAAATTTAAACCAACCTCCTTTACATGTCTGATATCCTGGTATCTGGAATTTATAGTTGGAAATGTAATGCACTTAGTAGTACTTAACTGAATTAGAGCTATTAGCGGTATGAATGTGTAATGTAACATGATAGTTTCTGAGAAGACTGTACATAAATGATGATTCAGAGTGTCTAAAAGATTGAGCTCAAATTGAATTAGTTGAGAACTTTGAATGAATGAGTAATTGAAGTAAAACATAGTTTCTCTCTAATTAAGAGCGTTTTATGTTTTCTAAGTCTCCCAATTAGTATTAAAAGAGCATTTTGTAATGAAGTGTCACATCTCCAACGTGATTGTTCACTGCGTGCATATACACAATATGCAAGCGGGAGGCAGCCGGGGGGTTCGAGGGTGGGCGGCAGAGCGAGTACCAGTTAAATTGAGCACCGCTACGCCCAGACTCTCATTTCCTCCATCCACCATTGTATGCCACTCACAATACAAAACATTTTTTTTACGAATTTCTACAAAAAGTGCTTTGAATTTTTTCCAATCTTCGCCTCTATTCAGCTCGTAAAAACTTATTGTCTCGCCGCGAAAGAGAGTGGGCGTGTCCTTCGGGAACGTTACCCTGAATCGCATTAAAGTACAATAATAAAATTTTACACAATTCTTTAAGTGTAATTTAGTGTTGTCACATTAAACTCGAAAGTTTCTTAATTTTATTGCTGCGATAATTAGGAGGATGGCAACTCTTTAAGAACAAACATAATTCATTTAGAACTTCTTGGAGATTTGCGTTTGAAATTGCCGTATTATACTAATTAATCGTCCTAAAGAGGGTTTTATGGCGTTATACGTCTAGAGATTTACAAAATCTGTCAGTGAAAACAAGAATATAGAGTTTACCTCCATAAAAGCGGTTTCAAGGGTATTTTTTAAGAAGTAAATATAAAAGAATATGAGTAAACGTGTTTTACAAGCATTTAGCTAGTCTATGTTATTGAAAACTTCGGAAAAATTGAATTCTGTAAACACTTTGTAATGGAAAATGGATTTTCGTAACAAAACGAAGCCTTTATTTTCGTAGAATAATATAATAAAATGTGGTTCTTTACATTCGTATTGAAGAAAATCGAAAATCGTTGCTTTTACATATCTTTCAGAGTTCACTTGTCATTAAATAGTATAAAAAAGTTATTGTCTCTATACTTTATGGTAACTAGAGAATTCAAGAAAAACAATTCTAGAGAATTCTAGGGTATGCAGTAAAGCATATCAAAAATGAAGTGGCCTAGGTCATACGGTCAATTTTCGGTTCGAAAAAGTGTTATTGGGTTTTGTCAGGGACGTTTGTTGGGTATCAGCTAGTAATTAATTCTTATCATCCAAAGTTAAAAAAGAATTATAAATCACCCCCCAGACAAGGTTTTGCCACCAAGCGATTCGTCGTGTTCCGGCATGAAGTCTGGTGAAGCCGTACGGAGGACGGGTCTGAGCAGTTGTGATGCGATGTGTGCCGGGTACGATGCGCCAAATGTTGTTGTGTCGGGAGTTTGGTCGTCTAGAGTCTCCAGATCAATCTCTCTCTGGCGCAGCATCGTTGGTCCTGTTGGTCTTGGGTTTAACATTGCATCACCTCTCTCATCTGCCGTCATCATTCCTATTCCTAAGTTTTTAAGTGAATAGTCTTAATAAACTAGTGCGCTTTACCATCAACGATTGTATCACTGCTTACCATCAGGCGGGATTGCAGTTAAGCACTAGTTTATAATTATTAAAAAAAAAAAACAGACGGAACTTTGTATCCGGATGCTGTTGCTGTTAAAGGTCAAACAAACCCTCGACAAACTTAGCTTAACCTGATCGATCGACCCTTACTGCTGTTATTTTTTTTTTTAATAAACCAGTGCTTGACTGCAATCCCGCCTGATGGTAAGCAGTGATGCAATCGTTGATGGTAAAGCGCACTAGTTTATTAAGCCTATTCACTTAAAAAACTTAGGAATAGGAAGGATGACGACAGTTGAGCGAGGTGATGCAATTTTAAACCCAAGACCAACATGACCAAACGATGTTGCGCTAGAGGGAGATTGATCTGGAGACTCTCCACGACCAAACTCCCGAAACAACAACATTTGTCGCATCGTGCCCGCCACACATCGCAACACAGCTGCTCAGACCCGTCCTCTGTACGGCTTCACCAGACATCATGTCGGAACACGACGAATATTTTGTTATTAATTACTTAGCCTTATGAACTCTAAAATAATGTTAACAGGTCAATGCACCTATTCATAGTATACTTGAAAGAAGTATTTACACCTACCTATAAAATAAAATGACACTTTTTTCTATCTAAAAACGAACTTAGTGTGACTTACAGTGTAAGGCGGGGCTCATAACTCACGAATTTATAGTGATTGCAGTGGCGGCCAACAAAAATGGCAAACTTTTGATTTACGATCCCACCAACGAGATTAATTGGGGACCGATGAATACAAAACTATAAATTCTCTCTTTTGATTTTAGTTATTACTAGCGACCCGCCCGGCTTCGCACGGGTGCAATGCTGATACTAAATATATTACAAAAAAAACTGTTAACGTTGTATAAAAACATAGCGGCCCGCCACCCAACCGGCTGGTACCGCCGTAAATGCGACGCCCACAATTTTTAAATTTGTAATATCTTCGAAACTATTTATTTAAATCACATGCTGTAAAGGGCGATATAGATCTATATTAAAAAAAATAGGGGTGGATTACCCTTCACATTTAGGGGGATAAAAAATAGATGTTTCCCAATTCTCAGACCTACCCAATATGCACACAAAATTTCATGAGAATCGGGAAAGCCGTTTCGGAGGAGTTTAACCACAAACACCGCGACACGAGAATTTTATACAGTATGTTAACGAACAGAGGGCGTTCCCGTTAACCCGAAATAGTATAGCATACATACATGCTAAAAAAAATATTTCCATTCGAAAACAAAATGTTTTAAAAATTTTTCCAATAAGAAAATATTCAATAAAAATTTTAAATTGACATGTAAAAGAAACACACTGTACACGCGAACATGAAAGACGGCAACGTCGCAATTTATTTATACATGACGACTACTATTTTGATTTAAAACAGGAGGTTTCAAATTTATTTCCAATTAGAATTTTTTTTATTCGGATTTTTTTATGCTTATTTTTCTATGCTGATATTTTTATTTTAATCTATTAATGATATATATTAACGAGTTTAAGGGAACGCCCTCTGTTATTTAACATACTGTATATTAGATTAAGATTGAAAAGAGAATTGTAGTGCGATTCTGTAGCCATCTCACTGTGAAAACTTAGATGAAGGGAGCGTTGGGTGATATGTCATTGCAACTGACGCTTGGGTTTGACATTATTGACAACTCACTCAAAGCTCACTTTCACGGACGATCGAACAGAATCGATCTGTAGAACCATCTTGAAATGCGTTTCTTGTTCGAATTTCGAAAATCCTCTCTCCTATCATTTTATCCGCGTATATTAGGGCCAATGACAGCCTCCGTGGCGTAGCGGTAGCGAACGCGGCCGCTGCGTAAGGAGACGTGGGTTCGATCCCCGCGCTGTGCAAATATTTGTATGCATGAATATGAATATTTGCACTGGTCTGGTCGTACCTGGGAAAGCATGGTTAAGCCGTTGGTCCCGGTTGCCATACGGATATCTAATGTCAGTCGTTACGGGTTACAAAAAATATCGAAGTTTAGCCAAAATCAGCAGTTAGACTGGTAAAAGCGGACTCCAGACTCCAAAGCTGAAGAAGCTTCGGATGCGACTGGGATTTACGCTGAGATGATGATGATATTAGGGCCAGTGCACAGTACCCAGTGCTATATAACTAAAAAGCAATATAAATTAAGCATAATTAGTTATGTATGTATGACTTTGATATCAGGCCAACATTATTTATAGATTTATGTTTTTGAATACGAGGCTTTTGGCTCTGCATTTTTTTCATTAAGTATTATTTCCTTGTAATGTGGATTTTATCTGTGCGGAATAAACAATGTTTATCTATTTAATTTTTTAGAATTTATTCTGTGGGAGGCCGGTACATCGGCTGCCGGAAAAAGTTACCACCCACCAGACAAAGTCTTGCCGCCAAGCGATTTGTCATGTTCCGGTATGATGTCTGGTGAAGAAGACATACGGAGGACGGGTCTGGCCAGTAGTGGTGCGATTGGTGCTGGACACGATGCGCCAAATGTTGTTGTGTCGGGACTTTGGTTGTGGAGGCTCTCCAGATCAATTTCCTTCTGGCGCAGAATCGTTGGTCGTGTTGTTCGCTTTAACATTGCATCACGTCGTTGTATTCACTCAGTTTTTTTGAGTGAATAGGCTCTTAATAAACTAGCGCGCTTTACCATCAACGATTGCATCACTGCTTACCATCAGGCGGATTTACGGTGAAGCACTAGTTAATAACAACACTAGCAGCCGCCAGCGACTTCGTTCGCGTGGAGTTAGTTACGCTCCGCTCCTATTGGTCGCAGCGTGATGCTATATAGCCTAAAGCCTTCCTGGTTTAATAGACTATCCAACGTAAAAAGATTTTTTCATATCGGACCAGTAGTTCCTGAGATTAGCGCGTTCAAACAAACAAACAAACTCTTCAGCTTTATATATTAGTATAGATATATAAAAAATAAAAATATCTCTTTGACCTAAGAAATGCAGTGAATTGCTGATAAACCACCTGGTGTTATTTTTCGGGTCGAATCTAACCGGTTTGAGTGAGTACTGACCCGTATATTAATTACATTTATAACATTGATTAGGCAGGCGGCATAGTTCAAGGTAATCAGTCCTATATAGCCACCCAAACTATACCTTAGCTAAACTTAGTATTCGGGAACACTGTTGGAGCTGCTGAACCTTGGACAATACTATCTTAGCATTGTGTAGATTCAATTTCTTAGTATTGTATAATTGCATGGCAAACGTGTGAGCACAATGTACGAATGTGCTGTAAGGCATTTATTTGTTGTGTTAGTCATTTTTATTAACTTGATTGTGCTCTGGCTGTTGAGAGTATGTCATGCTCACTCAAATGTCTCGCTGATGGTGGCGTGTGTGTTGGGTTATTGGGTTCCCTTCAATATGGTTGAGCTAAATGATGCTGATCCATACGTCATGTTCGTGAACGGACGCCGTCAGTGGGGACTGGTCATCTCTTAGCTGCCATGGCGTATTTTAATTTCTGAATTGATTTTTGTGTGTTTTCTATGGGCGCTCTCAGCGTACAATATATTTCTGCATCGTTCTCACACGGTTGATTTCAACATGAATGATGTAATCAAATATTTGTAACAATAGCTTGAAAATTTAAAAGAGGGTCCATGGAGTTTCTTGCCCGTTCTTCTCCATAGGTACCTACTCTTTTGAATGGGCGACTAGCTTCATCTTATTGACTGACCGACCTTCTGACAATTCAAAAGTGCCTGTAACTGGTTTATTTGAAATAAATGATTTGATTTGATTTGATTACCATATGTTATGTAAACATGTTCTACAATTGTCTTGCACCAATCGAGGGTTGTCCTTGAACTTGTATAGCACATACAGGGACAATATTAAACGATGAGGAGCCTCAGTCACCTTGACTCGAGGGCACATGTCATAGATATTTAAAAAAGTTAAAATAACATATATTTCAGACTACCATTGACAGATACATGTATACCCATTTATGTACCAAGGAATTTGGCTATACCATAGACACAAATTTGAGATGTCTCAAATACATTGCTGTTCTTTTTATGCCATAATAATTCTTAGCCTTAGTTTTTCATTTGTATATACCAAATGTATTGGAAGCCAATGAAGACATTTTTTACATAAATGTCTTTTTTTTCCAGTGAAAACTAGGCAAGGAACTATAGCTGTTAACAGCAAGCTTATCTACATAGACAAAAATTTAGGTTATCTATATCAAAATAACTTCTAAACATGATAAATCTTTTTTTTTAATTATTATAAACTGGCGCTTGACTGCAATCCCGCCTGATGGTAAGCAGTGATGCAATCTTTGATGGTAAAGCGCGCTAGTTTATTAAGCCCAATCCCTTAAAAAACTTAGTGAATAGGAAGGAAGACGGCAGTTGAGCGAGGTGGTGCAACGTTAAACCCAACAACACGACCAACGATGCTGCGCCAGAGGGAGATAGATGTAGATATCCTCCACGACCAAACTCTCGACACAACAACATTTGACGCATCGTACCCGGCACACATCGCAACACAACTGCTCAGACCCGTCCTCCGTACTGCTTCACCAGACATCATGCCGGAACCCGACGAATCGCTTGGCGGCAAGGCTATCTATATCATTAAAGTGGTATTTTAAGCAGTGAGTAAGCCCCTTTTTTGGTCATGTGCACAAATTTTTGGTTACAGTGAATATATACTGCAGTGGATAATTCGGTAAAACATCCACAAAACCCTAGATTTTAGCCGTCTTTGTCGCACTGTATAATAAACATGAGCTCTCATACAGTATTGTCTTCTGTGTTCGTGAATAGTTGTTTGTCCCGATGTTAAACGAGTTACAGTTACGCGCAATGGAAATAAGGAGATACAGGGAGGAGGCAGAAGTATCAAAATATAATTACGCCTGTTTTTTCAGAAGGTTTAAGCGGAGATTGACCTATAATGCATTTATATACACCAGATACATTTCTCCAGTTGTCTGTAAGTCCCCTGTAATAGAGAGCCAGTCTAGAATCATCAACCGGGTATAGATTTTAACTCCGGGAGGTTACTAAGAAACTTCTGATAAAAAGCCAATAACTCCACGACCAACCTTAGAATCATAGCAGAAGTATCAAGCGTCATCAAATAACATGTTGTTTCTATCTAGGTATCTAATAATTTGCTAGGGCTGTAAAATACATCAGAATTGTTGGTAGCTATCTGCTACCTGCCTTTTGGAAAATATACTGCAAAATCAAAAGTCATTTAATCAAATTTGGCTGAGAATCAGTACTTTTAAACATCAATATTACATAAGACAGTCCTCCAAAACGCCCGCCCTTCGTCACTTCCTAGTGCTTTAGCTGGGAAGAAGAAGTGGTGGTAACTCCCGAGCAGCCCAGCTGTCAGTTAATTAAAAAAAAAAAAAAAAAACACATGACTTTGTTTATACAATACTAACACAGATCATTAAATGAAACTATCCACTATATGAAACTAGCCACGTCAATATACCAGGAAAGCAAATACAATAGGTAATAGGAAGTTAGACATAATTGGAGATACATTTATATGTAATCATGTCTGCCAAATACTTCGGAGAACACAGTCCGATCCAACACGCGCCGACAAGGGAAAAGAAGACAGCTCTCAATCATGGGAACTGCATGATTTAATTCCCCCATCTCCGTTCCACCATCGGACGACCCGTCGTACGGCGACTTTCCACCCTTACCATGTTCACACCACTACGATCCGGACGAAGCGTTTCGCTTTTTCTTTTCAACAATTTCATTTTTAAATTCTAACAATTTGCCGGCGGCGGTGTTTCCGTCACACTACAATTTGAGTGTCTTTAAGACTAGAGAGTAATAGGTTCTTAATAAACTAGCGCGCTTTACCATCAACGATCGCATCACTGCTTACCATCAGGCGGGATTGTGGTCATGCGCAAGTTTATAATTTATAAAAAAAAAAATGGTATCATAAATACTGAGGGACAATTTCATACCTTATTATTAAATATTATAATTTCATATCTTTTATACCTACCTTAATTTTCGACATTGAATGCTGATGAATGCTGCAGAGGAGCCCTCAGACATTGGTATTCATTTTGAAACCGATCCAAGCTTCTTTTCTATACCTGTAACTAAGCAAATCCTCTGCGAGTTGTATACAACTTTTGATAGAAAGATCTCGTACGCCTCCACAAGGACATGTGCAGGTGTGCGGTTCGAATAAATCAGACGCGTTTGTAAGGTTATCGACACTTCTAGAAGAATTTTATATCTAAAGGCTCTTACAAATGTAAGAATAAAGGAATTCTTTGAAGGATTTTTTGAGATACGTACGTCATATCGTGTTAAAGTTATTGCATTTCTATGTGCACGTAGGTTTCTTGAGGCGGAAAACGTATATGAACGTGTTTATAAAAGTTTACATTATTTTTCGAATTTTTATGGAGAACTGTATTGGTTTAATCAGACATAAATCGTTATTATATCCTTATTTGACACTTTTTTTTCACAATTTATCATTATTATCGTATTAGATTAAGCGTGGACTATTGTGGGGTTTTTAATTCACATATTAATGCGAAACCAAATCGCAGAATCTCTCTTCTCAGCTTATAGAGGTCCACTGCTGGTTAAGGGCCTCTCCCAAGGCTTTCCTCCCATTGGCGGGAAAGGGGGGGATTGCTATAATTCCGAATCTTGGCAAGTGGGTTGGGGATAACAGTATGGAGGATATGCCTTGGTGCTATTATAAGCCCGTACCACATGAGACAATATTTCGCAATTGGCAGAATGTAACTAACGTTAAATTAGTTTCTTTTCGGATAGCAAACCATCAAATGACCTCTCCCACTCTGGACGGAGTGGAAGGGTGTGTCAGACTTTTACTGACTAAAACCCATCCGTGTTCCTGTAATTGCCTGTGCGCCAGGGCCATGGTATGTCTTTCAAAAACCCGCGGCCACTTAAATACCTAATGCCAATGAAGATGTAAGCTCCGAAAATAACATACACCAACCACTCGAAGAATATTTGAAATATGAATTAATGAAGCGATAAATTAAGAAATACCTACATGAAATATTTACACCAAGCGTTTAAAACCGCAAAATTTTGCTATAAAGTTACATTTTACTGCTTGATTCTCAGTTCAATTTAATAAACGAGACTGTATTTAAAGTTTTGGTCACGTCGCTCTGCCATTTGACCATTCAAATATTATACGTATCATGTCGTAAACCAATGGTTTATTACCTTTCCAAGACGAAAAGTCATAGTTTATAGGTGATAATTTCGTAAAAGTGGTAAAATAAAATATGGTGGATACTTTGAGACATGCAACTGAGAGTGTTCGTCGACTAGACGCAACGAGAAGCTGCGGCTGCAAATATTTATATACTAGCTTTCCGCCTGCATGAAGTTCGGTTATATCGCGCTTGTTAGATTTCCCTCGGGAAAATCAATTTTTTCTGGGATAAAAGGTAGCCTATGTCCTTTCTTAGGGTCTAAAGATTGTCTGTGCCAAATTTCATCAAAATCGGTTGAGAGGTTTAAGCGGGAAAGCGTAACAGACAGACAGACAGAGTTACTTTCGCATTTATAATATTAGTATGGATGTCGTGGATTGTGGAGACCATTTGAAGAAAAGTTGCTCATTTGAGTTGTATAGTAGTGAGGCGAACGCTATGATGTAATTTTGTGATGGCGGCACATGGACAGAGTCATTTTGGAAAGTGGGGACTATCGAACGGTCACTTCGAATTGAGACGCGGAACAGGGCACTTCTCCGAGCCAAAACTGTCGGTTGATCGGTTTGTTAAGATTGAAGGGTGCATTTACATGTCGTGTGTTAATTCAAAACTCACCTGCGAAATTGATCCCGTACCCCCACACCAAGATGCGGACGACCCTATCGCTCTGCCGTCGTTGTCTCTGACATATACATATTTCAAATGACATTTGGTGTCAACTTGCAGAGTCGCAACGACACGACAGGCTAAGGGAGACACGCTTTCGCTAGTTGTCGCATCGATTATACAATATGTAAAGAAAACCCTGTCCGACCCATAAGGATAAGAAAAGTTAGGTAAACACATGACCAATTATAATATAAAATTTTACGTAATCGTCATAGTAACAATACTAATGAATTTTGAAATAATCTTTTTTCCCGCGAATTAATTCCAACATCCCCGAAATTTGGAAAGTAATTAAAAAAAAAAATGATAACACCATTTTGCCGGTATTATTATAAGCGCTACGACCACGTGCCGCGTGCCCTGCCGCCCGACGCCCGCGGAAGGGTTGCCTACCGCACATGTATTAAGTTGCCTCTTTTTGAGAAATAATATTTATTTTTTTAGGGGGATTTTTTCACTTTAGCCCAGCTTTGTATCCATTAGTTGAATCAGTTATCGATACTTAACAATACCTTCATGGATCGGACAGGGTTTTCTTTACATATTGTATACACGAAGCATATGATCATCCGACACATGTCGACGGCTGTAGTAGTCTCTGCCGTTGACACGTTCCGCTCATGTGTATGCAGTCTTAGGCAAATGTAACTAGAGGAAACACACGACCGTTCCTCATGATTACTCTAAATAAATCGCTTTCTGCACTATGTCGTAAAACCTAGTCGCAGACGCAAACGATACCTTGCAAACGTTTGCTTGATAGCAAAGCGACAAGACGCAGATGCTAAAGACAACTCTAAGTCTAGTCGTACCGATTAGACGCAGCGACAAGTCGCACAGAGGAAACTGGCAAAACAGAATTGGTAATGTAACGTCTTTACGATTCCGCTCCTTGAATAAGTGAGACTTAATACTTATTGAAAGAATAAAGTTTCAAGTGCTTTCTTTGAAAGTAAAGTTTATTGGGTTTCGTTTTACAGTTTCGCGGGGTTCATTTACGTTGTAATGGAGAGTGAGAAGTTGAGGTGTATGTAAGAGGTCCTTATTTCGATACTAAGTACTATATACAGTATGTAAAGAAAACCCTGTCCGATCCGTGAAGGTATTGTTAGGTATCGATAACTGATTCTACTAATGCCTACAAAACAGGGCTAAACTTAAAAAAAAATCCCCCTAAAAAAATAAATATTATTTCGCAAAAAGAGGTAACTTAATATATGTGCGGTGAGAAACCCTACCGCGGGCGCGTCGCTATTCGCTCATAATAATACTGCTGTCGTCACTTTTTTTTAAAATTACCAAATTTCCTGGAAATTGGAATTAATTCCCGGGAAAAAAAGATTATTTCAAAATTCATTAGTATTGTTACTATGATGATTATGTAAAATTTTATATTATATTTGGTCAAGTGTTTACCTAACCTTTATTATCCTTATGGGTCGGATAGGGTTTTCTTTACATATAATTGTATACATGTGTATATACATATGTATATAAATACTAGTACTTATTATAGAACGTATGTGTTCTGGCTCTGGCCGTTTGTGTATATGAGTTTATATGTATGTTTCTAACCGTACTCACGATATAGAATAATCGCCTAGAGTGGATACGTATTTTATTTTTCTACTAGCTTTCCGCCCGCGGCTTCGCCCGCGTGGAATTCGGTTATATCACGCTTTTAGATTTCCCTCGGGAATATCAAAATAAAAGGTAGCCTTTGTCTTTTCTCAGGGTCTAAAGATTGTCTGTGCCAAATTTCATCAAAATCGGTTGAGAGGTTTAAGTGGGAAAGCGTAACAGACAGACAGAGTTACTTTCGCATTTATAATATTATTATGGATTCAAGTAGGTATTTTCATTTTATTAATAAGAAAACTTTTAAAAACTTTTTAAAAAGAAGCCTGTAAAATTCTAAAAGACGAAGAAAATATTGCGCTGAAGTAAAAAAACAGTCAATTTACTATCGTAAATCAAGATTAACTTCACAAAAGTTAGAATCCGTTAAAAGTTCTATGTAATTCCCGAAATTATTGAAGTCTATAAAACACTGTTTTCATACTATAGTTATGGACTTTCATCATCATCATCATCCCAGCGTTAATCCCAGTCGCATCCGAAGCCTTTTCAGCTTTGGAGTCTGGGGTATGCTTTACCAGTCCAACTGCCGTTATGGCTAAACTTCGACATTTTTCCGTGAAGCGACTGCCGTCTGACCTCCAAAACCCGAAGGCGACATTGAAGCATTGCAGTTAGATCAATTGTTGGACTTTCGAGGGCTCCAACAACCCGTAACGACTGCCACTAGATTTTCGTATGACAACCGGGACCAACGGCTTAACGTGCTTTCCGAGGCACGACCAGACCAGTGCAAATATTCATATATACGCATACAAATACTTGCACTGTGCACTATAACTATTGACAGCGCGGGTTCGATCCCCGAACCCGCGCTGTCAATAGTTATAGTTATAAACTTTGTCCGTCCAAATCCGTGGCTTAATTAGCACTTTGTAAAGTTGACGGAAAATCGTCAAGAAAAAAGTCAAACGATTAATTAAAGGTTGCTTATCTCTGGCGTCAGAGCAATTTAGTTAATTGCTTAGCCGATAGGTGGCAATTTCAACTCTTTACGACATCGCCCACCATGATAACAGCGCTAATTGTCGAATAAAAAAGGATTATTGCTAATCCTTGGTTAATAAAAATGTTAATCATGAGATTTTCCGTGGCAGTATGCTAATGCTATAGTATCCACCCCGTTCATGATTGGCCGTAATATGGTAATATCGCATCTATATTTATACAATGTTATTTTTTCTTTGGGATGTCGTGGTGGCCTAGTGGTTAAAACACCAGCCTCTCAAGTATGAGTGCGCGGGTTCGATTCCAGGCCAGGCAAGTACCAATGGAACTTTTCTAAAGTTATATGTGCTTTCTAAGTATGTATATCTTGGACACCAATGACTGAAGGTGAAGGAAAACATCTTGAGGAAACCTGGACTTTAAGTCTGAAATCGCTAACCCGCATTGAGCAAGCGTGGTGATTACGCTCAATCCTTTTCTGTATGAGAGAGGAGATCTGTGCCCAGCAGTGGGACGATAAAAAGGTTGATGATGATATAAATAAACCTGAATGCAGTTTGTTCAGAATAAGCAACTCAATCTATTCCAATCATTTTTACACCATGTTATATTTCTTCTTAAAATATATTTAAAAATTATTACGATGTGGTTACCGAGCGCACAGCCTCCGTGGCGTAGCGGTCGCGAACGCGGCCGCTGGGTAAGGAGGCGCGGGTTTGGTTCCCGTGCAGGGTAAATATTTGTATGACTAAATATGAATATTTGCACTGGTCTGGTCGTGCCTCGGATTGCATGTCAAGCCGTTGATCTCGTTGCTTGTTGGTCTAACTGCAATGCTTCGATGTCGCCTTCGTGTTGTGGAGGTCAGACGGCAGTCGCTTTACGGAAAATGTCGAAGTTTAGCTATATCAGCAGTTAAAACTGGTAAAGCGGACTCCAGACTCCAAAGCTGAAAAAGCTTCGGATGCGACTGGGATTAACGCTGAGATGATGATGATGAACTTTGTATATATATATATATATATATATATATATATTCATCTAATTAAGGGCCTTCGTAAATGTTTATCTATTTTGCTTTTTTATCATGGTTTCACTTAATGTTTAAGACATGGTCGGCTCACGGTCGGCAAGATGGCCCTGAAAGGTATAAGCAAGCATGGATGTTAAAAGGGCTCTTATTTTGACGAGGAATAAAGCAGTTATATTTTCACGTAAAACACAGGTGTAGACAACACCTGTGAAAGTATTATTAAGCAATATAATAAATACAGGATTCTCCACAACATAAGCATATTAATTAAACAAATGCAAAAAAGGGTGGCAAGGGACCATATTTTCCGAAGACCTTTAATTAAGCCCTCCGATTCGAGGCTCCGAAGGTAAAGATAAAGCTAAATAACCATACGAATGGACTCATCATTATGGAGAATTCTTTGGGATTATGAAAAGGGTTCTAAGCATCGGCGCTAATTTTTAAAGAGCGGTGTTACGTTCTGCGTACGTAGGTGACTGCGTAGTGATGTGATGACATAGTTTGGGGTGGTCGATATCGAATAAGCCGACGATAAATTGAATTTTATTCTGCAATGAAATTTGATTTGACGACCTATTTCTCATGCAAAAAAAAATCCGTAACTAGTTAAAGTGATGACCTGGTGAAGGTCGCGGGAAACCGATGGATGCGGGCAGCACGAGACCGGTCATTGTGGAAAGCGTTGAGGGAGGCGGCGTCCATGGAGCTCTTATCTATATCGGCTGAGAAGAATTACCATCTTCTCAGCCTACAAACGTCCATTCTGAAGTGAGTGTCCGAGGTACTAAATTAAAGTGAGCTGTCATTTCAGCTGATACTACAGAGTATCAGCATAAACGATAGTTAACATCAAGCTCACTTAAAGTAAGTTTTAATTGTGAGATTTTAAATAAATAACCTTGAGCTATTATTTTCAAATCCTTGATTATAACCCTTAATGTTCGATTAAAATTATCTTTATATAAATTTTTATATAAATTACAAACTAGCGCTTGACTGCAATCCCGCCTGATGGTAAGCAGTGATGCAATCGTTGATGGTAAAGCGCGCTAGTTTATTAAGCCTACTCACTCAAAAGAACTGAGTAAATAGGAAGGAAGACGGCAGTTGAGCGCGGTGATGCAACAACACGACCAACGATGCTGCGCCAGAGGGATATTGATCTGGAGGCCCTCCACAACCAAACTCCCGACACAACAACATTTCGCGCATCGTACCCGGCACGTACATCGCAACACAACTGCTCAGACCCGTCCTCCGTACGGTTTCACCAGACATCATGCCGGAACACGATGAATCGCTTGGCGGCATGACTTTGTCTGGTGGTAACTTACGCCGGCGGCTGATGTTGTGGCCTACCACCGAGAAAACCTACCTCCCTCTCCTCCCTACCTACCTCTTGAACAAAACTGAATAAATTATAATTAATGAATTTACCTACCTACCTCTTGAACAAAACTAATTAAATTATAATTAATGAATTTTCTAAAACTGTAAACTAAAAACTAAACACGAACCCGTAAATAAAGACAGGTTTTAAATTGAAAAAACTTAAAAGAAAGTCCAAGAAACTTAAAACAAGTGGCCACTTGTAAGAAACGTACAAATAACTTAAGAAAAAACTCTCGAAAAAATAAATATCGATAAATCGTGCAACCGTAATCCAGCCCTAGTGGAGAACACGTCTGAAAACAAAATTTATTCTAACAATCCATGCGGAGCTCGCCCACAAGTCGGATTATTGTAAATAAGTATTACGCCCGACGTATTAATCCTCGCCGCTTTTTAACGAAATGCGAAAAAGTTAGTTAACTAACTTTCCCGCCCGCGTTAACTCAACAAAAACCACCGGTGAAATATAGTCCCCCCTCGCGAGAATTATTTGTATCAATAGAATGTTTGTCAGGAATTTGCCTGTTCAAATATATGCCGCTACACCCAGAGGGCCTAGTTTAAAAAGTTGTGTTTGACTTCACTAATAAGGCCGGGTGCAGATACGCCGATATTTCTCTAACTTTTTCGCCTACACGGGGTTTTATTTAATAACCTACATCCGAAATTGTTTCATATGGTTTAGTCAACCGCAAATTTGCGTTTAATAACTTTGTATACAAATTCATCTGGTTGCTACGTCCCGATGAACACATCGCGACCTACAGAGTACCAAAAGCCATCTCGTTAATTGACTGCACGAATAATTTAAATATATTGCGGCCAACGGCTATATTTCAACGGTCTATTATAAATCAAAGGATTAGCAGCGAACGAAACCGGGTAAATGGATGCTGGCAATATAGATAATACATGTTTTATTCTGCATACGTTATAGGGCGATAACGACAATATAATCGCGTTGGGGCCGGACTGGCGCGGCGGGGGATGGCGGACAAAAAGTTCTAAGTACAAGTTAAATACCCTTTGTGTCGCATGCTCTCCTGGTCGCCATTCATCGACGTACGCCGAGGGTCCTCTCATTATTCAGTCGAAATTCGATTATTTTCCCATTTCGTAAAATATCCATATCGTCCCCAGCTTTCACTCTAATTGAAAATGGAGCGATGGCCGTCATCATACTGATCGCATTTAATTTATTTACACTCGAATTCCGGTTACTTGCCGCGCTCAACTTCATTACGTATACAATATGATTTAGGAGTTCTGTTTATCGCAGCAGCGCTACTATTTTCTCAACACGGATCCTTTTAATAAACGGTGCAGTTGTCGTATATCAGGAGAACAGACGGAAGTAAATATCCTGTCCGAAAATGATTACTTGGTACGCGCAGTTAACCAACGTTATGACCGGCTTATTCCCCATTCCGGGGGGTATTAGTCTCGTGGCCACCAATTTCTGTAATTTATTAAGAGTTTCGCTTTATTTTGACCGGTCTTTGGTGGCTTCTCCTTTCTCGCTTGAGGCCGGAAAGAAATATAAGCAGTTAGCGACGTGTGATCAAAGGCTTTCATGGGGCGGACTGATCCCTAATATTTCACTCATAATTGGTTTATTCTAAGCTCGCAGCGTTTCCGTATGTGGTCCTTTGATCCGTCCAGTGTATTAAGTTGTAGCCAGAGATGTATGGCGAACATTATTTGTTCAGATCTGAAGATTTACTCGATGGCGTCATTTGCTATTTGAAAGCGAAGGTAGTGGGGGCGCTTAAAGGATTTCTCTTGGTCGCTCCTGTAATAATATTTTCTATGTAAACATCTGTGTCTCGCTTCCTTCAATGAATTAAAGGGTCGTTTATATTTGTTGAGATTTAAGAGAACATCTGTGTAATTTCATTTTTTAAGTCTACTGATTTCCTTTACCACTAATTTATGTTTAAATACTATGGGTCAGATGCTTTTTCATACCTAAAGAGAACAGCAGTTCAAGCTACCCGAAACTGTCAAATATTCTCAATCAACCTTGATCTTTAATGTTATATAGAAATCTGATAGATTATAGTAGCTTGATGTGCTGTCGTCTGTACCTTTATCCTCTTGGGACACAGCTTCCTTTTTGTAAGGCTGTAATTTTTTTCAAATGTTTGGTTCATTTTCGCTTCCTCACAACGTTGTCCTTTATAGTTTTGAGGGAAGTCAATTGAGGAAATAAAAATCAGTAAATATACTGCCTATAACTTGTGATTCGCAGGCCTTACTACTGCTTAGGATCTGATAAATAAAAATAAAATCCGTGTACTTAGTTAGATAAAATATACAAAAACCTTGCAACAAAGGTAAGCAAGTTATCGTGAACATGTATATCCACTATCATGATTTACGTACGTTAATTTCCTTTCAATATGGCCTGTTAGATTGTTTTTGCTTAGTTGTCACAGTCGACCCTCCGGACCGGATCCGGCTGCCCTTGTCCCTTCCATTTCCGGACGCAAGCCGTCAAAGCCTCGGAAAAGTTTTATGTTATCATACAATACGTTATGCTTTTGTTATTTTTGAGTGGTATGGTCAGATTTGAGAAGAACAAAATAGGGAAATATTAAACACTGCTCAAGAGAGGAAAATTAGTTACTTATAAACAGAAATCCATAGAGTAAACAGTACCTACTTGTAAGACTGTAGAAAATTCTCAAAGAAATTGTAAAGCTTTTCAGCGGTAAGAATTGGATGGGTTGTCCGAACCATCTCACTACAAACTGCTACACAAATTTGCAACAATTTTTTACAGATAAAAAGCTGTAAAGCAGTTCACTTAATTGCAGCATATTGCGGTCTACTGCTGGACATAAGGAGACGCCAAGACTGCGCCAAAATAATCTGTCCGCCTCTCTGTCTGTGACATTCAGTCATCATCATCATTTCAGCCACATGAAGTCCATTGCTGGACACAGGGCTCCCCCAAGTATTGCCAAAAATAACTGTTGGACGCGGCCTGCATACATTGCTTCCCTGCGATTTTGGTCAGGTCCTTTGATCACCTAGTCAGTGGGTGTCCGATGCTGCGCTTGTCGGTATGTGGTCGCCATTTAAGAGCTTTTCTGCCCCATCGGTCATCGGCTCTACTTGCTATGTGCCACGCCCACTGCCACTTCAAAGAGCTAATTTACTGGACTATGTCAGCGCCTTTCGTTCTTCTACGAATCCCTCATTCCTAATTCGATCACGTAGAGACACATCTAGATTAGCCCTCACATTAAGTATGTTCTAGCTACCTTCTTTAGGTCGTCCGACCATCTAGCTGGGGGGCGTCCTACGCTATGCGTCTCCACAGCTAGAAGACGGAATTCTTTCCTTTCACAATCTTTAATCACAGTCAAATTTCAATACTGTTAAATAGGTCATAAGTAGAAGTTGAACATCGTGGTGATTAGCCGGTGAAGTCCATTGCTCTATGACGATTTTCACCATGAAAGCAAAGGGAAGGTAAATATCACAAAGAACCCAAAACACATGAAAATATAAAAGTCACATAACGTAAATACTTAAATATTTTAGAAGGCTTTACAAAGCTGTAGTAAAAAACTTGGTTAAAAACCCTAATTAAGTACTTAGTAAAATAATCCGGTAAGAGAAAAATCTGCTTCACATATCTTTAAAAATGTATGATATTGTCTCAAGTTGTTAAGCGTCAGGATTTGATATAATAAAAGACAAGGTGAAGCTGGAGGGATTTTTGAGGCAAATAAAATATGGTTTTGAGAGTATTATTAAGTTGAGATTATAATATGATGACTAATATTCGATACGTAGAAAGAGAGTATCGTAATACGATATCATGCTAGTATAGTTATAAACATTAGGAGGAATACTGGTATTTCCCTCTTAGAATCAGTGAGTAAAAGTTCTAAGTTTTACCTATTTTGTATTACCCGTATAACACGCATTGAGCAAGCGTGGTGATTACGCTCAATCCTTCTCTGTATGAAAGGAGACCTGTGCCTAGCAGTGGGACGTTAAAAAAGATTGTTTTTGATGATGATGATGATGATAGTCTTCGGATAAGTAAACGGTACTTAGAGAGGAACGCCCTAGACTACCCTAAGTTCATAACTTCCGTGGAATTGCTCACTTCAGAATAGTATGTTAGAATTATAACAATTCTACGCTATATAAGTTAAGGTAACATAATTTTAACAACAAAAAATAACCACAAACAAGTTCCACTAGGACCCATGCCCAGCAGGGCCGTGAATTATTTAGAAGAGATACCATGCTTCCTGGTATAGGCAAATGAAGGAATACTGATTTTATTGATTCTGAATCTGTGCGTTTTATAACAATATTTAGTAGATTTTAATAGTTATATAAGATACCATAAAACATTATTTGATATTATTCTCAATTAAGATAATGAGGTTTTTTCTGTATTGTTTTTTTTTTTGTAGTGTGGCACTAGTTGTGACCACAGAGTGTTCTTCTTCTTCTTCTTCAGCCTATAGACGTCCACTGCTGGACAAAGGCCTCCCCAAGGCTCTCCACGCTGACCGGTCTTGTGCTGCCCGCATCCATCGGCTTCCCGCGACCTTCACCAGGTCATCGGTCCACCTTGTTGGGGGCCTCCCTACGCTGCGTCTCCCAGTACGTGGCCGCCACTCCAGAACCTTACTGCCCCATCGGCCATCGGTTCTACGAGCAATGTGCCCTGCCCACTGCCACTTAAGTTTAGCGACTCGCAGAGCTATGTCGGTGACTTTGGTTCTTCTGCGGATCTCCTCATTTCTGATTCGATCACGCAGAGAAACTCCTAGCATAGCTCTTTTCATTGCCCTTTGTGTGACTCTGAGCCTTCGTATGAGGCCCATTGTGAGCGACCACGTTTCAGTTCCGTAAGTCATCACTGGCAACACACACTGGTCAAAGACTTTAGTCTTGAGACACTGTGGTATCTTGGACGACGAGAAGATGTAGCGTAGCTTCCCGAACGCTGCCCAACCGAGCTGGATTCGCCGAGACACCTCTTTCTCGAAGTTGGACCTACCTACTTGGACTGTTTGTCCCAGGTAAACATACTCGTCAACAACTTCGAGTGCAGAGCAACCAACTACAATTGGAGTGGGTGCGACATGAGAGTTCGACATGATCTTCGTCTTATCCATGTTCATTTTTAGACCCACTTGTTGGGAAGCTCTGCTGAGGTCATTGAGCATTTTGCCCAAGTCTTCCAGGGTCTCAGCCATGACCACGATATCATCTGCGAAACGGAGATTAGTGATGTACTCGCCGTTGATGTTGATGCCAAGTCCTTTCCAGTCCAGGAGCTTGAAGACATCTTCCAACGCAGCAGTGAACAATTTAGGAGATATGACATCTCCTTGTCTCACTCCACGCTGCAGTTGGATCGGTTTCGAGTCCTGATCCTGGAGACGGACTGACATGGTGGCGTTTTTGTACAAACACTTTATCACCTCAATGTATCGATGGTCAATTTGGCACCGCTGGAGAGACTGTAGCACCGCCCAAGTCTCAATCGAATCGAAGGCCTTCTCATAGTCCACAAACGCCAAGCATAGTGGTTTGTTATACTCCTCGGACTTCTGTATAACTTGCCGCAGCGTATGAATGTGGTCTATGGTGCTAAAGCCTTTTCGGAAGCCTGCTTGTTCGGGAGGCTGGAAGTCGTTGAACCTGCGAGCGAGACGATTACAGAGTACATTATATATATAGGGTAGTTGTGACTTTGTGCCAATTGCAAGTAAAATAAAAATCTTCAAAAGTTCTTCTTTCTTTCTCTCATGGCTTCGCACGGTTTGTGCATTTAGCCAATGTCACGTAATGAATTATTCATGTCGAAAAAGACGGCCGCGCGAACCGAACACTACAAGAAACATTTGGTACAAAGCCATGATGTGTCCACTATGCTACAATATTTCACTGTTCTTTATGAATTATTCACCGAATGCACTTTTTACTACATAAATCACGCATTTTTATTTAGTAAACGACACTATAAATAATTTAAAAGTCCAATGTAAAATGAGCGTGGCACTCATCTTAGCTTCCCGCCAAAAACCCACGTATTGATTGTTTTTACATCAATTATATTGAGTAGATTTTAAAACTTTATATAAGATCGATTCTAACCATAAACCATCAATTGATATTTTCCTCAATGTACTTAATAACCTCATTAATGTATAATATCAAGTAGATTGTATAAGGCTCATTAAATTATTGATACATCATAATTATTTTATGTACGTACCTACAATCTATACGAATTAACTTTTACTTATTTACTTAAAAAACCACAAAATTTTTAGGTTACCAAATTGCCTAGGATAGTCCTAGGCAATTTGGTAACCTAAAAAAGTAATTACACCAACTCAATCACGAGATTAAAAAACATCTCCAAATAGCTTTAAACTACAATCAAAATTATATCTTTAAGCCGTTAATAGCGTCTGCAGCCGATTTAACGACAATAGATTAATGCGAGGGTAGTTTCAACAGACGATAGTTTTCATTAAGGATTTTATTTCGCATTTTATCCGAGGTCATTGTTGGAAATGAAAGGCAACTGGCTGATTGGTAGCATTTGTGGAGAGCACGAGTTTTCCAAGCGGTAAAGGTTCTATTAAACCACTGATTAATGTTTACCAGCGTAGTTATGGAACGCGGAGTTGTGAAGAGGCAATCTCTAACGGTGGCTTAACTTTCAGACGGAGTTAATAATGGGGTTTTAATACCTGGTTAGCGGCGGTTTAGACTGAGTTGATAGGAAGTTGTGAATTGGGTTTTGAATTTTGTTTGATATGTGTGAATCTATTATGTGTAAGGCTTTTTAGAATCTAAAATTGGTTTATTGGATACATGAAAAGAACAATGGTATTCTTATTGTATGGAAAATCATAGTTAGTACCTCTATATTTGCTCCATGGTAGTAGCATGGTATAGTGTGTAGTACAATATATTTTTGTATGTAGTTGTGAATTGGATTTTGAATTATGTCTGTTATATGTGAGTGTAGGTATTTGGCTTTTTAGATTCTAAAATTGATATAATGTATACCTAAATAGAACATTAGTAGGGTTGTAACGGAGCTTCGCCTCCGCTTCCGTTACTGCGGAAGTTCCGCAAGAAATCGTATCTTCGCTTCCGCCTCCGCCTCCGCACAATTTTTAGCGGAGTTACAACGGAGGTTTATTTACGTATTTATGCAATAAATAAATAGTACGGCCGCGTTTGAGCGCGAAATGGTCAAGAATCAATTAGTGCGAGGCGGGAATGCGACAAGCACAATTTGTTTCTCCTTCATTTTCATTACAAGAAGGTAATATTTTTTTTACCAAGTATACTACTATTAATGTACGTATTTAAAATAAAAAAATTGTTTTAATTAACCATAAATTTCAATTTTATCTATATGTACTTTCACCTCCGCCTCCGCCTCCGTTAACCTCCGCATCCGCGGAGGTGAGACTCGTCGCCTCCGCATCCGCCTCCGCCTCCGCTAACAAGCCTCCGTTACAACCCTAAACATTAGTACTAGTAGAAATGATGATGATGATGTGTAGACTTTCGGGTTTCTGATGACCAGTAACGACCGTCAGTGATCTATGAATGAGCGCCGGCGAGGTAATTACGTAACCCACTATCAGTAGCGATGGTTTTCATTTTGACAACTCAACAACATTCATTGCGTTATTTACATTGTTGAGCAGTCATATTTTTCGAACTTATGGAGGAATGGAATAGCAATATGCTTCAAAATTATTCCAGTTGATAGTAATAGTTTGTTACGCAGGTAGGGTGCTGGTCCGATGGCTTAACGGGCTGTCCGTGGCACGGATGGGTGTTCGTATTTGTGAACATAGTGCGTGTGCAATCAATATAATAGGTACAATATACCTATTATTGGAATCAATTGTAACAGCAAATACCTACTTAGGACCCATTAACAAATGTTATTCCGTGGTGCTTGGCAATCTGGGCTTCTCCCAGTTGCAATAATGTCCCTTTGTGCCGATTGGCCTAGTTCTGTTCTGTCTCCTGCTTGTTATGGAGGGAAGTGGAAAAAATATCTTTTTTCTTACTCCTCCGCTATTCTTTTCTGATTAATTTCGTTGCGGGACCCAAGACAGTTGAAACGTTTCTCCGGGACTCGTCGAGCTTCATTGCTCGGCGTTTTTCTGGCGGTCTCCACTGTTGATTCTGGCTTTCAGGAGTTGCAGTGGGTTGGGAACAGTGTGGCGGGTTTTGTCCCAAAAAAAAAAGGTACAATATGCCCTAAGGTTTGTTGCTGAACAGTTTTAACGAATTTAGAAAATGTTTGTATAAATTGTAATTGGTTGTATTGTGCCATTTAGTAACTTCTCCATATTAATCCGTTTCTAGCGAAGCATATTAATCATTGAATGTTGTATATAGGAATAATTAAATAAATAAATAAATATATACGGACAAATCACACAAATTGAGCTAGCCCCAAAGTAAGTTCGAGACTTGTGTTATGGGATACTAACTCAACGATACTATATTTATAATAGATACATATATAAATAAAAATCCAAGTCCCAGGATAATCAGGAAAATATCGTTATCCATCATGACCTGGCCGGGGTCGAACCCGGGGCCTCTACGTCGCAGCCAGGCGCTGCGCCACGGAGGTCGACATTGGACTTCAGATTTATGTACTGTACGTTGTATTAAATGTGTTGATTATCTTGGTCTGTAGTCTGTCCCTGTACTTATTAAATAAAATAAAATGAAAATAATAAAGATGATTATCAATCGACTGACCAACCACGATAAGCGTAGTTTATCCTGATTGATCGAACCATGCAGATCTTATTACTCAGCCACCGCGCTATTTTACGCAATTATTTTTGTTTATGTAACTTTTTGCGTCACTTTTATCGCAAATAAACATTTTGTTTTTCTTTCTTCTAAAACCAAAATAATCAAGTAATAATTTTACGGACAGAAAAGAATATGTTTCCACATCTATCCCACCCAAAATTCATTTCTCCATGTATTCTATTTCTTAGTGGAAATAATTACGCATCCGTAAGTAATTGGGGTAAAAACCCTTGTTTAAATCGTCCCCGGAATCTGTTGGGGACACTATTGTTACGCCCCACGGTTTCGCTCGCCAACTGACCGGGTACATCGTAAATTGTTCGTAAACGACTAGTTAATAGTTGATTTGGCCTATTGTCATTTATACTTGAAATTTCGGGCCCCCAATCTTGTGTCTTGTTTTCGGGGAAATTAGGGTTTTCATGGTTGAGAGGGACAAGAGAAAAGCAGCTATGGGGTTCCAATTACTACATTGGTAATCATTTTCTACCCTCAGATAGTTTTATTTTGTAAGGTTTGATTTAGGTCAAGTTTTGGGAGCAAGTGTTGATGTATGTGTATTGTCGAATGGAGTTGGTAAGGAAGTAGGTTTAAATACCACAGAAATACGTACTAGAAAAAATATAACTAGTAGTAGTAGAAATCATCATCATCATCTCAGCTTTAATCCCAGTCGCATCCTAAGCTTTTCAGCTTTGGAGTCTGGAGTCCGCTTTACCAGTCTAACTGCTGATTTTGGCTCAGCTTCGATATTTTCTGTGAAGCGACTGACGTCTGACCTCCACAACCCGAGGGCGACATCGAAGCATTGCAGTTAGATCAATTGTAAGACTTTTGAGGTCTCGAACAACCCTTAATGACTACCACTAGGTGTTCGTATGGCAACCGAGACCAACGGCTTAATGTGCTTTCCGAGGCACGACCAGTGCAAATGTTCATATCTATGCATACAAATATTTGCACTTCGCGGGGATCAAATCTGCGCCTCCTTGCGCAGCGGCCGCGTTCGAACATCTAGTGGCAGTCGTTACGGGTTGTCGAAGACCTCAAAAATCCAACAATTGGCCTAAGATCGGCTGAGATGATGATGAGTGTGGATGTCCTCTACGATAACAATTTTTGTTACACAATTTGAAGAAAAATCTTCCTCAGTATTTGAAAAACCGTTCTACCTATAATGATTACACATACATATCACATAGCCTATCATCATATTTCTATTGTATAAAACCCCTTTTATCCCCTTATACGTAACCAAACTTGACCAACCAGGGCCTGTAGCCAATGTATCATCGCTTCGTAGCGAAGCGAAATCGAATACCAAACCAACCAATGGCGGGAACCATTGACCACGTGATTTATCGCGTCGCGTGGTCAATCGTTTTCGTTATTGGTTGATTTGGTATTCGATTTCGCTTCGCTATGAAGCGATGTTACATAGGCTACAGGCAGTGACGGATTAAGACTACTACTTTTTTTTTTAGCCGTCCTTCCTCGACTCTCCCGGATTTCATTTGGAATGAGCTTTTGTTTTTTTTTTTTTAGCCGTTCTTTTCTTTTTCCTCTCTGTCGACGACTGTCCCGGATTTTGTAACTTCCTATCTGGCAACCCTACGTGAGAGTGAGACGTGATTCGCGATGCCCTAAGGACGAACATTTTGTGCTTCTTCTGGTGCCCCCCAGACGTATTGCCCTAGGCAATCTGGTGCCCCCCCAGACGTGATGCCCTAAGCAATTGCTTAATTTGATTACGGGTTAATCCGTCACTGGCTACAGGCCCAGGTATCTAAATGCACAGAATTCTACCTCGTTTACATTTACGAATATCATTATTTTTTCTAAAAAGTTACTTATAAAGGGACTGCCCGCCCCGAGAGCACCCGCAAGAAAGCTTATATTAATTAATCCCAGTGCGACTACATCACAGGTCTTAGAATTTTTGGTGCTAATACCTGTTTCTGCAGCATGTTTTCCTACACTGTTTTAAGATCAGTGGTAATCAAACAAAGTAAACGGCTTGCCTGGTTTCAGGCCTACAATTTGCCGATGTAAGTCGTCGCCAATATAAGTTACTAATCCAATGTAATAGAATCTAAAACTTCCTGTTCCACTCTAGGTCTTATCTCTACAAAATGGCCACTCAATTGTATGTTTTTGAATAATTTCCCTCTAGTCTTCCTACGATAATCGAATTATTGCTCGCCAGTATCAGCCCCCACTCGAATTACTTGCAAATGGTTTGGAAGGCGGTACAGGAATCAAATCTGCCTAGCAGAGGGCAAAGGGCCTCTCCGGTTTCTAATTCAGTTAATTTGAGCCTTAAATCTCATATTGCAAAATGGACGGGAGGGTAATAATTGTGTTTGGTAAACACCAAGCTATTTGGCCGTAGTGGTATTACTTGAGAGCGACAGTTGCACAACTGAGGGGCTACTGTCAAAGTATCCACGATCTCGAAGCTTGATTTTGAAAATTTTGAAAATAG
Source organism: Sesamia nonagrioides (assembly GCA_017933935.1). NCBI lineage: Eukaryota > Metazoa > Arthropoda > Insecta > Lepidoptera > Noctuidae > Sesamia > Sesamia nonagrioides. Next base: position 631,697 of record JADWQK010000123.1, read on the forward strand.
GGCTAGTTAATAAGCTAGTTGCTTGGGGATACAAAATAGAGGGTGAGTTGAGAAAAATATTGATAAAAAATCTTTAAGTTTGTCTACAAAAACAGGCAGGTTACACACACAGGTACACGAATAAAGTTAATATTATTCATGAAAACTAAATTAGAAATTACCGTTTCGTACAGTGCTTTTACTCAATGGTGAATAAATATGTTTATTGTATTTCCTCTCTTTTCATTTTAATATACAAAGGAATTGGTAAACTGAAGTATGGAAGACTGCTCTGCAATGAAAATGCATGTATAAACATGATTTCTAGCAATTTCAAATGCTGAATAGCTAAGAATTAGTATTTTGTTATTAAAAAGGTTCAGTAACTCTTTATATCTGCACAACCTTGGAAATAAAATTGCGTAACTCCTACAACAAGGGTACAAAAACTTCAAACAATAGCATTGCCGTGAACTTTTCTCTAGGCGTTTTAACATGTCTGCGAAGAAAAAATATGTATAAATATTACGTGTTAGTGTGAAATTAAAAAAGGTTGATGATGATGATGATGATGATGAGTGTGAAATTCCTATTCGTTTAACCGAACTGGGGCAGCCGCTTAGCCATCTCTTTTTCAACAAAAAAGTACAATCGACAACAAAAGTGCAAATGATGAAATCACTATACTCTGTCGTAATAGTCTGTTCTCGCATTGCGTCCACTCTGAAATACGTCTACATATAGTGGAGCGCCGTAAGGCATAAAAATGGTAAAATCTCGGAACTCACGGCCAGGCAATGAATCTGTATAAAAAGTGTTTGACTGCATTATTAAAACCTCAAATAAAAATGTTAAAAAAAATGGCCGATCTCGATTACAATAACATTTATAAACAATTTACTGAAAAATGGAAGGCGCAAGGAGGAAAAAATGTTTACAGTAAAGATCATAATTTTATATGCGCCTACTACCTGTGCGCCGCGGTTTCACCCGCATAAATAGTATTGACATTAAAAGTAGATAAAAACCTATTCTCATGCCTAGCGAATGTAGGTATATACGAAATTTCATGAGAATCGGTCAAGCCGTTTCGGAGGAGTATGGAAACGAAAACTGTGACACGAGAATTTTATATCTAAGATAAATTATGTTTATAGTCGTGGTGGCCTAGTGATTAAATCACCAGCCTCTCAAGTATGAGGGTGCGGGTTCGATTCCAGGTTAGGCAAGTACCAATCTAACTTGTCTAAAGTTATATGTACTTTCTAAGTATATCTTGGACACCAGTGACTGAAGGTGAAGGAAAACATCCTGAGGAAACCTGGACTTTATAAGTCAGAAATCGCCAACCCGCAATGAGCAAGCGTGGTGATTACGCTCAATCCTTCTCTATATGAGAGGAAACCTATGCCCAGCAGTGGTATGATAAAAGGTTGATAGTGAAATTATGTTTGCAGAGTAAATTCAATGTTGATTTATTAGATTTTGGCAAAAAAATGATTTACAAAAGAAAATTTAACCTTAACTATATAAATTGTTGTTCATTATTGTCGTCGTCGTCGTCGATTTCGTTGATGTAGATTGTAGGTGAAGGATTAGTACAGCTATCACCATTACATTCTAAGCAAGCTGCAGTGCAGTTGAATCCACTTTTCCTGCACTCACAAGATGTTTCACATGAGGACGTGGAACATCTCATGGGTGCAGAAAAAGTAAAACAGGTTTTGCATGCGCAAAAAATAATTTTTAGTAAAGATTCTGGAGCTGGTAGCTGCGTCATTGTTTGCGGTATCAATATTCCGCGTTCATCTTTCCAACCCCATTCTTCTGGTGATATTTCTTTTCCGAACTAGATCTAACACACCTACAATTCTTTTATGGATATTGCGACAATATTCGCTTTTCTCTTCGCTTATCAAATTTAAAATAGTTTGCTTGAACTCAAAAGTAGCTACGTAGCTGATTTGCTGTCTTACCGATTTGGACTTTCGTTCTTTCCTTCATTCCATCCGCTTCTTCTTCACATAAAAAGCACTTATCTTTCCAATCAAAATCTATAGAAGTAGCCGTTCGCAGTTTTTTTTTAAATGGAGAGCATGTTGATGTCGTGTTCTTTTTTTAAAAATAAGCATTAATACATCCTTTATTGATATATTTTTGTCTGCATACTGAATGCACAGTATTTAAATACTGAGAAAGTCCATCCCCTCTTTCCACAAAAGCTTTCAGTGTTGGTATTCCTCTAGTGACTTTTATAATATCTCTTAGTTGAGAGCTTAATTCAGTGCTACATCCAATTTTGTCACAAATGAGGCTATCATTATTTATCTTATCACTATTCGATGGTTCACCCATTTTGATACGAGGCTGCAACAAAAAATATTACTAATATCAATAACTAACCTTTATATCACAATTAATTAAAATTTCAGATGTAAGGATTGGATTTTTTTAAACAAATATGTGAATAATTCGGAATTTTCACTATTTTCCGATTAATTAAACTATTATTTCTGCATAAAACACATAAAAAAATCTGATCTGAATCTGATGAATCTGTTTTGTCTCTGCATCACCTTAAGGTAGACTGGTAGAAAATGCTTAAGGCATTAAGTCCGCCATTGTGCAATGTTTTTCTTTGTGCATAAAGTTTTAATAAATAAATAAAAATAAATCAACTGTTTCTGTAAGCAATAGGAAATTTCATACAGATTCCAAATATATATTAAATTTTACCATTAGGTACGTTCTAACTTTTAAGATCGATCTATTATAAAATATACTATTGAATATTCACACTTGTTTTCAAAACCATGTAATATAAATAATAAACAAATACTTACTTACTATTTATGCCACTATTTTCAAATTTTGTAAAACTCTGTAATTAACTTTTATCACACAATAGTATGCTGAGGCCGCACTACGGTTAAACCGCAGCGGTTTTTAATCGCGTGAATTTGTATCCCTAGAAGACTAATGCAAGCGGCCGCACCTGCGGTTTTTTCCCGCGAGCATTTTGTAGCGAAAACATCAGTCGCGGGAAAAAACCGCAGCGGTTTAACCGTAGTGCGGCCTTAGCCTTAACAACACCCAACAGCTGCTGTTGCCCCCTCTATTCCCCTACTCACCCTTCATCGTTATACCTGCAGTCCCTTGAGACCCAAGGTGAAGTTTGTAATAGTTCTTCTTTTTAAAATCTAATTTTACACTAATATTACATAAGGAAAACTCCAAAAATTAATAATTATTAAAAAATTAAGATCGTGCAAAATATTTTTTCAACATTTTTCTATATGCTATTAAAAACACATTGCCAAAGTTTATAAAAATATTTATTGACTTGCCCTGGATATATAAACACTATATGGTATAAACCTTACGGCGCTCCACTAATAATCTGACACTTACACTTTGATAACAAATAGCCCATCTGCCAAATTTATACAGGGTGTGCATTAGAGGCCTCGTCTACCGGCCTTCGAGGCTCGTAATTATATTGCTCGGGACAACAAAGGTAACTTTGTACACAATTAATACCCATGGTTGGTCGTCAATAACGTTTGTCCATTATTACGGGTTAATTAGCTTAGTTTGCACAACGTTCGTATATGGTTTTATACAAAATTGGCTTTGAAAAGCTATTAGTCTTTTGAGTCTGAAATGGGAGCGTCATTGAGTTAGCTGCGGAGAGTGGTTGCTGGTTTTTGGACAGCGAAGGGGTTTTTTTTTCGTCGGAGACGGGCATCCATCTACGACAAAAAGGCTAGCTTGAACTTGAATAGGTTCCCAGATAAGGATAATATAGGAAGACTAATTACCTTTTCATTTTTCAATCTAGTTGTAGTAGTATGCAGCGCAGCTCTGTTTTGCACAGGGTCGCAGCATAATGCTGAGCGACAGCCATTTTGCGTGGATGTGACGCATGTTCCCTCAACCATTTGTTATTTTTTGTGATTATTTGCGTCATGTTTATCGCAAATTAGCCTTTTTTCTTACTTTGTTTCTTTCAATATTGTCAACAACTTGTCAGAAAACTTTTCAAATTTTTTTTTTATACAAACTATAGTCTGAGAATCGGCGCGTACGGCGAGTTTCCACCCTTACGTTCTTGACACCGCTACGACCCGGACGAAGCGTTTCACCTCATTTTTTATACCGCATGCATAAGGAGACTGGTGGACTGGGTGGTAGCCTAGTAGAGCAATGGTAGCCTAGTGGTATCGGCAGCGACATACAAGTTGTAGGTCGTAGACTCGAACCCCATCAGGCGCTTCACTTTGTTTAAGATATTTCATTATCACTGGATGAAACCGGCATGTTCTAGAGCCGAAAACTTCAAAGACATGTGACATCTACCAACCCGCATGGGGTCAGCGTGGTAGATTATGGCCCATTCCCTCGCATCGAAAGGAGGCCTGTGTCCCAACAGTGGGAACAATATAGGCAGTGTAGTGAATTACACAGTCACAATAAAAAAAAAAAAAAACTCAAAGAATTTCTGGTTTCGAATTTAAAAATTTGACAACTTGTGGCAACCGAGAGGGGTCATGTTTCTCCGCTGTATATTTACTATTTGTATCCATTGTACAGTACAACAAAAAATAATTCAAATTAGTACGTTCGGTCCAACTTTAATCTTTCAAATCTCTCCTTCCATTGTTTGGGGTCAGTTTTGAACCGAAAATAACTGGTCACTATACTTATTAATCTTTCGACCAGTTTCGTTCCCCTTTATAGAGTATCCAATTTCTCTCACACACAAGTACACTACATCTCATAAACAAAATACGTACGTAAGTACAATAATAATTCCCCCCAAGAGACGATATAATAAGCGCATTGTGGATTATTTCTGCTTCTATTAAATACAGGAGAAAGGGCATTATTACTGCGCTTTTCCGCACGATTGTACACATATGTCGTATCATGCAATACTTGTAAGCATCGTGTTATTGTGTTACTATTGTGGAAGTCATTATTTAAGGTTATTATTCCCCGGCCTTTTATTAGCCCCGTTTATTATTATGAGTAGGTAAGTATAGGGACTTCAACGTAACTGGAGAATAGGAATGTGTCCAAGGTACGAAAATCATCATCATTCTCCTGCCCTTATCCCAATTTATTTGGGGTCGGCGCAACATGTCTTTTTCTTCCATGCATCCCTATCAGAAGCCATCTCCGCAGTCACTCCCTTCTTAGTCATATCATCCTTCACACATTCCATCCATCGTTTCTTTGGTCTTCCCCTACTCTTATAGCCATCAACATTCATAATTAAGACTCTCCTCACGACATTCTCCTCAGTTCTCCGTAACACATGCCCGTACCAGGACAACCGATTTCCACACAACTTTTCAGCTACCGGTGCCACTTTCAGACTTCCTCTTATGTACTCATTTCTTATTCTATCCATTCGTGTAACACCACACATCCCTCTTAGCATTCTCATCTCGGCTGCATGCAATTGCCTTTCATTCATCCCTTTCGTAGCCCAACATTCTGATCCATACAAGACAGCAGGTCGGATCATGGTTTTATATATTTTCCCCTTAAGTTTAAGGGGAATGCGGGGTAAGGTACGAAAATAAAAAAAAATAATTAGTCCGTCTTATCCTTATCCTTACTTCCCTACTCAATATTATAAATCGGGAAGCGAGTCTATTTGTTTGTTTGTTCCGCTTTCACGCCATAACTACTGAACCGATTGCTTTGAAATTATGCAGACGTAAAGTTAGAAGTCCGGTTAAATAATAGAATACTTTTTATCCCGGAAAAATTTGATATTCCCGAGGGAAATCTAAAAAGCGCGATAAAAGCGAACTCCACGCGGGCGAAGCCGTGGGCGGAAAGCTAGTAGATAATAAAAAAAAATTAAGACCCGTATATTTTATTTTGAGGAAATTAACAAAAACTACTGAGACATAGCGTATAAAAGTTACGGAGTGGGGGCTAATTACGTCACGCCGTTGTATATTTTGTACCACGGCGTGACGTCATGCGACATTTCAAATCAGTATATCTCCCTAAGAATTTGACTGAAAGAAAAAATAAAAAAATTGGTGTTCAATATTTTAAATTTATCTGATAGATATTAAATTAGTTTTAAGGACATAAGCCAATTGTATGTATAACTATAGGTCTAGGGTTCTGCAGGGAATGTGTGCCTTGAAAAAGCAGCTGGCTAAATTTTTCTCTCTTACGGCGACTGGCGTTGAAGAGAGAAAAAAATTTTGACAGCTGCGTTTTACGTCAATGTCACAACTGTCAATTGACATTGGCGCCTATTCGCTTGCTCACAAACTAAAATAATTTTAAGTTCACTGCATCTGTTTCTTTCAATTTCACTAAGAAAATGATAGAAGATAACATTTTAGTTTAATCCTGTCAAATTAAGATATTCCATAGACAGTTTAGACGCGATTATAAACATGGCGACCAAAAATACATCAATTTACGTCGAGCGAGAACTAATTTGACAGGTCTAAACTAATATATTATGTTCTGTCCTTTTCTTTATCCATACTGTAATATTATAAATGCGAAAGAACCTCTGTCTGTCTGTTTGTCTGTCTTTCACGCCAAAACTACTGTACCTATTGTAATGAAATATGGTACATAGGTAGTCTGGAGTCTGAGAAAAGTAATAGGCTATAGAACATCTCGCTATGACCAATAGGAGCAGCGCATTAACAAAAAATGTTGCGAAAACGGGCACGAACACAGACGTACATATTGCTCCCATGATTTTAACAGGCGCTTATTTTATATCAACTGAGCTCTTTAATTTTTTTCGGAATTGACTATGGCTTTGGCAAAAACGACTGAATGGATTTTTAGGAAACCTTGCAGTAATGTAGGCATTTATCTAAGCATTCCCATGGAAACGGGAAACATCGCGCACTGTAAACTGAAGTCCACGCGGACGGAGTCGCGGGAAACAGCTAGTGAAATATAAAGAAACACTAGAAAACTATGCACTGAACTTAAATTTAGTTTGGTTTTTGAACATGAAAGTCGGGGCCATTGACGTTAAGCCTACATTATTGTTGCGGTGAAATTCTATAGGTACTTTTAGGGTTCCGTACCTCAAAAGGAAAAAACGGAACCCTTATAGGATCACTTTGTTGTCCGTCTGTCTGTCTGTCTGTCAAGACCCTTTATCTCAAGAACGCATGGACGTATCAAGCTGAAATTCACATGAAATACTCAGGTCTATTGTCCCTTTAAGCTGTGAAAATATCAAACTTCTAAGCCAAGCCAATCAAAAGATACAGCCGATTATGTCGATATTTTCAACAAATTTTCGACACTCGCGGAATCAAACCTACGGGATACTTCCTGTAAACTCAGAATCTTGAAATTTGGCATGACGCATTATCATATAATACAAATATAGGGAAAATTGCGAAAATCACATTTTTTTAGTTATATAATATAATAAAAATATTTTAATAAAATGAAACTTACTACCTTATTTCTCACGGAGGAATAAATGTATCAAATTGAAATTTATACCAAATACCTAGGTCTATTGTCCCTTTAAGCAGTGAAAAAATCAAACTTCTAAGTTAACGCGATCAAAAGATACAGCAGTATTGTAAACCGCTGCGTTTGTACGGCGGAACCCTCGGTGTGCGATTCCGGCTCGCACTTCGCCGGTTTTTTCTTTGTTCTTATTTGATTCTGCATTTTAGGTAATTGATAATAGCGCATCGTGGCAACAAGTAAGGTTCGAAACAGCTTTGTGTATAACGTGATTTTAATCAACAGACCACTAAAATATAAATTTTGTAGTTTTAATTAAATGAAAACATAAATCACGACTCAGTGGAACAATTTTAGATATCTTTTTTGTTGATTTAATTAATCCTGTAGTAAATTTTCCCGATAGTAAATATTTTTGACTAAAATGATCTTCAATTTTGTCGACACGATTCAAATCAAAATCGTTTATTTCAAATTAACCATCACTTGGTACTTTTGAATAGTCAATGTCGGTCAGTTCAAGAAAAGTGAAGCTAAATTGCACGTTCCAAAGCGTAGATCTCTATGGAGAAGAACGTGCAAGAAACTCCATGGACACTCTTTTAAAATCGTAATATATGGGTTACATTTCTTCGTTACATATTTATGTTGCTTCTATCATGTGAGCACAATGTAAAATTAATTAAAATATAAAAATGAATTAAGCCCACTGGCAGCTAAGAGATGACCAGTCTCCACTGACGGCCCCCGTTCACGAGCATGACGCGCGCATCAGCCCCACTTAGCTCAACCATATTGAAGGGAACCAAATGACCCAACAACACGCGCCACCATCAGCAAGACATTTGAGTGAGCATGACAATTCTCAACTGCCAATCTCGCAATGTCAAAATTGGTGCAGTGGCTGAGCGATTGACTGCGCTGCGCTGCGTGTCGCGGGTTCGACTCCCGTACGGAACAAATATTTGTATGGCCTGATCCTACGTTCATGTACACATCTTCTTCTTCTTCTACCTTCTTTTTGAGAAATAAATCAAAATGGTTAACAAATCTTTTTTGGACGTCCCCTGTGGTCGTTTCCACACACCCTTGTATACTTATGACTTTTATTACCATACGACACGGTTGGCGCAGTGGTTCAGCAATCATTTTTATAATGAAGCTACTTCACCGTTTTAAATTAATTATTACCAGAATATTTACTTAAACAAAACGTAAAACTTACGAGTACGTACACATTACATTTCGCTCAAAACCATGAATAAAACACAAATTAATTAAAAACCAACCACTGCTAATGCAAATACAACGCGTTAGGGACCAGGCATTCATAACTAATGAGGTAGGAAGCTGCGGCGGACAGTGAATGTCCATCGAATGTCAAATCACCCGGCCTGCCTGCAAGCTCTGGCTAAACATCCGCCTTTGATTTTATTAATGTCTTTAGTGAGTTTAGACATTCAATTAAGTGTGTTTTTAACATAAAAATGAGTTTTCAGCTCAGAGATATTTTGCTAAAAGTTTATAAGGCCATAATATCGGCTGCCGGCAGAAGTTACAAAGTTATGCCGCCAAACGATTCGTCGTATTCCGGCATGATATTTGGTGAAGCCGTACGGAGGACGCGCCTGAGCAGTTGTGTGTGCCGGGTACGATGCACCAATTAATGTTGGTCGTGGAGGGTCTCCCGATCAATCTCCCTCTGGTGCAGCATCGTTGGTCATGTTGTTGGATATAATACTGCATCAACTCGCTCAACTGCTATCTTCCTTCCTATAATTCAATAAGTTTAAAACTAGCGCGCTTTACCATAAACGATTGCATCACTGCTTACCATGAGGCGGGATTGCAATCAAGCATTAGTTTATAGTTATTAAAAAAAAAAAGGTTTTGCCCTGTGCCTGATTGATAGCAATAGGGTCGCTACCTTAAATGTAGCACTTTCAGTGAAGCCTATCCCTTCAGCACTACACTTAACTTTTACTTTTTATGTAGCTAGATTTTATTTGAGTTTGATTTTTCCTAACAAGCAAGGCTTTTGTTAAGCCACCGAATAACAAATGAAACAGAGTATTGAACATTGGACACAACAATCCTTATTTTATTTTTAAAGTACATTCAAGAGGCACTCCAACCGAACCCTTGTCAAAAAACAGGCCATATCAAATAATTGTGTCTATTTACCCAAAATCTTCTGATAAACATTCGAGAGGGTCGTATTACCGTTACGTGGGCTTAACAATGCCAATCAATGACACATAAAATCCGGCTAAGCAGATGATTCTTCGTCATTCATCGAAATAGCAGGCTCACCAAATAAAAATGAACTTTATACGGGTTAAATTAAGGCGTAATATTTAGTGAGGTGGATCAAGGTTATAGTCTTGTTCGACGTATACAGGGTGCATTGTTAAGCAGAGCCGGCCAATCAGTTCCATCACCTCTTGAGAAACCAATGAACCGTCTCTAAATCTGCGCTCGCTAGCTGGGGGTTAAGTCTTTACGCGTTTGGTTTTGTCATTTTATCAATATAGGCTTCATCTGTTGCGTTCGGAATATTTCGGGCCACTTCGGAGTCGTTCGGCCATATTGTACGCCAGAATAGCCTTTGTGTTGTCAACATATCAGCAAGTTTTGTGAATCTTTGATATCAATCTCGGAGCTGCTTTTGATGAGTTCAATAAAGAATTCGTTGATACTGTCAAGATGCTGTCAAGAGCGTTGTTAATGCTTGAGATTTTTTTTTGATAATTAATTTCATGTTTACAGCAATATTTTAAAATATATTTTAATATAACAGTATCACGCTTTGTTTCAGTCAGCAAAATTAAATATGTAAGTCAATTTCAGAGGCTAGGAAAAACTAAAACGTTTCTCTGCGCGATCGAATCAGAAATGAGGAGATCCGCAGAAGAACCAAAATCACCGACATAGCTCTTCGAGTCGCTAAAATTAAATGGCAGTGGGTGCAAGAGATGCTCGTATAAGTGGCAAAGTCTAGTAAAACTTGCTTCTATGTCGAAGAAACGAGAAAATTAGACCAATTGGCACACATAATAAATACGGGCTTTTCCATATTTTTCACATCAGTATTTTTTTTTTTATTATTGATAGGGATAATTATACAATATGTAAAGAAAACCCTGTCCGACCCATAAGGATAATAAAGGTTAGGTAAACACTTGACCAAATATAATATAAAATTTTACATAATCATCACAGTAACAATAATAATGAATTTTGAAATAATGTTTTTTTCCCGGGTATTAATTCCAATTTCCCCGAAATATGGTAATTTTTAAAAAACTGACAACACCATTTGTGACGGAGCGAATAGCGATGCGACCACGTGCCGCATGCCCCGCCCCCCTTCACCCGCGCATACATGCGCGGGTGAAGGGGGGCGGGGCTATCGGGTTGCCTACCGCACATGCATTAAGTTACCTCGCTTTTTCGAAATAATATTTATTTTTTTTGGGGGATTTTTTTTTAAGTTTAGCCCGGCTTTGTAGGCATTATTAGAATCAGTTAACGATACCTAACAATACCTTCACGGATCGGACAGGGTTTTCTTTACATATTGTATAATCTAAATAATTATTGGATTTCAGGTGAAAAATTATATTTTATCTATATTTTTTCTTAGCAATGCCTTCTTTAACACATAATAACACAACATAACCAACAACAACATGTTCCATGTGCGTGTATTTGAAATTTAAATATCGAATTGTACGAGTATTCTGAATAACAAAGACCTATCAAATCATAAAGCTAGGATCACAAACGCGTATTTCCACAGCATATATCCAAAATAATCCTGCTATATCTTCTACAGGGATAGTAATAACAAACTTATTCTAGCATTCATCAAAGGATTATTTCGAATATTGAAAACCTAACATCTGGATAAGCGCATGGTATTCACTTCGATGTCAACGACTTGTCAACATCTACGACCTGTGCCCTTTAAAGGTTACGTTTAAGGTAGGTAATTAAATTATAATAATATACTTTAAAAGATTCCTTCGAGTAAAAGATATTCAGTAAATTGGTAAATTATATTTTCCACGATATTAAAAGCTGGGGACCGTTTGAGTGCATTCACGCAAAAAAATCCTTAACTTTTCTTATTGATAATTTGCATTTTGGAAATATCGATGAGGTTTGTAAGAAGGGACTTTGTGTTGATACTTAAATGCTTCTGTCACACCGAAATAGTTCTATTATATAGCCAATCGTCATGATTTTCTCGGTGGTAGGCCATAACATCGGCTGCCCGCAGAAGTTACCATCCACCAGACAAAGCCTTGCCGCCATTTGCCGATCCGTCGTGTTCCGGCATGAATTCTAAGTAGTTGTGTAGCGATGTCTGCTGGCTGCTGGGTACGATGCGCCAAATGTTGTTGTGTCGGGAGTTTGGTCGTGCAGTCTCCATGAATCTCCATCTGGCGCAGCATCGTTGGTCGTGTTGTTGGGATTAACATGGCATCACCTCGCTCAACTGCCGCCTTCCTTCCTATTCACACAGTTTTTTTGAGTGAATACCAGGCTTTTAATAAACTAGCGCGCTTTACCATCAACTATTGCATCACTGCTTACCATCAGGCGGGATTGCGGTCAAGCACTTGTTCACAATTCCAAAAAAAAAAGTTGGACTCCGTATACCTTTTCCTCATGGGGTTCCCTTACACGTTCAGCGCTATGAACAAGATTTTTTTATACGCATCGCTTTTTACAGGCTCTTTGGGGAAATATTCGAGATATTCTGGAAAATTTATTAGTTCCATACTGATGATTGTTTTCTTTTTTAACCGACTTCAAAAAAAGGAGAAGGTTTTCAATTCGTCGGGATCTTTTTTTTTAATACTCTGAAAGATAAGAAGGTCTTGCGTGAACGATGAGAGAAGTAAGGAAGAAAAATAGTGTATGTTGCACGACCTCAAATAAATTCCGGTAAGGAAGACAGTGATGACTTTGCAATAAAATTCTAACGGAAATTCCAAGAAGAAAAACTGGAAAACATAATGACTCATCTCCTCAGAAGTGAATGATGACGTCACTAAGCCGAGAACCCGAAACGCGTTACCAAATCTCCAAATTTCCCTTCTGGGTCAATAATAACATACCTTCTACCTCTACATTTATTGAGGCATACCTTGAAATGGGGGCAATTAACTACAGTGGGATTACTTTAGTGGTTGTTGCCTAGTGACGTCACCGTACCCAATGAACGTAATCCGATTAAGATAATTACCCGAAATCTTATCGAACAAAGGCTTTGGAAGTACGCGTATGTAGGAAAATAGGTGGAGCATTATGAGGAGATTTAATAATATTCTGGGGCTATAATTTACATTATAGTTTAGTGGATTTCGATTACGGAATAGGGTAGTTGACTAAAAAAAACTAAATAGTCCGTTAGTCAGATTTCCAAAAATACTAGACACGTATTTTTTCTTTTTTTTAATATATACAAAAAATGAAGACGACACAGTGCGTTGAAAACTCGTGTGACGTCACTGCACGATACGCTTTTTTAGCGAGAAGTGACGTTACCAGCCACCACTCCTGATCTTTGTTGCCTTTTATATTTGTTAATATTTATTGATTTAATAAAACAAAATATACGTATCCAATATTTTTCTATAATCTTAATGACGGACTAAATAGAATATATATATATTTTTTTACCCAGGAAACATCCTTATAAATAATTTTAAATTATTTTTTTTTCAAGTTGTCCCAGTGAGTGCGTTAACAAATACTTAAACTCACACACACAAACAACCTGTCCCGGAACAACTACATGAAGGCATTAAAAATGTTGCTTCCGTGCGGGTATCGAAGCTTCAACACGCAGCGCAGTAGTCGATTGCTGAGCCACTGCGCCAACCATGCCATATGGTAATAAAGGTCATAAGTATACAAGGGTGTGTGGAAACGACCGCAGGGGACGTCCAAAAAAGATTTGTTATCCATTTTGATTTATTTCTCAAAAAGAATGTCCTCACGACCATCGTGAAAGTATAACCAGGTATATGAACGTCGGATCATCATCATCATCAACCTTTTTATCGTTTCACTGCTGGGCAAAGGTCTCCTCTTATACAGAGAAGGATTGAGCGTAATCACCACGCTCTAAGTTATATGTTGTATGAAAAATTACATTGGTACTTGCCTGACCTGGAATGGAACCCGTGACACGAACGTAGGATAGCATACATATTCTGTATTGTGTTATCATATCAATTACAGATATGAAGCAAAAATTGTGAGTGAAATCAATTTGGTTTTCCTCGTTAAGAGACCTTTAAAATATCTAAAAAATAAATACTAGGATTAGTTTTAATACCTTTGATGTTCTCAAGATAATTTAAAACCTACCTTGCCTTATCTCCATTTAAATTGTAATATTAATATATTCGTCTAAACGAAATATTCATCATTCAGCAGAATATTATTCTAACTTTCACAAATCCATTTTAAAGCTATGTTGAAAATTGTTCCTAATTTCGCATGAAGTTTACAAATCATTTCTATATGTCTAGACATAAAACCAAATTATGAAGATCTGTATTTATACATTTCGAATCAGTTATTTTTTTGCTTGTTTCGCATTTAGTCTTAATTCTCGGTAAATTGAGTTTTTTCATTCTTTGTTAAGGTGGCTGTACTTAGGCATTAGAGATGCGCTGAATATTGATTCAGCAGATTACGAATATTCGGACGAAAGTTAAGATACTTCACTGAGTATTTGGCAGAGTTATCGGTTCATTGTTGTGCAGTGATTAGTTATCATCGTCTACATACTTGAATATCATGATACAGTAAATTTTTTATAGCCAAAATTGTCTTTTGTTACAAACCGTTTATTTTAAACTTGAATTTATAAAACTAAATAATAAAACTTGATTTTGAGTCATGATGACTTTTTATTACGTCTAAATGAAGGTTGTGTGGTTCTTCCATTTAAATATATGTATTAAATATGATTCTCACAATAAAGCGACAGATGATAGATATCAATCTGAAAAAATAAATAGAAAATGTTTTGAATATTCGGCAAACTAACCAAATATTCGACCGAATACGATCATAAGAAAATACGCCGAATATACCAAAATGAATGTTCGGCGCATCTCTATTAAGGATTGGCAAAAAAAACCTATCTAGTTTTCGATTTCGATTGTAGCCGGGAGCTGTTTAGTAAATGCTGATGGGGCATTGCATTGGACAGAGGATTCTAAGCTCAGGTTGCAGACACCTGGGCAGGATATCTAATTGGCAATCAGACGGGTGGCTACCCCTGGCCCTGGGATCACGAGTTCATTGAGTAATTATTAATGATTGACTGCTGTTTACTCTCGTTTGATGATTATTGGGGTTATTTGTGTGTAATATGTATAGTAGCGTGTTTTAGTATTCGTCCATGTTGTTTAAGGTTTATGTGTGTATGATTCCTTTTTAGGTCGCGTCGTGGCGTTGGTCTAGTGGTTTAAAGTGGTATTATTGACTAAGAGGCTTGGGTTCGTTTTCGCCCTGAGTACATGGTGAAGCATACGGTGGAGGTCTGCCCGGCTTGGGCGCAGCTCCACAGTGTCCTCGCGGCGGGTTGCGGCCCGGATTGATGGCCTGTTGAATACAACTATTTGAGCTACATTAGGAAATTGGGTGGTATCCTAAAAATAATTTAGTAATGTCCATCAGATAGATTTATGAAAAATACTAGTTTTCCGCCCGCGGCTTCGCCCGCGTAGAGTTCGGTTATATCGCGTTTTTTAGATTTCCCTGGGGAATATCAAATTTTTCCGGGATAAAAGGTAGCCTATGTTCTTTCTCAGGATGTAAAGATTGTCTGTGCCAAATTTTATCAAAATCGGTTGAGAGGTGTAAGCGGGAAAGCGTAACAGACAGACAGACAGACAGAGTTACTTTCGCATTTATAATATTAGTATGGATTGAACAGATATTTTATTTTCTTTCATTCAAATACTTAGGAAGATATTATATTGATTTGAAATGTCACATGACGTTACGCATAATTAGGTCGTCCGACGCGCGTAATTAGGCCCCACTCCGTAACTTTAATACGCTATATATCAGTAGTTTTTGGTAATTTCGACAAAATAAAAATACGGGCCTTATTTTTTTTTTTTAATATCTATAAGACGGACTAATTATTTTTTTGATTTTCATACCTTGGATACATACCTATTAACCTGTATCGGGAGTGCGTTTACAAAAATTTTAACTCACGTACCTACACTAACAGCCAGACCCGGAACAACTACATGTAAGCCATACAAATATTTGTTCCGTCCTGTAATGGAACTTGAGACACACAGCGCAGCGGTCAATCTCTTAACCACTGCGCAAACCGTCCGTCAATTGATTTTTAAAAGTCCGAAAGCTAATAGTATTGCTAAAAGTATAGCATGTTGTGCAAAATATATTTACATAGCCTATGATAATATGTATTTTACATAGTAATATTTGGATAGCAGATGGTTCTAAACGATGTAGACATTGATAATTACGTTTAATTAAGTCTGTAAACGATACCTCTGCTTGTTTGCCAATATTACCTTGCGTCCTTTGGTGTTAATAAACTAAAGTAACCTATCAGCTGATGTCACAGCTGAGTAAGAAATGGTTTAATTTGGATTTAGTCTAAGACATAATTTTATATACAATATGTAAAGAAAACCCTGTCCGACCCATAAGGATAATAAAGGTTAGGTAAACACTTGACCAAATATAATATAAACTTTTACATAATCATCACAGTAACAATACTAATGAATTTTGAAATAATCCTTTTTTCCCGGGAATTAATTCCAATTTCCCCGAAATTTGGTAATTTTTAAAAAAGTGAAAACACCGGTATTATTATAAGCGAATAGCGACGCGACCACGTCACAGGTGCTGCGTGCCCTGCCCCCCGCCGCCCGCGGAATGGGGTTGCTTACCGCACATATATTAAGTTACCTCTTTTTACGAAATAATATTTATTTTATTAGGGGGATTTTTTTTAAGTCTAATATACAGTATGTTAACTAACAGAGGGCGTTCCCGTTAACCCGAAATAGTATAGCATACATACATGCTAAAAAAAATATTTCCATTCGAAAACAAAATGTTTTAATTTTTTTTCCAATATGAAAATATTCAATAAAAATTTTAAATTGACATGTAAAAGAAACACACTGTACACGCGAACATGAAAGACGGCAACGTCGCAATTTATTTATACATGACGACTACTATTTTGATTTAAAACAGGAGGTTTCAAATTTATTTCCAATTAGAATTTTTTTTTATTCGAATTTTTTTATGCTTATTTTTCTATGATGATATTTTTATTTTAATCTATTAATGATATATATTAACGAGTTTAAGGGAACGCCCTCTGTTATTTAACATACTGTATATAATATAATTCTACTAATGCCCACAAAGACAGTGCCACTTAATTTTAGCGATTCAAAGAGCTATGTCGGTGACTTTGGTTCTTCTGCGGATCTCCCCATTTCTGATTCGATCACGTATGAGGCACATTGTGAGTGACCACGTTTCAGTTCCGTAAGTGATCACTGGCAACACACATTGGTCAAAGACTTTAGTCTTGAGACACTGTGGTATCTTGGACGACGAGAAGATGTAGCATCCCGCGGCGTTCCCGAACGCTGCCCAGCCGAGCTGGATTCGACGAGACACCTTTTTCTCGTTTTATCTATATCTAGAGTATTTTCGGCAAGTTTTTACCTACAGGCAGACAGCATATCAAGCTACTAAAATGCGTCAGATTTCTTTATTAGATTTTCAACTATATCTTTAAAGCATTATGGCTCAAGGTTGATTGGGAATATCTGACAGTTTCAGGTAACTTGACCAGCTGTCGTCCGTACTTAACTAGGTACTCGTGTTAAAGCAAACACACTTTTAAGACCGAAATCTACCAAATTTAATCACACTTAAGTAAGCACTTTAGCATTTTTTATATACCTTTTTTAGCCAATGAGAATGATTAAGAATGTCCATTAAAGTAACGACAGCTCTTAAGTGAAATCCAAGTTGAAAGTTACCAATTCGGTTATTTACGAACATACATTACTGTAGTAGACTCCGTTAAACTCCAAGTTCTGTAAAGACCTGCGACATATTCGGTTCGATTAGCACGTCTTGTTTGAACTTAATTAAGAGCACACGTTTGTAACAAAATGAGCGTCGACTGCTTAAGATCAAAGCGCTCAATGTTAATATTTGCAAACGTGAATTGAAAGAAGTCATTGGCACCGAGAAACGTGTACAAACAAACAAACTTGGCACACCCTGTAGCTACAGCGGCAAGCTGTATACCTATACAGCGTGCTGCGACAATAGCGATATTAATTTAACACACGGGTGGGGTTTCCAGGTGATAATTTCATAAAGGATGGGTATACTAAGATTTCAGGAGGACACAAAATTTAAAAGATTTGTTTAAATTACTAGCTTTCCGCCCGCGGCTTCGCCCCCGTGGAATTCGGTTATATCGCGCTTTTTAGATTTCCCTCGGGAACATCAAATTTTTCCGGGATAAAAGGTAGAATATGTCCTTTCTCAGGGTCTGACACCACTGCGATCCGGACGAAGCGTTTCGCTTCCTCTTTTATACCGCGTACATCGAGGGGCTGGAACAATTTGCCAGCGACGGTGTTTCCGTCACATTACAATTTGAGTGTCTTCAAGGCTAGAGTGAATAGGCTCTTAATAAACTAGCGCGCTTTACCATCAACGATCGCATCACTGCTTACCATCAGGCGGGATTGCGGTCAAGCGCTAGTTTATAACTTATAAAAAAAATATTTGTATAATTATAGGACAACTTTTTAAAAAAAAAAAAAATAGATGCAATATCTAAAGAAAATAATTCTATCTAGTAAAAAAAAGAATACTTGACGAATTAGCTTATTATGGTCGAATTGAAAGAGAGGCCTTTGCTGTGCCTCTTCTTCAACAGAGAAGGCACGAACGTTGATAGCCATCAATGCAAAATCACCCTAGCTAGTGGCGCTTGTTTAAGACGGGTGTTTATTAACGGTTTTTCAAAATACCAAGTTATTATGCATATTGTTATTTTAGTGATTCTATTGAAATATGCTGCAATAGGAATTGTTCATAAATACACACATCAAAAGTGTCTAGGGATCAACATATATTTTTGCAATAACTTTTCTCCTGATTGATATTAATTAAAATTTTCTTTAAGGATTCATCAAATAAAGTGTTTTCGTTTGTCACAGTAACGATAAACCAAGTCACCTTTGCATTAATAAAGAAATTTGCCATTTTCCTAATAAAGGGATATTTGACATTTGAACCACTAACACAAAAGTTCGAAAAAAAGACTGAAATAACAGTTTTCTCTAAAATTTTATTGGGTAACTTAAACAATTAATAATCCGTGTTTCTACCGCGAACACTAACAACACAAGAACATCGGTTTGGCATACTCAAAATGAGTTCATCCAAATCACGCTGTGGAATGGCCGCCCATGTTCGTTGCAACAACAAAAAAAGGTCTTCTTGCGACGGGATACCCTCCATATTCGGCAGAGCTCTTCTCTGTAGCATATCCCATGCATGCTCAATCGGGTTCAAGTCTGGCGACTGAGCAGGCCAGGGCAGGACATTGATGTTAGCTGCGGCGAGAGTCTGTCTTACAACTCTTGCGGTGTGCGGTCGTGCATTATCATGCATTAACTGAAATAAGGGACCGATTTGCACTTGTAGAGGAACGATGACGTCTGATACAATCGTCTCAGCATAAATTTGAGCGTTGAGGTTGCCTCTGATCCAAATCAACTCAGTTCTTCCGCCGATCCAAATACCCGCCCATACCATGATGGTTCCACCACTATAAGGATGGACTTCCTGGCAGGATTTTAATCGCTGTTGGCGTCCAGGGGTTCTCCAGTGTCGTATACGTCTTGTATCCGGTCTCATACCAAAACGAGACTCATCAGAAAAGCACACGAAACGCCATTGTTCTTCTGCCCAATTTCTGTGTTCAAGAGCCCATTGATATCGAATCCTACGATTGTGCATTGCTATAGGTGGTACCCGTAGCGGTCTTCGGGAATGAAGGTTCACTTCATGCAAGCGGTTTCTGACTGTTTGGTCGCTAATTAAGTTCCCTGAAGAGTGATGAAGCCTCACGGCTAACATCATGGCGGTTATTGTTGGAGCTCTTCGAGTTAAGATTTGAATGTATCGGTCTTGTCTCCGTGTGGTGCAGCGATACCGTCCTCCATGGCGCTCAGCCACGGTACCAGTGCTTCGGTAACGTGTCCAAAGTCGACTGATAACACTCTTGTATTCAGAGCTAAAGCCACAGTACGTTGCCGGGAACCAGCTTCTATCATTCCCACGGCTCTGAGCATTTCTTCCCTGCTTAAATGACGTCGCCGCTCCATAATAACGTTGGTTTTAATCAGTAGTAGGGAAACAGTAGCACTAATAATGTCTTCAATGCGTTGTATGTTTTTATAGGGAAAATATTGACAGCTGATTTTCATCTTTTACTCGAATTTGATTCACAGTTCCTGATTCAAATTATGAAATGCACCAAAAAGGATCCATATAAATTTATAAAATCATAAATTTATTACAAAGCCACATCTCAATCTCAAGAAATCCGCATAAAAATGCTTGATCCCTAGACACTTTTGATGTGTGTAGTTAGCATGTAAAAAGTCGATAATCATGCAAATACCAAGAGATTTGTAAAACGTGAGTTGTGATAACCCTAAATTGGTTTGTTTACCTATATTCTTTATGGAGCTGGGCGATGGTATAGTGTCTACTTTTTAAGGGATTGGGCGCTGCTAACTGAAACACAGGCTTTTGCCTAGTTCGGTTACAGATGTGTAATCCGATTGTAACAATAAATTATAGCCTATAATATATTTTGTGTAACAATGTAAATAATTTCAGAATAAATGTTATTATTATTCCTTTATTTCATTTTATGTACATATAAATTATATTTTTAAATATTTCTAAGTACATAAAAAAATACATAAAAAAACATTCACAACAACAAAAATATAAAAAATAGTAGTCCACCGGTATCGGGAACAGGGTCCAAGCTACCGGCGGTCAGGGCTCCAGAGAGAGGAACTTCCTGACGATGCGAGCCGTGTCCAGCAGTACCGCTTTCGCTTTTATTATTATTATTTAACTTGATTTGTTATCTATAGCTAACTTACGGCCTGGACCTTAAGTTAGCTATAGATAACAAATCAAGTTAAATAAAGTGAGTAACCCGTTCCTGTTACTCACTTTATTTATCGTGACTTTTTCTCCATTTCTTAATAATCAGGGCGGAGATAAATCTTAAGAATCAAAGTTCATAAAAATCGGTCAAGTCTTTCTTGTCGGTCGGTCAAATAAATCTTTAAAATAAAAAAACTATATAAATAAGAATAATTTAAAAAAAGTTTTTTTTTTTTTAAGTTATAAACTAGCTCTTGACCGCAATCCCGCGTGATGGTAAGCATTAATGCGATCGTTGATGGTAAAGCGCGCTAGTTTATTAAGAGCCTATTCACTCTAGCCTTGAAGACACTCATATTGTAGTGTGACGGAAACACCGCTGCTGGCAAATTGTTCCAGTCCCTCGATGTACGGGGCATAAATGAGGAAGCGAAACGCTTCGTCCGGTCCAGTGGTATAGAAGACCGAAAGGCTGGCTACTCTACGACTGTGCTTCGAGTTAAATGAATCCAACATTTGACATTTCCAGGACCAGCCCAAAGGTGGCTGCAGTATTCCACACACATTTTTCTTAAAAGACTTGTCTGTAATACTGAACCTGACTTTGTTACATTTACGTAGATGATGCCTTGATCTTTATACCATGATGTATCTTTTACATTCCGGCATTTCCTCTGTTCTTCCACGTATGCACATACAAACAGTTCCCACCTATCGCTTTGATGTCTTAGAAAGCAATCTGGGCACTAAGCATAGTAAGTTGACGCGTGCTACCATCGAAGTCACATCCTGTATTATATTGACAAAGGAGGCCTTACTATTGGTTCCAGAACTCATCTCACAACTGTCTTTCGAGATTACATAAGTCAAGAAATAGTCTTTCTTCCTTTTCTTTAGAGTGGTTAGATACCACAATTTTGCCAATAACACGTGTAACAAATTATAGAAATTCTTTGAAAATTTTATTTCACAATAATGGCGGATATCACCAATGACAGTTGAAAAAACGCCCGCGTGAGGCGACTACGAGGAGATTTAATGCAAAGCACATGTTGTGGCCACTATGCTGCGATATTTCAATGTTCTTTATGAATTACTAGCTTTCCGCCCGCGGCTTCGCCAGCGCGGATTTCGGTTATATCGCGCTTTTTAGATGTCCCTCGGGAATATCAATTTTTTTTTAATAAAAGCTAGCCTATATCCTTTCTCAGGGTCTAAAGATTGTCTGTGCCAAATTTCATCAAAATCGGTTGAGAGGTTTAAGCGGGAAAGCGTAACAGACAGACAGACAAACAGCCAAACAGAGTTACTTTCGCATTTATAATATTAGTATGGGTTCATTTATAATATTAGTGTGATACATAAATCACGCGTTTTTATTTAGTAAACGACACTATAAATAATTTAAAAGTCCAATGAAAAATGAGCGTGACATTCATCTTAGCTTTCCCGTCAAAAACTCTCAAGAAACAGTCTGTACTGTAGTCTCGCCATGAAAACTCTGGTGCAGTGGGCTGTCAAAAGTGTAGGTCCCTTGCATTAAATGATATAACGGCTCTTTTTTTCTAAGTTTTCAATGTGAGTACAGAATTGATCTACAGATATTGGTGAGTACTTTGAGGGTCAAAACAGTTTACAGATTATGCCACGGTATAAATTTTATACTTTTATAACTTATTTGAACAAATTGTCATGTACCAAAATTGGTCTAAACCTAATCGAAAAATGTCAATAACTTGTTCATTCTGGCTAATCCATACTAATATTATAAATGCGAAAGTAACTCTGTCTGTCTGTCTGTCTCTTACTCTTTCCCGCTTAAACCTCTCAACCGATTTTGATGAAATTTGGCACAGACAATCTTTAGACCCTGAGAAAGGACATAGGCTACCTTTTATCCCGGAAAAAATTGATATTCCCGAGGGAAATCTAAAAAGCGCGATATAACCGAACTCCATGCGGGCGAAGCCGCGGGCGGAAAGCTAGTAGGTACAAGATAAACCTTTTAAAGTGAATTGACGATTTTTATATAAAACCTGGCATACGATGGTAGGTATGCAAAATTCTGTTTTTTTTTCTTTCGTAATGGTAACCATTAATCCAAATAAATCGGGTTTTATAAAAACCTTACGGAACTTAAACGTTTTTGCAATAATTTCGAATACTGAAAAAATTTACAGAAAGTACAAAACCGTTATTTTTCCAACATAAAAATCGAGTTTCAGATTTTTTGCATCTTATCGAGAATCATTAGTACGTCATCTGATGTCAAGTTTCGAAATCTCGCAATAAACCGCTGAGACGATCACATACAGCCGCCGGCCACAAGTTTCCAATAAGTAATTAAAATCCTCAGATGCGGAGATTACGGTCCTATGTCTCTTGAGTGTTTGCTCCCGGCCACTTCAAATCTCTTATGATTTCCTGGTATTTCCAATATTGTTAGCCGGTTCCGTGCAAATATATTAAAAGAAAAATTGTCTGTTCAGTGAGAAATTGTTGATTTTTGAAGAGCAGTTTAAATTGAAATTGTTTTTTGTCTGATAGAGGCGCTTTTAATATAACTGTTGAGTATATTTTGTATAAGGCTGATTGTCTTTACTAATATATAAAGCTGAAGAGTTTGTTTGTTTGTTCGCGCTAATCTCGGAAACAACTGGTCCGATTTGAAAAATTCTTTTTGCGTTGGATAGTCCATCAATCCAGGAAGGCTTTAGGCTATATAACATCACGCTGTCACCAATAGGAGCGGAGCATAATTAATTCCACGCGAACGAAGTCGCTGGCGGCTGCTAGCAATAAGATAATATGAGAGCTGCTGCCTGTGACTTTCTTTGCGATCTAGGATTAAAAGTGTTATTATCCAAATCAAGGCCTATCTGTCTCGCGAGCTTGCTGGTGGGGAGCAGTGGGCAGCTCGCCCGGGTCGACGGCGCGTTATGTTTCACGCGCGTCTCAAAGAGATGTTAGCACATCGTGATGCGGTCCACGAAGACCGATGCCTCCTGGGTCAGGGTTGCGGGTTGGTTAAAAAAGAAACCGTCGCCCTGGCACACTGGTAAGCGAAGAAACACGGGTGGGTTTTAGTCAGTAAAAGTCTGGCACGCCCTTCCAGTGCACCCAGAGCGGTAGAGCTCATTTGATGATTTCCCAGCCCGAACAAAAAGGCCTATCTGTCTGCTAAATTTGACTAAAATCCTTATAGCAAGCGAAAGGGTAAAATAGAAACTTACTTTCACATTTATTACTCAGAATCCCAGTCGCATCCGAAGCCTTTTCAGCTTTGGAGTCTGGGGTTCGCTTTACCAGTCCAACTGCTGATATGGCTAAACTTCGAAATTTTCCATGAAGCGACTGCCGTCTGACCTCCACAATCCAAAGGCGTCATCGAAGCATTAGCATTTATTACTATTAAGACATTTTTCCTTTTACTTTAAGTAAGCTAAGCTGGGTTAAGTAAGCTACGCTTGCCACTGTTGGTCTGAGGATGGGTTACTATCTTTACGCGCCGAGATCCCTCCGTAATCCGGAAGGACGTTAAGAAGGAACTCTAGTGCCGAGAAATTTAAAAAATAGGTATTTAAAGCAAATATTACCGTCGCGCTGCTTCCAACCTCTCCCGGTACAGTGCGAAAACGACAGTTGCAGCTCTGACTGATTTTACCTACAAAAACGTTGACCAAAGACGTATCGTATTCTGCTGTTTTCATTTTCAAAACACACAGACAGATCTAAATTATTTTTATATCAAAATTTAGAGGAAAAGTATACCAATGCTTCTGTTATTTTCTTTTTTGTCAAAAACTTATCACGTTTGTCTAATAGTCATCTGAACATCACGGTGAAAATGGGTTATTTTTCGCGATTTTGAAGTACCGTATTTTATATTAATTAACGTATAAAATTTTAGAAAAAAAATAATTGCTCTGAAAGCATTGTCCACGAAGAAAAAAAAAAGAAAACAGCGGAATACGTTTGTGTAGAGAAAGCACCACTAGAGCTCCCTCTTAAGGCATTGGTCCCGGTTGTCATTCGTAGAACTTTGACAGTCACTACGGGTCGTCAGAAGCTCGAAGCTCTGAACAACAGTCTTACCAAGGGGTATCGGCGTCCCTGCAGGCTCTAGATCAATCTCCTTCTGGTGCAGCATCATTGGTTGTGTTATAGGGTTTAACATAGCATCACCTCGCTCAACTGCCGTCTTCCTTCCTATTCGCTAAATTATGTTTTTGAGTGAATAGGCTCTTAATAAACTAGCGTGCTTTACCATCAATGATTGCATCACTGCTCACCATCAGCCGGGATCGCAATCACGCACTAGTTTATAATAATAAAAAAAGTATATACAGCAACATCAAAACAATTCAAAACGTTTTCAAATAAAATACCTCAAAATTACAGGCAATCATGTTCTATAAACCACAGGAAGGATTAAAACCGATAATATCATAGAATCCACCGTGGAATGTTATTAGAGGTTGCCCTTGTTTATCTGTGCTACTGTTCGGGCATTTTTATGAAGAACCGGGCAAATAAGCGGGCACAAACATTAATCTGCTTTGAACAACAGACAAGATGTAAAGGGACCGCTATAGTGTCAATATTGTTTTAGGGGACAAAACTCCGCTCTCTGCTATCTCTTGGCGGCAATTAGAGCGTGATATGATTTTTTATGTAAACTTAATTTACTTGAGTTCTGTTAGAAGACTTTGATTTTGTTTAATTTTGCTTTTTGTTATGTTGTGAGGGAGGTAATTAAAGAATATCTGTAGTTGTTTCTTATTCTCTGTTTATAGCTGTCTGGCTGCGATATTTTTACAATTTAAAAGCTTGTACTAACACCTTTATATACACGATTTACAGGTATATAATAAAGAAAGGCAGAAGTTCACGGGACATCAAAGAAATTCATCCGCTTGGCTGTCAGTGGAATAAAACTCATTAATTGTGTACTCGCCTGAATGTTTGGATCAGACAATATGTAATGTAGTAAGTACATAATTAAGAATTGGAAATTTACAGGACGGTTTTAATAACGGTCTTTATTTTAAGTAAATTTAAGATGCAATTATAATTTATTTCACGGCGATAATGTTTCGGAAATGCATGATAAATGATTTTATTTTTGTAAGTAGGTTTGTACGGACGACAGCATGTCAAGTTACCCGAATCTGCCAAATGTTCCTAATCAACCTTGAACCTTAATTCTTTACGATAAAGTTGAAAATCTATTAAAGAAATTTGACAGATTATTGTAGCTCGATGTGCTGTCGACTGTACTTTTACACCTTATTCTTAAATACTCTTTGAAGAAAATTAGAAACAAACTCAGCAACCGCAGTCTCTTTTAAAGATAAGACAATCTTGGTTAGATCATTTGTGAAGAACTCAATCATTCAAAATCATGTGATGAATATTTTACCTGCATGAAAAATAATTGAAAAGAATACATTTAAAGCTCAACTCTAAACAGTACCTCTAAAAACAACATAAATATTAATCCCTACAACTTAACCCGTTCGCTAGCTAAATCTTTCAACCCTCTAATACCTACGTCGACGACAACAATTTAATTATAAATGTCGTTAAACAATCGATGCGTGACGTTCATTTATTAAATTTTGTTATAGTTTAAAACGTGGTTGTTATAACGTCATAACTGTTATTTATAACCGCTGTTATAGAGGTGATTTATCTGTTCTAAGTCAAGGGGTAGATTTGTGTTGACTGTGCAATTTGTTGTTCCTTGGGAGATATGTAAAGGCTGTTCTCTTATGGGAATAAAAACCCGGCCTGCTGTAATGTACGTGAGCACGCCTCTATCTTAAACTTGAAGAATATGACTGGTCTATTCTTCAAAAAATCTCAATTGATGCTAGTAATCCAGCCAGGGACGCGGGTTGATTGAAAGATATAGGTACTGCGGCCCTGTTACAAGAAAATGAAGGAAATATGGTTTTGTTTAATTATGACACGCCCCTAATCAAATCAAATCAAATCAAATCATTTATATCAAATAAACTAGTTACAGGCACTTTTGAATTGTCAGAAGGTCGGTCAGTCAGTAAGGTGAAGCTAGGCGCCCATTCCAAAGAGTAGGTATGTACCTATGGAGAAGAACGGGCCAGAAACTCCATGGACACTCTTTTAAATTGTCAAGCTATTGATACAAATATATGATTACATCAATCGTTTTGAAATCAACCCTAGAGCGGTAGAGGTCATTTTATTCATTATATTAGTCATTTATTCAATATATTATTAATATTCTTCAATAAAGAAAATAAAAAATAATTATCAATATTGTGGATATGAACTAAAACTAAAAAATCCATAATTAAACAAAAAAAACTGCTCCTAAACAAATACCTATAAGAAACCAATATGTATATTTTTACAGTAAACCAAAACGCTGAGCTAAATTATTCTAGAACATTGTGATTTTAAAATCAGATCACTGCTTTAAAATGTGGATTCATGCAAAATTCAACATAACTTCTTCTTAAAAATACAACTATGATATTTTAAGGGATTTATACGAAACTAAAGTTAGCGAGTAACATTAAAAATCCAACATTGAAAAGTTATCATTATTTGAAACTTACACGAAGCAAACCAAAATCGTTTGGAAAATTAATTCTATGAATTTAGAAAGGAACACACCCTATAAAACGATTTTTCGGGTACCTGCATACTAAAAGAGGCTCTATAAAGTTTAGATTTAAATTAATTTAGCGGATTATTAATTTCGAATAATGAACTTAGTTCTCGCTTTTTAACGCATCGATGAATAAAATTTACGTAAAAGTAAACGACCTGACCGTTATTAATTTAGTATTAAACCAACTGGATTTAGTTGAACAATTTTTAAATTAAAATTCGAACCCAGCAAAAAATGTGATTTATATTTATAATTTTTTATTTACGAACTTGTTAAAAGTTGAATTTTAATTTCTGAAATGGTAGCTTGATTTAAAGTTTTATTTTTGTGGTTTTCACTAAAATTCATACGTAGAAAAAAAGCCCAGAGAAAATTAATATTACATTCTAAGTAAAGACAAAAAGCTAAGACGGTATAAAAATAAAAGACATTTGTTTAAAGCGGTACATCCATTTGCGTATTTAAATTATAAACGCCCAGTTGGCGAGATTACCGGGACTTTGGCAACTGAAGCTAATTGCAGTTGGTGGAGTTAGCGAGACTCACGCCAGATCTGTTAAACCCCGAACGAGTGTTAAAAGATTTATATCAGTGGATAACAGCGATTCAAGATCTTAATTCCGGAGTCCGCAGCAGGAAATTAAGACGTTTACGAGATTTTCGCGTTTATTTTTCGCACTAGTTACATAAAGCCGTTGGACTGCGAAAATATGAAATCAGGCTTCAAACGCTTCGTGCCGCATTTTCAATTAGTTCTTGAGAATAAGAAAATTTAATTATGAAAAATTTAATGGAAACCGTTTTCAATCTGTTAGCGGTGTTTCGTTGAGTTTTCTTTTTGGTTTGCTTTTATTGAAATGCGTTCAGGATTTGTGTAAGTAGTTTTGTTGATGATATTGTAATTTGAGTGATGGTGTGGAGGCATGAGGAACAGAGAGTAAAGTTCACTCATCCTCCATATAAAAGGGAGGATCCTCCGACCAGACGGGTGTTATGTCTGGTGGGCACTTGCCCAATGCTTGAAAATTGGGAAGTTGCATGTATGCTAGTTGCTCGGTAAACTCTGATTGCGAGATGTAGAATTCGTGTGACGTCAGTTTGACACCTTGTTGATTTGTGGCGTTTGTAGGTACCGCCACATCACTCCCCTCCGGAGACCGGAGGTCGATAGTAGGCTGAGTCTTGTATCTTGCGATGCTTGCCAGGCCAGCTGAGGTTGAGTGAGTTGAAACCGGATGCCGCGTAGTTCACGGTGAGTCGGAACTGTCTTCGGAGATTCCCCAGTGAGTCGGGGTGGTGGCGCTGCGTTATATCCATCATAATCGTTATGTTAATTGACTTTTAGATGTCCCATGCCTTTTAACGTAGGTATTGCATATATCCATGACAAAACGGTCTCCAAAGCACAGGCGAAGAGTAGCCATCCTGTCGGTGTTCTATAGGATGCATTTTGTAGAGTGAGCGAGGTAATTGCATGACTTAATTCCCCCATCTCCGTTCCATCATCAGACGACCCGTCGCCGTCGTACGGCGAGTATCCGCCCTTACTTTGCTGACACCAATACGATCTGGACCAAGGGTTTCGCTTCGTCTTTTATACCCAGTACATTGAGGGACTGGAACAGTTTGCCAGCGGCGGAGTTTCCGTCAACGATTGCATCACTGCTTACCATCAGGCGGGATTGCAGTCAAGCGCTAGTTTGTAAATTATAAAAAAAAACAAGTTCAAATGAATTTTTATACTTACCAGGTTTAAAAGTTTTGGTCTGAAAATCATTACAAATAAATAAAAAAAATAGGTACATGAAAAATCATGTTAAAATAAAATTGTACTCAAGAAATTGAAAATACTGTCTTGGAAAATAGATAACATTGGTTTTATCAAATCTTCGCCAATTTACCGGTGACTGCGCCACTTAACCCAAGTGTCAAACTTCTAAGAATATTCTGAAGACTTTCTTCTAATAATACAGAACTTTCAAACCTCTTCAAATTTTATTTGAGTTGCATTTTTGTGTATTATTTGTGAGAAAAACCTTTCGAACCGCCAGACTGTTGGTAACGAAATGTTTTATTATCTATTGTATTCTATAAAATTCATATATTTAAATTACGTGTATTTAAATATGTGTATTGTAATTTTTTTGAAAATACGTGACTTTACTTTTTTTTTCATACTGAATGAGAAGTTCGGGTTTAAAAATCAACCTAGAATAAATATTAAAACAATATACCTACTCAGCTAAAGTAAGCATACTTTTAGACGCAAGTAGGCACCTATTTAAAATGAAAATTCAGTGTAATTTTTAATAAGTATTTACAGAGTTAAATATTATGTACATTGAAATGCAACGCCACATGCTAACATTTATTGAAATTTATTTTAATTTAGATATTATTAACTTCATTTAAATACATGTTTTTAATTTTTGTATTAAGAATAATTATTGAACACTATTGTAATTAGATGTTAAAATAAATTATAAATGGAAAGAAATATAAAAACAAATTGAATGGTGAAGTAGGTACTTATCCGCATCGCAGATTATTGTAATTGGAATGAATTTTCAACGCACGAATCTTTTATGTCCAATAAGTCCGTTAGCTTGTGTATCAAATATGGAAATATACAATAACTAGCTGTTGCCCGCGACTCCGTCCGCGTAGACTTCCGTTTACTGCGCGCGGAGCTCAGTTGATATAAAATAAGCGCCTTCTAAAATAATCGGAGCAATATCTCCGTCCGCGGTCGCTCCCATTTTCGCAACATTTTTTGATACTGCTCTGCTCCTATTGGTCATAGCGGGATGTTATATAGCCTATGTTTCAGGCTCTAGACTATTTGCGTACCAAATTTCATTACAATCGGTTTAGTAGTTTCGTCGTGAAAGCCGGACAGATAGACAGAGATACTTTCGCATTTATAATATTAGTATGGATTAAGAGAACATGTACAATTTTGTAATGGCTATAAAAGCATTTTTTTTCATCTGCCAAGACGCACTGCGCCGAATGGTGAAAAAAAAAAAAAATTGCTGCCCGACTTTCTGTTAAAAAGGAGAGGCCAGAGTGTACCAGCAGTGTTAATAATATAATTTTATTAGGCATAAGTTACCACCCACCAGACAAAGTCTTGCCGCCAAGCGATTCGTCGTGTTCCGGCATGATGTCTGGTGAAGCCGTACGGAGGACGGGTCTGAGCAGCTGTGTTGCGATGTGTGCCGGGTACGATGTGCCTAATGTTGTTGTGTCGGGAGTTTGGTCGTGGAGGGTCTCCAGATCATCCTCTGGCGCAGCATCGTTGGTCGTGTTGTTGGGTTAAACATTGCATCACCTCGCTCAACTGCCGTCTTCCTTCCTATTCACTCAGTTTTTTTGAGTGAATAGGCTTAATAAGCTAGTGCGCTTTACCATCAACGATTGCATCACTGCTTTCCATCAGGCGGGATTGCAGTCAAGCACTAGTTTATAACTAATAAAAAAAAAAAAAAGCATTTTGAGCCCGCTTGAAAATATTCTTTGGTTAATACCAAACTCTTTATGGTCGTATGTCTCTCTATGGTTACCATCAGGCAGGATTGCGGTCAAGCGCTAGTTTATAATATATCAAAAAAAAAAAAATAGTAGGATTACCTACCATTTTTTTTTACTAGCGCTTGACCGCAATCCTGCCTGATGGTAACCATAGAGAGACATGTACATCTATAAAGACTTAATTATTCTTGTGACAAGAATATTAATCAACAGTAACACATTAAGACCTTATAGTTTACGAGTAGTTTATTCATATAAACTTACTAGCTCTTGCCTGCGACTTCGTTCGCGTGTAATTTCTTGTTCCTGCTTCGCATCGCTTTACCTACCCGTGCTTTCCGTTTTCGCTTAGCATTCTTTTTATTTTGACGTGAATACGTCTTTAAAATCGTTTCCATAGGGAGGCAATCCTAAAAAAAATAATGATATCGATATTGCGGATACGGATTAGTGTTACGGCTTCATTACTATCATTGCTATCCAAAATTTAATAATACTACTGGATGGCTAAACAAAGATCGATCGTTTTTGTGTCTTTTTCCTCGGCCTCTAGGGCTCTCGGCGGCTAGGGTTAAATAGCCTATACCTACTATAGGTTTTATTTGCAACTAGCTTTCCGCCCGCGGCTTCGCCCGCGTGGAGGTCGGTTATATCGCGCTTTTTCAATTTCCCTCGGGAACATCAAATTTTTCCGGGATAAAAGGTAGCCTATGTTCTTTCTCAGGGTCTAAAGATTGTCTGTGCCAAATTTCATCAAAATCGGTTGAGAGGTATAGGCGGGAAAGCGTAACAGACAGAAAGACAGACAGACAGACAGACAGACAGACAGATAGACAGACAGACAGACAGAGTTACTTTCGCATTTATAATATTAGTATGGATTATAAACTAGTGTATGACGGCAATCTCACCTGATGCAATCGTTGATGGTAAAGCGCGCTAGCTTATTAACAATCCCTTGCATTTTTTTATAAACTACTAGCTTTCCGCCCGCGGCTTCGCCCGCGTGGAGTTCGGTTATATCGCGCTTTTTAGATTTCCCTCGGGAACATCAAATTTTTCTGGGATTAAAGGTAGCCTATGTTCTTTCTCGGGGTCTAAAGATTATCTGTGCCAAATTTCATCAAAATCGGTTGAGAGGTTTAAGCGGGAAAGCGTAACAGACAGACAGACAGACAGACAGACAGACAGACAGACAGACAGACAGACAGACAGACCGACAGACAGACAGACAGACAGAGTTACTTTCGCATTTATAATATTAGTATGGATAAACTTGTGCTTGATCGCAATCCTGCCTGAGGGTAAGCAGTGATGCAATCGTTGATGGTAAAGCGCGACAGTTTATTAAGAGCCTAATCACTCTAGCCTTAAAGATATCGTAGTGGTGTCAGCAATGTAAGGGTGGCTACTCGCTGTACGTGATGGTTATAGTCCAGTATCCAGAGATTAGTGCATTCAAACAGATTGTTTAGCTCTATTATTATAGGGGAAAAAGGGAGATATGAATCTAAAGAGAAAAATCTTTTTGTCCCAAGCACATTAATCTATAACAACACGGCTTGCGAGTTACATGTAGGTATATATGTAGATATAGCAACTGATGCCTCCCTTAGAGAAAACCACCAAAGCGTAACACTGATTCGATTTCACGTTGAACGCTCATAGTTATCGCAGTAAATCTCGAGGTGATGTGATTTACTTTAATTTAATTTCGTATCTACGTTTTCGCCCTTTAATTATGTTTAAGGCACAATCTGCCAGGCGAGATAATTGTTGTCTGCGGTTTATAAATCTGTTGTTTCAGGCTCGGATGATTTTGGTTGACATTGATGAAGAAAATGTGTGGGACAGTTGTGTTTGATTTTGACTTGTTTGTGATACACAGACCAGTGAGGAGTCGTGGTGGCCTAGTGGTTAAAACACCAGCCTCTCGAGTATAAGTGCGCGGGTTCGATTCCAGGTCAGGCAAGTACCAATGTAACTTTTCTAAAGTTGTATGTACTTTCTAAGTATATCTTGGACACCAATGACTGAAGGTAAAGGAAAACATCTTGAGGAAACCTGGACTTTAAGTCTGAAATCGTCAACCCGCATTGAGCAAGCGTGGTGATTACGCTCAATCCTTCTCTGTATGAGAGGAGACCTGTGCCCAGCAGGGGGACGATAAAAAGGTTGATGATGATGAGTGAGGCAATGAAGGCAATCGCGTGTTACACTTATACTAGCAATGGATTCATTTTTGACATATGATCAACATTTATTGCGTTATTTGGGTATGTTGATCAGACAAATTATTCGTTTATATTTTATGAAACAATGGATGGCAATACTTTTCAATGTTACATTTTTTGATTGATAGTTTGTTACGCAATTAGGGTGATGCTTACGTATGGGTAAAATTAAAGTACTTCCTAGTACCTACAAGTAGTATACTTCACGTAGTTTTTATGAAGAGAGGACTCTAGTCGCGTTTTCTCCATACAAACGTATTCCGCTGTATTTCTTCGTGGATAATGCTTTTAGAGCAATGATTTTCTTTCCACAATTTCACACCTTGATAGGTGTGAAATTGTGGAAAGAAAATCAAAAACTTAGCTAAAAAAAAACTTAGTTTTCAAAAAAATCAATATTAAATAATAGGGGCGCGTATAATCATATACGCGCCCCTATTATTTAATATTGATTTTTTTGAAAACTAAAAAATCAATATTAAATAATAGGGGCGCATATAATCATATACGCGCCCCTATTATTTAATATTGATTTTTTTGAAAACTAAGTTTTTTTTTTTACATATTATAAACCAGCGCTTGACCGCAATCCTGCCTGATGGTAAGCAGTGACGCAATCGTTGATGGTAAAGCGCACTAGTTTATTAAGAGCCTATTCACTCTAGCCTTGAAGACACTCAAATTGTAGTCCGACGGAAACACCGCCGCTGGCAAATTGTTCCAGGCCCTCGATGTACGCGGTATAAAGGAGGAGGCGAAACGCTTCGTCCGGATCGTAGTGGTGTTAATAAAAGAAATATGATGTTTACAAATGTGATGAGTTTTTGACAAAAAAGAAAATAATAAAGGCATAGATATACCCATCCTCTAAATTTTGATATAAAAATAATTGACATCCGTCGTGTTTTGAAAAAGAAAACAGCGGAATACGAAACATCTTTTGGTCAACGTTTTTGTAGGTAAAATCAGCCTGAGTTGCAACTCTCCCTTTCGCACTTTACGGGGAAAGGTTGAAAGCTGCGCGACGGCAATAGTTTCTTCAAATACCTATTTCTCAAATTCCTCGGCACCAGAGTCCACTCTTGATTCATATTCAAAACCGGGACATCAAAATTTATTTTCTACAATAACGCGGCATTTTTAAAGTAAATTTTACTACGGTAAAATTATCAATATTGTTACGGGCTGGGGGTACTTAAACGCCGGTTAAGGGTTACGAAGTTTATTGGCAACGAAGGTACAGTCGATTGTAGGCAATGACAAGTAGAACGTAGCTGATGTCGTACCGAAGTCTTCTCTTACGTCCACGAAGTCCGTGTTGTAAACACACAATAACGCTACAGATGTTTCTTCACGTAGTACTTACAGTTCTCGTTATAATTGTCGCAGTAGGTCTTCTTTAAGATTGCTTCTTAACTGTCGCTGTTTTCGTATCGCTAGTCGAGTGTAGACTGACTCCGCGTCGGCGTGACGGTGCTATATATAGTCCAGCTGATCGAACATTCCAGATTCCTCTAGACGTAATAATAATAGCACATAACTTCGAGGTCACTCGGAAGTACCTACGGTAATTCCCGGAAACGGGTTTCTAGAAATTTCGATGTCGACACTTTGTTGACAAAACTGTTGAGACCTGTACCATTCGATAGGCCGTCCTAAGTCTAGCAATGCGTTTTATTATTGTACCTAGAAAATGTCTAGATCTAAAGAAATAGGGCTTAAAAGTGACTCACTGCATGTCACGCGATATTGAACCTTATGCCGTCGACATAAGGTCCATTTGTAACATTGCCCCCTTCTTAGTCATGCTCGTCCCGAGCATGATTTGATCCATAATAGCGAGCTAGGCGGTCTACGTGTACGATTTTCAGCTTCCCTCTAGGTCCTTTCTTAATCCGGTAGGTGACATCGTTGATTCTGGTTACTATCGTGTACGGACCCTCCCATTTGGCTTGGAACTTTGGACTCTTTCCTTTTCTTCTAATGGGATTATGCAACCATACCAAAGTTCCCTCTTCGAATCCGGGCACGTTAGCTTTGCGGTCGTATCGGATCTTCATTTTCTCACTGGTTTTCAGACCATTCTCTCTCACTAGCTCATGTATTCCATCTAATTTACGCCGCAGGTCGGCCACATAGTCGACGGCTAGGATAGGAGTATCGGGAGGTGTTCCGGTTAGTGCATCTATGGGTAGTCTTATTTCTCGGCCGAAGTTGACTTTCGCCGGTGTGCAGTTTGTGCTATCATGTGTTGCTGAGCGGTATGACATTAAAAAGAGTGGAATGTATTGGTCCCAATCCCTTTGGTGTTCTTCCACTACTTTGGCCAAATGATTCTCCAACGTCTGATTGAATCTTTCGACCATTCCATCTGACTGTGGGTGATATGGTGTTGTACGAGTCTTATGTATCCCGAGTAGTTGGCAAACCTCTTGAAATAGTGAAGACTCGAAGTTTCTACCCTGGTCAGAGTGTAACTCCAAGGGAACGCCAAATCGACAGAACACCTCGTGAACTAGCTTTTTGGCGACTGTATGAGCTTCTTGGTTGGGCACTGCAAAAGCTTCTGGCCATTTGCTGAAATAGTCTTGCATGACGATGATATACCTATTCCCTTCTTCAGTAACAGGGAATGGCCCAGCTATATCGACAGCAACTCTTTCCCATGGTGCACCAACATTGTACACTTTCAGCCGACCTCTGGCCCTCGTTTGCGGTCCCTTTACTGAGGAGCAGGCTACACATTTTCTACACCAGTCCTCTACGTCTTCGCGGCAATGCACCCAATAGAATCTTTTTCTCACCTTCTCCAGGGTTTTCTTTACTCCTAGATGTCCTCCGGATACTCCGTCGTGCACCTGTCGTAGCACTGACGCGACTTTATCATCGGGAACTACTATCTGTAAGGTGACCTCCCGTCCACTGGGTGATTCCCATTTCCTCTTGAGAACTCCATTATCAATTATCAGGCTGTCCCATTGGGCCCAGTAACTTTTTGCTGTTGGGCTAAGCGCTGATATTTCACTCCAAGCGGGCTTCTGACCATGGTTCTTCCATTCGATTACTGCCTTCAGGTCACTGTCTTCCTTTTGTGCGTCTTCCAATGATTGATTATCCCAGTCTTCATCCAAAGCGTTCACCTGGATAATCCGTACGTTCTCTTTCTTTTCCTGTTTGGCACAATGTCGGCAAGAATCTTCGCAAGGTCGTCTAGACAAAGCATCAGCATTATTGTGTGACTTGCCTTTCCGATGTTCAGTGACAAAGTCAAATTCTTGCAGCTGCTCTATCCACCTTGCTACTTGTCCTTCTGGGTCTTTGAACTGGAGGAGCCACTGTAAGGCAGCGTGATCGGTACGAAGTGTAAACTGCCTCCCAATCAAATATTTCTTGAAGTGTTGTAAGGTCTTTACAACGGCTAGAAGTTCTCGGCGGGTAGCACAATAATTTCTTTCTGGCTTGGAAAGGCATTTGCTGAAATATGCGATAACGACCTGCCTATCTCCTTGTGTTTGAGAGAGAACTCCTCCAATACCCACATTGCTGGCATCTGTGTCTACCAAAAATCGGCCTTCCCTACTAGGGTAACCTAGTACAGGAGCCTCACACAAGTGAGTTTTCAGTAGAGCAAATGCCTGTTCGCAGTCAGAGTTCCATTCAAATTGACACTTTTCCTCTGTTAAACGATGCAACGGTTTCGCTAACTCGGAGAAGTTCTTCACAAACCGACGGTAATATGCACACAGACCCAAGAAAGAGCGTACCTCAGTTTTATTACGAGGGGTAGGCCACTTCGACACGGCTTTTATTTTTTCAGGGTCTGTTCGAATTCCTTGCGCCGAAATAATGTGTCCCAAGTATCCAACTTCTTTCTGGAATAGTGTACACTTACTAGGACTGAGTTTTAAATTCGCTTCACGCAGTTTCTGGAACACTTTCTCTAAATTGCGTAGGTGTTCTGCGAAGTTTCGTCCCATAATGATGATGTCATCCAAATAGACCAGGCATGCATCACCAAG
The DNA here is from genome assembly GCA_017933935.1 of Sesamia nonagrioides. NCBI lineage: Eukaryota > Metazoa > Arthropoda > Insecta > Lepidoptera > Noctuidae > Sesamia > Sesamia nonagrioides. Next base: position 668,875 of record JADWQK010000123.1, read on the forward strand.
CAACCCCACCAAAATGCGCTCCATTAGGCGCTCGAATGTTGCTGGAGCGTTGCACAGTCCAAATGGCATGATATTGAATTGCCAGAGACCGTTCCCAGGACCAGTGGTGAAAGCGGTCTTTTCCTTATCCTGCTGACAGATTTCCACCTGCCAGTATCCACTTTTGAGGTCAACTGTGGAGAACCATTTCATGCCACTTAGCAAGTCCAAAGTGTCATCTATACGTGGCAGAGGATAACTATCCTTTTTCGTGGCATCATTCAACATCCTGTAGTCAACGCAAAACCTTGTGCTGCCATCCTTTTTCTTGACTAGGACTACTGGAGATGACCAAGGGCTGGTGGATGCTTCTATAATCCGGTTTTTCTCCATATCTCTTAACATTTCCGTGACTTCCTGTTCTCTTGCAAAGGGGATACGACGTGGTCTCTGTCTTATCGGCGGTGTATCACCCGTATCTATATGGTGTTTGACGAGCCCGGTCCTTCCCACGTCACCGTCGGTCTTCGAGAAGATGTCATGGAAGTTATGTAACAATTGCTTAACTTTGTGACTTTCGAACTTGTTTAAATTGCCCTTACAATTTTCGATTAGTGTCGATATATGTTCCTGCCACTTCTTATCACGTTCCTTTTCGTGCGCCTCTGTTTTTCGCAATGATGCTACATGGTCGCACACACCCACGATGCAATTCTTTTCAAGAATTATTTCCTTGTTACTAACGTTGATAATGCGTACTTTTGGTTTATCGGAAATCATCATCAGTGTCCTTGCTGTTATCCAGTCTGGGTGATCTCCAGAATCTTCTATTATAATGCAACGTTTACGGCATCCTATTGGTGATAATCTAATATCTACTAAGGTTTCTGATCTTGGTGGTAATACCGTTCTCCTTACACAGTACACTGACCCCTGTTTTCCACCTTGAAGAAATACTTCTTGTTCTGGAAAACTCAATACTCCTTTTGCTACATTAAGGACGCACTGCTGTTTCTTCAAAAAGTCCAGTCCTATTATGCAATCATCTGTAATATTAGCTACTAAAACAGGGTGCGTGAATGTCTTATCACCCATTTTCAAAGTCACATTCGTTTCACCAAGGACGAGTACTGGTTGGCCAGTGGCGGTTTGTAATCGGCATTGTGAAGATCCTCTTTTCCATACTATGGTCCGAGGAAATAGCTCCGGTCGTGCAATGGTTCTTGATGCACCAGTATCCAATGTGAAACTGCAGGATTTACCATTCAGTTCTCCTTCTATAATGAGACTGTTTCCGTCACCCACTTGTGATACTGTTATAATGGGGGCTACTTGTCGACCAGCCAGTACTCGCCCCATAGCCCTGGCTGTTCCTAGTTTAAATCCTCGGCTTCCACCTGTGTCCCAGAAGTACTTCTTCCCTTAGACTTCCTGGGACAATTGATCCGAATATGACCCTTTTCGCCGCACTCATAGCAGGTTGGTCCTTGCCGAGTTTTAATTATTGGGGTTACCTCGCGAATGCGGTGCTGTTGTCGGCCGTCTTGGCGTACTGCTTCCACCTCCAGAGCGTGTGTCAAGGCTGCCTTCAGAGTCTGATGGTGACCCAGACGAACTGCAGCCCTGACTTCTGCATCTCGGATTCCATCAGTAAAAGCTTGCACCGTAGTAGCATCAATTAATCCCGGTGTTGATGCATACGCCCTCCGAACAACACGTTCTATTTCCGTTGCCCATTGTTGCAAACCCTCACTGCTCTTCTGTGTGCGGTCGCGGAGTTGAGCCCTGTAGACATGTTCGAGGTGTTTCTCCCCGTATCTAGACTCCAATGCTTCTAGCAGACAGGTTAGGGTATTGCAATCGCCGGAAATATTTTCGAGAATTTGTACTGCATCACCACGCAGAGCAAGCGTAAGAGCGGTTACCGCTTGATCGTCGTCCCAGTTGTTGCCTTTTGCGACCTTTTCGAATTGAAGGCGGAAGGCCACCCATGACGTTGTTCCGTCAAAATGAGGCACTTGGAACGTCGGCAAAGCACTAGGTATCACCCCTTTGATGCCTCCTTTCTGTACCTTATCATGGAGGAATTTTATTTCTTTCTCACACTCCATGATGGTGCTGTCAAGTGCCTCGAAACGCGCATCATGTTTGTCTATACGAGCATCTTGCTGGTCTATGCGCGTATCCTGTTGTGCTGTTTTTATTTTAAGCTCGTTGACCTCTTCTTTGGTTTCTTTCCACTTTTCATTGAGTTCCAACACTAATTTCTGGGATTTTGCCTGGGATTCTGCTACACTTTTAATGATTTGTGCCTGGGTTTCTGCCTGGGATTTATCTATTTTTGCCTGGGTTTCTGCCTGGGATTTATCTATTTTTGCCTGGGTTTCTGCCTGGGATTTTTTTATTTGAGCTTGGGTTTCTGCTACACTTTTAATTTGTGCCTGGATTTCTGCCTGGGATTTTGCCTGTGATTCTGCTACTATGCCTTTTATTTGCGCCTGGGATTCTGCTATACTCAGCTTTATTTGCGCCGTCAAGTGAGCCAGTAACACCGATAAATCGGATCCGCTGCTTCCAGGAATAGTGGTGGTAGTAGGTGCACTTATAGGTGTCACGATGGCCGCTTCTACTACGGGTGCAGGGACACTAAGCGATTCTTCCTCTTGACGCGCCAAATCCATCGCTGCTTGTCGTCGCGTGCGAACTTTCTCGTCTTCCCTTGGCGTGATCGGCATTTCGCTTCTGACACCAGTTGTTACGGGCTAGGGGTACTTAAACGCCGGTTAAGGGTTACGAAGTTTATTGGCAACGAAGGTACAGTCGATTGTAGGCAATGACAAGTAGAACGTAGCTGATGTCGTACCGAAGTCTTCTCTTACGTCCACGAAGTCCGTGTTGTAAACACACAATAACGCTACAGATGTTTCTTCACGTAGTACTTACAGTTCTCGTTATAATTGTCGCAGTAGGTCTTCTTTAAGATTGCTTCTTAACTGTCGCTGTTTTCGTATCGCTAGTCGAGTGTAGACTGACTCCGCGTCGGCGTGACGGTGCTATATATAGTCCAGCTGATCGAACATTCCAGATTCCTCTAGACGTAATAATAATAGCACATAACTTCGAGGTCACTCGGAAGTACCTACGGTAATTCCCGGAAACGGGTTTCTAGAAATTTCGATGTCGACACTTTGTTGACAAAACTGTTGAGACCTGTACCATTCGATAGGCCGTCCTAAGTCTAGCAATGCGTTTTATTATTGTACCTAGAAAATTTCTAGATCTAAAGAAATAGGGCTTGAAAGTGACTCACTGCATGTCACGCGATATTGAACCTTATGCCGTCGACATAAGGTCCATTTGTAACAATATTTTAGAATTTATAAACACTTCAATTTTTGAAATTGCTGTCCTGCAAAGTTATGCTTAAAAATACCACGTTATTCTTGTAAAGAGACGATGTATTAGTACAGATCAGTGAGGTCATTGCGTACTACACTAATACTAGCAGTAGCTTTAATTTTGACAGTTGATCAACGTTCATGGCGTTGTGAAGTAGACAAATTTTTTGATCATATTTTATGAAGCAATGGACGACAATATGCGTCCATGTTACATTTGGTGATTGATAGTGTGGTACGCAATTAGGATGATGCTTACGTATTAGTAAAATAAAAGTATTTCATAGGTTGTCTGCCGAAGGTAATCTTATGTAGGCTGACTATAATTTAGAGTGGGTTCCATACCAACATAACATTCAAGCGCAGCGAATGGGGTGTCAAATATTTGATAAGGATTTTTATTTAGAAAAAGTCTTTACTAGTTTAGTCCGTAATAAGTATGTACGTTCTATTCAGCCTATAATGTTACCATTCTTGGGAAACTGGTCTCCCCACGGTGAGAGAGAGTGGGCCGCAATCTACCACGCGGGCAGTGCGAGTTGGTAGATGTCACATGTCTTCGAAGTTTTGCCTCTAGGACATGCAGGTTTCTTCGAGATGTTTTCCCTCACCGTTTTGAGAGCAGGTGATGAAATAATTTAACAAAGTACAGAGCCTGACAGGGTTCGATACAACCTACAACTTGTAATAATTCTTTTTCTTTCTTTCTGTTTTGGCTTCGCACGGTTTGTGCATTTAGCCAATGTCACGTAATGAATTATTCATGTCGAAAAAGACGGCCGCGTGAACCGTCTTATGAGGGAGGTTTGAGACAAAGTCATGATGTGGCCACTATGCTGCGATATTTCACTGTTCTTTATAAATTATTTACTGAATGCACTTTTTACTACATAAATCACGCACTTTTATTTAGTAAACAACACTATAAATAATTTTAAAAGTCCAATGAAAAACAAGCGTGACACTCAGCTTGACATTCCCGCTAAAAACTCCTCCTCTGAATTAATAACTTAAAGAAAGAGAAACTGTGTTGCTACCATAAGTTACCATTACGAGACTCGATCAAACGCATCGACCTCGTTTGGCGTTCTCATTGGTTGAGAGTTCTTACAACCTTGAAGCGGGCCAATCGATGAGTCAAACGCGCTCGATATCGATCATCGAGTCTTCGTAATGAAAACTCATGGTAGCCACACTGTATTGTTTTTTAATTGTTCCCCGTACCTCATAAGGCTTGTCTAGCCTTTCACAGTACTGTCTACTGGTTCACAATCGAAGGTACAGACGACAGCACATCAAGCTACTACAATCTGTCAGATTTCCTTATTCGATTTTCAACTTTATCTGTAAAGCATTAAGGCTCCAGGCTGATTGGAAATATACACAGAAATCGTAATAACAAGTCAATAGAAGTGCTATCTACTGACTTTTAACACCAGAACGCATGTCGCCGGTCGTCTTTTACCACCACATAGACAAACAATAAATACACTCGAACACTTACAGAAGCATTTTGCATTATTGAAACAAATTTAAGCCTTCGAGCTATATTATAACGCAATATTTTCTAACAACACATATTCGCAGAAGGCGCGGCTTCTTTAACCAATAATAAACGTGCACGAAAAGCAAAGAAACATATCGCGCGCTAACTTTTGCTGAGAACAAGTGCAGTGCATAGGTCGTAATGTTTAGGTTCATATCGATAATTTTCCGATGAGCGTTAATTAAAGTGTTTCATTCCTCAACGCACTTTAAGGTGATTTACATATTTATGAGATAAGGGAATGCAACAAACAATTAAGTAGGTATAAGTTATATTTTTTTATTAAACAAATCAATCAATATCCAAGCATTTATTTCAAATAAAGAAATTCCTTCTTCCAGAAGCAGATATCCATTTATCTTTAATATCTAGATCTTTTGGAAACCTGTAATAATATCAATATCATTGGATTAAGTAAACAGAAGCATAAATAATATAAAAACGTATCGATTCAATCCAACTTAATCCACTATCCTTACAATATAATAATAATAATATGAATACTTAATTATTTCGACATGAAAAGTATTTGATAAATACTGAAAACATCAAATGTACAAGGAAACCCAACGCAGACTAGTTTACCTACTGCCTACTAGGCCTACCCAATTACCCATGTATATACCCATGTAATAATAAGCATAATTCTTATTAAAATACAATCATCTCATATACAATATGTAAAGAAAACCCTGTCGGATCCGTGAAGGTATTGTTAGGTATCGATAACTGATTCTTCTAATGCCTACAAAGCCGGTCTAAACTTAAAAAAAAATCCCCCAAAAAAATAAATATTATTTCGCAAAAAAAGGTAACTTAAAACATGTGCGGTAGGTCATACAGGGGCGGGCGAAGAGGGGCAGGGCACGCGGCATGCGGTCGCATCGCTATTCGCTCAGAATTATACCGTCAAAAATAATGTTGTTACTTTTTAAGAATGACCAAATTTTGGGGAAGTTGGAATTAATTCGCGGGAAAAAAAGATTATTTCAAAATTCACTAGTATTGTTACTATGATGATTATGTAAAATTTCATATGTTATTTAGTCATGTGTTTACCTAACCTTTACTATCCTTACGGGTCGGACAGGGTTTTCTTAACATATTGTATATTTAACGTTAACTCATAATATTTTATTATTTAATTCCCATTTCGGCAAAGCTAATAAAAAGTAAACGTAATAAATAATCGATAGATACAAAATAATAGTGACACATCACTAACTCATGCGGCATGTTCCTGGAATTTACATAAACGGCGATATTGTTAATTTCGTATGATTATAATTTCATTGCTGCTTTTAGTAGTTTTCATAGTAAACATGAACAAGCTAAGTATCAATGGTTATTGATGTGAAAAAAAAAATCGTTTTCTATGATAATCGTAGTAGGGGTGGTGAAAATATTTAAATTGTCTATATTTATTAAAAACAACATTATTTGAAAAATTAAGTACTTACATATGAAATGTTATCCCTTTATTTGTATAGTTACAAGTTTTGGAAGAGTTTCCGCAGTTGGATGCGCTGCAAATCACCATGTTTATCGGTCTGCGGTCCAAACAACACAAATAACCGCAACAAACGCTCCACGCGCTCTTGTGTATCACAACATTCACAACACATATGCACAGCGACAAGGTCACGCGTCTTTGCGACTTCTATTTAATTGACTTGTTATTACGATTTCTGTGGAAATATCTGACAGTTTGGGGTAGCTTGACCTGCTGTCGTCCGTACTTATTAAGTCAAAGATAAAATAAATTTTATTTATTGATTAAATTTAAGTCTTTCATTTCAGACTTGCTATACATAACGAGTATTCTTCTAGTAAAAGTTATTAAAACTTATTAAAAAAATTATCTCAGTTTGAGTGTAAATAAGTGAATTATAAACAGAATGCGGTGAAATACAAAGATGTGTTTTATACTTTATCTGTATGGAATATGTCCTAACCTATCCCATTCTCTTAATATTTCAAACCCTTCCGTCGTTCTCTGTAGAACCATTTTACAAAACAAGCATTACCCGTAGTAAGCTATGCTTCATCATCATCAGCATCATTTCAGCCGAAAGACGTCCACTGCTGGACATAGGCCTCCCCCAAGATTCTCCACGACGACCGGTCCGGTTTCCCGCGACCTTCACCAGGTCGTCGGTCCACCTTGTCGGCGGCCTACCCACGCTACGTCTTCCGGTGCGTGGTCGCCACTCGAGAAACCGTCGGCCCCATCGGGCATCTTATTAGTGAATCATGTTATTAGGGCATGTTATTAATTTCTTTACGCCTCAAAGGCTTATTAATTTATGTTCTTAATAAAATTAATCAAACTCAAAGTCACCACAATACGCTTTCAACATCAATGTTTAAACACATATAACATTAAATATGTTATCAACCTTTTGCTTGCGTCTGCGCTCCGCTTGTCAAATTATGGAATTAGCGGCTACCCAGCGTCGAAATTATTCGCAAAGTGCCTACAAATCAACACCGTTTTCACATATACATTAAATATTAACAAAGTTTCTTAAACATGTGTTCTTGACTCGTACGCAGTGATTTAGCAGTTTTGCGTGGGTGCAGTGATAGCGGTTAATTTAAATATAGAGGTTTTATAAGGATCAGCGTGTAAAGATCACTTTCTCTTCTTTTAAATAATTATAAACCAGTGCTTGACTGCAATCCCGCCTGATGGTACGCAGTGATGCAATCGTTGATGGTAAAGCGCACTAGTTTATTAAGCCTATTCACTTAAAAAACTAAGGAATAGGAAGGATGACGGCAGTTGAGCGAGATGATGCAATGTTAAACCCAAGACCAACACGACCAAACGAAGCTGCGCTAGAGGGAGATTGATCTGGAGACTCTCTACGACCAAACTCAACAACTCAGCAACACGACTGCTCAGACCCGTCCTCCGTACGGCTTCACCAGACATCATGCCGGAACACGACGAATCGCTTGGCGGCAAGACTTTGTCTGGTGGGTGGTAACTTCTGCCGGCAGCCGATGTTATGGCCTACCACCGAGAAAAACTTTTCCTTCACAGAAAAGATAAGACTGGTGTAGTGTTTGGCGGGCACTTGCCCAACAGTTAAATCAAAATAAAAAGTCATTTGTTCAAATTAGGCTGAGAATCAGCACTTTTTGAACGTCAATATTACCACAATGTGGTAGACGGGTTCTCGAGTGGGGACAACACACCGGAAGACGCAGCGTGGGTAGGCCCCCGACAAGGTGGACCAACGACCTGTTGAAGGTCGCGGGAACCGCTGGATGCGGGAGGCGCAAGATCGATCGTCGTGGAGATCCTTGGGGAAGGCCTATGTCCAACAGTGAACGTCTTTGGGCTGAAATGATGATGATGAATCTATAGACTGGGTTATTGCGAGAGTAAAATGGGTGAGGCTACTTCGACCTTGTGAAGCTGTGTCCCAAATTATGTTCCACCTCATACACTGCCCTATGTGTCTCCATAAAAATCAGACAACGTGACCTGCTGCCACTGCCAACACCGAGGATCTGATGCAAAAATTATTGTTATAATAATTTTTTGTTCCCTGAATTTTTTGTTGCCTTTGATGTTCCAGGCAAAAATTATAAACGACTGATTAAAACTATATCTAAACTGTCTGTTTATTAATCCATTCAATTAAATTAACTCGCCAACACCGGGCACTTTTTTTTCTTCAGCACATAGGGGTCCACTATTGGACAAAGGCCTTCCCTAAGGCTTTCATTCCATTGGGGGAGTTTGCCAAAAGCCCCACGCTTGGCAGGCTGGTTGGGGATCGCAGTAATTTGAGATTGTACAGGAGAAGCGCTGCTGCCCGCTTCCCTGGTGAGAGTTCCCTTAGTCGCCTCTTACGATACCCACGGGAAGATATGTTTTGGTTCTATTCTCAGCCCGGTACCACACGGGGCAAAACCAGGCATCGGGTAAATCATCAATTAATTAACATAATTATTTTTTTTAGCGACTCGAACGAATGGGTATATTTATGCTGTTATTTTATGACTTTGAACGATTGACACGAGATATAAGAGAATTGATAACATACACTTACATACAAAACTACACATTTACATGCTCAATGTATTCTAGTCTTGTTCTATTAGACACATAGGATTGAATTCCTCTTTTCGCATTCAATTTCCTCTACCACAGCACGTTGCCAGTCTATTTGAATACGTCCAAATTACTCCTACGTTTGCCAGTTCGCCGTCACCACTCGAGGACGCGTCAGTTTCAACAGCCATTGATTCTAGACATATTGCCTCCCCACAGGCTGTTCAGTTCGTTGGCTGAATCTCAATATCATTTTGATGTGTTCCAGCTTTTTGTATGTTGGTAAAACTGGGTACAGAGAATTTTCAATTACATAGAAAATTCATAATGCCTGTTCTCTTTGAGAAGAGTATAGTATACCTAAGCTTTACTTGTTTAGCCTCGCCTTATATATCGCGTACATCGAGGGACTGTCACAATTTGCCTGCGATGAACTTCCCGTCTGATTACAAATTCAATGTCTTCAAGATTAAAGTGTCACTGTACCAACTGTGCCACCATCAACGATTGCGTCACTGCTTACCATCAAGCAGGATCCCGGTTCAGCACTAATTTATAACGTTAAAAAAATCAGCGGCGTTTCAGTTGAAAGACGTCCATTAAATCAAATCAAAAGTTAGGCTGAGAATCAGCACTTTTTGAACGTCAATATTACATAAGACAATTCCCCAAAAAGCCCGCCCTTCACCATTTTTTAGTACTTTCGCTAGGAAGATGAAGTGGCGGAACAAACACCCCAGCAGACAGCTGTCTGTTCATTAAAAAAGAAACATGACTTTATACAATACTATGTATAGTAACTAAAACAAAAAAATACAGGACATTCAATAAAAAAAAAGCCATATGCCAATCTGCCTAATTGCCAGCAAAAATAAATAATAATAGTAAAAAATTGTTCACTGTCAGAAATATGTAAACCACATTCCCCTTGAAGAAACGTCACTCTGACAGGTAGTGGAATAATGTAGATCCATAAAATAAGAGGCGAGCCTCATGTCATCACAAGAAAGCTCCAAACTACAGTCTGATTTAAAGAAAACCTACTATTATCATCGTTGCACTCTTGTCCCAATTTATTTGAGATCGGCTCAACATGTCTCTTTGTTCCATACTTCTTCATTTCGATAGTCACCTCCCTCGTCTATCATACCATTAGATAAAATCTAATATTATAAAAACCGAAAGAGATTACATTTGTAAAAAAATAATATTAAGAAACAAATCGCTTTCCTCTTCCACTGTATCCCCATCTCAAAATGGAATCCCTCCTCGCTATATCCGTAATTACTAATCGTGATTACACACGCGTCGCGTTACCGTATTTACCTAGACTATAATTAAAGCAAGTTAATCTAAAATGTTCCCGTCTTATACAAAATGCAAGGTGCCGGGGGTAACTAAAAGTACTCAAAGTACGCTGAGTACTTCTTACGGGTTTAGCAGCCACTTAGAACGGCGTCTTTAGAGAGCTTCAAAGTTTTTATTTAAAGGAAAATTTCGCGCTTCGACAGGTCTGTAGCGTTTGTTGCAGTAACGAGTATTTAGTTCAGGAGTAATTTTTATACACTTCTTTTAAAGAGAAACGTTTTTTTGTGTATTTTTTTGACATTATTGCCATTATCAACTCGTGCATTTGGCCACTGATTCTAGGACTCCCCAATTGACCGTTTCAATGCATGATGCTGGGGGGATAAGGACACTATCATCGCGTTTGACAAGGAAATTTGTGACCACTGAATGATGTATTCGCCCATGGCCTTAAACCCAATAAATTATTTTTATTTTTTGGCAGATACCAGTACCATGACACAAAAAAAATCCCAAAGGTATACAGTTTGACACAAACAAAAAACCTGTCAGCACACATCCTATGGGAAAGTGGCTGGTCGATATTCAAACATTCCATTTCAATGTCAGAGTAATAATAAAGAACCATTACAACACACAAAGACCTGCATTACGCAAATAATGAAACGTTATAAAGGGTTACAGAGGGGCTATTCGCAAGGGGAACTCGCTTCAAGGTCAAAATGTACCAACACACTTATATGAATGTAGATGTGTACGGCACCGAACCCCAGGCAAATATATTTAAAACACAATATAATATGATTATCAGACTGTCCCCCTAACACAGACAAAATCAATAGCGTCTGCATACACGTATATGCAAAATAATAGGATACGGCGCATTGCGGAAAACTCGTTTAACGGTACCTACCACGGACGAGAATACGCCCCTGGTGAGCTTAAAATATATGTAGACAAGTTCAAGTAGATTTAGTATCTAAAATGTAGGTACTAAAGGCTCTTTTAAAATGTACCGTAAAGATATCCAAGATTAAAAGATTCTAAAGATAATTGCAAGCATTATATTTTTACTGAATTGAATTTTTCGGTCCATTCTATGAAAAATTCTATTCTTATTTTTATAAAAAAACGAAGATGATGATTTCTTTTACAAAAAAAGTTCACTCATTTAGATGGCATTTTGACTTTTAGATGTTTTATTATCAGACTTACATGCAATTTTCAGTTTCTTATTTTTCTGAAGTTACAAACTCCACAAAACTGGAGACTTGAAGTCATAAGGACCTTTTTGCAAGGGGACATAATAGTATAGGATCCTTCTTCATTGAAATCTATATTAATTTAAAGCGTACTTTTCTTGTCAGCTTGTACCTCGAACACATGTACTTGCAACGCAAAACGTTCGGATAATTTCCCATATACATTCGAGTCAGACGGCCGGCAGATGTACCTGTTTGTACAGCAGTATTTACAGTGATTGCTTCGTAATATTTATGTACCGGACACAGACCGTGACCGAGCCGGAACGTTGCTCTGTGTGAGATACTTTCTTTCAACTTCCACGTAGAAAAAATAGTAGCAACACGATAATTTAGGAACGAGGAGATTGAAAAAAAAGGGTTGTCGTAACAACTAATATAGAGCATAGAGATAAATAATGAATCTGAAAGAATCTAGATAAATAATAGGTATACTTATAATTATTTTTAGATTATATGTTTAGGGGTATTGATATTAATACTTTTATACTTATCATATTCATATTTTATTTACCTCCTTGTTCTTACACACTATTGTCTACATTTCTGTTTTACTTCTTCTTTCGCAGGTCTGCTAGAAGAAATTTCTTAAGAAATAAGCAGCACCTTTGTACTCAGATCTTAGTTTTGTCTTATCCTTGTGTATTTTATTGGGTGTACATCAATACATAGTATAAAACAAAGTCGCTTTCGCTGTATGTCCGTATGTATCTGCTTTATATGACGCTGTCCGTATATGCTTAGATCTTTAAAACTACGCAACGGATTTTGACGCGGTTTTTTTTAATAGATAGAGTGATTCTTAAGGAAGGTTTGTATGTATAATAAATGCATTATATAGTAGAGAAACACTGAGAAATCTAAAAAACGCGATAAAACCGAACTCCACGCGGGCGAAGCCGCGGGCGGAAAGCTAGTAAATAATAAAATAAATAAATTATGTAACAAACTGAAGAAATCCCTTAGCTTGTTTTTCTTCTCAGCCTATTAAGGTCCACTGCTGGACAAAGCCCTCCGCCTAGGCTTTCCATGATGATCGGTCTTGTTCTGCCCACATCCATCGGCTTCCGGTGACCTTCACCAGGTCATTGGTCCACCTTGTTGGGGGCCTCCCTACGCTGCGTCTTTCGGTACGTGGCCGCCACTCCAGATCGTTACTGCCCCATCGGCCATCGGTTCTACGAGCAATGTGCCCCGCCCACTGCCACTTAATTTTAGCAACTCGAAGAGCTATGTCGGTGACTTTGGTTCTTAGATTGTTACATTCTTTAATTTATTACTAAATAATGTTTGTAATCTACTGTTATTGATACTACTTTATGCTTTGGTTCCCACCAAAGCATGAAGTGGTTTCTAATCATAGTCTGTCTGTCTGACCCCTTTGAGGTAGCTACTGTAAAAGGGGACAGGAAAATCAACGAGCAAACTATCTCCGATTCAGTTTACGATTCTGGATACCTCATGAGTTAGTCTTTTACGTCGGTTATATAAAAAAAATGTTGTTCGATATAGTTTAACCTCATAGGTACGCACTTTACCATGGAATAGCTAATTTTTATTTCGCCCTTTATTTCTGGTTATAATGTGTTATCATCATCAACCTTTTTATCGTTCCACTGCTGGGCCCAGGTCTCCTCTCATACAGAGAAGGATTGAGCGTAATCACCACGCTTGCTCAATGCGGGTTGGAGATTTCAGACTTAAAGTCCAGGTTTGCTCAAGATGTTTTCCTTCACCTTTAGTCATTGGTGTCCAAGATATACTCAGAAAGTACATATAACTTTAGAAAAGTTACATTGGTACTTGCCTGACCTGGAATCGACCCCGCGCACTCATACTTGAGAGGCTGGTGTGTTAACCACTAGGTCACCACGACATTAATATACAATATGTAAAGAAAACCCTGTCCGACCCATAAGGATAATAAAGGTTAAGTAAACACATGACCAAATATAATATAAAATTTTACGTAGGTAATCATCATAGTAACAATACTAATGAATTTTGAAATATTCTTTTTTTCTCGCGAATTAATGCCAACTTCCCCGAAATTTGCAATTTAAAAAAAGTGTCAACACCATTTTTAAGGTATTATTATAAGCGATGCGACCACGTGCCACTTGCCCTACCCCCCGTCGCCCGCGGTAGGGTTGCCTACCGCACATGTATATTAATTTACCTCTTTTTACGAAATAATATTTATTTTTTTTTGGGGGGATTTTTTTATGTTTGGTCCGGCTTTGTATCCATTAGTAGAATCAGTTATCTATACCTAACAATACCTTAACAGATCGGACAGGGTTTTCTTTACATATTGTATGTTGGGTTATAATGTGTATGTGTGTGTTAATCATAAAATTCGCGGTAATCGTTTTTAAACACGAAAAGCTAAGTTATGTGAGGTGGTAGAAACTTGCCAGTTTCTGTTTATTTCAATTGAACACATTATGCTCCCTCTGATATTTCACCTAAAACTCTATTATTTGTAAAATTACCACTGGTTTAGGTAAGGTTAAAGAAAACCGCCGTTTAAACCATTTTAGTCGTTCATTATTTTCAAAAGATCTTCACCGATATCAAGAAATGTGTAATAATATTTTACTGAAGCGCAGTTTTAGTATAAAACATCCCCAGACGATACTTAGTTAGTAAGAAATCGCACACTTGAGATAAACTTCTTTATAATTCCACTATTTCTTAATTTGCTCTCACAAGCTAATTTAAATAAAATAGCTATTTGAGTATTTTTGTTTTCTCTTTATTCAAAGAAGTAGGTACAAAAAATTTGTTTATTTGAATGAGATGTTTATTAAAGTTAACTAGCTCTTTTTTATATTTATAAATTAGTGCTGGACAGCAATCCCGCCTGATGGTAAGCAGTGATGCAATCGTTGATGGTATAGCGCGCTAGGTTATTGAGAGCCTATTCACGTGAATAAAAACTGAGTCAATAGGAAGGAAGACGGCAGCTGAGCGAGGTGATGCAATGTTAAACCCAACAAAACGACCAAACGCCCGAGACAACAATATTTGATGTATCGTATCCGGCACACATTGCAACACAACTGCTCAGACCCGGCCTCCGTACCGCTTCACCAGACATCATGGCGGAACACGACGAATCGCTTGGCGGCAGGATTTTGACTGGTGGGTGGTAAGTTCAGCCGATAGCCGATGGTATGGCCTACCACCGACGAAAGCTGGAAAGGAAAGCTCCCAGTGAATAACATCGCCTGCTTCTTCGGTGTGGACCTCTAGTCTCCCTCTAGCGCAGCATCGTGTGGTCGTGTTGGTCTTGGGTTTAACATTGCATCACCTCGCTCAACTGCATCATCCTTCCTATTACTAAGTTTTTTTTAAGTGAATATGCTTAATAAACTAGTGCGCTTTACCATCAATGATTGCATCACTGCTTACCATCAGGCGGGATTGCAGTCAAGCACTAGTTTATAATTATTAAACAAAAATATGTATTGTATAATCTAAATAGTACACCGTGGACTCCCTAAACTAATTGTCTCTCCTTCCTCTTGGTATTCCATCCAAAGGTTGTCTATAAAATATCACTCAGCGATAAGAACGCTCATTGTATCACCGTTTGTAAAATCTTGCGTGTACCATACGTGTAACATAAAGGGTATAATACACACCAACGGCATGGCATCTTTACATGATATCAAACGATATTGGAAGGGTTTTTTAATCCCCTCCCTTTATGTTAGGAAGTTATGAAAAAAAATACCGCCTGTGATAGGCTACTACCATACTAGGCGCACAGAATTATTGAAGACATTTATCGTGATTTTGGCGAGTAACGTGACGTGTAACGAGTAGTTATTAACGTATGTAGTGTGGTGCTACGTTTGTTATGATTTGAATTTAAGAAAAACACGTATCCGAAAATTTGGTATTAATTTTTCGAGTATTTTATTTCGAGTTGAAACCCTTTCGATATCGTTTGATATCATGTAAAGATACTATGCCCTTGATATGTATATACCCTTTATGTTACACGTTGTATATGGTGTACATAATAAAGAGTATTCTGTTCTCATTTAGTTAAATACTAACAAAACATATTAAATGCTGTGGTCATAGAATAAAGAGAGGGAAGTACATTATCTTCATACAAACGGACCGCGCGCGGCTTGTATGTTTGCGCCATAGTATCTATGCGTCGCCGCACGCACACCTAAACACAATATTAGAGTGCCTATGACTGCGCTAGTCGCGGCTAGCACGGAACGAGGTTCGCGCGTCACGGCTTTTCGGCACATTAGCTTTTAAAAATGATCACATAAACTGCAAAGTTGGTATGTCTATTTATGAACAAATAAAAGACTTATATTTTTCAAATTATGTTTCTAAAAGTTATTTACAAGGATACGGATATATTACACATTAAAGTTTAATAACAACGCGTTTCGTAATAGTCGAAACCGAAGAAAGTAGGTATTTTTCTGTAGCTAATTTGTAATTTTGTATTAAATGGTGATTCAATAGATGTTATGTTTGTATTATTTATATTTGTATTAATTAAAAATAAAAATAAATATGGTTCTTTATGTGTACAAAACTAAAAATAAAAATTACAAAAAAAAAAAACTGACTAGTATATGTAAACTAAATACTAAGCAAATAATTGAAACATAAGCTCTTAGTCTATAAATATTTGTTAGCGGTTTGGGCGACAACCGTAACCGACGAAGCGCGGACAGTCGTCAACCCTAAGAGAGTAGGCAATTAAATCGCGGATTGGGTCGCAGATAACCTACTTCCCTTCTTTATTCTATGCTGTGGTAACAGATAACAGAGCTTAAGAAAAGGATAATAAGGCAGGAAACTTGAGACTCTTAGCCAAAATCTTAACAAAAATATGACTAACATTTTATGAATAACGTTTTACTTTTAATTTCAACTACACACATGACCCTATTTAGCTATGCATGGTGAACCCTATTGTTATACAAATATAGTCTAATATGCAAAATCCATCGTTTGTTTTGTGAATAAAGTTGTAATTTTAACGTTAATTATTTATTTATCTGAAAACAGTAAACAAACCACCCTTTTTGATGTGTAATTCTGGTCTCTAATTTAGGTATTTACTGTACTATGAAAATATGAGGGCATCATGTTATATCCATACTAATATTATAAATGCGAAAGTAACTCTGCCTGTCTGTCTGTCTGTTACGCTTTCTCGTTTAAACCTCTCATCCAATTTTGATAAAATTTGGCACAGACTATCTTTAGACCCTGATAAAGGACATAGGCTACCTTTGATTGAAAAAAAAAAAAGATTTTCCCGAGGGAAATCTAAAAAGCGCGGTATAACCAAATTCCACGCGGGCGAAGCCGCGGGCGGAAAGCTAGTTATACTATAAATATTAAGGACTAGTTGACTGATTAATATTGGCCCATTAAACATCAAATTTGAGTACAAAAATTTTATTTGTAAAAAGGACGTCCAGTTTTGACCGAAATTAAACATTTCCTGGGAAGCTTTTCAAATTATATTTTCACTAAAACCTGATTCGACCCGGCCTATTCATTTGATGTTTTTACCAAGGAAGAGCATTTAATTTTCATTAGATTAAAATCACTAAATATGTTGTGATTAAATATAACAATAATAGAGTAGATACCTACATTAAAAAAATCTCTCACGAATGCAGCGTAACCAACTTTTTGATGCTTCGAATTAATGCCACAAACCTCATGTATACTGCGAAATACTGCATATGTTAAACATATAGGGTGGTAGGGACAAACGCAGGCCATGGTACCATAGATACAGCACATGGTTCTGAAATCCCGAATTTTGTGAGGGAAACCATCAAATGATTTCTCTCGCTCTGGGCGGAGAGGAAGGACGTGTAGACTTTTACGGACTAAAACCCACCATTCGCCTATGCCCTGGCACCAAAACATAGCAAAAAAGGTCTGGAGATACTATGGCTCCTGACCCACACTATCTCCAGGACTTCTTTTTTCTTTTGGACCCTGTGGATCCAATGCGTTGTAATTTAATGACAGTTATAAAAAAAACATTCCTCATATATGAATCAGCAATGTTTTTTTGGCTCGTAGTTACCGTAGTTTCTTAAGAAATAGTAGTTTTGTTATTTGATAACCGACGTTAATGTCTATGCTAGTTTAAAGTATGCTGAATTTTGTGGCTACAGTTTGCGCGTCGTCGTGTCTTCCAACCTGTATTCTTCTATAACGTTTTGATTTTCATTTTCGATTTTAAGCCCATAAAAATATTGCCCATTAGTCTGCACGCATGAATCATCCAGAAATCCTTTAACAGCTCTGAGTTTTCGTAAACTTGTTCACAAGTAAAACGAGTTGCAATCCTTATAGTATTTTAATCCTTTTTGGCATTTCAATAGCTAATGCTACACTCGCAAAATGCATCTGTAGTAGTATGTATGTACTTGAATGCATCTCTACACAGATTTATAAAATTACAAACTGACCCTCCAGTATTCATCCCCTAGATGGCTGCTATATTAAAATAATCTGGACACTATTATCGTTCACAGAAGGTTTCGTTTCAATAAAATTGTTAGGTTTTTTTGTAGGGATTAAAATGAAGTTTTGGGTAGTAACAATATGGATTTTTCGAGTTGAGGGGAAAATGAAATGGTTGGAACGCATGCAGATATTTTTGCAAGGTAAATTTAGACGAGATCACGATTATTACAATAAAGCGTTCACACGGTCTTTTTTAGAAGCTTCAAGCTCAATATACCGGTGCAGATATCAATAAATTAGGGTGTGATGATAACAAGTTTCTTTATTTATTTTTATTTATTTATTAACAAAGGAACACCAACAGTTTCTGTATATAATATAACAAATAAAGTAGTTGTAAGTAAAAGGCTTATACAGTTGCCAATAACAGGTGAACCAACATTCACCAACATAAGTGGTAACTTAAATTGAATACATGTAAGTACTAATATTAGCTGGAAACAAACTATACAAAGACAATAACAAGGTTAGACTTGTAATTAAGTAAAAACAAAAGGAATACAACGCTAAAATTAAACATGATATCAAAAATTAGAATAAAACTTAAAAAAACTTAAACTAAAAAACTTACAAAATTAAATACAGAGAATAACTTAAAACATACAAGAAAAAGATTGCAAATGTATAGGAACAAACAGACAAACCTATTATTTAAGAGCTTTTTGACTTAGAATAAAACGATTGAAGGTTTTCATAGTGTTGTGGTATATGTCAACATCTGGGTTTGATTTTATGCAGCAATTTATCTCTTTGCTGAGCTTATTGAGAGGTGAATTTTCTCCTATATTTGTGTTGGAAGCTTTAGTGTGGAATAAATTTTGATTAATCAAGTCAATACAATCTAATTTATTGTTAACTAATTTGTAAAACGACTTCTTTCTTTCTTTCAGTATAATGGGGGATTTACATTAGGACGAGTTTCACCGGAACCGACGGAAGGATCGCATCAGAAATGAGGTGATCCGACAGAGGACCAGAGTCACCGACATAGCTGAGAGGATTAGCAAGCTGAAGTGGCAAGGGGCTGGTCACATATGCCGCAGGACCGACAACCGTTGGGGTAAACGAGTCCTCGAGTGGAGACCGCGTCTCGACAAACGTACCGTAGGACGCCCTTGGGCGAGATGGAGTGACGACATCAAGAAGGTGGCTGGTGGTGGCTGGCGGAGAACTGCTCAGGATCAAGCTTGTTGGCGTGCCATGGAGGAGGCCTATGTCCAGCAGTGGACAAGTAGAGGCTGATGATGATGATGAATTTCACCGTACGGCTATTCCTCTCACAAGCTAAATCACCACATGATAAAATTACCAGGTGACAAGTAAATTTTGTATCTAAATCTCCATCTGTATATAAAAATTGATCTTTATGTGGCGATGGATTGTCTGGGACTGAGCATTTTTTTGGCCGATTTTAATCAACAAATTACCAACACACGTGCCAACGTGTAAGTGAGAGATTATTTTGCATGATACACTTTCTTATTCTATGTTATTTTAAGTCAACATACATCATAACTTAATAAACGGATCCATAATAAACATAAGTTTTTAAGTTTAGAACTGGATCCCGCTAAGTTTACTAAATAGTTATGATTCTCACTAAACTATCTGAATAGAGAAGAAGTCTAAAGACTGCTTACTTAAAACTTAAAATTGTTAGTATTAAGTTATAATGGATTCTGTTTCCACATCAACAAATGTGAAATTAAATGAAGCTTTGTGAGAAACTTGTAATATTTCTTGAATGGAGAGTGATCCTTTACTTGGAGTGGGTTTGGTTTTTAGAGGGCAGATTATGTGGGTCATTTTGATGCGTAGAAAATATCTGTGTGTATCCATGGTACTGTAGATAGAGTTATAAGCATTTACTTATGTATACAAAGGATGACTCATACAGGAAATAGTGGCAATAGTATTTTTAGTTTTCATGTTTTCTGTTTAAGTAAAAAAGTTCTTCTTCCTCTTCAGCCTATAGATGCCCACTGCTGGACAAATGCCTCCCCCGAGGCTTTCCACGCTGACCGGTCTTGTGCTGCCCGCATCCATCGGCTTCCCGCGACCTTCACCAGGTCATCGATCCACCTTGTTGGGGGCCTCCCTACGCTGGACGCAGCGTAGGGACTGGAAGACGTTCCAGTACGTGGCCGCCACTCCAGTACTTACTGCCCCATCGGCCATCGGTTCTACGAGCAATGTGCCCTGCCCACTGCCACTTAAGTTTAGCGACTCGCAGAGCTATGTCGGTGACTTTGGTTCTTCTGCGGATCTCCTCATTTCTGATTCGATCATGCAGAGACTCTCCAAGCATAGCTCTTTCCATTGCCCTTTGTGTGACTCTGAGCCTTCGTATGAGGCCCATTGTGAGCGACCACGTTTCAATTCCGTTAGTCATCACTGAGTAAAAAAGTTAATATTTCGAAATAATCTATAGGACTTCATTATCTACTAGTATATTATATTGTGTAACCTATATTTGTTATAAACTATGTTGATTTTTATGTTGATTGAATAAAGGCAACGTGCCATGCATCTCTTCAGAGGGTCTACTCCATAAGCACGTACTCCTTAGTTTCGGCAGAATTTAAGGGTATTTATTTCTGAATATCACTTATGTACTTTGGGATTATTTTGGGATCCGAATTTTTAATATATGACAACTTGACTGGATTCGTCGTGTTACGGTAAGATGTCTGGTGAAGCCGTACGGAGGACGGAGCTGAGTAGTTGTGTTGCGATATGTGCTGGGTACGATGCGCCAAATGTTGCTGTGTCGAGAGTTTGGTCGTGGAGGGTCTCCAGATCAATCTCCCTCTGGCACAACATCGCTGGTCGTGTTTTTGGGCTTAACATTGCATCACCTCGATCAACTGCCATCTTCCTTCCTATGTACTCAGTTTTTTGAGTGAATAGGCTTTTAATAAACTAGCGCGCTTTACCACAATTCAACGTTTGCAACACTGCTTACCATCGGGCGGGATTTTTGGTCAAGCACTATTTTATCCATACTAATATTATAAATGCGAAAGTAACTCTGTCTGTCTG
Source organism: Sesamia nonagrioides (assembly GCA_017933935.1). Taxonomy (NCBI): domain Eukaryota; kingdom Metazoa; phylum Arthropoda; class Insecta; order Lepidoptera; family Noctuidae; genus Sesamia; species Sesamia nonagrioides. The sequence goes on from JADWQK010000123.1 coordinate 690,022, forward strand.
TCTATCTGTCTGTCTGTCTGTCTGTCTGTTACGCTTTCCCGCTTTCCCGCTTAAACCTCTCAACCGATTTTGATGAAATTTGGCACAGACAATCTTTAGACCCTGAGAAAGAACATAGGCTACTTTTATCAGCGATTGTTCTTAAGGCATGCGCCGGGATTTGTCTCCTGTAATTGACGCGCCTGTCATACTCTCATTTGGGACTGGTATAGTGCCCAAGTCACAAACTTGCCAACGTGCAGCCCGTGCCCAAAAAGAATGGTCGTGCCGATCCTACCAACTATCGGCCGATTTCGATCACCTCCATACTTTGCAAAGTTATGGAGCGTGTGTTGAACTCGCGCCTCTTGGCAAACCTGGAAGGTAACGATCTCTCAGTGACCGACAGTACGGGTTTCAATGCAATCGGTCAACTGGGTACCTACCAGTGCATGCCACTCACTTGTGGGGCGAGGCCCTCGAGAGAAATGGTTAAGCGATTGCTGTCTCCATTAATGTCTCGAAGGCCTTCGACCGAGTATGGCACGCTGGCCTTAAACTTCTGGAGTAAGCTTCCAGCGTACGGCATTTCCCCTGGCCTAACTGGCTAGGTAAAAGACTTCCTGACTGAACGGTCCCTCCGAGTCGTTGTCGACGGATGCTCATCTGAGTCCATGTCGACTAACGCCGGTGTTCCTCAGAGGTCTGTTCTCTCTGCAACTCTGTTTCTGCTGCATATTAATGATTTGCTGATTCCTGGTATCTATGGGTATGCAGATGACAGCAGTTGTGGAGAGATATCTGCCGGAAGCTCGGGCTAGTAAGGAGGCAATCTGGTCCGAGAGGCTATGGTCGAGCGTACGAGTGCTGCACTACAGGCAGTCTCCGAATGGGGCAAAGCCAATCTTGTAGCATTCAATGCCGCCAAAACACAGGCGTGTCTTTTCACCGCCAAAAGGAGCCCGTTCACCTTGGCTCCTACTTTTCAGAATGTATCCTTGGTGCACCAACCGCCTTCAGCTTTTGGGAGTAGAGATTTCCTCGAACCTTAACTTTGGGCGGTTCATTGAGTCCAAGGCCAGGGTGGCTGCTAGAAAACTTGGCGTTATCGCAAAGGTCCGGCGGTACTTCACACCGGGGCAGCTTCTAATGTTGTACAAAGCACAGGTCCGCTCGTGTGTGGAGTACTGCAGCCACATTTGGGCTGGTGCTGCGAAATGTCACCTGGATACTTTGGATTCAGTGGAGGCGTGCGAAGAGGCTGATTGGCGACCCAGACTTAACTCGAGACGGTCTCCAAAGCCTGGAGCACAGGCGTAGAGTAGCCAGCCTTTCGGTCTTCTATAGGTTGCATTCTGGTGAGTGTGCAAGGGAATTGCATGATTTAATTCCCCCATCACCGTTCCACCATCGGACGACCCGTCGTACGGCGAGTTTCCACCCTTACGTTGTTGATACCACTGCGACCCGGACGAAGCGTTTCGCTTCCTCTTTTATACCGCGTACATCGAGGGACTGGAACAATTTGCCAGCGACGGTGTTTCCGTCATTACAATTTGAGTGTCTTCAAGGCTAGAGTGAATAGGTTCTTAATAAACTAGCGCGCTTTACCATCAATGATCGCATCACTGCTTACCATCAGGCGGATTGCGGTCAAGCGCTTGTTTATGACTTTAAAAAAAATCGGAAAAATTTTATATTCCCGAGGGAAATCTAAAAAGCGCGATATATACGAACTCCACGCGGGCGAAGCCGCGGGCGGAAAGCTAGTAATTATATAAAAATACATATTGTCTTTACTCCCAAAATGTAGTTTTTTTTTTAACTGAAAAAAAAAAAGAATTTCCACGTCTTCGTTGATAAACCATATAGAGAAAACTTCCAGATTATATTATTTCAATTTATTTTAAGTGTGTATGCCATCAAAACAACTGTAAGTTTTTCACCTCAATGACCCAACATAACAGTTACCTCTTTCCCATTAAAATTCACACCCACACCTTCAAAACAAAACCCCGTAAAATCCAAACTATCAGATTTATATAGCCTTCTAATACCATTCCAGAGACAATAAAGTTGGATCCATTATGCGAAATTGGCGCCACAATGTATGGTCATAACGCATCGTTCGTATAACGCTTTAAGACAGGTATAAGCCATTTGGGAATAATAAAATACCCTTATCGAGCCATTAGATGCTCGTAAAATAACAGTTAGTCATAACATAATAATGTGATGGATGTTAATATCCGTGTTTTTCCGGCGAGATTGTTGTAAATTGTTATAGCAGCGTCTAGTCTGTTAGGTGTTAGTTTGTGTTTTACCGGAATGCGATACCGCTATCGCATTTCGTGTATGTCTGTGTGATTTTAAATTACGCAGCGACAAATCACATGAAAATGATGTGCCGTCCCTATTTTTTTTTTTGCCCTTGTATACATACTTATTATTAAGCGAAAGCATGGCGGACAACTCCTCCGGTTCAAGGATGTCTTAAAACGACACATGAAGAGATGCAATATAGAACCCTCTGAATGGGAGCGTTTGGCAGCAAAACCCCCAAGACCTCGATGCCAAACGCGACCAATTAAAGGCCCGCCCACATACTGCCATCACATACAACTACGTCGACGACGTGCTTACGTGCCCTCAGTGTGCACGAAGTTTCGCCGCCAAGATAGGCTACATAAGCCATCTTCGGGCGCATGAGCGCCAAATCATCGGCTAGGAGTCGAAGTGGTCGCCGTGGCCGAAATCGGTCCGGAACATCATCATCACTATAAATTGAAGTCACATTTCGCGTCTGACTCAGGGTGCGTTTTTCTTCGAAACTCTAAAAATGATTTTGACCATTTAAAGAATAGAAAGAGCCCTTTGCTTAAAAACAATTAAATAAATTATTATTTACCCCAGAAGGTTAATGTGTATTATTAAAATCACATAACTGATTATAATAAAGTTACCTTGAATAAATAAATAAATATTTTGAACTTGTTTACGTTTGTATCCGTTTGGGTGATATTTCTTTTTGATTCAAAGTAGATAAATAGATTGTGATCATTTTTAATTATTGTTCCTAAATGCCTCTTTCAACCTACAAGTTAGTTTCTTAATAGAAACAGTAGCAAAGTTAGCGTTCTCAAGACATTACTTATAACATATACAGTGAATTTAAAACATTGTCATGATGTTCATATTTTCCTAAAAACCTGAAAAAAAAACACATTTTATAAAAGAACATATCCACAACTAAAAAAGTCAACAAGATAAGGACCATCAATCTCACTCACCTGAGCTCCGAACAGTAAGCGCCCTTCTCGTCAACTCGTTCACTTTCGCACTCCCCTCCATTTTCGGCTTTGCTCTCCTTTCGGCAATCTTTCGGCGTCCGCCCGTCAGAAACGAAATCGCGCGCGTGATTTTAGGAAAACATACATCATGTGTACAATAGTGCAGTAATAGAGTGGCACGATAGCGATTTTAATATGGAAATTCTTCCGCTTTTCGCTTCCCGCTTGTAATAACATTCTTGATCAATAAATCACGTTTTTCGAACTTTCTCGACAATATTTTTTAACATGGCGCATCAATTTTGGGAGTAAGTACTTACTTATCAAATGTTTTCGCATATCGGATTTAGGAATATTCACTCTTGGAAGTCACACTCGCCTGAAAGATAACTTCGTCGTTGAGACAGACCAATACTCAATACTATTATTGCTTTCCAGATGTATTCTTAGATGGCAATACTAAAAATTAGTTCATGTGGACCCTGTCAGGCATAACAATATAATTGAAGTCAGGAGAGAGGAAGCACTTTTTACATTACACTCGTTGAGGACCACGGGTAAAGTGGCGTTAAGATCCAACAAGGTTAGCGAGGCCAGCATGACCAGAGATCGTACAAGAAGGTCATCATCATTATCACCATCTCAGCGTTAATCCCAGTCGCATCCGAAGCTTTTTTCAGCTTCGGAGTCTAGGGTCCGCTTTACCAGTCTAACAGCTGATTTTGGCTAAATTTCGATATTTTCGGTGAAGCGACTGCCGTCTGACCTCCACGATCCGAAAGCGATATCGAAGCGTTGCAGTTAGACCGATTGTTGGACTTTTGAGGGCTCCAACAACCCGTAACGTCTGCCACTTGATGTTCGTATGGCAACCGGGACCAACAGCTTAACGTGCTTTCTGAGGCACGACCAGACCAGTGCAAATATTTATATTCATGCATACAAATATTGAGCAAGCGTAGTGATTACGCTCATTCCTTCTCTGTATGAGAGGAGACCTGTGCCCAGCAGTGGAACGATAAAAAGGTTGATGATGATGATGATGATACAAATATTTGCACTGCGCGGGGCTCCGCGCTTCCTTGCGCAGCGGTCGCGTTCGCTACCGCCACGCCACGGAGGCTGTCCTAGTCTGACCGCATAAGAAGGTGTAAGAGAAAAAGACCTTGAAGAAGACCTTTGTCCATCTTTGGGACATCATTATCATCCGCCAAGCGTTTTCACAACTAGGTTGGGGTTGGTTTCCAGTCTGACCGAATTCAGCTGAATACCAATATTTTACATGAAACGACAGTCTAACTGACCTCCCCAACCCAGTTACTGGCTAATACGATACCTCTTATTTAGAGTGGATGTCAGACATTTAGACTTCTGACTACTGTCTGTGGGACACAATATAGGTAACAAAAATTATACATAAAAAAAAAAATCAAAGCAATTATTTCAAATAAACCAGTACAGGCACTTTTGAATTGTCAGAAGGTCCGTCAGTCAGTAAGATGAAGCTAGTCGCCCATTCCAATGAGTAGGTAGGTACCTATGGAGAAGAACGGCCAAGAAACTCCATGGACACTCTTTTAAAATTATCAAGCTATTGGTACAAATATTTGATTACATCATTCATGTTGAAATCAACCATGTGAGAACGAGCAGAAGTATATTGTACGCTGAGAGCGTCCATTATGGAAAACACAAAAAAGAAAAATATTTATATTTAAATAATAATAATATATAACATCAAAACATTCTGACGTCACGATTGGCGCAGTGCAGCGGTTGAGCGATCGACTACTGCGCTGCGTGTCGCGGGTTGATTTCCCACAAGGAACAAAATATATTTATGGCCTATAATTATTATTTGTTTTGTTTGTGTATGTGAGTTTATATTATTGTAAACGCACCCACGATACAAGAGAAATTTCTAGTGTGGGGCATAGTTTAAAAAAAGCTAGTCGTGCTGTTGGGTTTAACATTGCACCACCTCACTCAACTGCCATCTTCCTTCCTATTCACTAAGTTTTTTAAGTGAATAGGCTTAATGAACTAGCGCGCTTTACCATCAACGATTGCGTCAGTGCTTACCATCAGGCGGGATTGCAGTCAAGCACTAGTCTATAATTATTAAAAAAAGTAAATAAAAAATATACCAATAAATAAAATACCTTGTTCAATACAAGTAAAAAAAAACTGCTATTAGGCATTCAGCAATCAGAATTCAAAGAACGTGAAATAAAAAAAATGCTATAAAAAGCACTTTAATCAACTCATTAGTGCAGAAAAGCCCTTTTACAGAAATTAAATGGATTTTCTATCAATATCCAATTTAGTATTGAATACCTATGAATCATAATAAGCGAGCAATTTCTCTATGAATGCGTTCTCAACTTGTTAATGTTATTGCAGAGTAAAAAACGCGATTGCTGATACCATCTCTTGATTTATATATTGTTATTTCCTTTCATCTAAATAATGTATTGAAATCGTTCAACTGTGTAGGTAGCAGAAAATTTGATAATAAATGGGTGAAAAATCGCGTTTATTTTATATTTTATGGTTGTTTAAGTTTTTTGTAATATTAAAGTTTAACGTTTTATATTAATTTTTGAATGGGATTTTTAATAATAAGCAATTAATATAATAGCGGGTAGGCAGAGGCGACCTTTGTGTAATTCGTGCTTATTCCAAATGAAAAAAACAGAAGATTTGATAATAAATGGGTGAAAAATCGCGTTTACTTTATATTTTATGGTTGTTTAAGTTTTTTGTAATATTAAAGTTTAACGTTTTATATTAATTTTTGAATGGGATTTTTAATAATAAGCAATTAGTATAATAGCGGATAGGCAGAGGAGACCTTTGTGTAATTCGTGCTTATTTCAAATGAATAAGCCTTCGAATGTGTCAGTTATTTCCATCATCATTGTCGTTTCTTTCCACCGCTGGGCACAGGCCCAGCGTTGGGCCGATGGGACGATAAAAAGGGTAAGAGGAAAAAAGACGATAAAAAGGGAAAGGGGGGGGGGTGGTATGAGAGGAGACCTGCGTCTCCTCTCATACAGAGAAGGATTAAGCGTAATCACCACGCTTGCTCAATGCGGGTTAGCGATTTCAGACTTAAAGTCCTGGTTTCCTCAAGACGTTTTCCTTCACCTTGTAGTAACCAGTTATTAGTGTCCAAGATATATTTAGAAAGTACATATAACTTTAGAAAGGTACATTGAAGTTACAAATCACGTAAATTGATTGTTATGTACAAGGCAAACACATATTGTTGTTATAAGCATTTTCATTTTTAATGTCTGGACTGGAAAAAGACGATGATCCTTGAGTTCGTTTCGGCTTTTCTTCTCAGAGTCAGTTAGGAAATGCCGGCTCCAGCTAGTTTAACAAAAATGACCTGTAAAAGTAATCAGTGATCCTACTTGCACAATAAACGATTTCATTTTATTTCATTGGTACTTGCCTGACCTGAAATCGAACCCGCACACTCATACTTGAGAGGCTGGTGTTTTAACCACTAGGCCACCACGACTCGTTATTTCCATATCACTAGATTTATTACTCTTCTCAAAACCATCCAACTTACATTTTTTAGGATAAAAAACCGCGTCATGCTACTAAATAATTCATACATCAGTCGTACCTCTGTCATTTTCAAGATAATATGTTATGATTTATGTGGAGTCAGCTCCTCACCTTAAGTGCCACGTCTTAGAAGCTTGTTTAGACTTGTTCACGACAGTTATACGTGTGCGAATTTATGAAGACAGCAATAAAAATAGCTAAAGTTGTGAGAGAATGTTTTAAAAACGCTGAGTAACAATTGAACCAGACATAAGGACGACGGAATAATTTTTCGAGTCGACGACTTGGATGAACATAATGAAACTTTAGTATATTATCAAAAATGTTGAAGTCGTATTTTTATCTTCATAGGAGAATAATAAATTGAATAAGTTTTGTGTGAAATCATCATTTGCAATTGTCAGAGACTCTCGTAGCAACTAAGCATTACTCGTAGCTTCGTAGCGTTGCTACGCCAATTTACTGTAGCTTTTCTACAGTGTCCGTATAGGTAGAATAATCTTTTCTCGTAACCTCAGTTTCAGCGGGTCAGACGGCAGTCATCATCATCATTTCAGCCGAAAGACGTCCACTGCTGGACATAGGCCTCCCCAAGGTTCTCCACGACGACCGGTCCTGTACCTCCCGCATCCAGCGGTTTCCCGCGACCTTCACTAGGTCGTCGGTCCACCTTGTCGGGGGCCTGCCCACGCTACGTCTTTCGGTGCGTGGTCGCTACTCAAGAACCAGTCGGCCCCATTGGGCATCGGTCCTACGGGCAATGTATCCAGCCCACTGCCACTTGAGTGTTGCAATTCTTCGGGCTATGTCGGTTACTCTCGTTCTTCTGCGGATCTCCTCATTCCTGATTCGATCGCACAGTGAAATCCCAAGCATAGCCCTCTCCATTGCCCTTTGAGTGACTTTGAGCCATCTTATAAGGCCCATTGTTAGCGACCACGTCTCAATTCCATAAGTCATCACTGGCAACACACACTGGTCGAAGACTTTTGTCTTGAGACACTGCGGTATTTGGGATAAGAAGATTGATTAAGACGGCAGCCGCTTCACGAAAAATATCAAAGTTTAACCAAAATCAGCAGTTGGACTGGTAAAGCGGACCCCAGACTCCAAAACTGAAAAAGCTTCGGATTAACGCTGAGATGGTGATGATGATCATTTCTATCTAAAATCTGTCTAAATTATTATTATTTATGAGGAAACTTTATTCTTTTAATTAAAAACCTGATATAATACAATGTTTACTCTACCCTTTAGAGAAAATGAGATTCCACGTCCTAAGCAAAGTAATGAAACCTTTCAAAAATAATGTCCTCTACAAAACCTCTCTCAGTTTCCTCTCAAATTAAGTCATAAAATAAAAAGGGCACGTTTTTGAAAAGCTAAACATTATTGAGTGATAACATCGGCGCAGCCGCAAAGGCCTTTCAAATGAGGTATTACGTAGCATGAATGGAGCATTGACGCAGTTTGTATTCAGAGTAAGGCCGGCCCTTTACCAATATTGAGTCGTTCCTAATGGATATTGGAGTGCGATGGTAACCGGTAACCGATATTTTTTAAACCCATATGTGGTTTATGGGGATGAGTAACTGTTGATTTTAAACCTCAGGGGTGTGAGTTTGTGTAAGATATTATATCGTAAATAATAGAGGGTATCTGGCCTGAATATGCAGAGTACTTTGCTGTACATCATTTCTTTCTTTTTATGGGACGCCTTTGTAGCTTCCACTTTGTTTATGCGGAGTTGTGTTTACTTATGAAATATATTATCTAAGGGCTTCTGTCATTCAAAAATAATGTTTCATGTAGATGACTATTCATTTAAAAAAAATGCAAAAATATTTTATACAACAACTAAGTTGGGTCAACAAAATTGAGGTTGACCTCTCCTTTTAAGTATGAAAACACTTGTGCCAGGAGAGGCGCATTTGCATTGTCTTGTTTTTCTAGTGTACGCAAACGCTTCTAATGATCATGAGTTCCTGGAATCATGAGTTCGATTCCTACTTTGGGTAAAAGTCTAATTGGATTTTTCCTTCAGGAAGATCTATCATCTGTAGCAGCGTCAAGTCTGTCTATCTACACTATTTCTCTCTCCTTCCCCTTTGTATTCCATTCAAAAGTCTGTAAAAGATCGCTCTTAGCAATAAGACCGCCCATTGTGTCACCCTTTGTAAAAAATTTTATTTATGTTCTATAATCTATATGGACTATTGACTGCCTCGGCGGCGCGGGTTCGATCCCCGCGCAGTGCAAATATTTGTATGCATGAATATGAATATTTGCACTGGTCTGGTCGTGCCTCGGAAAGTACGTTCCCGGTTGCCATACTGTTAGCGAAGACCGGTACCCCACCTCAAGTTTACTATAAAAGGCGCGGTATACCCGCACTCTGGCAGTTGTTCGACAAGCATCACTCGGAGCGGTAACGTCGTGCGAACTCTGTGAGACCTATATTTTCCATATTAATTAATAGCTGATGGCTATAGTTTGACATTTTATTGTGTACTCAGTGATTGTTACTCTGTTCCTATCTAAATTAATAAATTCTGGTTGTAACTTAAATGGATAATACACGAATATTGTAACATCTACCTCTCGGTTGGTTTCTTTTAATAAACACCACTGCTGATATTGTAACAATCAGAAGTGGGATAAAGAACTACACTGCTCACATTTTTTCGTTATAAATCAAGGAACAGAATAACAGTCACTTACAGCCATTATTTTGTACTTGTGTGGGTACTTGTGAGAGTGAGATCACTTGTACCTATACACTTTTAATAGCTTCACATTCAGTGGGTTTGTTGGTTAGTTTGTTGTTTAGACAGCAAACGTGGTCGTTGTAACAGTCGTTACGACAGTCGCGGTAAGCTTACATCGTGATTATAGTTATCATCACAATAGACAGTTAAGTGTCTAATAGTGTACGTAAATAAGTGAATCGTGTAGCGTGCGGGACGTCGCCGCCGTTTAGTTTCACTTTTGCCTAGTTGACTGAATTTGAACATATGTCACCGACTCTCAGACATAACTACCGTCGTTATTCGCGCTCATGTTCTAGTACACAGCGGCGGCTGTGTACTTTACGAGTATCGAAACGTGTATTTGAGCAAATTTCGTTGCATAAGTCTGACCGCTTGGTTAGGGACTAAAATTATTATTCAAATACAGAATAAGCAACGGTAACGAACCGTGTTGTGGAAAAATACCGCGGTTAGATCTCAACATTTTTATATTTCGAACTTTGATCCTACCTTACATAATATTGATGATTGGTGTGCAAAGATCGGTTGCGCTAAAGTTCTCAACAATCAATTAAAGTAATTATGAGTGCTTGTCGCGTATTGGTAATTGCTTGAAAGGTGGCGCTCGATCGTGGTTAAGCCATGATGAATGGGTAACCAATGACCGATCGTGGAGTAACTTCAAGAAAGAATTTAAGTCATTGTGTCCACAAAAGATTAACTAAGCTCAAATACTTCATGAGCTCATGAACACTACGTCAGATAAATTTCTATCTTACACGAAGTATGCGCGTCAAGCACTACTAAAATAACACACGGTAAAAGAGTTAGACTAAATCTCAGATATATTTGGCATAAAGTAGGTAACAAGTGTATCATGATAAAAAGCGACCTCGCACGACAGCTCATTTAACAAGGAATGGATTACAAACCTTTATTAATCTTTAAAACTAAATTTAAAATCCAATATTATGATCGGTGGTTTTTATTCTCGTTAACGATAAATATTTATAGGAAAGGTATGTTTTGTCGATTATCCAGTCTAGTTGGGAACACATATTCTTTATTTTTGTTTTGCTTGCTTTACTTTTAATAATAAGTGTTCTTTTGTGTTCCCTTGGACGACAATGAGTCTGGAAAAAATTAAACTTAAATTTGAAATGGTGACTTCGAATGGTGACGAACGTGCCATAAAGAAGTTTTGCTGAAGTTAGGCAACAACTGGAGAATATTGTCTATTATATCACCTCTCCATTTCATCTTACCGAAGCTATCCAGTTTTGAAAAATGGATATTTTACTTTTCAAAGTCAAAAAGTCTAAAGTCAAAGTATTTTATTTGTGAAACAGAGGTAATATGGTACATACATCTATGTTTTGCCTTGTAAGGCGTACAGATTATTTAAGAACAATATTAGTCATTTAAATTAACAATTGAACATTTCTTTACTTTAAACTATTATCATCTAAAAACTCATTGATAGAATAGTAACTAACTAACTTTTCGTAGTCTCTTTTGGCGTTAATTTATGGGTATCTTTATGTACATAATTATATTTCCTCAACATTCCATATATGGATCTTGTAGATATACCAGTAAACTCGGAAGTCGTTTTTATCATAGCTGAGTTCGCGCGGTATTCGTTCTCAGGTCATTTTTAATACTCTTAATTACACTACATATTTCTAATATTCTTAAATACGTTTAGTATTTATGCCCCTCTCGCCAACAGACAAATTTGTCGGTTTTCTCCTTTTGACTGAAGAATGCAATGATTGCTGGACACATAACCAAGAATTTAAATGTTACCAGTACTGCCCAGTACTTATAAAATACAAAACTTAAAATGAAACAGTTACACATATTTTTCCTCACTACTCCCAACCCAGTACAACAATAGGACCGATCAGTTCAAAGACTTGTTCCGGGTATTGTAATACAAGCTCTATTAGCACGGACGTAAGGTACATTTTGATCCGTTACGAGTACGCCTAGCTTCGGTAGGCTGATTAAGGTCACGTGCCGTGTAAGGTATGATGAACATTAGCGCGTTGTTATTAGGCTTAAATTTGCTAATTTGCAGTCACAGAATGAAATCTCTGTAGGTAGGTATTTATTTTGTGACTTAACGTAAACGACATTGATAGCATAGCTTTTAATCTTAAAATATATGTTAAAATATGGATATTACTACTTCCAAGGAAATTTCCACGAATAATAATTACGTTAGTACTGCTGTAATTTACAAAGGTCATTAATCAATCGATCAGCTGAAATTCCGGGCATACCGGTTGACATCCTTATAGATGGCGGTGCACTTAATGTATCTTTGATTTCGTCGCTGACTGTAAATTATTTCTCTGATTCGCGTAAGCCAATTAATTGTTTTTATGAAAGAAATATGACTGAAAATTAGGCCGAGTGATGGATAGGCCGAGTTGTGGATAAGTGAAGGCCTTGACTGAATTAGCCTTTCCGCAGAATTTAAAGCACAACAAGGATTCTCCAAACCACTTCAATAAGTGGTGAGTTATTTTAACACCCCGATTTAGTGGTGTTCGTGCCCCCATATTGTAGCACTGATACCATTATTATTGTGCACCGATATTGGGATACTTGTTTGCCCATACATTGTGGAACTTTTATTTTAAATGCCTCGACATTATGATTATCTGTAACCCTGATAGTGGTTGCCGGATGATGTTGTTGTTTCAGTAATGATTGAGGTCCAGAAATATTTCATTGGTGATTCAATTTACAAACTGCTGCCCATTTTTGTGCATTTGCTAGTAGATTCATTAGGTGTCATGTTTTTATAATTTAGATGCGTTCTCTAAATTCTTTCTGTGGGCGTATGGAGTGCAACCATCGTCAGGAAAAGTGGCCGAGTGTTATGTGGAAACCGCAGTTGATTCTAAATATCTCAAAACACAGAACGGCTCAGTATTTAGCACCAAACCTATTGATGGGTATTGATGTTGTGACACCACTTATTCGTACCTTAGTGTGTGAGTGGCCTTTGAAGGTTGTAGCCCTAACCGGGAAGCCCTTCGCGAAATGAGTCGTCGAAGAATATCTGAACGTCTTCATTCAAAAGAAGGACAACAGGATACCAGTTCTAGTAGCGATGGTTCCGTTTGACTAAAACAATTACATGGTACCTACTTAATTATAATTATCAATAATCACATACATTAACCTACATGTCAACTTACAGCTTAGACGCCGCCAGTTTAGGTTGAAGAGATACTCATTGAAAACTATTGCGGATATTCCCCTAGCGAGGACGGTATGCAACAATTTTATAAGAGTAATAACTTCAGCTTCGGCGTGCAGTGAGTAATTTTATTTATTTATTAACAAAAGTACACCAACTGCTTCTGTATATAAATTAACAAATACAGTTGTTATGAGTAAAAGGCTTATACAGTTGCCAATACCGGGTGAACCAACATTCACGAACATAAGTGGTAAGTTAAACTAAATAAATGCTAGTACTAATATTGAGTGGAAATAAACTATAAAAAGATAATAATATTAAAATAGAGTAATAGTATTATGACATCAACCCCAAGTGTGGTGAAATAAAATCGAGTCTCCTAGAGTAGACAGTTAATCATTATGCTCAACCCTAACAATGATTGAGCCCTATTGTTTAATTCTGTTTATAATCTACATTCTTGTTTTTCTTTTAATATCGTCTATATAAATAAAAATCCGACCACAAAATGATGCATGCTGTGGCAACCTATAATTAAGTCTGCACTCAACTTAGGATTTTATATTATTGTAATATACAAATATAATAATTATCCCCTAGTGTGAATATGCATAATAACTCCCTAAAATAATTATCCCCTAGCGTGGATATGCATAATAACTCCCTAAAATAATTATCCCCTAGTGTGGATATGCATAAATATACAAATATAATAATTATCCCCTAGTGTGGATATGCATAATAACTCCCTAAAATAATTATCCCCTAGTGTGGATATACATAAATATACAACTATAATAATTATCCCTAGTGTGGATATGCATAAATATACAAATATAATAATTATCCCCTAGTGTGGATATGCATAATAACTCCCTAAAATAATTATCCCCTAGTGTGGATATGCATAATAACTCCCTAAAATAATTATCCCCTAGTGTGGATATGCATAAATATACAAATATAATAATTATCCCCTAGTGTGGATATGCATAATAACTCCCTAAAATAATTATCCCCTAGTGTGGATATGCATAAATATACAAATATAATAATTATCCCCTAGTGTGGATTTGCATAATAACTCCCTAATGGTGTGATCGTGTGCTAATTTATGAAAAACATTATAGGTAATATTTATTCAACCCCAAGTGTGGTTTGAATATAATGAGCCCCAAGTGTGGTTCCAACATAATGAGCCCCAAGTGTGGTTCCAACGTAATGAGCCCCAAGTGTGGTTCCAACGTAATGAGCCCCAAGTGTGGTTCCAACGTAATGAGCCCCAAGTGTGGTTCCAACGTAATGAGCCCCAAGTGTGGTTCCAACGTAATGAGCCCCAAGTGTGGTTCCAACGTAATGAGCCCCAAGTGTGGTTCCAACGTAATGAGCCCCAAGTGTGGTCCAACGTAATGAGCCCCAAGTGTGGTTCCAACAATGAGCCCCAAGTGTGGTTCCAACAATGAGCCCCAAGTGTGGTTCCAACAATGAGCCCCAAGTGTGGTTCCAACGAATGAGCCCCAAGTGTGGTTCCAACGTAATGAGCCCCAAGTGTGGTTCCAACGTAATGAGCCCCAAGTGTGGTTCCAACGTAATGAGCCCCAAGTGTGGTTCCAACATTTAGCCCCAAGTGTGGTTTAAACATAATAAGCCCCTAGTGTGGTTTGAACATAATAAGCCCCAAGTGTGGTTTGAACATAATGAGCCCCAAGTGTGGTTCGAATATAATGAGCCCCAAGTGTGGTTCGAATATAATAAGCCCCAAGTGTGGTTCGAATATAATAAGCCCCAAGTGTGGTTTCAACATAATAAGCCCCAAGTGTGGTCTGAACATAATAAGCCCCAAGTGTGGTTTGAACATAATGAGCCCCAAGTGTGGTTCGAACATAATAAGCCCCAAGTGTGGTTTGAACATAATAAGCCCCAAGTGTGGTTTGAACATAATAAGCCCCAAGTGTGGTTTAAACATAATAAGCCCCAAGTGTGGTTTGAACATAATAAGCCCCTAGTGTGGCTAAAGAAGAAAGATAAGTATTTTCCCCTTGTGTGGTAATGTATTCTATTCACAAGCAATTATTCTATCAGTATTGAAACATTTACCTGAATTAAAGAAATATATATATATATATATATATATATATATATATATATTCAAGTAATTAAACTAATAAACAATTTCAATTCAATTTTAGCAATGTTTAGCCGTATTTTTTAATTCAGTAAGAGAGGTTACAGAACCAAATGTACTTTGCTTTAAGTTAAAGTGTGATTGATATCGATTAACTTTGATTGCTAGTATTTTTTTTGTAGTGAAAAGTTCATTATTGAGTTCTTGAATTATCTATTGTATAATATTGTGTGTGTAATATTTTTTTATGTTAATAGGTATATTTGCTGTCATAGTCCACCTGTATGAGGACATACAGCAAGAACGAATGGCCGATCGGTGTTGGGGATGAAAGGCGCGTATACCTGCAGACTCTGGGTAGTTCGACAAGCATCACTCGGAGCGTAACGTCGAACAACTCTGTGACCTATATTTTCCATATTAATTAATAGTTGATGGCTATAGTTTGACATTTTATTTGTGTAATTGTGATTGTTACTTCCGTTCTAACTAAATTAATAAATTCTGGTTGTAAATTTAAATGGATAATATTACTTAACATTGTAAATGACTACCTCCTCGGTTGGTTTCTTTAATAAATGACTCACTGCTGATATTAAAATAATACTAACATCTAATGGCAGTCGTTACGGGGTTGCTGGTGCCTCAAAAGTCCAACAATTGGTCTAACTGCAATACTTGATAATGGCCTTCGTGGAGGTCACAACAAGGCATCGCTTCAAAATGTCAAAGTTTAGCCAAACTCAGCAGTTACACTGGTAAAGCGGACCCCAGACTCTAAAGCTGAAAAAGCTTCGGATGTGACTGGGATTAACGCTGAAATGATGATGATGATGATAAATCTATATGAACTATGGTATACATATAAAGAGTATTCTATTCCATTCCATTCTATTCTATTCTGGTTTTACCTCCGGTCGATGGTTTCCCCAGTCATTAAGGTGCACCTGTGCTTCACTTTTCGAGGATTTACAGTCGTGATGTTATATTTATACTTCAAAGTTTAAAAGTCCTACATATTCGCTTTATTTTTTTAACTTTATTGAACTTGAAAATCTTGTTCTGAAATTAGTTTATTACAAACTAATACTTACACAAATAGAATTTATAGCAAAGGTCAGCTGAATTAAACTAAACTTTATATACATATTTGGATTAGAATATTTGCTCATTTCATTCAAAGTTTTATATAGGGATCCTTTTCAACCAAATTCTGAAGCAAGTTCAGTCTGAAACGTGGACTGAATATAAATGTTAATAGGTGAATTACTTATCTTCCAAATAAAATTATTAACCTGAAGGCTCATTCTTGCAATAAAAAATACTCTAATAATAACATTATAAGGATAAATATTTCAATTAACGTAGTTGCATTTAAAAAAAGTTCAAAATCTATTCAGAAACAATCAAAGCCAAAACAATTGTCAAAAATGTAAGGGAATCCGAGGTATTTTAAAAGAGAGTGATTGTAATGAGAATTTACAGTTTTTTTTTATAATTATAAAGTAGTTCTTGACTGCAATCCCGTCTGATGGTAAACAGTGATGCAATAATTGAGGGTAAAGCGCGCTAGTTTATTAAGAGCCGATTCACTCCTGATGATGAGTACTCAAAATCAAAAACTGATTTTTAAGCCGTCAGAAACGAAGAAAGGAGGAACAGAAACCTTTTCACGAAGACTTTTTTAAATGTTTTTTTTTTCATTTTCCTTTTTTTATTCACTCACGCACTCATACAATTAATTGCATTTTGTTTTCTTTCCTCTCTTTTTGTTACTTATTTTTGTTATTTATAATGAAGGTATACCCCCATCTCCGTTCCACCATCGGATGACCTGTCGTACGGGGAGTTTCCACCCTTACGTTGTTAACACCACTACGATCCGGACAAAGCGTTTCGCTTCCTCCTTTATACCGCGTACATCGAGGGACTGGAACAATTTGCCAGCGGCGGTGTTTCCGTCGGACTATAATTTGAGTGTTTTCAAACTAGTGCGCTTTACCATCAACGTTTGCGTCACTGCTTACCATCAGGCGGGATTGCGATCAAGCGCTAGTTTATAATTTATAAAAAAAAACCGAAATGATATGAAATAAACTTTTTTTTTTATTTCTAAACTTTAATATACAAATAACTAAAACTCCAAAAATCAATTATCTCCAAAAATATATATTTCCAAAACAATTTACTGCAAAGCCGATCGAAATAAAATATTTTCTGAAAAAGCCGAGAGATACCAAACAAATCCACCTTGGTAATGATATGCCGTTCAAATTCAATACACTAATATCTTCCAAAGGTTATGATTTAAAATCACCGTCCACGTGAGGTGATATTTCGTTTATTTTAGTCTATTTTATCGGTACCGATGGGCATAAAGCCGGGATAAAATTTCAATTGGCTGTTCTGTAGACAGCGGTGGCGGGTCCCACCACTTTATTTATTGTGGACTACAAAGTACTGCTGTTATGTGGATGTTGGGTTACTGGATATGCTGGTGAGATGTCAGTTTTTTGATGTTTATATCTGTTTTAGTTTTATATTCCCTGGATATATAGACTGTAAACGTACTTGACGTGCGTCTAGTATGTTAGGTATATTGTAACTGAAATACGGGGAGAAACCGCATTGAAGCGCTTCCAAATAATAAACATGTTGGACTAACAAGCGAGCTTCAGAGGATGTACTCCTGGTGTGCTGGATTACATGAAGGCCTCCGCCAAATATTCACTTAGCGCTATAGACTTGCTGATAAGCTCACCGACCGGTCGCGGTTTGAATTTCGGTTGCTTAATATTGTTCTAACCACGGTTACGGAGTGAGAGCAAAAGTTATACTGTCTGGTGAATGGAAAATCTTCTTGCGTGTTTGTTCGTTTTCCATTCTTTAATGCTGATTGGATGCTCCGCCAGGCAATGAGGTTGAAGGAAAAAAATACGGGAATACCTATTTGAATATCCTTGCTTATTGATGTATTTAATTATTATGTGCATTAACAATATCATCATTAGCCTTGATCTTGTAATGTAATGTACATACTCATATTTATTTTCATTCATTAATGCAGTTCAGAATAAGTATTCTATTATTGTGTACTGGTGTCGTGGAAAATAATTAAAACAATGACTAAGAGTAATCTATACTTAATATATAAACCTGAAGAGTTTGTATGTTTGTTTGTTTGTTTCTCATCATATAGGTCAGAAATAACTAATTTAGCTAAAAACAACTGTGGTCACAGCCAACGTCAAAGGAACCACATTATTACCGGGATAAAATTAATAACTTTGTACCGCTATTGAAAAAAAAAAAGTGTTTCCAACAGACTCACTTTCGCATTCATAGTGTTAAGATTACGCACACATTAATGTAGGCACAAAATATCATAAAAACCCATTAAAAGTATTTGCTATTCATCATCAGCATCTCAGCGTTAATCCCAGTCGCATCCGAAGCTTTTTCAGCTTTGGAGTCTGGGGTCTGCTTTACTAGTCTAACTGCTGATTTTAGATAAACTTCGATATTTTCCGTGAAGCGACTGCCGTCTGACCTCTACAACCCGAAGGCGATATCGAACCATTGCAGTTAGAGCAATTGTTGAACTTTTGAGGGCTCCAACAACTCTTAACGACTGCCACTTGATGTTCGTATGGCAACCGGGACCAACGGCTTGACGTGCTTTCCGAGGCACGACCAGACTAGTGCAAAAAAGTGTTCCCTACAAACTCACTTTCGCTTTATTCATAGTATTACATTTATGTAGACACAAGTCGATGGTCTAGTGGTTAAAACACCAGCCTTCTAAGTATGAGTGTGTGCACATTCCAGGTCAGACAAAAGTACCAATGTAACTTTTCTGTAAAGTTATATGTAATTTTTAAGCATATCACGGACACTCAATGACTGAAGGTGGTGAAGAAAAACATCTTGAGGAAACCTGACTTTATAAGTCTGAAATCGCCAACGCATTGGAGCAAGCGGGTATTATGCCTAACTTCTGTGAGAAGCGAGACCTTTGCTCAGCAGTGGGATGATAAAGGGTTGATGGTTTACGGTGACCCAAAATATCAAAAACATATTAAAAGTATTTGCTATAACCACGCGGATTCCAGCACAACTAAATCCAAGTTTAAGGTAAGCCTTGTCGCTTCCACTCGAAAAATTTCAATCGTACCTAACCACAGACTGAGCCCGCTATGAAAATCCCTAGAAAACGTGAAAATGTTACCGAAACTTGTGCACCAACGAGATACCTTTAATTTTGGCTCTAATTAATTCCGAGCTCAGAATCCTCTGGAAATCTGCACGGATTCCTTCAGCTTTGTGGGATTTATTTCTGTTAAATGGATGATGAATTAGCTGAGCAAATTAAAAAGTTTATTGACAATATGAAGGCACAACAGTTACATACAAAACATAATCAGCCTATAATTTTACCACTTTTGGGACAGGCTTCCTCTCGGTGACAGTGACTGGGCCGTAATCTACCACGCGGGCCCAGTGCGACTTGGTAGATATCAAATTTCTTCGAAATTTTGTCTCTAGGATATCCATATGTCGTGGTGGCCTAATATTTAAAACACAACAGCCTCTCAAGCATGACTGCGGGTTCGATTCTAGGTCATGCAAATACTAATGTAACTTTTCTAAAGTTATATGTACTTTATAAGTATGTTCGACAATGACTGATTACAAGGTGAAGGGGACACCAATGACTGATTACAAGGTGAAGGTAAATTATCATTGAGCAATCGTAATGATTACGCTCAATCCTTCTCTATATGAGAGGAAACCTGTGCCCAGCAGTGGGACGATAAAAAGGTTGATGCTGATGATGATGATGACATCCAAGGACGTCGGTTTCCTCACGATTTTTCCTTAACCGTTTTGAGAGCAGCAGTGATGAAATAATTTACACAAACATGGTCGCTCGCAATGGCCCCATTGCGAGCGACCATGTTTCAGCGTCATCAATGGCAACACACACTGGTTTGACTGGCTGACTTGCAGGCCCTTTACTTTGTGTAAATTATTTCATCATACGAAGGCTCAAGTTCACACAAAGTGCGATGGAAAGAGCTATGCATCGATCACTTATACACTAAATCCACATTCTCGAAGGCTTATCAAAAATGGCGACAAGTATTCTAAAGTTGTCAAAATAAATATACATTAATTTAAAATCATTCCTAAGTGCAGCGTATAGAGTTCTTATCTCAAAGCAGTACAAAAAGCCATTATTTTTGACGACCGAGTCTGACATCAAACCAAATTCAACCTTACATGCATGCATTAAAGTCAGAATTATAAAGTACTTTAACCATTTTTTACGCTGATTGTGAATCTAGTGTATAAGTGATCGATGTAGATGTGTTCGCTATGCTGTTGTTTGAGAAAAATTCACACATGTGCCGAATTTGCTTATGTTATTGATACACATATAATAAGATATAATAAAATAAGTTTTTTTTAATGCTTATTGGTGTATGTTTAGGTATTAAGTCCACATAATAGTTATCTTATATTCAGTCATTGACAGACAACGTACATTCTAAGACACTATGTCAGAAAGCTTGTAATTTTGCCCAACAGTTTCTTTTATAACAAATGATTTTTTCAAGTCTTAATTGGTTGAAATAGGAGCTGAAAGTATGTATGAAAATCGTGATATTGCCTGATGGGAAAATCATACAGTCGTGTTTACACCTAATAAATGTAAACGACTGTACCTTGATTTTATTATAACTACATAAGCTGAGTAAACATAATCGTGAAAACAGACGTTCTTATTGAGAACTAGATATAAAATATTTTAAGTCTTTTTAGCAACAGCACAAAATAAACCCATCCATGTGTACAAATGTAGTAATTTATACGAAACCCGATAAATAAGGGTGGAGATACAATTTTTATCAGCTTGTTGGTGTCCATAAATTTGGGATTACAAGCTGGAATCGCTATTGGAGCAAGCGGCCGCCAACCGGCAGCACAGTGTTCCGATTTGCAGATAAAAACGTAGGACGAAAAGGAAAATATATTATTATGTTTATTTATTTATGTTGTACAAAGCCTACTCCACACACGAACGGACCTGTCCGTTCGTGTGTGGAGTACTGCAGCTACATTTGGGCTGGTGCTGCTAAGTGTCACCTGGCCACTTTGTATTCAGTGGAGAGGCGTGCGAAGAGGCTGATTGGCGACACTGATTTAACTCGAGACGGTCTCCAAAGCCTAGAGCACAGGCGTAGAGTAGCCAGCCTTTCGGTGTTCTATAGGATGCATTTTGGGGAGTGTGCGAGGGAATTGCATGATTTAATTCCCCCATCTCCGTTCCACCATCGGACGACCCGTTGTACGGAGAGTTTCCACCTTTACGTTGTTAACGCGAGGTTAGAGTGAATAGGCTGTTAATAAACTAGTGCGTTTTACCATCAACGATTGCGTCACTGCTTATCATCAGATTGCGGTCAAGCGCTAGTTTATAATTAGGTTCAATAGTTACGGCTTGAAAGCGGAACAAACAAACAAACTCACTTTCTGATTTATAATATTAGTAAGAAAAATTAATCATAATTCGTCTTAAAATCAGTCTTACAGGTGTCATCGTATTGGTTGGTTAGCGCAACATCGTTGGTCGTGTTGTTGAGTTTAACATTGCATCACCTCACCCACTGCCGTCTTTCCTTCCTATTCACTCAGTTTTTTGAGTGAATAGGTTTTAATAAACTAGCGCTTTACCATCAAGTATTGCATCACTGCTTACCATCAGGCGAAATTTCGGTCAAGCACCAAATTTATAATTATATAAGAAAACCGGTAAGTGGGATGTGAAAAGTCAGATAAGCAGTCGCTCCATGTAAAATACTGGTAATCAGCTGTAACTGGTTAGACTGGAAGCCTGACATCAATATAGTTGGGATAAGGCTAAGCGGAGGATGATGATGGTGCCTGTAGATGGATAAAAAGTCTCATATTTTTATTCCAAACCTATTTGTTCGATTGGAGGCTGGACTATACAATGGTTTTTTTTTCTTTATACTAAATAGGTAATAGTAATCTCGTACTCGGTAATCTCGTGCATGGTATGCAAGAAAATCAGAATAATTTTAATATAGAAATCAATGTCTATTTCATTGATACATAGTATAAAGTAACTCGCTATTCGCCTTTGTCTATGGACTCTGTGGAACCCCTGATACTTCTAATTTAAAATAGAATTTGATGTAGTGGATACCGCTACACCAAATTCTATTTTTAACTAATGAATTTTACTATAAAACAAAATCAATTTTACTTTTTAATAATCCTAAATCTCGCAAGCAGAGTTGACCGTGCAACTAGCATATATATAAATAGTCTGGTCGGGGGATCCTTCCTTTTCTATGGAGGATGAACTTTACATCGTGTTCCTCATTCCTCTAAATTGATGTGGTTTTCACTACCGTTCACAGGATTTATTCCGTTAGATACATGTGTATATAAAAAAATGTTTAACTATTTATGTATTCATTAATGTTTGACTTAGATTTAATAGACAAATCTGGATGTGCCTACAAGCCGCCTTTACACTGAAGCAGACACGGATAGCTAGTTATATTGAATTTATATTTGTTAGGAATTAAAAAATCAAAGCTTTGAAATATTATGATAATCATTTTGTTTTTGATCCAAATGTGTAACTGAATTTCAATTACAGTACAAAAATTGATGTAGTCTCATAATGCTTACTAATTCCATTAAAAATGAATAATAAATTATGTGATTCCCTTTATTTGAAAGCTACGACTTCAATTCGGATTATTTTCTAAATTGAATTTTGATATAATAAGAAAATATGATTAGATTTTCCACTTACACGCTACGTCTGAAAATAATAAAGAAGTCCATCTGACAAAGAGGTTAACATTCGTCTATTAGGAAAAATATGATCTCATATTGTTTTGGTAAGAACTGAACGCGAAAGAGCAAACTATAATATTGGAAATCCTAGTTTTGCATTTTGCAAACAACATAAGTGTTTTTTTTTATTTGTTTGGTACGGGAAATCATCAAATGACCTCTCCCGCTCTGGGCGGAACGGAAGGGCGTGTCAGACTTTTACTGACTAAAAGTCACCCGTGTTTCTTCATTTGCCTGTGCGCCAGGGTCACGGTTTTTTTTACCAACCAGTGGACAGCTGACGTCAATACTCTCATTCAGTCAAATGTGCGAGTTTTTTTAACTGTCAACTAACATGATAATATAAGGAGGCCATTATGAAAATTTAAATATTATTAATGTAATTTTTCTCTTTATGGTAGGGCATAACTGGCTGCCGGCAGAAGTTACTACCCACCAGACAAAGTCTTGCTGCCAAGCGATTCGTCGTGTTCGTCGGCATGCAGGGGCCACGGTTTCTTTTTTAATCAACCCGCAGAAAAATCAACATAACTCTCAATGCGTAACACACAACAACAACAACACAATCTGAATCTGAATCATTTTTAAGGATATTGCTGAGCCATTGTTCAATATCCGAAAAATGTGTCCGCCCAACAACGTAAAAGTCCCTATGAATGTTGTTGAACTGCGAAAATGAACTCCATTGTTACTTTTATTGTATTACGCAATGACTCCGCAACTTTTGCCTTGTAAGCCATCTCACAGAGAGTTAAATCTTTATCAAGATTCGTTAGATTATCCTAGCATGCAGTGATTGTATTGGAAATAGAGAAATATTTGTCAATGACGGTCCTAGCTTATACAGGCTAGGACCGTCATTGACAAATATCATCGGCGTTTTATCATCGGTTTTTAATTTCCTATATATATTTGTGCCACAACTATGTATATTACACTATGTAACTGGCTAAGTATTAAGGTTCATTGCAACATTTTAATTTAAAAAAAAACTACTTATACCTATTATTGCCAGTGTTATAATTTATTGTCGGGTTTTTGTCTCCACATTATCTGAGCGTCAATCCCCGTGGTTTTCAGACAACACACAGTATTACATATTAATTGACAGCCGCCGTGGCGTAGCGGTAGCGAACGCGGCCGTTGCGCAAGGAGGCGCGGGTTCGATCCCCGCGCAGTGCAAATATGCATGAATATGAATATTTGCACTGGTCTGGTCGTGCCTTGGAAAGCACGTTAAGCCGTTGGTCCCAGTTGCCAAACGAACATCTAGTGGCAGTCGTTACGGGTTGTTGGAGCCCTCAAAAGTCCAACAATTGGTCTAACTGCAATGCTTCGATATCGCCTTCGGGTTGTGGAGGTCAGAGGGCAGTCGCTTAATGGAAAATATCGAAGTTTCGCCAAATGAGCAGTTAGACTGGTAAAAGCGGACCCCAGACTCCAACGCTGAAAAGTTTCGGATGCGACTGGGATTAACGCTGAGATGATGATGATGAAGATGATGACACAGTATGATCTCAATCTCAATTTGTCAAAATTACGTTTAATTTACAAACATTTAAGAAATTGATTGATTGCGAGGTGTTTTATTTACCAGAATTGGCCTGCTTGATAATAATACCAAGGCTAATAACGCAATTTCCAGAAAAATAAATAGCAAACGCAAGTTTTTACAAAATAAACTATGTGATGCACGATTCGAGCGATAAGTGCGAAATAAATTATGCATGCAAGCCCTAAAGATGCAAGAAGACGCGGGAGATAATCTCCGGTGATTTACGATGTGAACTTGCATTTACATCGCTATTTATAAGATCAGAGAGTGTTTGTGTAGCTTTGATGTATAGTTGCATGCAAACTGCACAAAGACTGGTTATAAACATGATGTAGATAAGTATCTAGGTTTTATGGATACTCTTAAAACGAGACATTTTATAACTAAAGTTTGAGTTGGAAAATACGGTTGTATTTACGATGAAAAACTAAGAACTATAGGTTTATATATTTTGATTTATAGAATTGTAATTTGTTGTTCTGGTAATATCTGTTCTGTGAGTACAGTAAACCTGTTATGGTATATATTATATTTTTCAGAAACACCTTTAGAACTAATTTACTTAAATACTTAATTACTAAAATACTTAATTATATATAATACTATATTTATAATAATGAACAAATTTTAATCGAGTACCAATTAAAATAATATCAATATATTTAAAGAAATAGTTAATGAATGAATACTCAACAATTAATATAATATATATAATTTAAGAGATAGCAATTGAATAAACACTCACTCTAATACAATTATTAAAAATAAATGAATAAGAATTATATAAAACTAAATAAATAATAAATAAATAAATGGAAACATGAAGCGCTCTTCCTCTCTCTACTTATTTAAAACTTGCTGTGCCCAACAGGGTCCATAATTGTTTCCAATACTATATTATTATATTTACCACCTGTAACTGTACATTATGGATTGCAATAAACGATTTGATTTGATTTGATTTAATTAAACTAACCTAAACTACCAATTAGGTGGCTAATATCTTCATAATTTAAAAGTTTAAAATAATATTATGTACAAGTCTATAAAGTAGGAATGGTAATGGCAATACTAGTAGGTAGGTATAATACACAATATTTTTTTTTAATAATTATAAACTAGCGCTTGACTGCAATCCCGCCTAATGGTAAGCAGTGATGCAATCATTGATGGTAAAGCGAAATAAATTAAGAAATTAATTAATATAATAAATGAAGTCATTTCTTTTTTGTTATTAACAACAAAATGTGGGTGTAAAGACGGCTTTCATAATTGGTCGATTTCTTAAATGAGCCATGGGCAGCTCGCCGCCTGGTAAGGACCAGGCCCGGGTCGACGGCGCGTTGTGTTTCACGCGCCTCTCAAAGAGATGTCAGCAGATCGTGACGGGGTCCACTAGGACCGATGCCTCCTGGGCCGGGGTTGTGGATGGTTAAAACAGAAACCGTGGCTCTGGCGCACAGGCAAGTGAAGAAACACGGGTGGGTTTTAGTCAGTAAAAATCTGACACGCCCTTCCGCTTCGCCCAGAGCGGGAAAGGTCATTTGATGATTTCTCATCCAAACCAAAAGAAAGCGATTTCGTTCGCGTGGAGTTATGCTCCGCTCCTATTAGTCGCAGTGTGATGATATATAGCCTATAAACTTCCTGGATTAATGGGCTGTCTAACGCAAAAGAATTTTTCGAATTGGACCCGTAGTTCCTGAGATTAGCGCGTTTAAACAAACTCTTCAGCTTTATATATATTAGTATAGATTATACTATTTACTTACGTGACAGCCTCCCTGGCGTAGCGTTAGCGAACGCGGCCGTTGCGCAAGGAGGTGCGGGTTTCCGTGTGCAGTTTCTGGCCTGCCATCGGACGCGTCCCCAGGTGGCGGATAGGGGAACGGCCCCCAGATATGGGGGTTACCGGTTTACCGGCGCGGACCAAAACCAGATGTGGGGACCGCTTCGGCGGTCACACGTGCGGCGGGTCGGCCACCACTCGAGGTGGCTGACGTGACCCGAACTCCGGGTCACCGTCGGGCAACCCGGTCTCCTCATTGAGAGGAGCTGGGGGCCCCGTTTGCCTCCGGGCAAACGAGTGGGGCTAAGAGGAAGGACACCTCGCTAAAAAACCCTTGGCTGCTGCGTCTTCTCGCACAAAAAGACGTACCCAGCCCGGCCCCTCCCTGTGGAGTGGAGGGACCACTGTGGGCCCGCCCTAGGCGGGAATCGCCGGCGGGGGATTGGTAGTTAGGCTGTGCCATTTTCCCATGACCCCGCCACTCAGGCGATGTGGTTGTGCCGCTGTGGGTTTAGTGGGTATTCCCGGCTTCGGCTGGGCGAGTCCCACACACGCCCTTCGGGGTATGGTGCGTAAATGCATTACCACAGCGTCAAAAAAAAAAAAAAAAAAAAAAAGGAGGTGCGGGTTCGATCCCCGCACATTGCAAATATTTGTATGCATGAATATGAATATTTGCACTGGTCTGGTCGTGCCTCGGAAAGCATGTTAAGCCGTTGGTCCCGGTTGCCATACAAACATCTAGTGGCAGTCATTACGGCTTGTTGGAGCCCTCAAAAGTCCAACAATTGGTCTAACTGCAATGCTTCGATATCACCTTCGGGTTAGACGGCAGTCGCTTCACGGAAAATATCGAAGTTTAGCCAAACTCAGCAGTTAGATTGGTAAAGCGGACCCCAGACTCCAAAGCTGAAAAAGCTGCGGATGCGACTGGGATTAACGCTGAGATGATGATGATGATGAGATCATATTATTTACTTACTAGCGCTTGTCGCGGTTGGTCTGTGGAAGGGTAACCATATTTTCATACAAGCTTTGGAAATCACGTTAAGCTGTTTGTTGCAGCTGTCATTTGACTACACGATTGGTGCAGTGGCTGAGCGATCGACTGCTGCGCTGCTTGTTGCGGGTTCGATTCCCGCTCGAAACAAATATTTGTATGGCCTACAGATAGTTGTTCCGAGTCTGTCTGTTTGTGTATGTTAAATGTTTGTAAACGCACCCACGATACAGGAGTCCTAAAAAATCTTTGAAAGTCGTTATGTGTCATCAGAAGTCTGAAAATCTGACCACCAGTCTTACTGGTTAACAGAGTAAACTGGGTTGTGCAGTTCAGATAGGGAGTAGATACATTCAAAATACTGGTATTCAGCTGAATACGGTTAGACTAAAGCCAACCTAAACATAATTATGAAAAGGCTAGGCAGATGATAATGATGGATTCAGTTTTACTCATATTTATATTTACTAGCCGCCACGCGCGACTTCGTCCGCGTTTCTTTATAAGCTCCGCTCCTATTGATAGCAGCGTGATGTTATACAGCCTAAAGCCTTCCTGAAATAATAGGCTCCAACGCAAAAATATTTTTTTAAATCGGACCAGCAGTTCCTGAGATTAGCGCGTTCAAACAAACTCTTCAGCTTTATATATTAGTATAGATTGCGCAAAATGGTTTCCCTCTAGCCCAGTCTTCCAACATCGGAAGACCCGCCGTACAACGAATATTACGTTGTTGACACCACTTCGGACATCGAGGGACTGGAACAATATTCCGCGGCGGTATTTCCGTCTAAGTACAATTTAAGAGACTGCAAAGCTAAACGAAACTAGCGCGCTTTACCATCAGAGATTGCATCACTGCTTATCCTCCGGTGAGATTACGGTCAAGCACTAATTCATAATATTAAAAAAAAACAGATTATCTTTATATCTATAATTCTGCTGTACGTGTGTATGTCATTGAACTCCTCCTAAACGGCTTGACCGATTTATATGATTTTTTCTGTATGCGTTTGAGTGGCGCCCTGGATGGTTTAGATTCACAAATCAGCCCGGCAGATGGCGCTGGTTGCTTGAAAAAGCATGTGATCTCGGAAACGGCCCTAACGATTTCCCTAAAATTTGATATGTGGGGGTTTTCGGGGACGAGAAATCGATCTAGCTCAGTCTTATGTCTGCGGAAGCGCATGTTTTCGAGTTTTCTCTTTCGCAATATTTCACACATAATATGGGCGCTAATTTCGCACAGCTTGACATTGCGGCTGTGGCGTAGTCGATAATGGTATGGTTCTACTCGCGATGGCTGGTGTTCCTCGGTTCAAACCCAGGCAGACTCAAGTATTTTTTTTTTTGTTTTTAGGCATGTTTATAGTTTTTTTTAGTTTTTGGAGTCACTTAAAAAGAAAATTGTACATAAGAACTGAAAGAGGAAAAAATTAAAAATAAATATATATTTCATTTTTTTTTTAATTTAACTGAAATTGTACTTAAGAACTAAAAGAGAAAACAAATAAATGGAAATAAATAAATATTTTAATTTTTTTATTTAACTTTAAGAGACTGAAAGAAGAGCTCTAAGGGTAGAGAGAGGTGTGATATCTTTGTTACAAAATGTAGATGACAATGCTTTCCGTGGGTATATTCCTTAATCTGCTGTACGTGTGTACGTCACTGAAGTCCTCCTAAATGGCTGGTCCGATTTGAATAAATTTTTTTATGCGTTTAGGTGACGCCCTGGATTGTTTAGCTTCACAAATCAGCCCGGCAGATGCCGCTGCAGTCGTTGTCCAGGTTATCTGTCTTAAACGGATGAACTGATTTGAATGAATTTTTGTTTTTACATTCAAGTGGGGGCCTGGAAATTTAACATTCACAAATCAGCCCGGCAGATGGCGCTGCAGTTGGTATCTAGGTTATTTATCTATACCTACTGCACCTAAACGGCTGGACTGATTTGAATGATTTTTTTTTTTTTATTGCGTTTGGGTGACGCCCTGGATGGTTTAGATTCACAAATCAGCCCGGCAGATGGCGCTGCAGTTGGTGTCTAGGTTATTTATCCTAAACGGCTGAACTGGTTTGAATATATATTTGTTTATACATTCAAGTGGGGGCCTGAAAAATTTACATTTATAAATCAGCCCGGCAGATGACGCTGCAGTCAGTATCTAGGTTATTTATCTATACCTACTGCAACTAAACGGCTGGACTGATTTGAATATATTTTTTTTGTTTGCGTTTGGGTGATGCCCTGGATGATTTAGATTCACAAATCAGCCCGGCAGATGGCACTGCAGTCGGTATCTATGTTATTTATCCCTTACGGCTGGATCGATTTGAATGAATTTTTATTTATGCTTTTAAGTGGGGGCCTGGAAAATTTACATTAACAAAAAAACAATTCGGCAGATGGCGCTGCAGTCGGTATTTAGGTTATTTATCTAAACTGCAACTAAATGGGTGGACCGATTTGAACGATTTTTTTTTAATTTGTAGCAATTTAATATTTTTTATTATACCTAGACTATATTAATCACTCTGGCAACATATAGTAATGAATCAAACATCACAGGCGAACCCGGCTTGCTGATGATGTCTTGACTTGGCTCGCCGAACTTGACGGCGTGGCGGGAGGCCTCGGTGACTCGGACAAGTCTGGCTGAACCAGAATATTGCCGATATTGCGCTCCTAACTTTTTTCTACCTCGTTCAAATCGTTTAGTTCTTCGGCAGTTAAATTAAGCTCTGAAAATGTTCTTCCCTCAGAAGATGATGGTGACATTGTTGAGATGTATTTCCGTTTTAACAAGTAGTTGCTTCACTCGATTTTTTTTTGTTCCTTAACTCTACTAATTCGTATTATTCGGCTCAAATTGTGACCGCATTTGATGCAAAACTAGAAGGTTTCAGCGGTTATTGTAAAACATTCGTCGAATCTTAACAAGTTTTTTGTGCAATTATTGGTTATAACGAATTGTTTTCGAAAAATTGATGTTATTTCAAAATAAAGAATAATAATAATAATATTATTGATCTTTCCTTTCATACTTTTTAATACCCTAATCGCTTGAAATATCATATGCAAGACAACGTCTGCCGGGTCCGCTAGTGAGATTATAAAATAAGAAGATTACCCGCGTATGTGAATTTCCTAATTTCTTTCAACCACTAGGGTACTTAGTTAATCATAAATCACAGATTGTTATAAAGATATTAAACTCCGAGCTATCAGTAAAATTAAATAGATATAGATGCATTTACAACTTCAGTGAAACTAACTGATTTATTTAGGTGGTTAGTTATTTAATTAGAAGTATACTAGAAACCAGACGACATAGATGGAACGGTATTCGTCCCAACGGGAAGTTTGCAATTGAGCTAATTATTGTCTAGCAAGATGGGGTAGAAGTTTTGTATCCAGTGAGGTTTACTAGCAATGCAATGGCTATAGTTCGTTATAAATATAGCTGCTTTGTTAGGAGAATATTCTGTAGCGACAGCGGTGAGGTTTGTGAAAACTTAGGTTTTATAGTGTTGAGGATTTTGATTAAAACGATGTGTCGGGGTTTTGACTTTTTAAATTATGTATTCGGACAGGGGAAAGGAAACAATATTTTTGGTAAAACCAATCACGGTGAAAATTTGCTATTACGTAGCGTATGATGTCGTTCTAACATATTCTATTACATGTAATTCACTTTATGTAGACATCGCCAAAAGGAGCCCGTTCACCTTGGCTCCTACTTTTCGGAATGTGTCCTTGGAGTGTTCCGACCGCCTTCAGCTTTTGGGAGTTGAGATTTCCTCGGACCTTAACTTTGGGCGGTTCATTGAGTCCAAGGCTAAGGTGGCTGCCAGGAATCTTGGCGTTATCGCAAAGGTCCGGCAGTACTTCACACCTGGGCAGCTTTTAATGTTATACAAAGCACAGGTCCGTTCGTGTGTGGAGTACTGCAGCCACATTTGGGCTGGTGCTGCCAAGTATCACCTGGCCACTTTGGATTCAGTGGAGAGACGTGCAAAGAGGCTGATTGGTGACCCTGATCTAACTCAAGTTGGTCTCCAAAGCCTAGAGCACAGGCGTAGAGTAGCCAGCCTTTCGGTGTTCTATGGGATGCATTTCGGGGAGTGTGCGAGGGAATTGCATGATTTAATTCCCCCATCTCCGTTCCACCAGCGGACGACCCGTCGTACGGCTGGTTTCCACCCTTACGTTGTTAACACCACTACGATCCGGACGAAGCGTTTCGCCTCCTCCTTTATACCGCGTACATCGAGGGACTGGAACAATTTGCCAGCAGCGGTGTTTCCGTCGGACTACAATTTGAGTGTCTTCAAGGCTAGAGTGAATAGGCTCTTAATAAACTAGTGTGCTTTACCATCAACGATTGCGTCACTGCTTACCATCAGGCAGGATTGCGGTCAAGCGCTAGTTTATCCATACTAATATTATAAATGCGAAAGTAACTCTGTCTGTCTGTCTGTCTGTCTGTCTGTCTGTCGGTCTGTCTGTCTGTCTGTCTGTCTGTCTGTCTGTTACGCTTTCCCGCTTAAACCTCTCAACCGATTTTGATGAAATTTGGCACAGACAATCTTTGGACCCTGAGGAAGAACATAGGCTACCTTTTATCCCGGAAAAATATGATGTTCCCGAGGGAAATCTAAAAAGCGCGATATAACCGAACTCCACGCGGGCGAAGCCGCGGGCGGAAAGCTAGTAATATATATATATAAAAAAAAACATAATGTACTTTTTAAATCCAGACAGATGCTTTACTCATCATCATCATCATCTCAGCGTTTATCCCGGTTGCATACGCGGCTTTCGCGTTGGTGCCCGGGGTCCGCTTTCCTGCACATTCTCCTCCATTTCGCGCAATCTTTAGCGTCTTATGACTTATCATAAGACGCTAAAGATTGCATCATGCAACAAGCTCTTAAGCTTGTTGCATGATGCATGTAATCTCTTACAACGTCAAGCTAGCATTTCTTTGGTCTACCCCGATTGTTCCGGCCCGGCGGAGGCGCCATGGCAGACAGATGCTTTACTGTGTGTAAATAATTTCATCACTTCTTCTTCTTCTCCAGCCTATAAAGGTCCACTGCTGGACAAAAGCCCCCCAAGGCTTTCCACGATGACCGGTCTTGTACTGCCCGCATCCATCGGCTTCCTTCGACCTTCACTAGATCATCGGTCCACCTAGTTGGGGGCCTCCCTACGCTGCGTCTTCCAGTACGTGGCCACCACTCCAGAACCTCACTGCCCCATCGGCCATCGGTTCTACAAGCAATGTGCCCTGCCCACTGCCACTTAATTTTAGCGACTCGAAGAGTTATGTTGGTGACATTGGTTCTTCTGCGGATCTCCTCATTTCTGATTCGATCACGCAGAGAAACTCCGAGCATAGCTTTTTCCATCGCCCTTTGTGTGACTCTGAGCCTTCGTATGAGGCCCATTGTGTATATTTCATAACAACTATTCTAAAAACGGCGAAGAAAAAAAAATCGTCAGGAAACCGAAATGTTCTAGGATCGAAAATTCGAAGACCCTCAATGCCTCTGCGTGATGGATTACGACCCATTCCTTCTTGAAAAGAGAAGACTTATGTCCTAGATAATCTAATAATCGTATATCGTATCGTGCCAATATCGTACTTAGTAGGAAATCTAAAAAATAATAGATCGATTCAAGAGCAAAATATAATTTCTGAACAGTATTACTTTTTCTATAAATTATAAACTGGTGCTTGACCGCCATCCCGCCTGATGGTAAGCAGTGATGCAATCATTGATGGTAAAGCGCGCTAGTTTATTTAGCCTTGAAGATACTTAAATTGTAGTCCGACTCAAACACCGCCACTGGCAAATGCCTAAAAGTGACTGCTCGGTTAGCGCAGTGGTTAAGCTAACTGCTGTGCTGCGTGTCGCGGGTTCAATTCCCGCACGGAACAAATATTTGTATGAGCTATAAGTAGTTGTTCCGGGTCTGGATGTTTGTGTATGTGAGTTTATATGTTTGTAAACACACCCACGATACAGGAGACATTCCTAGTGTGGGGCAGCAGTATTTAAATTAAAAAAAAGCTAGCCCTCGATGTACGTTGTATAAACGAAGAGGCGAAGCGCTTCTACTATGAGTTTTATAATATTAAGTATCTATGTACAATATGTAAAACCCTATCCGATCCGTGAAGGTATTGTTAGGTATCGATAACTGATTCTACTAATGCCCACAAAGACAGGCTAAACTTAAAAAAAAATCCCCCTAAAAAAATAAATATTATTTCGCAAAAAAAGGTAACTTAATACATGTGCGATAAGCAACCCCTTGCCGCGGGCGGCGGGGGACAGGGCACGCGGCACCTGTGACGTGGTCGCGTCGCTATTCGATTATAATAATACCGGTGTTGTCACTTTTTTAAAAATTACCAAATTTCGGGGAAATTGGAATTAATTCCCGGGAAAAAAGGATTATTTCAAAATTCATTAGTATTGTTACTATGATGATTATGTAAAATTTTATATTGTATTTGGTCAAGTGTTTACCTAACCTTTATTATCCTTATGGGTCGGACAGGGTTTTCTTTACATATTGTATAGCGGTATCTTCAAAAGCCATAATATGTGAATAACACGTCATACTGACGTCACACAGATACATCTGGCAAGCAGAGTTCACCGTGCAAGTAGCATATATTCAACTTCCTTACATCAACCGTCGGGCAAGTGCCCGTCAGACTCAACACTCGTCTGTTCGGAATATCCTCTCTTTTCTACGGAGGATAACTTTAAACCTATTCTTCATACCGCTAAACTCTATATAAAGTCAGAAGGTCTAGTAAGTAGCAATCATTTCATATATTCTGCAACGAATTTCAACGTATATTTTGAAAGGTATCATTATCACTTGTAGAACATAGAATACCACGTTGTCATTGTGTTGGATTTTTGCAATACAGTTTGCAACAAAAAAAAAAAAAAATTCATCGAATTTGCTTCGAGGAAAGTGGACGCTCAGCCCATGAGTAGATTTTCGTTGCAAATTGAAATGATTATTGATCGCCTATAAAATTGTTCCGGATAATAGTGACTGGACCATAAGTCTTGGTGGCCTAGTGGTTAAAACACCAGCCTCTCAAGTATAAGTGTGCGGGTTCGATTCCAGGTCAGGCAAGTACCAATGTAACTTTTCTAAGTTATATGTACTTTCTAAGTAGGTATATCTTGGATACTAAAGACTGATTAAAAGGTAAAGGAAAACATCTTGAGGAAACCTGGACTTTAAGTCTGAAATCGCGAAGGCGTGGTGATTACGCTCAAGCCTTTTCTGTGTGAGAGGAGACCTGTGCCCAGCAGTGGGACGATAAAAGGTTGATGATGAATGTTGACTGGTGACTGAGATCTGCCGATCGATTAGGTTAGGTGAAATGAATTGTCAATAGTGACAATCCCTTGCATTTTTTTGAAATGATAGCTCACTCCACACTGATTTCACTCAAGTTTAGGTGAAATGTGAATTATGTTGCATGCCCTTGTGGCTTAAACGCGACAACACGAGCATTATATGTGTGTGCGCAACGTGATTTATATTTTCAACATAATTTCGAGTATATTAATCAAAGAAAGTAATCGTGGATACTTGCAGCTATAATTAGTACAACGCAATATCAATGGAACAGATATGAGTTAGTTCTCCAGCAGTCTATACTAAAGTTTAAGCCTTACAATTATAATACGTTATCTGGAAAGTTTAGTAGAACAATAGGTAAATACATCATTCGCGTTTCATTTTAACACAAATAAATTTCTACTGCACTTGTATCATGGGTGGCATTAGCAAATCGCTCGTCTCTTTAAAGTTAATAAAATTATCAAGTTTTCATGAAAAGTCTTACAACTTAATATCGCTCGTGCATATTCTAGAACTGCAAAACATAGCCTCTATCAATACATTTTTGTTCACAACAGGTTGGAGAAAATGAACCGAAAAAGACGTTGGAATTATATGGAAAGCACAAGAAATCTCTCAAAATATTACGTCATGAAATCAATTCGCCACTAAGCTTGCCACATACGGTACAATATTAAAGGTTTTACTTTCAAATAACATTACAAAGAAGCTTACGACTGCAAATTATTTTTTAAATCCCCATACGTGCCATCAGTTCAGGTATCGCTCTTGATGGAAAATAAACATTATTATAGGATAAGCTTTCGAGGGGTCTCAACCAATCTAATGCATGGTATTTCTTATATTTCTTTCTTCGACTAATATACTCGTCACTACAAAAGGCTTAACCCTTCTGAGAATCTGAATAAGGTGGACGTGCCAATTCTTATACCTTCCAGTTGTCGGTGATTACGTTTAGTTCTCACTGCTGGCGGAACGCGGATCGTTTTATTTAATAATAATAATAATATTTATTTATTTGAAATAGCATACAAACATGTTTTACAAACAAAAATAGTCTAGTTTTGAGCAGAAAAGAGTTGAGCATCCGAGCAAGGCCTCTATTTCAGTTATCAGCGCCAATCCCCTCGGATAATATTACATTTATCGTAGCCATTTATTTTATTTTCTACAAAATGTGTTTTACGTTTATATCAGTGTTATTTTACACAAATTTTTATAATATGTAGAATATTGAATACGTGTTTCTCAGTTGGACTTCATTTTTAATAAGAAACAGTTTTCCTTGGTTCATTTGTTTCTTGGTTAGAGATATTGTGGCAATTCGAAGTATCACTACTTAACAAGACATACGTTTTGCCAGCTTTTTACATTGTAGACATATGTATACAATATGTAAAGAAAACCCTGTCCGACCCATAAGGATAATAAAGGTTAGGTAAACACTTGACCAAATATAATATAAATTTTTACGTAATCATCATAGTAACAATACTAATGAATTTTGAAATAATCTTTTTTTCCCGCGAATCAATTCCAACTTCCCCGAAATTTAGTAATTTTTATAAAAGTGCCAACACCGGTATTATTATGAGCGAATAGCGATGCGACCACGTGCCGCGTGCCCTGCCCCCGCCGCCCGCGGAAGGGCTGCTAACCGCACATGTATTAAATTACCTCTTTTTGCGATCCATTAGAATCAGTCGATACCTACCAATACCTTCACGGATCGGACAGGGTTTTCTTTACATAATGTATATTTACGACGTAGGATTTAGTAGGTAACGGAAAAACAGATAATAGCACCAATCCTCTTATTTCCAAAATAAACCAAATTTATGTTCAGGTCATCTTTTTCTTTCCGTTTTAGTAAGAAAGGGACATAAGCTAAATGTTAGTTCATATAAATATGATCTGGTTGATTCGTTCTCCCGAACGGACCCGAGCAACCCTGAAAGGATAGCACATTCGCAGGACGCATGCGTGGTCTTACCTGATTGTAATTTCCTGGGCTAATTGCTAAGATCATCTCGATCGATCGAAGGATGGAATGAAATAACAAAAGCTTAATGCCAAAAATATATAGTTGAAAACGCGAGCAGCTGCTAAGATTTCTTTTAGTATAAAATGGCTAGACACACATCAGACAAAAAACCTTTTTATTTTTAAACTTTACGCTTTGTCCACGGTATTCGGCCCCGACGTGCGAAGCTCCGACAGACGTAAGTCCTCTACTCTTATTCTTCAAAGAAAACGTCCACAATTCTCGCTATATTTGGCACCTAACCCAACAAGTAGCACTTTTCTAATCT
Organism: Sesamia nonagrioides; assembly: GCA_017933935.1. Classification (NCBI taxonomy): domain Eukaryota; kingdom Metazoa; phylum Arthropoda; class Insecta; order Lepidoptera; family Noctuidae; genus Sesamia; species Sesamia nonagrioides. The sequence goes on from JADWQK010000123.1 coordinate 726,937, forward strand.
TTTTCCACTTTTCATTGGATTCAGTACAGCGAGTCGTATTTACGCTTCAAAGAAATGTCTAGGAGATTGTGTGTCGGCAAGCAAAACGATCCGATAAGCCATGGGAGCGGATATGGGAAGGAAGGGGGATGAAAAGGGAGGAGGACGGATGTAGTCCGAAAAATAAAATCTGAGTTAAAAATTGCTAAACGCACTGCACTTTTGAATTTAAGAACACCTTATCACTACTTTCACAGCCACTACTCAAAATTTAATAGTACTTTTATAGTGTTGGTCCTTTGTTCCGTGACCTACATATTTTTGGACCACAGTTTTACCGAAACACAAAACCGCGCACTTTTCACACTTTTCCTTTGACACTGAGTAATTTTAATTCGATTTAGGACTTTTTTTTAAAGGGTGTTAGTTTTTCAGGAACACGTCGTTGAGATGCACTAGGTTGCAAGGCTTGGACTACACTACTGTGTGCTCCAGTAGCCCAGTGCAGCCGCGCGCAACTGACCTCCACTGATAGCGAAAGTGAATCAATACTCGCTCTTCTTGCATATCACCTCTCCTTCCTACTCGTTAATTAGCTTATCGGGATGAATTATGACCTTTTTGTTGGTTTCTAGCATCAAAATGTAGGGTGTTTTCAACAGTCTCCCAATATCTGCATTCCAGAATCAAAACTATCTTTCAGTATTATATATAGCTTCGGTTTTGAAACAAGCAGGTTTATACATCAATCTATCTACAAGCATACGTAACCCAGATCTCTAGGCACATTTAGCTACCTATGATTTTTGGAACCAATCTGAGGGTAGATCGATTCTTAGGGTAAAACAGCAGAATGAAGAATGGACGATATCAAAGTGACCAAGAATATTTACTTGAAGCTTTTAGAATATAGTTTAGTTTCATATTCCTTCACAAGATCCGAGAAAAGTACTTCCATCTCTCTGTGGTATTATTTCGAATTTATTACTTTCAATTTATTTGATTTACCTTCTAATTTGTTCCTTTCGTAAAGTATTTTGCACTTCATTGGCTGATAGGAGTTGTTAGTTATGAATGGATGGATGAATGAATTGCATCAATCCCAGTATGGTTTGACCAGACTTGATTAATTGAGTGGACCCCAAGATTCGCACTAGTACTTACGGCATCAAGTTCATGGTGCTACAGGTACCATTGCATATCAGGGAGTAAACTGGGTGGTGCAGTTTTTGTAGGAAAGACGTACCCTTGGGGTGGAAAGGATTTTACAGCCATACCGGATATACACCTGGTTTGTCCAGGTTGAGCATCACCGGTAATTCTTTTAGCAGGGTTATAGTGCTTTCTTGGTCCTTTAGTGTCATTACTGTGCTGTATTATGCTGAGGTTGGTAGGAGCTGTTATCTAGCGTATTTTCTAGAAGTAAGGCTAAGGCATGCAATAGCCTTGCGGGTTGGTTAAAAAAGAAACCATGGCCCTGGCCGTCCCACAGGCAAGTGAAGAAACACGGGTAGGTTTTAGCCAGTAAAAGTGTAACACGCCCTTCCGCTCCGCACAAAGCAGGAGAATTCACTTGATGATTTTCCATCCCAACGAAAAAAGGCATGCAATAGCAAGGTTCCTACTGCTGGGACCTGTGACCGGCATTGCGGTCAAGCGGAGATCTGTTTTTCGCTGGACCGCAATCCCGACTGACGGTAAGCAGTGATGCAATCGGTGATGATAAAGCGCGCTACTTTATTAAGAACATATTCACTCAAAATAACTGAGTGAAGAGGAATGAAGACGGCTATTGAGCAAGATGAGGCAATGTTAAACCCAACAACACGACCAACGATACTGCGCCAGAGAGAGATTTTTCTGGAGACCCTCCACGACCAAACTCCCGACACAACAAACAACATTTGGCGCATCGTACCCAGCACACATTACAACACAACTGCACAGTATATTGTGATGTGTGCAAAACTTTGACTGATGGGTGGTAACTTCTGCCGGCGGCCGATGTCATGGCCTACTTCGACAGGCCCGTTAAATGGGTAGATGTTGTCGACATTTTTGTTTCATTACATGCCGGTTCTCTCTCTATATATATACTATTGAGACCAATAATGATGGAATTGTTTACGGAAAGAAAAGCGTCTGCCATGACTCGAACGCACGACCTTCATACAACTTGTTAATCAGGTCGCAGCTTACCTAGTTTAGCTCGTCATGTTCAGTCAAAATACCGCTAATTGCCCTAATGTAATCCCATACCTATGATTAATAAAGCTAAGTGTTTATGTTATTTGCAACCAAAGGGGCAAGCCTTGTAATTTTATGAAAGATCACAGTTTTATCTCAGTCTCAATCTGAAAATAACTGCTCTTGTTTCCCTAAATTATTGACAAATCGGTGGGATTCTCCCATGTTGCAGAGGTGGATGCAGCTCCACGCTAACTGTTAAGTTAATTTTATGTATGTATATCTGTGTCAATAACCTACTAACACTAGAAGTTAAGTAAGATTGTTACTAACCTTATGGACGGTCTGAAATAAAAGTATTCTATTCTATTCTATTACCCCTGTGTTGAGCTTGCTTGCTTGCGCTTTTGTATGTTTTGAATTAAGAGAATAATTTAATTTTATCGGCCTGCTAGGGGGAGTCAGAATTGCTTTCGAATCAAATCTCTACACAAGATTTCTTCACCCGTTACTAATATGAAAATAACAAAAATATAAATTTTAATAAAAACCACCCAATCGCCAATCTTCCAATTAAAATTCGTGAGATAATCTTTTTATCTTCAGATCCTTAATTATCAACAATAAAATTCTTGGAATAACGAAGGAAGTGGAGTGTGAAAGATTATAAGGGGCCAAGATTGGTTCAGTACCCTCTCTACCCACCCCAGTTTCTCACAATAGATGGGGAATTATTAGATATTAAATAGCTATTGTTGGATTCTCACGTTGGTATAAAGAAATCAAGGAAGTGTAAAATATTTGTTGTAAGAATAAGGCATGATGGGTTTTTGTTATATTCGGGGAAGAGGGAGTGGGAATGTTGATAATAATAATACCAGTACTTAGTGTTTAGTCCTATATCTTGTGATGTTTTGAAATGTAGATAAAGAGGTAATATAACTATATTAATTATCTGTCTGTCTATTTGTCAGTCTGAACAACTGTTCAGACTTCGCATTAACTTGGTCTTTAGAACTGGAGCTACCATCTCCTTTGCAGCAATTGGTCGCCTACGCATGCGATCTACCAATAGCCACCGAGCTATGCGTCGACTTTTTTTTTATATGTTTCTTTTAGAACTACTACTGCATTGTACGCTACGTATCACATAGACTTCACACAGTATTTAATATTTTTTCTCAAAATACAATCAAGTATAAAGGAATTCCCGGTGTCGCCTACTCATTTCAAGCCCTCAATCTCCCAACACGCAGCAGAGCTTGAGAACGAACCTATAGAAGTACGGTGTTAACATGTCTTTTTATAAACTTCGCACAAATCTGGGCCACCATGCTCCCTTAAACAGAATGTTGTCTTCCTACAACAGAGCTTGTTCGATCGACAGAAGCATCGCCATTTTCTTTGATAGCCTGTCAATATTTAAGTAAATCTAAAATTAAAAGAATTGTCCTGTAATCAGCTGCCTACATCAACTGTCACTTTATAAAAAATTGTCCACCGTAATAAAAGATATACCAAAACTGCAATTTAAACATACATATTATTTGATTTTATTTTATTTATAAATAGTTATTCAATATCATTTTAATTATTGAGTTTAATTGTAATATATATGTTTTATTGAATGGAATTGTTAATAATTAAGATCTCTTATTGTGAATGCTGTGCATACCCTATAAGAGATGTATTTACTCACAACTGAAGACCTGTGATTGCTTTTTATACATGTATTATTGTAAATATGTCGTTGGTGTGCCATAATAAATAAATAAATAACTTTTGTATTGCAGGTATATTGGAAGAGATTTCATTTATCATCTTTCAGATCTTTTCTTTTATATTTATATTAAAGGTGGCAGGGACATTGTAAACTATTGATCCGTTGATTAGCTTAAAAAGCGTGTCTACAATTTGTAGTGTTATGTAATTTACCTACATATACTTACACTATGTATTTATATTCATAATTATGTATCATTCATTACATCAGGTCATAATACGCATTCCAGTATTAGAGGCGCTGTTCCTTTTTTTTAGTTATAAACTAGCGGTTGACCGCAATCCCGCCTAATGGTAAGCGGTGACGCAATCGTTGATGGTAAAGCGCACTAGTTTATTAAGAGCCTATTCACTCTAGCCTTGAAGACACTCAAATTGTAGTCCGACGGAAACACCGCCGCCGGCAAATTGTTCCAGTCCCTCGATGTACGCGGTATAAAGGAGGAGGCGAATCGCTTCGTCCGGATAGTAGTGGTGTTAACAACGTAAGGGCGGCGTGAGGCTACACCAACACTCATTATTCAGTGACACAGTAGCAGTGTGAATACGAGTGTTGGGGATTACCCCCAACACTCATTATTCACACTTCACATCATTCACAACACCCATTAGGGGTGTTGAGTGGTGCGTGGTCCCCAACTTCAAGCCTGCTTCGGTGACTTAGTGATATCGCTTCCAGAGCCTCCCAGGGGCATTGCCTCCCTCGCAGAGAGAGGAACCTCTGAACCTCCGTCTGCCTGTGACGCTCTACCTGTGCTCTGCTTTTTCTGCTGCTGTTCTGCCTCTGATGGCAGCGCAGGTACTGTTGCCGGGCGCTGTCCCGGCTGCCGGAGCCGCTATTGTTGACGACGCTGCCTCTGCTACCAGGCGCGGAGCTCCACTGCCGGTGACTGTCCTACCGCCAGTGCCGCCCTTGCTGCCGGGCCGCTCCTCAGCTGCTGCTGCCGGCCCTTTGCCACTGGAACTGCTCCTACTGAAGGCGTCGCTCCTCCCACTGCCGGCGCCGCTCCTCCGCTGCTGCTGTCTGCTGCTGCTGCTGTGCCCTGCCCGGCTGAGCACTGTCTTCCTTATTTTTGTTGTCACCTCACCCATCTTCATCCGCATCACATTATTTTGAAACCCTTTTAATTATGTTTTAATAAAGTCTGTCTCCATCCTCCCCTTTTTCTTTCCTCTCTAACGGGACAAATTTATTCATGGTAGAAGTGAGAACTTCAATAATTTTGGTTTCAAGATAATGAGACGAATGTATAATGCTTCCTGTCTCATTTTCTCGCAGATTTAATTTTATAAATGTATGTGTCTGTCTCTTTTACTATTGCTTTTTCGTCGATCTTCAAATCCCAACCATTCTAGAATAGAACAGAATACTCACACAGAAATTTTTTTTTTTTTTAAATATTCTAATTAAGTTTTCACTTTAAAAAACTTGCTCTTGCATAGAAAAGTGCACGAAGGTAATGCGGTAAAACGTATCCAAGAATTAATAAAAAATATTGATTATTATGATTTGAAGTAGAATAAAAGTAGGAATAGTCAGTTAGCCAGAATCATTTTGTTGTTTTAAGTGGCAGATGGCCAATCGGGCAGTAAGGTTCTGGAGTGGGCCACGTACCTAGCGTAAGACGCAGCGTAAGTAGGGCCCCAACAAGGTGGACCGACAACCCGATGAAGATCGCGGGAAACCGATGGATGCGGGCAGCACAAGACTGGGCCTTTGTCCAACAGTGATATAAAAAGATATCCGAATTAGGATCGATTTTAAGTCACATACTGCGGTTAACGCGTACACTGACTGACAGCCTCCGTGGCGTAGCGGTAGCGGACGCGACCGTTGCGCAAGGTGGCGCGGGTTCGATCCCCGCACAGTGCAAGTATTTGTATGCACGAATATGAATATTTGCACTGGTCTGGTCGTGCCTCGGAAAGCACGTTAAGCCGTTCGTCCCGGTTGCCATACGAACATCTAGTGGCAGTCGTTACGGGTTGTTGGAGCCCTCAAAAGTCCAACAATTGGTCTAACTGCAGTGCTTCGATGTCGCCTTCGGGTTGTGGAGGTCAGACGGCAGTCGCTTCACGGAAAATGTCGAAGTTTAGCCATATCAGCAGTTGGACTGGTAAAGCGGACCCCAGACTCCATAGCTGAAAAGGCTTCGGATGCGATAATAACGATGCTGGGATTAACGCTGGGATGATGATGACTCCGATTAACGCGTACGTTTATGTTACAACTTGAATCAATGGATATAAAAAATTCATTAAACTGCCTTTGATAAAAACTCTCTGGATGTAATCCGAAGTTTCAATTCAAATTGCTTTATAAAGCTTTAACTTACCTACCAGCATACCTATCTATTACATAGGTACCACAGTTATGTAAGCGCGGCTGTATGAACCAGGACTTCATGATACAATATTCGGCGCATACAGAATACACAATTATGTTCCGTAACGCATTATAATAGAGGTTGTTATTGCGTAAACAAAGCTACAATATGCATGGTCCGAATCGCCCCGCACAGATCGAATTTGTCTGCAAAGTTTGAATGTTTCTGTATACAGGGTGGAGTTTGAAATGGCGGTGTATGGCCGTAGCGAGGGGACGAGTTATTGACGCAGCCTGTATATAATGAGAGGTATAGAGTGTTTGACGTAAGTATTCAAAATATTTTGAATGTTATTGAAGCTTGTTAATTGGAATTGAAATCACCTAATGAGACTGAGTAGCCAATGGTGTTCAAAATTTAAGTTAGTACGTGTTATCTGTTTCAGCACCGTAATTGCGCAACACACTACTAGACTATCAATTTGAGTTTGGAAGCATATTTACTGGACTAGTAAATATGCTTCCAAACTCAAATTGATAGTCTTTGCTGATTGCTCCATGTTTGAAAAATGCGTGTGCTCACCAACGTAAAAAACGCAATGATGTTGTTGAAAAATGAAACCCATTGCTACTGATAGTGTGTCAAACTGTCTCATGCAGATCTCCTGTTGCAGGTCTGATCAAATATATTTTTAGAGAAATAAGACTTTAATATACTACATTATTTACTTATGTAAGTGTAATTTCTTACTTATGTGGTTTTTGGTTATCTCATGGACCGTGATAAATAGACAGTTGTATTACAGATGTATCTCGGTTCTCCTTCTCTTCTTCAATCTATAGATGTCCACTGCTGAACAAAGGCATCCTCCAAGGCTTTCCACGATGACCGGTCTTGTGCTGCCCGCATCCATCGGCTTCCCCGCGACCTTCACCAAGTCATTGGTCTTCCGGGTACGTAGCCGCTACCTGAAACCCACGTCTCCATCGGCCATCGGTTCTACGAGCAATGTGCCCTGCCCACTGCCACTTAATTTTAGCGACCTGAAGAGCTATGTCGGTGACTTTGTTCTTCTGCGGATCTCCTCATTTCTGATCTGATCACGCAGAGAAACCTGAGCATAGTATCTCGGTTGAGATAGATATACAGTTGTATATCTCTTGCCGCTATAACAAAAACATTCTAAAAAACGGATTAAAATAAATAATGAAGGATTTAATAATAAAATCACGTCTATTGTAAATGTACAATAGACGTGATTGAAGCTGTAATGACAGCCCATACAACAGATTGGTTGGTTGGCTGAGCGTTCGATCGTTGCGCTGCGTGTCGCGCGTTCAATTCCCGTACGAACAAATATTGTATAACCTACATGTAGTAGTCCCGGGTCTGGCTGTTTGTGCATGTGAGTTTTAATGTTTGTAAATGCACCCACGATACAGAGTAAATCAAAGGTGGTTAAAGCAAAGTTTTTATAAAAAAAAAAAATTAATAAAGAGGCTCGTACTCAAACATGAAAATTTATATACAATGTTGATAATATGAGAAACATTATATGTATCTTTTTAAGGGCTGACATTTCAATTGACAGAATGTTAATTTTTTTCATGGAACAAAGTCAATATCTAACTTTTTTTTTACGAAAAAACTGTCTAAAGTTCAAAATCATTTTTTTTTTTGATACAACTAATGGGGTTGTAAAAATCAGGCATGAAAGTTTTACTTTTTATTATTTCGGTTTCCCTTTTCAGTTATAGAACAAGGTACCTTTTTAAATAATTAATTATAAATAAAATCATTCAATCGAGAAATTAATAAGCTCATTCAATAATCTCGAAAATTTCTTAATACAAATTAACAATTAACAAAGACGAATAAGGACTACCGTGAAATTGGATGAGACGCATCTAAGGACCAGTGAAGCGTGTCTTTCTATTGGGCTCGTCTTAAATAAGGCCCTTGATAAACATTTTGGGTATTGGATTAAATTGTATTATCTTCTTTTATCGTAAGTTTCCTTTTTAATACTTATATACTAGTGCTTGACCGCAATCCCGCCTGATGATAAGCAGTGATGCTATCGTTGATGGTAAAGCGCGCTAGTTTATTAAGTCTATTCACTTAAAAAACTTAGTGAATAGGAGGGAAGACGGCAGTTGAACGAGGTGATGCAATGTTAAACCCAACAACACGATCGTCGATGCTGCGCCAGTGGAAGATTAATCTGGAGACCCTCCACGACCAAACTCCCGACGCAACAACATTCGGCGCACCGTACCCGGCCGGCATACATAGCAACACAAATGCTCAGACCCGTCCTCCGTACCGGCTTCACAAGACATCATGCCGGAACACGACGAATCGCTTGGCGGCAAGACTTTGTGTTGTGTGTTGTGTTTGTGTGTGTGTTGTGCTTTACTGAAATTCAAAGAAGACACACGTCATTACTCATCATCATCATCATCATCTCAGCGTCAATCCCAGTCGCATCCGAACCTTTTCAGCTTTGGAGTCTGGGGTCCGCTTTACCAGTCTAACTGCTGATTTTGGTTAAACTTCAATATTTTCCGTGAATCGACTGCCATTTGACCTCCATAAGCCGAAGGCGATATTGAAGCATTGCAGTTAGACCAATTGTTGGACTTTTGAGGGCTCCAACTACCCGAAACGCCAGTCATTAGATGTTCGTATGACAACCGGGACCAACTGCTTAAAGTGCTTTCCTAGGCATGACCAGATCAGTGCAAATATTCATATTCATGCATATAATATTTGCACTGCGCGGGGAACGTACCCGCGCCTCCTTGCGCAGCGGCCGGTTCGCTACCGCTACGCCACGGAGGCTGTCAAGACACACGTCATTACTAAGAGATCGAATGGTATGAATCTTACAGATTTCGTATGTATCCAACTAAACGAAAAAGAATATTTAAATAGTTGGTGACTTTTTACCCGACTGCCGGAGAAAAGAGCGTCATTTAATTTTGAGCATCGTTTATGAATAAATCCCCTAATGTTATGTATTCACGCTTAATGGATTTTCCATTAATGTTTATAGTACACTAGCTTTCCGCCCGCGACTTCGCCCGCGTGGAGTTCGGTTATATCGCGCTTTTTGGATTTCCCTCGGGTATATCAATTTTTTCCGGGATAAAAGGTAGCCTATGTCCTTCTCAGGGTCTAAAGATCAGCCAAATCATCAAAATCGATTGAAAGGTTTAAGGAAAGCGTAACAGACAGACAGACAGACAGAGTTACTTTCCCATTTATAATATTAGTATGGATTGGAGAGCTTAAAAATATGATTTCGCACTGTTTATTAATCAATACTTTATTAATGAACACATTGGCTGATTAAAAATTTAACTTTGTATGATTAAATCTTTAAAACTACGAAAAGGATTTGGATGCATTTTATTTTTATAGATAAAATGATTAAAGAGGAAGATTTATATGTATTACTAGCTTTCGCGGCTACGCCCGCGTGGAGTTCGGTTATATCGCGCTTTTTAGATTTCCCTCGGGAACATCAAATTTTTCCGGGATAAAAGGTAGCCTATGTTCTTTCTCAGGGTCTAAAGGTTGTCTGTGCCAAATTTCATCAAAATCGGTTGAGAGGTTTAAGCGGGAAAGCGTAACAGACAGACAGACAGACAGACAGAGTTACTTTCGCATTTATAATATTAGTATGGATAATAATCTCCATTAAATTGTAGAGATATTTAAGGTTTCTAATGTGATGTCGTACATAATTACATTTTCTCCGCGTATGCAGTGAAACGCAGGCTGAACCCTACAAGGTTTATTAAAATAATGTACTAAATATTATACACGTTGAGTGCCCTCACAAAAAAGTCCACGATGGTATATGTCTATCTCTGATGGATATCCTACAATAACATTTTTTTATCATTTACTTTTTACGACAAATACCGGCTAATTTTAGAAGCGATTTTTACCAATACAGCATTAACCCTTACCCAATTTAATACCTTAACTACGTTGTTGATTTAATATTCTATATCGCCCTTACGTTAGCGATTTAATGAATATTGAAGATAGGCCAGATTTAAAATTGCGGGGCGTCGCGTTTACCGAACGGCCGGGCCGGGGCGGAGCAGCGGGCCGCTATAAGTTTTTATACAACGCTCACAGTTTTTCTATACGTATTTAGTATCAGCATTGCACCCGTGTGAAGCCGAGAGGGTCGCTAGTGACAACTGTGGTTACAAAATAAATACAATGGCTTTTTGATTATAGTCACAAATCATAAACTAAGAACATTGTAAAGAGATCACCACTGTCAACTATATTCTAATAGCCCGCGCACCATTGTCTGCGGCGGCACATTAAGAAGTTGAAACAAAGGCTTCCAAAGCAAGCAAACAAAGAAAATTATTACCTTTCCCACCATTAATAATACCTCAAACCCCTTGTTTGACACATTACTATAATGGAGCTGTCATCTGAACATATTTCGCGACTTCACGTTGCTTCGGAGTCGGCTCGAAGGACCACTTTTTCCAGACCCCTTATTTTAACAACGTGAACTTTTTGTTTTATACATTGCTGTCGAGACGGTGGGTCTGTTAATACTGGCGCAGACAGGGTAGAAATGTAGCCGTCAGTAGCAGGTGATAACTGGATCGAGTAATTAGAAACTGACATGCCAGTTAATAACTTTGACGCTCATGCAACTTAGACGTGAAGCGTACTGTCGTAAACCATGACAGGTTCTACTCTTACGTATTTTTAATGAGCTTTTCCTTATATTTATTTCCACGAATATTTCTCGCACCTAATAAAACCCACTTCGTTGAATGGCAGCAGATTAAGCCCAATTAATTGGGTTTAAGGAGCGGTCGGAGGATGGTTTATTATTATTAATAAGAATACTAACGCTTCCTAATGATCAAGAAATCCGTTTCAAACATAAACAATGTAATTTTCATTGATAATTAGTCTTATTAAGGGCTAGCTTGATTAAGGGCGAATTTCTCGAAACTTTTATACATAAATTTTATCTTGAGAATAAATTTTACATTTTTAAAAGTTTTTCCATACTCAGTGATCAGTTTTGTTCCTTGTTTAAAATATATTTGACTTTGATAAAATCAACCCTCTATTACCCTAGAGGGTTTATTTTTGTCAAGTTTGATTGAACGTAAGTCACTTATCATCATCATCTCAGCGTTAATCCCCGTCGCATCCGTAGTCTTTCAGTTTTCGAGTCTGGGGCTGCTTTATCGGTCTAACTGCTGATTTTGGCTAAACTTCGATATTTTCTGTTCCGATTAAATTTAAGTCACTAGTCAGAAATATTTAAGCACAGTTTAAGTATTCACTAAATAACCTTACTATAAATTATTTCTGTTTGAGTAAACAACAATTTGGTCTAACAAAACATTCAGTGCAGCACGCCTTTCTAGCAAGTAAACTAAAACAACAAATAAGAGTTTCCTTAATTTAAACACACGATTACGAGCTTCCAAACAAATGTTTGAAGTTCAAAGTGACCGCCCGATCGACAACAAAATGAGTTACTGCAAAACTAAGCTCATGTTTCTATTCAGACAGTCATTAATCCCAAGTACGGGCGTAACTCCGCGTTCAAATTAGTGTGGGGTCCAACAAAATCATTTATATCAATTCTCTTACGCTGGACGGTGGGAATTATTAAAACCGCAGCCGGACCGCAGTTCGCAAAGGCTTCTAATTAACTTCGGTTCACGTACGAAAAGCTGAGCAGCTGTTGCTGGCTAATGCCTTCTTGGTTATGGACGTCTGGTATATACTGCAACGATGTCGTGCATACGTGCCGGATACGTTTAAATTTTGTGGATTTTTACCGTATTTTGAAAGGGAAAAAGCATGTAATATGTATTAGAAGCATATTAGGTAGTATATAATATATGTAGTTCTAACGACCTTTACATACGACCTACTTGCTTCTAAGATTGAGCTATGCATACGACCTAATGCTTTTAAGGTCGACATAAATACGTATAAAAGAGAAAATTATTTTAAATAAATGTAATGGGACTAAAGTAATTGTTAAGGTTTCGTACCCTTGGGCTTGCGGGTGGTGAGCAGTGGGCAGCTCGCCGCCCGGTACGGACACGGCAAGTAGACGGCGCATTGTATTTCAGGGGCGCCTCAAAGAGATGTCAACACATCGTGACGGAGTCCACGAAGACCAATGCCTCCTGGGTCAGGGTTGCGGGATGGTTAAAAAAGAAACCGTGATCCTGGCGCATAGGCAAGTGAA